>CM060929.1:675924277-677124277 GCA_030765085.1 Allium cepa
TCATTGAAAAAAGAGTGTCTTTTATTTCTTTGTCAGTAACCTTATTAACAAGATTGGTTGCTTCCTCCATTTGCACTAAAGGAACCTGCACAAGGTCAAGTTTTTCAAAGTCAGGTTTGAAGTTATCTTTGTTACCAAGCAAGGACTTGAAATAGTTGAGCAGAGCTTGGTCAACATCATCAGGATCAGAGTGGAGCACTCCATGTTCTTCATTTATATGAGGGATGTTTTGCTTTGCTTGTTTGATTTTAATGGTAGCATGGAAGTACGCAGTGTTATTGTCGCCATCATGTGCCCATTTAAGTCGTAGTTGCTGCCTCCTCATCTTTCCTTCAACTTTCAATGCATCCTGAAGCTGGTCATGCAAACTTCTCTCATTAACAGCAGCAGCAGCATTACCAGGGTTACTCACCATATAATCTTGAGCTTCAATGAGCTTCTGCCGGAGTAAACTAGATTTTAATGAACCATTACCGAAGTTTTTCCTTGCCCATACCCTCAGTGCTTCCTTAGTAGCTTTTAATTTCCTGCAAAGTATGAACATGGGATTACCATGATATTTTACAGACCACACGGTTCTAATTATATTAGTGTACCCAGGTTCCTGGACCCAAGTACTATAGAATTTGAAGCCTTTTTTTTAATAACATATGTCCCGTAGAGAAAATGATAGGGGAGTGATCAAATAATACAGGATGGGGAATTAAGGAAGACATGGTTGGCCAGGCGGTTAAGGCATTAAGATTGGCAAATGAGTGGTCAATGTTAGTGTAAGTTCTGATACCAGATCGACTACAATTGTTCCATGTGTATTCAACTCCAAAAGAAGGGATTGGGAGGAGACAAGCATCATCTATCGCTTTGTTAAGAGGGAAAATGTCTTTTGGCAACAGTGGGGTACCACCAAGCTTATCTTGCAGTTTGAAGCAGCAGTTGAAATCCCCAAGAACAAGCCAGGGATGGGAGTTTTGCCTAAAGGCTGGAAGAAGATTGAGGAAATTTTGCCTGGAGATAGCTGAGTTTTGAGCATAAACTATGGAAATGTAGAAGGTAGTAGAGGAGTTGTTGAGCTTGGCATGAAGGTGCATGACTTGGTCAGTGTTGAGGACAGAGGAGAGAGACATGACTGAAGGATCATGAATGATCATGATACGACCATAAGATGCTTGATCCAGATTATGGTGCAAGTTCCAAGTTGGATTTATATACCTAACAACTTTAACAGTAAGAGGCTCGTTTAATTTGGTTTCTAGAATGGCAAAAAATGAGACATTATGATGTTTAATAAGATACTTGACTTGATCAAGTTTGTTGGAGGAGTGGGCTCCTCTAATATTCCAACTCGCAAAGTTTTGCGTCATTATGTATACTTCAAAGATTGATGAGTGACATTTTTCGTGCTCCTGGTTGCAGGAGACCCCCTGAGTTTTGATGCTTTATCAACTTTATAGTGCTTGTTATTTTTCGGTCTGATATCACTGTTTTTCCCTGTTCCTTGTTGTGTTTGTGGTTTTGGTGAGGTGGGCATTGATTTCCATCCTGGCAATTCACCAGAGAAGGTGTATTGTTGTTCATTTTCAGTTGACATTTCCATCAACAAGGCAAGAATTTCATTTTCTAGATTTTTTCTGAATTTTGATTCATCTTTGTAAGTGGTGGAAAAAAACTGCTGTTTAATGCATTCAGAATGAGGTTGTTTGTACAGAGATAAGATTGACTTGCTGAAGAAGAGTTAATATCCAGCATGCTATTGTCCTTTGGCATTGTTTCATGTTGTCTCGAAGTAACTGCTAAGTTTTTATTACTTACAAGACCATGTTTCCCTGGTTTCACATTATTGGTGACATGCACAAGCTCAGTATCAGGTAATGCATCGTCTTGGCTGTTCACTACGATTTCTCCTTCCTCCAACTGTGTGGCATTTACACAGTAATCCTTTCTTGATTTATTTTCCTTATTTTGATAGCGTGCATCGGACAACTTGTCATCCATTAAAAGATTGAATCTATTATTATTTCTTTTCCCTTCCTTAATATTTATTATTGTGTTATCCTTACTCATGCTGCTCAAACCATGGTTGTGCAGCAAAGTAGGACTAAACCCTATCCCTTCATTTCCAGTGCAAAGTTCTATTTCAGCTGATTCATTCCTTTTTTCCTTTTCTCTGTTAAAGTTTGCTCCCTTTTTTTCCACCCTTCTCCAGACTTGTTTATGTTTGGTGACTTTTGAAACCATCTCATTTTCATAATCAATTCCCTTCCTTAGTTCACTATCATCATTTTTCTCTACTGCCTTTTCTACATTGTTTTTTGTTATATTTAAGCACTGTTGTGTCCTATGGCCAAATACTTTGCAGTTGGTGCATATATCTGGTCTCCATAAGTAATTAACTTTCACAATTTGATCTGAGCCATCCAGAAGTCTTACAGGAAACTCATCAATTAACTCTTCAGCCGGCGTAACTTCCACCATACATTTTGCATATCCTATTCTATCTAACTTTTCAGTTTGAGCATCCATACACATGAATTTGCCAATGCGTGAAGCAAGCCAATTAATTCCCATATGCGACCATGCATAAAGGGGGATATTTGAAATTCTGATCCAAACAGGTACTGAACGTATCGTGCTACAACTATTACCAACTGTAGGATCCCATTGCTTTACTATGAATATTTTGTTCCGCATAATAATTGGATCTGAAGCAATAATATTCCTTCTGTCTTCTTCACAAGACAGATTGAATAGGAACAAATATCCATCTGATTTCACTTTGATTGAGCCTTTGATTTCACTTTGATTTCATTGACATTGATTTCACTTTGATTGAGCAATAATATTCCTTCTGTGAAGTTCTAGTGGTCCAGTGGTTAAGACATAGTGGAGTTGCTATATGTGGTTGTAGTGGCACCGGTTCGAATCCCAGCGACCACAATAATGAGACATAGTGCACGGCCACTTATAAAACCGGCTTAACCAAAGGCCAGGGCAAACATAGTTTCCTTGGCCCCAAAGTTTTGTCAAGTTCTAGTGGTCCAGTGGTTAAGACATAGTGGAGTTGCTACATGTAGTTGTAGTGGCACCGGTTCGAATCCCAGCGGCCACAATAATGAGACATAGTGCACGGCCACTTATAAAACCGGCTTAACCAAAGGCCAGGGCAACATAGTTTCCTTGGCCCCAAAGTTTTCATATATATTTAAGTTATATGTTATACTATATAATTATATCAAAACTCCACGTCTTTTTTATTTTTAATGGCGTCTGTCCCAACCATACCTTCTCATCCCTTACTATCAAACTTACCCATCGTCCTTCCCTCCCTACCTTCCACTGTTTGCGTTCAGTCACCTCATGTCCCCCCTGACCTCCTGCCACCGGACCCTACACTACTTCCCCCTCATCCACCACCACCTTTACCCACCCCCGTCGACCATCCCCCCTCTCCTCTTGTTACTGATGATCTTCCCCTACCCATCCCTTCCCAGCTACCAAGTTCTCCCCCTGCTGTCATCCCTGGCCAATGGAACTCCCTCTTCAAATCCAAACCACGCAATGCGGGTCAACACTCACCCATGCCTGTACCTCTGGTCTTTGATGGCAAGGTTTTGGTTCCACCAGAAAATGTGATTTCAGCAGGCAATGATGTTTGGGGTGATTATCTGGTTGGTTTTTTTCTTGATAAGCCCCTATCATACCTCACTGTCATTTCCAGGAGACTTAATTAGATAAAATTAATTATAATAATATAGATACTAGAGCGATAATGAAGTTGAGATTTGAGAATTAATTAGGGTCATACCTTAACTAAATGGATTTATACGAATGGTTTATAAGTTAAATACTTAAGAGTATAAGGCAAGGGTAATACAGGAATAACCGTATACCATAACACCATAACCCCTAAATCCTTTACCTCATTCTCATTCACATTTTCATAAATCCAAAAACATAAACAAAGGAAAATCGGCCGTAACCCTAGGAGAAAGGGAGCTCAAAGTCAATTAAGGCTAAAATTCAAGTTAGGAAGATTAAAGCAACAACAAATCTCAAGTTTTTTATCCAAACAAGGTGAATAATAATCTAAACTATCTTATATATATCTTCTTAAATGTTTAAATTCAACTTTAAGGTTTAAAACTATTTGAATGAATGAACGATGGTATGCTTTGATTATATTTCATGTTATAATTTAAATAAGGATTTTGTGGGATGATATAATTCAATTTTAAGGTCAGAATCGCGCAAATTGAGTTCTGAATGCCATGATGTTTGAATATGTTATATAAAACATTATTTTGAAGATGGGTTTAAATTTTCATAATATTCGAAGCTATGGATAATTTATTATGAATTTTGAATGGAAGAAATGGATAATTTTGGGTTTAAATTATTTAAGGCAGTTACAAATTGACTTCGGGTCTTAAATTTATATACGTTAGAGAACATATTAAAAAATTATTATTGTGATTTTTGGGGAATTTTCCTAAGAATTTTATTATGGTTAATTTAAGTCACGGGACTTAAATGTTTTATATGTTTTATCATGGGGAAGAGATTATTTGCTCAAAATATTTTAAATTATCAATCGTGAATTCAATAGTCTTTTTAGAACAAGAGATTATGATAAAGAAATGGCCACCAATTACATTTTGACAAATTAGGTAAGTTAGGTGAAAAGAAATTACTTTGAAAGGCATAACATCGGTTTTGTTATGAGTTACAACTCTACCCCTCCTTTGCTTGCTTTCGTCACCATGTCCAGCGGGCCTTTGGAACTCGTTCGAAACCAATGCACATGGTATCAAGCAATTGGTGCGTAGTGTATTGGAGAAAGACGGATGAGTCGGTGTCGAAGGCATGCTTTTGGAGAGGTTGAAGTCGCATGTATAAGATTTCGAAACCATTGTCTTTTCTTTTGGAAAGGAGCTTCCGAAAGGGTTGCCGCCTTTTTGAACTCATTCGACACCTAGCTGTTGTATTCATACCTTTCGAATTAGTTAAGGCCACTTTCTTCATAGCCTTAAAACAATGTATTTGAAAGGGGTGCATTGGCCTTTTTACTTAGAAGCCACTTCCTCAATGCTTTCGAAAGTGTCCTTTTAGCCACTTTTATAAATGGTTTCGGAGGCAATGGTTTGGAAAGGATGGTTTTGAAGCTATCCGCTTCGATAATTCTTTTTCTTAAAATTTATGCTTTCGAAGGAAAAGTTTTCATTTTCCTTCATTTTGACCCAGAAGTTATAATTGATGACAAACCCAATAATTTCGAAAGAGATATTTTCAAATAGTTACGAAGTTATGCTTCCATAAATTCTTGCATGAGCTAAATGCTTTCAAAAGGTAAAGTCATATCTTTAAGTGTCTTGGAAGAAATGTTTCAATGCTTTCGAAAGGTATGTTTTGAGTATTTCGGAAATTATATCTTTAAGTGTTTTGAATGGAAGGTCTAATGCTTTCGAAAGTATGTTAGGTGATCTCGGAAGAGAACATTTAAGGTTTTAAGTAATGATATAAACTATATAGTTGAATACCTTAATTTTCAAGTATTTTGAGAACCCAATCTCATTTTAAAAGGTAAACCCATGGCAATATGAAAGAGTTTTGAAATGGCATTTAAATTTGAAAATTTTGAAGAAGCTTTCCTTGCTAAAAATGGTGGGTTACGAGTTTTAACCATGTTTCATTAGAAAAATGATCACAAGAAATTAGATCATAGACGTTTATTATATTATGTTTTGATCAGTTATTATGTACGCTTCTTCTATAAACATATTCACTTCATAATTAACCCATAACTATATTTTGGGGTGTCAAGGTAGAGTAACTAGCTAGGTTGACCCAGTAGTGCATATACATCAAGTTAACTCATGTATGAGTAGATTTGCATCCAGGAGGTCAGATAGACCAGAATATAGGATGCCTAAAGACTGATAAAAGGATTATTGGGTTAGACGGGTTCTTAATTTGCCCATGAAAACTATGTACATGGATTATTATTGGTAGGATCAATAGGTTCTTAGTGATCCCTTGAAAATTATGTCCGAAATAAGTTATTGAAAGAGATCAATAGGTTCATAGTGATCCCATAAAAACTATGACATGAGAGATGTTATTGTAGGATCCAATGGTTCATAGTGACCCCATGAAAACTATGATTAGATGATATTATTGGTAGATACCAATAGGTTCTTAGTGATCTCATGAAAAATATGAAACCGGACAGATAGTCCGTAAGTTTGGAATAGTTTATTAGTTAATCCATGAAAACTAATAAGTTAATAGTAATCCTAGAAACAACAGATTAAGACAGATAGTCAAGGAAATTGGGATTGGAAATGCGAAGCATATTGCATGTTTTCATATCATCATGATATATTTTGTTATTTATATCTTAACTATTATGGATGCATGTGCACAAAATATGGTTATTTTGATTTTGGTTAAGTTACTAATGAGGAGAAAACCTGTTCCGCTATGCGGCGTGGTCTCACTAGATGTCCAAATGTTCAAGATGGTAGGTTATTATTCATACCAGATTTTTTGTCCAACTCAAAGTTTATTTTTTCCCCTTAAACTCTCAGGTGCTCAATTGATTTTGAGTAGTTTGAGAGTTGAGGTTTTCGGGTTCTCCTTTAGATGAATAAGCTTTTGAGAAATGCAGGAGGCAAGCCAGCTATTAGGTGTTCTTTCTATTTGATTCTGCCATGTTTAGGATGTAATGCTAAATTTTTTAATTGCCTATATTTAGACTCTTATCAACCAAGGAGGCATCTTCATATGTTGATCTTGACATATTTTATAATAATTATATTTCTCTAAATGTGGTTTATGAATTGGGATTATGTAATGAATTTGAAATTTGATTTAAAGTGGAATGAGAAATTTGTTTTATGATTTTAAAAAATTTCATATCTATGTGTTTCTGTTATATCAATGTACATAACATTACCGCATTTGGTCACCGAGAATTAATAACTATGGATGACCGTAGCATCCATAGTTTTGGGCCTCTAAATGGAGGATGTTACGAGTTAGTATTAGAGCATAGGTTTATGAAAATTTAAATGAAATTTGAATCTAATTTTTTTTCAAAATATAAACCAATGAATCTAAAAATGTGACCAGGGTTTGGGCTAATGCTATAGTAACGTAATTGCATGTGTTATACATATATCCATAAGTATGTATTCCGCTCTCTCTTAGACCGTTCTTTTGTATCTTACTAAGGCTTGCATGCAGATTTACGAGAAAGGCAGATATGGAGGCAGGAAATAGAAGAGAAAATTTAGGTGGAGGAAGCACCACAATTAACAGAAATGCTCGACCCAACACCATAAGGAATTCAGCTCTACAGGAAAATGCTATACCAAATGTAAATGCCAACTTAGGTGCTGGAACCTCGCCAGTAGATTTGGAGATGATTTATTAGTTCTTTGTCAATCTGATGCAAGTTGGAGCAGTTGTAGAAGTAGCTGGGAGAAATGCTGTGAATATAGGAGGAGCTAATCCCATGGCTTAAGTTGGCAATAATTATGCCAAGCTAAGCAGGGATTACAACACTCTTGGTGGGAAGCAGTTTTTGGGAAAAGAGGATGCTGTCGAAGTAGAAAACTAGTTATTGCATTATGAAAGAAATTTCACTGACTTGGGATTAGATGATGAGGAGAAGAGGAGACATGCTTCACGGCAGTTACAGGGAGCAGCATTTTTTTGTAGAATAGTGTTATAGTGGGAGTTTCCGAGGACGAGTTAACTTCGATAGAGTTTCATAGGAGATTCAAAGAGAAGTTCTTCTATGAGGTTGCCAAGTCGATATTGCTGAGAAAGTTCATGGACTTAGTGCAAGGTGAGATATCAATGATTGAGTATGCTACAAAGTTTGATAAGTTGTCTAAATACGGATATGCTACCATTGACGCTGTCATTAAAAGGAACAAGAAGTATATTTAAGGGTTAAGACCCAAGATTGCCGTGGCGACTATGACACATCTCCGTGGAGATGACAATCAGGAATGAAGAGATGCTTGCTACCTATGGGAAGGAGAAGCAGGTTGGAACCTAGGATTCTCATATCAAGAAGAGGAAATTCTTTAAGAAGAAAGGAGCTAAAAAAGGAGGAGCTGCCAAGAAAATAAAGGCCAATGTAGTTTGCTACAAGTGCGACAAGAAATGACATTGTGCTCATGAATGTTGAACTGGAAAAGGGAAAAGATTGCAGATAAGAAAGGAGTGAAGTGCTTCAACTGTGACCAGATTGGACACTATAAGAATTAATGTCCATAACAAGTCAGAGCGAACAAGGAAAAGGTTTTTGCTTTGGGACCATCTTCTTCTAGATTAACTACTGCTGAAAGGGAAAGACTGTGATGGAAGGTACGCTTTTGATTTATTGTATACCAGTTAGAGTACTATTTGATACCGATGTATCACATTCATTTATATATCAATGTTTGATAGATAAGTTATGTTCAGAACCCTCATACTTTGTTACTTCCTTAAGGGTTGCAAATCCGATAGGAGGGTATGCAACTCTGGGGATAAGATATGACTAGTTATAACTTGAATTGTTAAGTCATCAGTTTGCATGCATTTTGTATGTTTTTGATTTCGTAGGCTTCGAGATCATTTTGGGTATGGATTTGTTAGAAAAATATGATGCTAGGATATTTTGCCAAAAAAGGGAAATATTGCTAAGACACCATAATAGTCATAATCGAATTATATACTTGGTGGAGAAGTTAGACTCAAGTGCTTGTGCTTTGCTGAATGTAATGGAAGTAGAAGAAGCGTTCAATTTGGTTTTGGTAGCAAGAGGGTTTGTAGACGTTTTTCAACCAGTCACAGGACTACCACTGAAGTGAGCCATTGAGTTTCAAATAGATCTTGTGCAAGAAGCAGAACCTGTAAATAGACCACCTAGCAGGGTGACACCTATAGAGATAAAGGAATTGAAGGTGCAAGCATTTCATTAGACCAAGAAGTGTGCCTTGGGGGTGGTCTTGGTGTTCGTGAAGAAACCAGATGGATCGTTAAGGATGTGTATCGGATATCGTAAGTCGAACGATAAATTGATCAAGAGTAGGTACCCTTTGTCGAGAACCGATGATTTATTTGATCAATTGAGTAGAGCCAGAGTGTTTTCCCAATAGGATTTGGCGATCGGTTTTCATCAGCTAAGAGTGGAAGAAGAAAGTATTCCATTAACAGTGTTACAGACTAGGTATGTTTCATATGAGTGGTTATTAATGCTAATCGGGTTAACAAATGCGCGGCTTTCTTCATGGATTTGATGAACCAGTTTTTCGAGAGCATTTGAATTGGTTCGTATTGGTATTCATAGATGACATTTTAATATACTCTGAGGATGAAAGAGAGCATGAAGTTCATCTTAGAGAAGTGCTTGAGACGCTGAGGTAGCACTAACTGTAAGCGAAGTTTTCAAAGTGTCATTTCTGGAAGAAAGAAGTTAAGTTTCTTGGTCATGTGGTTTCAGAGAAGGGTTTGTCAATTGATCCAGATAGGATCGCGGCTGTTAACAACCGAAAGAGACTAGTGATGGTGATTTAGATTAGAAGTTTTCTTGGACTCGTTGGCTATTACTGCAAATTCATTAAGGATTCTCGCGAATAGTAGCGCCTTTTACTAAGCCAACCAGAAAGGATGTGAAGTTTATTTGGTTTGACAAATGTAAGGAAGCATTCCTTAAGTTAAAGCATCTGTTGACCAACATGCCTGTTTTAGTAGTTCCAGACAGGAATCAAGGATTAGTACTGTATAACGATGCATGTGGAACCGGATTAGGGGTTGTGTTGATGTAGAAAGGTAATGCCTATGCTTCACGGCAGCTTATACCACATGAAGTGAGATATCCTACTCATGATCTAGAGTTGGCTACAGTGATCTTCACATTGAAAGTATGGAGACATTATCTCTTAGGGGAGAGATTTAAGTTACACACTGATCATAAGTCCTTAAGGTATTTATTCTCTCAAAAGGAGTTAAATATGAGACAACAAAGATGGATGGAGATTTATCAGCTTATGATTTTGGTATAGAATATACACTTGGAAAAGAAAATAAAGTAACAGAAGCTCTTAGCAGAAAACATCAGAATGTGGTGTTAGCTATGCTAGCAGAGTGGAAGGTCCTGAAGGCTTTAACTACCCGTAGTGTGCAGTTAAGATCGACTGTCAGGTCTAGTTAGAGCACTGCCATGTTATCCTACTTGAAAGTTTGATCGAAACTGATCAAAAGGATGCATCTAAGCAGAAAGATGACTCGATGCTAGCTGAGAAGATTAGAAGGCTAGAGGCTGGAACTGAAACTGATGACCTGAAGGATTTTATTCTTGACCAGAGGGGATGGCTGAGAATGAAAGGATAGTTGTGTGTTTCGAATGTAGAAAACCTAAGAAAGAAGGTCCTTAGAGAATGTCATTGATCAAAATTTACAATTCATCCTGGTGGAACCAAGATGTATCAATACAAAGAGGAGTTTCTGCTAGGAAGGTATGAAGAAGTATGTTGTCTTGTGTGTAAAGTAGTGTATAAACTATCAACAAGTGAAGACCGAACATCAGATCCTGAGTGGGTTACTTCAACTTTTGGAGATACCAGTTTGGAAATGGGATGCGATATCCATGGATTTTATATATGGGTTGCCAAGGTCAAATCGAGGAAATAAAAGTATATGGGTTATAGAGGACAGGTTGACCAAGAGTGCCCATTTCATTCTAGTTAAGTCAGCCAGGATGGCACTTGTTTTAGCTAAGTTGTTTATAAAGAATATAATTAGACTAAATGGGATTTTTAAAAGTATGGTAAGTGATAGAGATACTTTATTTACTAATGAGTTCTAGAAGAGTCTACATGATGTATTAGGTACCAAGATCAAGATGAGTACCACTTATTGCCCTCAGATAGATGGGCAGACAGATTCAATAAGATACTGAAGGATTTGTTAAGACCTTGTGTGCTAGACATTGGTGGATCTTGGGAAGATCACCTATACTTAGTTAAGTTTTCCTATAATAACAGTTATTAGACAAGTATAACAATGGCACCTTTCGAAGTTTTGTATGGAAGGCTATGCAAGTCACTAGCATGTTGGTTGGAAACTGGAGATAGATTAGTCTTAAGTCCAGATCTGGTAAGAAATGCAACAGAGAAGATTGAGTTGATCCAAGGTAGGATGAAAGTAGCTCAGTCTAGACAAAAGAGTTACGTAGATAAGAGGTGCAAGGATCTGGAGTTCTCAATTAGAGATAAAGTTTTCTTTAAAGTATCACCGATGAAGGATGTAGCACGACTAGAAAAGTCAGGGAAATTGGCATCGAGATATGTTGGACCGTTTCCAGTCATAGAGAGGATCGGAACGCTCGCATACATAGTAGACTTGCCGAGCAATTTGGTAGGTGTCCATAATGTATTCCATATGTCTCATCTTTGTTAGTATGTGCATGTTCCAAAGACTACTATTCCTTCGAATGCATTGAAAGATTTAATAGTAGAATCGGATTTGACCCTTGTTAGGCAACCAATTCGAGTAGTAGCGAGAGATGAGAAAAGTTAAAGAAACAGGACAGTCAAGTTAGTGAAAGTTCAGTGGAGCGACAACAAGAGGAATTGTACTTGGGAGACTGAAGATAGGATTAAAGATACTTATCCTGATCTATTATAAGGGTATGTTCTACATCTGTAATATATATAGATTGTTTACTAGTCAGGAGGCTAGTATGGTAGTTAGGAATGTTACAGATGATTGCTATGATTAGTTTTAGTCCTTGCTGAATTTCAAGGATTAAATTCTTTAAGAGGGGAGCCTGCAATACCCCTGTAACATCCTTAATTTTTGATAATATTATTCAGGAAATTTAATTAGATAAATTAATAGAATAATGATGATAAGGGGATTGAGATTTGAAGAAACCATATATAGGGATGTGCTTATTAATAAAGTAAATGGGCTTTAATTGGGTTAGTAAACTAATTAAATTACACATGGTCATATTAGTAAAACAACCACCTTATCATACACGACTATCCACTTCTTACCCTTGCCCATTCACATTTCATTTCTCACTTTCACAAACGAAAATCAAAAACTAAAATATAGCTGGCCATTAACAAGGAGGTAAAGTGGAAAAATTCAATCTAAAGCCAAGGATCAAAGCTAGGAAAATTAATCAACAACAAATCTCAAATTCCTTATCATATGTAAGGTGAATAATAATTTTATACCATCTCTATTTTATTCAATGATTTCATGATTCAGATTTGTGATTAAATTCGTATTATGTTAATATGAATGATGATATGCTAGAACTATATTATGTTTGGTTTATTTTAATTTGATTACATATGAATTAGCCCGGTTTTAGGGTAAAACCGAGAGTTTATTATTTTAGAATTGTGATAGAAATTTTTTATGTTAAGTAAAACATGATTTTGGAGAAGGGTTTTATTTTTCTGAATTTTCCGAGCCGTAGAAAATTTATTATGAATTTCTAAAAGAAAATATGATATAATTAGGTTTAAAATTTATTTCAAAAATTTCAAGAAGAAAGTTGGTCTGAAATTTTAATATGTTTGATTACATGATAAAATTGAATTTATGTGATTTTTGAGGATTTTTCCCAATTGATTTACTAGGGAAAATAAATTATTTCAAGAGAATGACTTATTTGCGAATACTTGTTTTGTTATTAGAAGGGCTTAAACGTTATAATTCCTTTGATTTGGATCTGATTGAATGCGGCAGTTATGTTTGTAAAGTATTTGAAAAGATTTAAGGCAACCAATCAAATATTTACATATAGGCAGGTAGGTTCAAAGCAAATGCTAAAAGTGGCTAAATTTTAGCCTTTAATTCAGAAAAGTTGGTTCCGCTTCAAATAGTAGCACCTTTCGACTCGATTGATTCCTCCCCAGCTTAGGCAAAACCCACTCAGTCGATACCTACATAGTCAAATCCAATAAACAAGGTATCACTTAGATGGTACGCAGTGGATTGGAAGGAAGGCAGAATCCTTTGTGTCGAAAGGTATGCTTCCGATGGGATTGAAACCCTATTATGTTTTCAAAAGATAAGATCTTGCCTTGTTTTACTTAAAACCTTTAGCATAGTCGAAACATATGCTTTCAAAAGGATTTTTATAAATAGCTTTCAAAGAAGGTTGCCATGTTATGAAAAGATTTAGCTTTCGAAGGGGTACCTTTTTCTTTAAATAAGAGCTTCCGGAAGGAAATAGTTTCGACCAAGTTGAAACCTAGCCGCTAATTCCTCCTTTCGACTACATTGAAGTCATCTATGTTATCGAAGGGTTACCTCTGTTTTAGCTTAAACTAAGCCTTTTTTGAATGATTTCGAAGGGGTTAGGGGTTTCGAAGGCAATGGAGTCGACAGGGGGTTTCGACTCTATCCATCAATGTTTTTTTTGAAAGATTGTTGCTCTCGACTAGATGGTTCCAATACAGTCGAATTTTCCCTAAAATAATTTTATAATTGGTTTCGAAAGAGATACTTTCGTACATAACCAGTTTGATCCAAAGCATTTTTTTAAAGAATAAATCCAATGCTTTCGAAAGGGTACTTTTATTGTTTCAAAGCTATGATTTGAAGAACATTATGATATCATAGAAAGGTACAATTGGTTTTGAAAGGATTGATTTATAGAGCTTCGAAAGGTATATGCTTGGAGTTTTGACAAGAGGTTTTCTATGCTTTCGAAGGAGGTCATCCACTGGTTTTAATAATGACGTTTTAAAGTTTCAAAACAAATAAACCATTCTCATTTAAAAAAAAGGGAAATGTCATGGCATAAATAAAGATTTTTGAGAGTATTACTTCTTCTTGTATTTATTCACATTGTAATTAACCATAATGTTACTTTGAAAGATGGTAGATTAACCAACTAGTTGACCCAGTAGAGAATATAACTTATGAAATGATGAAAGCTTAGTTAAAGATATTGGCAGTGGGCCAATAGGTTCACAGTAAGCCCATAAAACTATATTAAGGGAAAGATATTGGGAGGGGCCAATATGTTCATAGTCAGCCCATGAAACTATGATTTGATACTGGTAGGGGCCAGTAAGTTTGTAGTTAGCCTATGAAAACTGTATCTATATTTGATATTGACAGTTAGTCAATAGGTTCCTAGTTAGCCCATGAAAACTAGGATAATAGGAAAGATATCGGTGTTATCAATAGGTTCTTTGTGATCCCATGGAAACTATGTAATTGGAAAAATAGTCTATAAACACTTAATGGTAACCCTAGAAACTATAATTGAGACAGATAGTCAAAATGAAGGAGGATGGGTAATCCAAATCTGATTTTCTTTTTTTGCATATCATCATAATGTTTTTGAAATACTATGTTTTAACCATTGTAGATGCAGGAGTACAGTATATGATTTTATAATGTTTTAGGATACTAGTGAGGGGAAAACCCATTCCACTAAGCGGTGTGGTCTCACTAGATATCTAGATGGTTTGAGATGGTAAATTATTATTCATATCAGGCTTTATGTCCGACTCGAACTTTTTTCCCTTTAAACTCGTGGATGCTCAATTAAATTTGAGTAGGTTGAGAGTTAAGGTTTCTAGGTGTTATTTTAGAAGAATAAAGCTTCTAAGGACGTGTAGGAGGCAAATTTATTATTAGCATTCTTTTATTTCCATTGTGTGTTTGATTGTAAAGGCAAATTGTTTTAGTGCTTACTATATACTCTGATCATCCAAGGGGGTATCTTCATATGTCACTCTTCACGTATTTTGTATTAATTATATGTTATCTGAATATGGTCTACATACTGGGATTATGTAATGAATTTGAAATATTTTGAAATGGAATGTGGGATTTGTTTGCTAAATTTTCCGTATTCATGTGTTTTATGCATCAATGAATCTAACACCGCCATATTTGGTTGCCAAAAATTATTATCTATGGATGACTGCAACATCCATAGTCGTTAGTTTTGGGCCTCAAAGTAGGGGGGTTTTACAAGTTGGTATCAAAGAATAGGTTTATGAAACTTTAAAAGAAACTTAAGCCTAAAAGGATTTTCCAAACATAATCTAATAAATCAGATAATAAGATTGGGGTTTGGGTTAACGCTACAATAATGTACTTGTATTTGCTATATAGTTATACACACACACACACACACATAAGTACTTATACCCCGCTCTTTTATGCTGTTCTTCTATATCTTACTAAGGTATGTATGCAAATTTACAAGAAATGAGATATGGAGGCAGGAAATGGAAGAGGAAATCTCGGTGGTAGAAGCACCAAAACTAATAGAAATGCTCAACCAACTACCCGGAGGAACTCGGGTCGATAGGCTAATGCTAATAATCAAAATGTTGATGCCAATGTGAGTGTCGGAAATCCACCAATGGATATGGAAGCGATGTATCGGTTCTTTTTTGGTTTTCTGCAAGCTGGAGCTGCTGCAAGTGTTACTGGAAATGTAGGAGGAGCTACTCCTGTGGCTCGGGTTGGGAATAATTTTGCTTTGCTGAATAGAGTTTACACTAGTTTAGGTGGGAAGTCACTCTTTGAAACGGAGAGTGCCATAGAAGTTCAGAATTGACTATTGCATTGTGAGCATATGTTTACTGATTTGGGTCTAGATGATGGATAAAAGAGAAGGTTGGCCTCTAGACAGTTGCGGGATCAGCACTACGTTGGTGGAATAGTGTCACTACCGAAGTTCCGAAAGAGCGGTTAACTTGGGTTGACTTTAAAATGAGATTTGAGCAGAAGTTTGTATTTGAGTTCGCTAAGTTAGAACTAATAAGGAAGTTTATGGATTTAGTGCTAGAAGAGATATCAGTAGTCGAGTATACTACTAAATTTGAAGAGCTGTATCGATATAGATATGTTATTATATATACTGACATTAGAAGGAATAGGAGGTTCATTCATGGATTAAGGCCTAATCTTGCTAGAATGACCATGACACTGTCTTTGATCCCTGTAAGTAGTGGTGGAGATGGCCATTCACCATGAGGAGTTACTTGCTGATCATGCTAAGAAGACGTCAGTGGAACTCAAGGTTCTCAAGGGAAGAAGAGGAAGTTCTTTAAAAAGAAGGGAGCCCAGAAGGGAGATACCACTAAGAAGTCAAAGGCTAATGTAGTTTGCTATAAACGTGACAAGAAGGGTCACTATGCGAATAAATGCCGATCAGAAAATGGAAAGAAAGCTGCAACCAAGAAGAATGTGAAGTGCTTCAACTGTGATCATGTTGGGCATTACAAGAAGCATTGTCCAGAGCCAGTTAGGGAGGACAAAGGAAAAGTTTTTGCTATTGGACCAGCTAGGCCTACTATAGCTGATAAAGGAAAGACTATGATGGAAGGTTTGTTTTTGATTCAAAGTATACCAGTTATGATATGTTTTGATACCAGTGCATCACATTCATTTATATCTCAATGTTTGGTTGATAGATTATGTTTAGAACTCACCTATTTTGTTACTTCCTTAAGGGTGGAGAATCCAATAGGCGAGTATGCCACTCTAGGGTTAAGGTGTGACCAGTTAGAACTTGATTTGTTAGGTGATAAGTTTTCATGCGGTTTGTTATTATTGATTTTGTAGATTTCGAGATCATTTTGGATATGGATTGGTTGGGTAGGTATGAGGCGAGAATATTTTGCCAAGGTAGGGAGATATCACTGAGACACCCTGATAGACATAACCAAGTGATATTCTCAGTAAAGAATACTGGCCAAAGTTTTAATGCTTTACTTAATGCTATGGCGGTAAGAAATGAGTTAGGTCAGGTTCCGGTAGTAAGAGAGTTTATAGATGCCTTTGAGCCATTCGTCGAACTACCACCGAGAAGAGATGTTGAGTTTAGTATAGATTTCATGCCTGGAGCCAAACTTATAAGTAGACCACCTAGCAAGATGATATCGACTGAGATGAAAGAATTGAAGGCGCAGTTAATGGATCTTAAAGGAAGGAATTTTATTAGAACAAGCAGTTCGTCTTGGGGAGCAGCCACGATATTCTTGAAGAAACCAGATGGGTCGTTAAGAATGTGTATCGACTATCGTAAGTTGAACGAAAGCATGATTAAGAATAAATATCCTTTGCCCAGAATAGATGATCTGTTTGATCAGTTGAGTGGAGCTAGAATGTTTTCCCGGTTAGATTCCACAACAGGTTTCCATCAGTTAAGAGTGGCAGAGGCCAATATTCCTTTGACAGAATTTCGAACTAGGTATGGTTCATATGATGGTTAGTGATGCCATTTGGATTAATGAATGCACATGCTTTCTTTGTGGATTTGATGAACCGAGTTTTCCAAGAGTATTTGGATAGGTTTGTGCTGGTATTTATAGATGATATTCTAGTCTACTCTAAGGATAAGAGAGAGAGCATGAAGTTCATCCTAGAGTGGTACTGAGACACGAGGCAGAATCAACTAAAGGCAAAGTTTACCTAGTGACATTTCTGGAAGAAAGAGGTTAAATTTCTTGGTCAAGTGGTTTTATACAAAGGATTGTCAGTCGATCCAGATAAGACCAAAGCCACGAATAATTGGAAGAGACCAGAGACAGTGACTAAGTTCTGGAGTTTTCTTAGACTTGCTGGCTATCACCGTAGATTCATTAAGGATTTCTTACGGATAACAGCACCTTTAACTATGCTAACCCAAAAGGAGATGAAATTTGTTTGATCCAACAATTGTGAGGAAGCATTCCTCAAGTTAAAGCATTTATTGACTAATGCACTCGTGTTAATAGTTCTAGACGAAAACTAAGGGTTGGTGGTATATATCGATGCATGCAGAACTGGTTCGGGAGCGGCACTGATGTAGAATGGTAAATTGATTGCCTACGCATCTAGGCATCTTAGACCGTATGAAGTAAGGTATTCTACTCATAATTTGGAGTTAGCAGCCGTGATCTTCGCATTAAAGATTTGGATACATTATCTCTTAGAGGAGAGGTATATCGATCATAAGTCTTTATGGTATTTATTCTCTCAAAAGGAGTTGAATATGAGGTAGCCGAGGTGACTGGAGTTTTTGGCCGCATATGATTTTGGTATAGAGTATACATCAAGAAAAGGTAATAAGGTAGCAGATGTCCTTAGCAGAAAACATCAGAATGTGCTGTTAGCTATGTTGGTAGAGTGGAAAGATTTAGAAGCTTTAATCAGTTGCGATGTGTAGTTAAGATCCACTGTTGGTTCTACTCAGAGTTCCGCTAGGTTGTCTTGTTTAGAATTTCAACCAGTATTGATTTCGAGAATTTCTTTTAAGCTGAAGGCGGATCCACTTTTGGCTGAGAGGATCAAAAGGCTTAAGGTTGGAACTGAGATCCATGATCTATAGGATAGACCAAAAATGATGGTTGAGAATGAAGGAACGATTGTGTGTTTCGAATACTGAGGACTTGAGGAAAGAAGTTCTTATAGAATGTCATCGACCCAAATTTACGATTCATCCTGGAAGGACCAAGATGTATCAAGATATAAAGAGGAGCTTCTATTGGGAAGGCATGAAGAGGGATGTTGGATTGTGGGTTAGGCAGTGTGCAAATGGTCAACAAGTGAAAGTCGAACATCAGAAGCCGAGTGGGTTGCTTCAGCCTTTAGAGATTCCAGTTTGGAAATGTGATTCGATTTCCATTGATTTTATAGATGGAATGTTAAGGACAAATAGGGGTAACGAAAGTATATGGGTTATAGTGGACAGATTGATCAAGAGTTCCCATTTCATTCAATTAAGTCAACCAGGACGGCACCTGTTTTAGCTAAGTTGTTCATGAAAAACATAGTTAGCATGCATGGAGTTCCTAGTAGTATAGTCAGTGATAGAGATGCTTTGTTCACTAGCAAATTTCGAAAGAGTCTACAAGAGGTATTCGGTACCAAGCTTAATATGACTATGGCGTATCACCTTCAGACTGATGGGCAGGTGGAGAGAGTCAATAAGGTACTCGAAGATTTATTGAGAGTTTGTGTATAAGACTTTGGTGGATCTTGGGAGGATCACCAACATTTGATCGAGTTTTCCTATAACAACAGCTATCAGACAAGTTTAGGAATGACACCATTTGAAGCCTTGTATGGAAGGCCATGCAAACTAGCCGCATGTTAGTTGGAAACTGGAGATAGATTATTCTTAGGTCCAAATTTGGTTAGAGAGGCGTCAGAGAAGATTGAGTTAATCCAAGAAAGGATGAAGGAAGGTCAATCCAGACAGAAGGGTTCTGAAGATAAGAGGCGTAAGGACCTTGAATTTACAATTGGAGATAAGGTTTTCATTATGGTATCACCAATGAAGGGTGTGGTACAATTTGAAAAGTCAGAGAAGTTAGCATCGAGATATGTTGGTCCATTCCAGGTTTTATAGAGAATTAGTAAGCTTGCGTACCGAGTAGAGTTGTCGAGCAGTATGGCAGGTGTCCATAATGTATTTCATTTATCTCATATTCATAAGTATATGCATAATCCAAAGACTATTATTCCTTCGACAGGGTCGGAAGACTAGTAGTAGAGCCTAATTTGACTTTTGTTAGACAACTAGTTTGGGCTGTAGCTAGAGATGAGAAAAGATTAAAGAACAAGACAGTCAAGTTGGTGAAAGTTCAGTGGAGTGACAACGAGAAGGACTGTACTTGAGAGACAGGGGCCAGGATTAGAGATACTTATCTTGATCTACTTTAAGGGCATGTCTATATTAGATTTATATAGATAGTTACTAGTCAAATAGGCTAGTATGATTGTTATAGTTGTTAGGAGTCATAACAGATGATTGGTATGTTTAGTATTTAGTCCTTACTGAATTTCAAGGACTAATTTTTTTAGGGGGGGGCCTGTAACATCCCTAATTTTTGATAACATTATTCAAAAAATTTAATTAGATAAATTAAATAGAATAATGATGATAAGGGGATTGAGATTTGAATAAACCATATATAGAGCCGTGCTTATTAATAAAGTAAATGGGCTTTAATTGGGTTATTAAACTAATTAGATTACACGTGGCATATTAGTAAATTAGCCTCCTTATCATGCACGGTGATACACTTCTTACCCTTGCCCATTCATGTTTCATTTCTCACTTTCACAAACACAAATCAAAAACTAAAATATAGCCCTCCATTAACAAGGAGGAAAAGAGGAAAAATTCAATCTAAAGCCTAGGATCAAAGCCTTGAAGGATTATTCAGCAACAAATCTCAAATTCCTTATCATATCTAAGGTGAATAATAATTTTATACCATCTCTATTTTATTCTATGATTACATGTTTCGGATTTATGAATAAATTTGTATTTATGTTAATATGGATGATGATATGATAGAACTATATTATATTTTATTTATTTAAATTCAATTACAAATGAATTAGCATAGTTTTTGGGTAAAACCGAAAGTTTATGATTTTAGAATTGCCATGGAAAATTTTTGTGTGAAGTAAAACATGATTTTGGAGATGGGTTTTATTTTTTATAATTTTCCGAGCTGTAGAAAACTTTTTATGAATTTTTAAAGGAAAATGTGATATAATTGGGTTTAAAATTTATTTTGAGTATTTTTATGAAGAAACTGGGTCTGAAATTTTAATATGTTTGATTACATGATAAAATTAAATTTCTGTGGTTTTTTAGGGATTTTTCCCAATTGATTTCCTAGGGGAAATAAATTATTTCAAGAGAAAGAATTATTGCAAATACTTGTTTTGTTAATAGAAGGGCTTAAATGTTATAATTCTTTTATTTGGATCTGATTAAATGCGGCAGTTATCTTTATAAAGTATTTGAAAAGTTTTGAGGCAACCAATCAAAGGTACAAATAGGCAAGTAGTTGCAAAGTAATTACTAAAATTGGCTAAATTTTATCCCTTAATTAAGAAAAGTTGGTTCCGCCTCAAATAGCAGCACCTTTCGACTTTATTGATTCCGCCTCAACTTAGGCAAAACTCACTCAATCTAAACCTATATAGTCGGAAGCAATACACAATCTATCACTTAGATGGTATGCAGTGGATTGGAAGGAAGGCGGAAGCCTTAGTTTCGAAAGGTATGCTTCCGATGGGGTTGGAACCCTATTATGTTTTCGAAAGAGACGATCTTGCCTTGTTTTACTTAAAGCCTTTGACATAGTCAAAACATATGCTTTCAAAAGGATTTTTATAAATAGCTTTCGAAGAAGATTGCCATATTATGAAAAATTTAGCTTTCAAAGGGTTACCTTTTTCTTTAAATAAGAGCTTTCGAAAGGAGCTAGTTCCGACCAAGTCGAAACTCAGCCGCTAATTCCTACTTTCGACTGCATTGAAGTCATCTATGCTGTCGAAGGGCTACCTTTATTTTAACTTAAACTAAGCCTTTTTCTGAATGCTTTCGAATGGGTTGGGGGTTTCAAAGTCAATGGAGTCAAAAGGGGCTTTCGACTCTATCCTTCAATGTTTTAATTTAAAAGGTTGTTGCTCACAACTAGATGGTTTTGACACCATCGACTTTTCCTCAAAACAATTTTATAATTGGTTTTGAAAGAGATACTTTTTGTCTGACTTTTTGAAAGGGCACTTTTATTTGTTTCAAAGCTATGTTTTAAAGAACGTTTTAATACCATCGAATGGTACAATTGGTTTCAAAAGGATTGATTTATAAAGCTTAGTAAGGTATATACTTAGAGTTTTGAAAAGAGATTTTCTATGCTTTCAAAGGAGGTCATCCAGTGGTTTCGAAAGTGATGTTTTAAAGTTTCAAAACAAATAACTCATTCTCATTTAAAAAAGGAAAATCCCATTGGCATAAATAATTTTTTTTGAGAGTTTTACTTCTTGTATTTATTCACATCGTAATTAACCCATAATGGTACTTTGGAAAAGGGCAGAATAACCAGCTAGGTTACCCAGTAGTGAATATAACTTATGAAATGATAAAAGCTTAATTAAAGATATTGGCAGGGGCCAATAGGTTCACAGTAAGCCCATGAAAACTATATAAAGGGAAAGATATTGGCAGGGGCTAATAAGTTCATTATCAACCCATGAAAACTATGATTTGATACTGGCGGGGGCCAGTAGGTTTGTAGTTAGCCCATGAAAACTATATCCGGATTTGATAATGACAGTTAGTCAATAGGTTCCTAGTTAGCCCATGAAAACTAGGATAAGAGAAAAGATATTGGTGTTACCTATAGGTTCTTAGTGACTCCATAAAAACTATGAAATTGGACAGATAGTCCATAAACATTTAACAGGTTAATAGTAGCCGTGGAAACTATAATTGAGACAGATAGTAAGAATGAAGCGGGATGGGTAATCTTTCATATCATCATAACGTTTTGAAATGCCATGTTTTAACCATTTTAGATGCAGGAGTACAATATGAGATTTTATAATGTTTTAGAATACGAGTGAGGGGAAAACTCGTTCCGCTAAGCGACGTGGTTTCACTAGATATCCGAATGGATTGATATGGTAAATTATTATTCACACCAGGCTTTATGTATACCTTGAAGTTTTTGTTTTCCCCTTAAACTCTCGAGTGCTCATTTAATTTTGAGTAGGTTGAGAGTTAAGGTTTCTAGGTGTTCTTTTAGATGAATAAAGCTTTCAAGGACATGTAGGAGGCAAGCTTGTTATTAGAGTTCTTTTATTTCCGCCGTGTGTTTGATTATAAAGGCAAATTATTTTAGTGCCTTACTATATACCCTGATCATCCAAGGGGGCATCTTCATATATCGCTCTAGGCTTATTTTGTATTAATTATATGTTATCTTAACGTAGTCTGCGTACTGGGATTGTTTAACGAACTTAAATTATTTTGAAATGGAACGTGGACTTTGTTTGCTGTTTTAAAATTTTACATATTCATGTGTTTCAATGAATCTAACATCGCCGTATTTGGTCGTCAAAGATTAATAACTATGGATGACTACAGCATCTATTGTTGTTAGTTTTGGGCCTCCAAGTAAGGGGATGCTACAACCCCTAATTTTAAATATCATTATTCTGGAGCTTTAACTAGATAAAATTAAATAGAATAATGTAGAGACTAAAGTGATAAGGGAATTGAGATTTAAGAACTAATTAAGGTCATGCCTTAACTAAATGAATTTAAAAGAATGGTTTATAAGTTAAATACTTAAGAGAATAAGGCAAGGGTAATATAGGAATAGCCATATACCATAACCCCATACCTAATTCTAATTCACATTTTCATAAATCCAAAAACATAAACAAAGGAGAAACAAGGTCGGCCATAACCCTAGGAGAAGGGGAACTCAAAATAAATTATAGGCTAAAATTCAAGCAAGGAAGATTACAGCAACAACAAATTTCAAGTTCCTTATCTAAACAAGGTGAATAATAATCTAAACCATCTCATATATGTCATCTTAAACATTTAAATTTTATTTGAAGGTTCAAAGCCGTTTGGATGAATGAATGATGACATAGTTTGATTATATTCCATGTTATAATTTAAACTAAGAATTTATAGGATGATATAATTCAGTTTTAAGGTTAAAATCATGCAAATTGAGTTTTGAATACTATGATATTTGAATATGTTATGTAAAACGTTATTTTGGAGATGGGTTTAAATTTCATAATATTCCAAACTATGGATAATTTATTATGATTTTTGAATGGAAGAAATGGATAGGATTAATTTATTTAATGAAATTATATATTGACTTTGGGTCTGAAATTTATATATGTTAGAGAACATAGTAAAAATGTATTATTGTGATTTTTAGGGAATTTTCCTAAGCATTTTAGTATGGTTATAAAATTATTTAAATTAATGGACTTAAATGTTTTATATGTTTTACCAAGGGAAAGGGATTATTTGCTCAAAATGTTTTAGATTATCAATTCTGAATTCAACATCCTTTCTAGCAAAAGGGATTTTATAAAGAAATGGAAACCAATTATTTTGAAAAATTAGGCAAGTTAGGTGAAAAGAAATTACTTTGAAAGGCATAAAATCAGTTTGTTATGAATTACAACTCTACCACTTCCTTTACTTGCTTTCATTACCATGTCCAGCAGGCCTTTCGAAACCAATACACATGGTATCAAGCAATTGGTAGGTAGTGTATTAGAGAAAGGCGGATGGGTCTATGTCGAAGACCTTCTTTCGAAAGGTTTGAAGTCGCTTTTATAAGCTTTCAAAACCATCAACTTGTCTTTGCTTTTAGAAAGGAGCTTTCGAAAGTATTGCCACCTTTTTGAACTCATTCGACACTTAGCTGCCGTATTCCTACCTTTCTAATTAGTTAAGGTCGCTTTTTTTATAGCCTTAAAACAAAGTATTCAAAAGGGATGCTTTTGCCTTTTTACTTAGAAGCCGCTTCCTCAATGCTTTCAAAAGGGTCCTTTTAGCCGCTTTTATAAATGATTTCGGAAGCAATGGTTTCGAAATGACAGTTTCGAAGCTATCCGCTTCCCCAATTATTTTTCTTAATATTTATGCTTTCGTAAGCAAAGCTCCCGCTTTTGTTCTTTTTGACCTAGAAGTTATAATTAATGATAAAAATAATGATTTTGAAAGAATTAGTTTTAAATGGTTACAAAGCTATGCTTCCATAAATTCTTGCTTGAGCCAAATGCTTTCGAAAGGTATGTTTTATGTGTTCGAAAGTCATATCTTTAAGTGTCTCGAAAGAAAGGTTTTAATGCTTTCGAAAGGTATGTTTTGAGTATTTCGAAAGTTATATCTTTAAGTGTTTCGAATGGAAGGTCTCAATGCTTTCGAAAGATATATTGGATAGTCTTGAAGCAAAACATTTAAGGTTTTAAGTAATGATATAAAGTATATAGTCGAAAGCCTTAATTTTCAAATTTGAGAACCCAATCTCATTTTAAAAGGTAAACTCATGGCAATATGAAAGAGTTTTGATATGGCATTTAACTTTAGAATTGTTGAAGAAGCTTTCCTTGCTAAAGATGGTGGGTTAAGGGTTTTAACCATGTTTCATTAGAAAAATGATTACAAGGAATTAAATCATGGATGTTTGTATTATTATATTTGAATCAGTTATCATGTATTCTACTTTTGTAAACATATTCACTTCATAATTAACCCATAACTACATTCTAGAGTGTTAAGGGAAAAATAACCAACTAGGTTGACCCGGTAATGAATATACATTGATTTAACTTCTGCATGAGTAGAACTGCATCTAGAGGTCAGATAAACCAGAATATAGGATGCCCAAAGACTGATCCAAGGATTAATGGTTTATATAGGTTCTTAGTATTCCTATGAAAACTATATATGGGGGTTGTTATTGGTAGGGCCAATAGGTTCTTAGTGATCCCATGAAACCTATGTCCAGAATAAGCTATTGAAAGAGATCAATAGGTTCGTAGTGATCCCATAAAAACTATGGCATGAGAGATGTTATTGAAGGATCAATATGTTCATAGTAACCCCATGAAAACTATGTTTAGATGTGGTTATTGGTAGATACTAATAGGTTCTTAGTGATCCCATGAAAATTATGAAACTGGACTGATAGTCTGTAAGTTCGGAATAGTCAGCCTATGAAAATTAATAGGTTAATAGTGACCCTAGAAACTACAACTTAAGACAGATAGTGAAGGAAATAGGCATGGTAAATTCAAAGCATATTGCATGTTTTCATACCATCATTATACATTTTATTATGTTATGTCTTAACTATTTTGGATGTAGATGCATAGTATATGGTTATTTTAAATTAGGTTAAGATACTAGTGAGGGAAAAAACTGTTCCTTAAGCGGCGTGGTCTCACTAGATTTCCAAATGGTTCGAGATGGTAGGTTATTATTCATACCAGACTTTTTGTCTGACTCGAAGTTTATGTTTTTCCTTTAAATCTCGGGTTCTCAATTGATTTTGAGTAGTTTGAAAGTTAAGGTTTTCAGGTTCTCCTTCAGATGAATAAGCTTCTGGAGACGTGCTTGAGGCAAGCTAGCTATTAGGAGTTCTTTCTATTTGATTCCGCTGTGTTCTGAATGTAATAACAATGTTGTTTAATTGCCTATATTTAGACTCTGATCAATCAAGAGGGCATCTTCATATGTCGTGCTTGGCGTATTTTGTAATAATTATATTTCTCTAAATGTGGTTTATGAATTGGAATTATGTAATGAATTTGAAATGTGATTTGAAGTAAAATGAGAAATTTTTTATATGATATCAAAAAATTTCATATCCATATGTTTATTTTATATTAATGTATTTAACATTACTGCATTTGGTCACCAAGAATTAATAACAATGGATGATTACAACATCCGTAGCATTTAGTTTTAGGCCTCCAAATGAGGGATGTTACACCATTCTAATACAAATTCTAACCTAGGATAGTTATAATAGCCTGTCCATACCTAACTGATACTACATAGTATAATACAATGGAAACAAAACAATAACTAATTATCAATGAAGCCTCCATTCCAAGCTCCTTCAAAATGCAACTGGAAAACTCGAACTACATGGCTTCCCATAATAATTTGAGCATCCAAGAGTTTTTAGGGAAAGAAAATAGAACCCCTATTCATATATGGATCTAGCGGGAGTAAACTCAAACAACCGAATTATTATGTTTAAAACACTTTTCAAATCAAAGGTATCTCGTAAGACCACGCCGCATATAAATACGGATGTGTTTTTACCTTACGATAACCAAAACACCTTTTTTATAGAAAATCCAGTGATATTATAATAATGTCTAGAGGTCAAAATAAAATATAAAAATAACTGAAATGTTTGCTCTCACATTTCAACATAGTTGGGGCAATTAAAATCGTACAGCGCTTATTGGAGAATGGATTGCATATTACGATAAGGTACTGGGGTACCACCTATCATAGTACACGTCTAGAAAATACACCGAGGACCTTGCCAAGATCGCTTGCCAACACAAGTCCGGCTTACCGCTTACTGGATAGCATCGAATATGTCATCACCCCTGTTGTTTTGCAACCTTTTTTATTGAGATCTCGTACACAACCAATCCATAAATACGTAGATATATCTAGAAAGGTAATGACACACCCTAATGGGAGCGAGCCACTAAGCCTTGCTACATCTCCCATGATTTTAGTCATTCCTAGTTAATGAGACTTGATGCTATTTTTTACCTTTTTGAATAGAAATCCCACTTAGAATGCTAACATTACCCTTAGGTTGTAACGCAGTGCCGGCATTCATCCATACAAGTTGTCCAGGATAAGGACAAACTAAAGACATTACTTCTACTATATCCATTTTAGAATCACCCTAAGGACGAATAGCTAGCGATCCTTGCACTTCAATGGCTCTGTTTATGGTTCCATATTCTTTAAGATGTCTTCATTTTGAAATGCTTGAGTTGGATCGAAATGGTTTTCAGATAACATATCCAATCTCTGTCTCTTTGAAGCAAGTTCCGATAGTTTCCAGCATACTCAACCCTGGCTCTTTAGGAAAAAAGCAGATAAAAGATAAGAGCGGAGTGCACCTTCTACTCGTTTATGGATGGATATCCTTATCATCTATCCTAGAAGACGAAACAAGATTTATAAGCGTAATACAACATCTTAGGGATGATTGTGCCTTATAACTCACGTGTTTACCTTAGATATTTCCAAAGTTACGTTTTGGTCGAGATTTGATAGTCAGTTATTTAATTATCAAATAAACAATCATTCAACATTGATTTAATTCCAAATGGGATGTACCAAGCCTTTATTAATTAATCTTCCATTAATTAAAAAACTTTGCAAAACTAATCAAAAGATCTCTTCAAAACACTATTCTCAAAACCGCTAACACCCTTTTACACTTGGAAAACATTAATATACTTATCTAAACGGTATAAGTATATTACAAGAACATTTGGAAAATTTCCTCCTCCAAATTCCCTTTTTTGACAAACATTACTTGCTATAAAAAAAACCTCTTATCCATTATAACAAATCCTTTTTTGAAAGCTCACTTCATAATTCAAATAACTTATAAATTTCTTAAGTAAAGTTATAAAACACGTTTATAATCTACAAATCAATTTATAAAACCTCTTTACAAATCTTTAAATCATTTATAAAACATTTCCCCATTTAAAACTCCCTTGATGAATCTTCTTTAAGAAAAATTCTTTACAAAATATCTTTTACAACTCATCCTTTTCAAATCATTTTGAATGAACCTTTTCTACTTAGCAAAACTCATTTTATAAACAAATTATTGGCTATAAATACCTTTATAAAATAATAATATTACTTGAAAATGATTTATAAACTTTAAACCCAAATTGATTAAAGAATTGAAGTTAATTCAAAACCATACTTTATCAATTCAAAAAGAGCTTAGCAATCCCATCATTACTTATTTAAGTTACCATTTAGTTTAAATTTAATTCCAAGTCACTTATCAATTATTTACATAGGCAGACATACAGGTAAATCAAATCCATTATCAAATTAGGAATAACATATCAATAAAACTTAACTCGCATATAAATGTCCAAACAACATAATAGCAGGATTGTGATTTGTCTTGCTAAATAGATGTCCAAAATAATTCAGTCAATTTATAACAGTACGAGAATTTATTCTACTAAAACACATGTCCACACAAACAACAATTATAGCAGAACGATAATTTATTCTTCTATTAGATGTCCAAACAATTAAATAATCAACTATAGCAGAACAAGGATTTATTCCGTTAACACATGTCCACACAATCAAACCATTTGCATAACTCTTTCATAATTTGTCTATTTAATGGTATCGGCATTTCAATCCCTTGTGTTCAAAACCATCTTTGAAAAAAAGTACCTTTAATACAATTTTATTCTTGAAAAACAAGGATTAAAAACTTAAAACTCCATTTTAAAATGATTAATTACAAGCAAAACTCTTATTAAATCATAATAATCTTTATTAAATTTGAACTTAATGTAATTATAAATTAATAAATAATCAAACCTTTAATATATAATTTATTTGTAAATTAAACCCTTAATTAATCCTTTATTAAATATTAAATAGTAATTTAAAACCTTTATTAATAATGAACTATTACTTAATCTCAATTAATTAATTAAATAATCTTTTTATTAAAATTTAAATAATAATTAAACCTTTACTAAATAATTATTTTAAATTAAAACCTTAATTAATTTATAACTAAAAACAATTAAACACGTGATTAATTAAATAAATAAATAGTTAACCTTATACTTGATTAATAATTTATTATAAATAAATCATAGACATAACTCATAATTAGTTAAAAATTAATCTTAATTTTAAAAGATAATTAACTAGTACTAATTTTTATTTAATTAAGATTAATGAACCTTGTTTAATACTTAATTAATTATTAATTACCAAGCTAAATTAATTAATAATTTATTATTAAAATTAATTAACTTTCTAAAACATTTTTATTAAGTCTATAAAACCTTTCCAAAATAATTTTAAAGTATAAAACTGATTTTTTTTAAAAAGGAATTTTATCGAAACTTCAATCACTACTTCTAGACATTCTTATACAAAAATATGATTCAATCGCTACTCGAATATATAACTTTACTTCCGAATTAGTATCGCTCACCCAATTTCTATTGTGGACTCTGATCAGGCTCCTTGATTATAAACCTCTGTTCTCCTTACATAGTTGTAACTATGATAGGAAACATTTGTCCTATATAAAAAAACCCTCATCAAGTGCTCGTCGTCAAAAATCGAGCAATCGATCCTTATTTGGAATAGTGTAAATCACCTCATAGCCGTATACTCGAATCTTAGATAAAGACTATATAAAAAGGGAAATTATCTATATCTAACCTACATACTTACTTAATTGGTTCTCCCTAATAATAATTCTGTTTTCACTAATCTACTTATGAAAACAATTCATAAAACTAAACTTAGGTTCAACTTGTGTAGTACTTTACTACATCTTGTGAGTATATAACCTTATCTGATTCACTATTCCATTTTTCATTTATCTTCCTGAGAAAACTCAAGATCCAAATACCCGGGTTTTATTTCAAAAACTTTTTGAATTAAAACAATATATTTTAATTATAGAATATATATATATATATATATATATATATATATATATATATATATATATATATAGCCCGAGTAACTCCAAAATGGTACTAAGGAACTGGGTACTACAAAACAGTATCATACATTCCTTCACTAGGAAGGGCAATACTCAAGGGAAGTGTTTACCATCCGAAAAAATCTCTTCCCCAAATTTAAGTTGTTTTCGAGCCTCTCAAACTAGTTAACTTAAAAATACTACTTTTGTTTCAAATATTTTTTTGAAACAATACCTTACATATATCCAACAAAACATTTATCACCTACTTTCTTTGGGTTCGTTGGATTGAATTTGTTTTGATTGTACAATGATAAAAAGAATAATTTACAAAGTGCACCACAACGTTCGCCTAGGCAAACATCTGATTTTCACTTAGCAGATTATTCATATCATCACAAAACAATCAAGACCTACTCCCCTTAACCAATCCAAAGAAAACACCTTATTCTTAACATTTTCACTTCCAAAATTTCCATAATCCATTTTTTTTCAAATAATACTATTATTATCTTTCATAATCTTAAAATTCATTTTCCAAAAGCATCGGGATTTTAGTCCTCAAGTTTTTAACTTAGATTCTGTAACGACCCGGAAATTTCGATCCCGAAAATTCCAGATAGTTAGGAAAAGAAGAAAAGAGAAAGAAGAAAAGAGAAAGAAGAAAAGAAATAGAACACACAACACAGAATCTCACATACGCAGCGGATAAAATATAATATAAATAATAATAATTATACCAAGAAAACTGTATCTATCAATTTACATTGACATATCAAAGTTACAATAATTTTTATACAACATTGGTCAGATACCATTAAACTTGTCTCAGATTTATACAATATCATAGTGGAAACTCTCCATACGTCCCTGCCATCCAGCTCGCTTCCTGAGCTCCAGAACGTCCTTACCTAAAAAACTGTAATACTCGGTCTGACCCGAGCATTACATCAAAGTAACACCCGGGTCAGGCTGGAAACCAGCGTGAGTAAATCCCATCAAATTTGGAATACAAAGGCATATAATTTATATGAACCCGGGGTAACTTATCAATTTATAACTTCACAAGTTGTTATAGACAATACTTATTTCACATGTCAATTTCCAAGTGCCAAATTTAGATTAAATGACCCAATTCATTTAAAACATTCCAACCCAGCACATTGATTTCCACATATCAATTTTTTTTTAAAAAAGAATCAAAGTGGTTTCGGGTATTAATTAATACCCGACCCCGGTGTCTTTGAATCCACTACGAACTTAACTTAAATTATTCAAGTGAAATACAGTTCTACTTAAAATACAATATGCCACAGTAATTCATTATCAATAGATAACCACACCTTCACAGTTTAAATCAAACATATCATATCACGAACCACCTATTAGGGATAGTAACTAATCAAGGCTTCCAATATTATTCTATTTATCCTTTAATTACATTTAAGTAATTAACCCTTAATTAATTTCTCAAACTAATTATCCTTAACCCAAAACAGTAATTATCCTTTAATTAATTACTAACTATAATTATTAATTTTGGTTAATAACATCAGTAATTAACCACCCTTAATTACTTCATCAAATAAATTAATTACTCCTTAATTAATTATTTCTAATTAACCCTTTGATTAATTATACAAGGAAATCTAATCCAAATTCCTCTCATTAATAATTCACTTATTCAATTAATTACTTACAGTAACTATCCATTAATTACTTACCTAAGTAATTTATTTATCAAATCATCAAGTGATTCTTTTTTAAAATAAAACAAACTGAATTAACTAGCTTAAACTAATCAGATTAAACTCAATTAATTACAATGAGTAATTAGTTCCTTAATTACTCCCACTAAGCAATTACACATAAAAAACTTCACAAATGATTATTCTTAATTAATTAATCTAATTAATTATTAAAAATTAATCACATTAATTAATTATTAAATAAATCCTAAATTTTTAAGTTTAAACCTTGAATTACTTTAAGCAATTGTCCATTTCATTAATTTCTGAAATAAATTATAACTCAACAAGTTTTAATATCAATTTAAAACCTTTAAATGATAAAGAATACTTTTCTTATAAAAGAGATTTTACAAGAGTTAAACAATTTTTTTTTTCCAAACATTTAAAATTTTCTTTATCATTCAAAATTTGTAAAACACTTAAATTTAATAAACAAGGATCCAAATTTGGATTTGAATCAGATTTAAACTTTGTTTAAACATTTCTTTACATTTAAATTTCCAATTTAAATTCAAATTCTTTTAAAACACTTAACCCCTTTCAAGTTATTAAATGAATTTAAATTTAAAAACTTCATTCATTTTCGGCTATGATTAAAATTTAAGCTTAAATCCATAATTTAAAATTAGATTTAAAGCTCATAAAAATCCTTTGCTTAATACTTTTAAATTTAAGTTTAAATTTGAGAAATTGGTTAAATTTTCAAACTTGAACAAACTAACTCGAGTAACCCATAATTCACTTGAGCAAGACAGTAAATAACTCGAGTAACACTTCACTTGAATTCGTTTTACATTAAAAACAGAACAAAAATTTAAAAATCCTGGATCTAGTTTACACGAAACAAACACGTGACTCTCACTTCAAAATTCACCAGCACCACTCGCGTGACTAAAAGCCCGAGTCTCTCCCGAAATCATCATGAGCACCGCTTCGAGAAAAAAACTAAGCCAACTCCATCTTCCCAAACGTTCAGATACGGCCATTATTCGTGCATATGCACGGAGGCGGCGACCTTCTCTGGTCGCCTCCGATGATCTCAACATATCCATAATCACCCACACAACCCATCACGACCATCAGATCGTGATCATCAACTCGAAATCGATTTCGAGTGGTCTAACCCAAATCTGAAGAAAAACTGGAACACCTCTCCATCCAGAAATTGTCACGACCGCGTTCATCCTACCACCGGTGGTCAGACAATTCTGGCCACGTCTCGCTGACCCCACCTGCAATCATCCCTTCGAATCTCAAAGCACTCGATCAACAGAGCCCACATGGCGACTCAATTCCCAACCGAGACAAAACTAGGGTTAAATACCCATTTTCGATCACCGGCGACGACACCGCCCACTATCCCCTCAACCCCCATTTTTACCAAGCTTCCTAACCATCAATCTTGCTTCAGTCAGAAGCTCGGCCACTTGAATATCGCCGATCACCAGAAGATGACCAGGATTCAATTTCCAGAAAATGTCAAAGTGTACATTCTATTCAATAACAGAAATCTGGATTTTTGTTTTAAAATTCCTAACTCCTATAGATGATTCGAGATATTTGCTTAAATCAACATAATTCAACATTCCATTTATCACTTTATTTGAGTCTCCCCTGTGTTTCTTGGTTACAGGCAAATTTTCCAGAAAATTTTCCAACTTATTTCTTGTAAATAAAATTCTAAAACTTAATTACGTTTTAAACAAACAATATGAGTTTGATTTCTTTAGCCTAAAAAAAATCACATGAAGTAAACTTTGTATAAATTCCTTTTATTGAGTCTGTTAGGAAATAACATAGTCAAACACCAACTTGCATACCATTATGTTTAGGCATCATGTATCCAGTTTTAAACAACATGCATATAGAGATTTTAACATGTATCACAAAATTCACATTAATCGTGTTACACACAACAATTAAAACTGATTTTTGGTTTAGGACTACTCACCTTATTTTGAAACAGGAAGCAGAATTTTCTTCTTCTATTTTTTCTTCAAACTGCAACTTAAGGCGAACTTGATTGATGATCAGATTGAAATCCTTGAGTTGGTCCTTGGAGTATCTTCTTTGTTTGATCAGTTAGAATTTCTATTTGGTTTCAACCTGAGGTTAGATTTGTTATTTGATCCTTAGGCCAAAACTTGGATCTGAACTGCAGTTGCCCTTGATCTTAGTTGATTACTATGAGCTGAAATTTGTTTGATTTCCAAATTTTGATTGCAGATTTTTAATCAAATTTGGGTTTTGCATTTGGTTTTGAGAAAATTTGGTTTTCCAGATTTGGTTCTAAGGAGAGTTTTAGCTGAAGTTTTTTTTTTAGAAATGAAATGAGAAAAAGAAAAAGAAAATGGAAGATGTGTGTTTATAAAACTTATTTTATGTTTCCAAAGAAAAATGAAAAAAAAATCAAGACACTTGTCTCCCCTTCTATTTAATTTTCTAACACTTGTCATCAAGTGAATTTATATGCTAACAATTGTTTAACAAGCTCTTAATAAATTTACACATGTTCTTTAAGTAGTTTGTATTTTTTTTTTTTTAAAGTTAGTATAAACTTATACATAACTAATTAGTTTATAAGTATTTGTTTATATATATATAGAAAATTTTAAAGAAATAAAACTAAATACATTCATAAATAAAAGTTTATACTTATATTTAAAAATCCAAAACAATTTGAATATCTATACCTAGAATTTCAAAACTTTAAATTCAAATTCAAATAAAATTCTAAAATCCAATTTACAAATCAGCTTATACATATATACATATGTAACTACCTATTTAATAAAAAAATAAAAAAATAAATTAACAATTCTATTCCTATAAAATCTATTTATATCTATATATATAAATAATCATTATTATTATTATTATTTTTTACTTTGAATTTCAAATTTAATTCAAATTACAGAGGAAGGGCTTGGGTTACACAATAGCTTCCTCTATATATATGTATGGATATGAATAATATCAAATTTATTTGTTTAATCTATAAATCTGTATTTCTAAAAATTAATCTAATTATATTACTAATTACAATGCTCAGAAATCCGGGTTATTACATTCCTCTCCCCTTAGAATCTTTTCGTCCTCGAAAAGGAACGAAAACCAGAATTTATTAAAATATTCTTTGATCATTCCAAAATACTTAAAAATCTATATATAATATATATATATTTTTTTAAAAAAATAGTTTTTATAGAAATTATCATTTTATAACTTGATGTTTCAATAAGTCCATCTTTGTTCTTACAGAAATTCGGTCATACGTTGATCAGGCGTACGACTGAAAATCTATAAGTACTTAGCAGACTCGTTTTCAACACCCAGTGAAAATATTTGAAAATAATTTTATTGAAAATTTAGAAAACAGTTTTTTTTTTTTTTTTTTTTTGAAAATAGAGGATATATCTTTGGTGAGAATGCTCTGGAAATCATCACCCCCATCCATGGTCACAGTTACATTCCAGGGTTACGTTGCCGTCGCAGCAAAAGTCCATGTAACTACAGGCTCTCCGCGGCCTCTCGATTACGCCATGGAACCCACACAACAGATCACAGTTACATACAGGGTTACGTTGCCGTCACAGCAAAAGTCCATGTAACTGCAGGCTCTCAGCGGCCTCTGATTTTCGCTGTCAAAATGAAACTTCTCCACTCCAACATAGGTCGCAGTCTGTCGATATAAAATCAAACACAGACTGTTGGCTCTCAGCGGCACACACGACTTTTGCTATGTTATACCATAGGTCGCAGTTACATCCTGGCTTACGTTGCCATCGCAGCAAAAGTCCATGTAACTGTTGGCTCTCACCGGCACACACGACTTACACTATGGTATACTCAACTCATAATCCCCAGGAACTAGTTTTGTCCGGACTCCTCACAGGATCAACTTTAGAACCCCCCCTTGGGGCTCAAGGCAGCACCACCCGGTGGTACTCCTGAGAAGTTCATTTCAAGGGAGCGCCTTTTTCCCTAGAGCCATCATCAAAACATTTTATACTATACATATATAGTATCTTTAAATCATACACCTAGTATGATCTCATACAAAGCTCTTTTGCACAAAATCGATTATCCCAAAAATCGATAATTCTCAAAATAGGCTTTCCAAATTCCATATAATGATTTTACCCAAAAATCAAAAGCCTTTTCAAATCCAAAGGTTCCCAAAATCCTCATATGATCCTTTACATATATATATATATATATATATATATATATACAGATATATATAATTTTTAAAACCTTGGATCATTTCAACTTGTATAAAACTCCTTTATATTTCAAACACTTCCAAAAACCATTTTCTTCCGGCAAAAGATTCATCATGGGAAGTTTTATCTTATATAACAAAGATATATAACTTTGTTTATTCAAAATCAAATATTCAAATTTAATTACTCTTTACAAAACCACTTACCATATCACTTACCTCCATAAACAAAATGTCAACCATAGAAATATCCAATTTCCACTTTACTTCATCATATATTTCACAAAATATATTTTTCATTTCAAAAACCATTTCACATTTCTTATCCACAAATTCCCAGTATCAATATTATTCAAATCCGTACGATGTACACATATCATCCGTACGCTATACCATTCTGATCGCTCACTCGATCACACAATTTCATTTCCGAACTAGTATTGTCCACCCGACTTCCTAGTGCGGACACAGATCTGGTTTCTTGATCAGAAACCGTCATTCTCCTTGCATAGCTTAACTATGATAGAGAATATCCAGAACCAATCAACAATCCATATCCAGGTTCGTCGTCGAAAATCGAGTGAAAAATCCCAACTCGGATCGACATAGTATCTCGAAATTCTGTGCTCGAATCTGGATCTAATCACTATGCGAATAGAATAACATACGTACATCCTACGTATTTACCTTTATTGGTTATTAGCCAAATCAATTCCATTTCTATTCACTTTGATTTTCATTCACTTACTCACAATTGCTTTAATCCATTTGGATTATCATCTCTATTCCTATCTTGATTGGGTATTTCACCAATAACAGTTTGAACTCCGACTAGTTTATTTAGAAAATAGCTTGAAAATTTAAAAATAGATAAGTAGTTGGAAAATAATTACTAGTTTGTAAAATAGGTGTAAAATAGTTAGGAAATAGTTAGAATAATTATAGAAATTTTAGATAATTGCAAAATAATAGTAAGATAGTAATTAGTTTTGTAAAATAGTTGAAATATAGTAATTAGTTTATTAAACAGTTGGAGAAATTGTTAAACAGTTTCAAAAATAATTGTAAAACCAGCATAAGATAATTTGGCTTTTAAAAAAAAAGTTGTATATATAATGAATAGCTTGGAAAAATAGGTTTATATTAAAACAATTTATATTAAAAATAGTCCAGAGTCAAAACTGTTCGCTTCCCAATCTTCATTCTTAATCAATTCAATTTAAATTTCCTCTTCCATTTAAATTGACCCACTTCCAGTTTAAATAACTTTAAATTTCCATTGAAATTGATTCAATTCCCAATTCAAGTTGAATTAACCTCAGTTTTATTTCCAAATCTAACTTTATTCAACCTTGACCTCAAATTCTACTAATTCAAATAAATTTCAATTTAACTAGTTTCAATTTCAATCCATTTCAACTCCCGTTTGAATTAATCCCAATTCATACTCCATTTCCAAATCAAGTTGAATTATTCTTGATTTCCTTCCAAATTCAATTCAAATTCCATTTGAATTTAAAACCATTCAACATTAATTATAATTCCAAATTATTCCAATAAATTTGGACTAATTTTAAATTGAACCCACTTCAATAGCAAATTGTTTCAAATTAATCCAATTCAAATTTCCATTTGAATTTTATACTCATACATATTCAATCACAATTTCAATCAATTCAAATCAAATTCAATTTGAACAAATTTCAAATTTCAAATTTAAATCATCTTGAATTATATAAATTCGACTTCAAATGTTGATTTAATTCCTTTAAATCAATTTACCTTTTTATCCCAATAATGGATTGCCATACTCCATTTCTCATTCATTTAAACAAATCTAATTCACAACTTAAAGATTTTTAACAACAATAGGATGATATTATCTAATTTATTTTAAAACATCCATTCATTTTAAATTTATAGATCTCAATCCCAATTTGAGATCACTCAAACTCTCAATTACAATCAACCATTTAACTTCCCAAGTTAAATCTTAATTTCATCTTAAAATTTCCAAATCATGTTGATCATTCCAACTTATTTAACTTTTTCCCAAATTAAACTCAATTCACCAAATCCAGTCAACCTTACCTAATTTGAACCTCCATTTCAAATTTCAAACTTCACATTAATAATTATCCCATTTAAAAGTTCAAAAACTTATCACCTTGGGTATCACATCTTATTCCAAACTCAAAACTCACCATTTAGAGTTTATCTCAAACCATTCTTGATATTATGTATATCCACATGTATACATATTAATTTCTTTTACATACCAAGTTATACTTTAAAATTTTAAACCACCTTTGGTTTTAATTCAAAAAAAATTTAAATTTTCAAACAACTCTTGTTTGAAATAGGACCATTTCATTCAAATGCCTTAAATAATATTATTTGTTATTTCTTTAAATTAATTACAACATTAATTAATCACATTCGGTAATTAACTTATTTCTTAATTACCTTCATTAAGTAATTGTCCCTTAAATTACTTACCTCTAGTTACTTCATTAAGTAACTTCCTCTTAATTTATCATTTCCAATTATTATCCATTAATTAATCTCATTAAATAAAATTTAATTAATTACATAAATTAATTGATTATCCTTATCCTGAAACCTTTTCCAAATTCAAGATTTAATTTCAGTTTGAATCCATTTCAAACTTGTCTTTAATTTAATTTCAATTTAGTTGTAATTCTATTACCACTTAATTCTTACTATTACTTTTAATTTAATTAATACTACAACCAATTTCCTTAATATAATAGATAATCTATTTCTTATATAGATTCGTTTACTTTTGAAATCATTTAAAAATCTTTATATAAGAAAATAACAAGTACGCTCTCTCATATTTATACACTCAACTCATTATAGGGTACCACTTACCCTGTCCTTAATGGGTAATCCCACCAGAGCCAAGGTTCTCTCTTAACCTTCAGCTCTGATACCAAATGTAACGACCCGGAAATTTCGATCCCGAAAATTCCAAATAGTTAGGAAAAGAAGAAAAGAAATAGAACACACAACACAGAATCTCACATACGCAGCGGATAAAATATAATATCAATAATAATAATTATACCAAGAAAACTGTATCTATCAATTTACATTGACATAGCAAAGTTACAACAATTTTTATACAACATCGGTCAGATATCATTAAACTTGTCTCAGATTTACACAATATCATAGTGGAAACTCTCCATACGTCCCTGCCATCCAGCTCGCTTCCTGAGCTCCAGAACGTCCTTACCTGAAAAACTGTAATACTCGGTCTGACCCGAGCATTACATCAAAGTAACACCCGGGTAAGGCTGGAAACCAGCGTGAGTAAATCCCATCAAATTTGGAATACAAAGGCATATAATTTATATGAACCCGGGGTAACTTATCAATTTATAACTTCACAAGCTGTTATAGACAATACTTATTTCACATGTCAATTTCCAAGTGCCAAATTTAGATTAAATGACCCAATTCATTTAAAACATTCCAACCCAGCATATTGATTTCCACATATCAATTTTTTTTTAAAAAAAGAATCAAAGTGGTTTCGGGTATTAATTAATACCCGACCCCGGTGTCTTTGAATCCAATGTCAACTTAACTTAAATTATTCAAGTGAAATACAGTTCTACTTAAAATACAATATGCCACGGTAATTCATTATCAATAGATAACCACACCTTCACAGTTTAAATCAAACATGTCATATCACGAACCACCTATTAGGGATAGTAACTAATCAAGGCTTCCAATATTATTCTATTTATCCTTTAATTACATTTAAGTAATTAACCCTTAATTAATTTCTCAAACTAATTATCCTTAACCCAAAACAGTAATTATCCTTTAATTAATTACTAACTATAATTATTAATTTTGGTTAATAACATCAGTAATTAACCACCCTTAATTACTTCATCAAATAAATTAATTACTCCTTAATTAATTATTTCTAATTAACCCTTTGATTAATTATACAAGGAAATCTAATCCAAATTCCTCTCATTAATAATTCACTTATTCAATTAATTACTTACAGTAACTATCCATTAATTACTTACCTAAGTAATTTATTTATCAAATCATCAAGTGATTCTTTTTTAAAATAAAACAAACTGAATTAACTAGCTTAAACTAATCAGATTAAACTCAATTAATTACAATGAGTAATTAATTCCTTAATTACTCCCATTAAGCAATTACACATAAAAAACTTCACAAATGATTATTCTTAATTAATTAATCTAATTAATTATTAAAAATTAATCACATTAATTAATTATTAAATAAATCCTAAATTTTTAAGTTTAAACCTTGAATTACTTTAAGCAATTGTCCATTTCATTAATTTCTGAAATAAATTATAACTCAACAAGTTTAATATCAATTTAAAACCTTTAAATGATAAAGAATACTTTTCTTATAAAAGAGATTTTACAAGAGTTAAACAATTTTTTTTTTCCAAACATTTAAATTTTTCTTTATCATTCAAAATTTGTAAAACACTTAAATTTAATAAACAAGGATCCAAATTTGGATTTGAATCAGATTTAAACTTTGTTTAAACATTTCTTTACATTTAAATTTCCAATTTAAATTCAAATTCTTTTAAAACACTTAACCCCTTTCAAGTTATTAAATGAATTTAAATTTAAAAACTTCATTCATTTCCGGCTATGATTAAAATTTAAGCTTAAATCCATAATTTAAAATTAGATTTAAAACTCATAAAAATCCTTTGCTTAATACTTTTAAATTTAAGTTTAAATTTGAGAAATTGGTTAAATTTTCAAACTTGAACAAACTAACTCGAGTAACCCATAATTCACTTGAGCAAGACAGTAAATAACTCGAGTAACACTTCACTTGAATTCGTTTTACATTAAAAACAGAACAAAAATTTAAAAATCCTGGATCTAGTTTACACGAAACAAACACGTGACTCTCACTTCAAAATTCACCAGCACCACTCGCGTGACTAAAAGCCCGAGTCTCTCCCGAAATCATCATGAGCACCGCTTCGAGAAAAAAACTAAGCCAACTCCATCTTCCCAAACGTTCAGATACGGCCATTATTCGTGCATATGCACGGAGGCGGCGACCTTCTCTGGTCGCCTCCGATGATCTCAACATATCCATAATCACCCACACAACCCATCACGACCATCAGATCGTGATCATCAACTCGAAATCGATTTCGAGTGGTCTAACCCAAATCTGAAGAAAAACTGGAACACCTCTCCATCCAGAAATTGTCACGACCGCGTTCATCCTACCACCGGTGGTCAGACAATTCTGGCCACGTCTCGCTGACCCCACCTGCAATCATCCCTTCGAATCTCAAAGCACTCGATCAACAGAGCCCACATGGCGACTCAATTCCCAACCGAGACAAAACTAGGGTTAAATACCCATTTTCGATCACCGGCGACGACACCGCCCACTATCCCCTCAACCCCCATTTTTACCAAGCTTCCTAACCATCAATCTTGCTTCAGTCAGAAGCTCGGCCACTTGAATATCGCCGATCACCAGAAGATGACCAGGATTCAATTTCCAGAAAATGTCAAAGTGTACATTCTATTCAATAACAGAAATCTGGATTTTTGTTTTAAAATTCCTAACTCCTATAGATGATTCGAGATATTTGCTTAAATCAACATAATTCAACATTCCATTTATCACTTTATTTGAGTCTCCCCTGTGTTTCTTGGTTACAGGCAAATTTTCCAGAAAATTTTCCAACTTATTTCTTGTAAATAAAATTCTAAAACTTAATTACGTTTTAAACAAACAATATGAGTTTGATTTCTTTAGCCTAAAAAAAAATCACATGAAGTAAACTTTGTATAAATTCCTTTTATTGAGTCTGTTAGGAAATAACATAGTCAAACACCAACTTGCATACCATTATGTTCAGGCATCATGTATCCAGTTTTAAATAACATGCATACAGAGATTTTAACATGTATCACAAAATTCACATTAATCGTGTTACACACAACAATTAAAACTGATTTTTGGTTTAGGACTACTCACCTTATTTTGAAACAGGAAGCAGAATTTTCTTCTTCTATTTTTTCTTCAAACTGCAACTTAAGGCGAACTTGATTGATGATCAGATTGAAATCCTTGAGTTGGTCCTTGGAGTATCTTCTTTGTTTGATCAGTTAGAATTTCTATTTGGTTTCAACCTGAGGTTAGATTTGTTATTTGATCCTGAGGCCAAAACTTGGATCTGAACTGCAGTTGCCCTTGATCTTAGTTGATTACTATGAGCTGAAATTTGTTTGATTTCCAGATTTTGATTGCAGATTTTTAATCAAATTTGGGTTTTGCATTTGGTTTTGAGCAAATTTGGTTTTGAGCAAATTTAGTTTTCCAGATTTGGTTCTAAGGAGAGTTTTAGCTAAAGTTTTTTTTTTTTAGAAATGAAATGAGAAAAAGAAAATGAAAATGGAAGATGTGTGTTTATAAAACATATTTTATGTTTCCAAAGAAAAATGAAAATAAATCAAGACACTTGTCTCCCCTTCTATTTAATTTTCTAACACTTGTCATCAAGTGAATTTATATGCTAACACTTGTTTAACAAGCTCTTAATAAATTTACACATGTTCTTTAAGTAGTTTGTATTTATATATTTTTTTTAAAGTTAGTATAAACTTATACATAACTAATTAGTTTATAAGTATTTGTTTATATATATATAGAAAATTTTAAAGAAATAAAACTAAATACATTCATAAATAAAAGTTTATACTTATATTTAAAAATCCAAAACAATTCGAATATCTATACCTAGAATTTCAAAACTTTAAATTCAAATTCAAATAAAATTCTAAAATCCAATTTACAAATCAGCTTATACATGTATACACATGTAACTACCTATTTAATAAAAAAATAAAAAAATAAATTAACAATTCTATTCCTATAAAATCTATTTATATCTATATATATAAATAATCATTTTTTTTACTTTGAATTTCAAATTTAATTCAAATTACAAAGGAAGGGCTTGGGTTACACAATAGCTTCCTCTATATATATGTATAGATATGAATAATATCAAATTTATTTGTTTGATCTATAAATCTGTATTTCTAAAAATTAATCCAATTATATTACTAATTACAATGCTCAGAAATCCGGGTTATTACAGATTCTTTTAATTAAAAGACACCTTCTTGTAAATTCATTTTATAATATCAACTTTTTCAAACTAATTTTCAAATACTTTATTTCAAAATATTCTAACTATTAATAAACATATTTTATTAAATCAAATTTTATTCCAACATTAATATCGAATGCCTTATAGTCAAATTATGAAACTTAATTCACAAGGTGTTCGTGTGATGTCCCGGAAATTTAGGCAATAATTATTTAATAATTTCTTTAATAATTATTTTAAAATGTGAAATATTGATTTAATAATTTAATTCAAACAGAAATTCTCTTTTGAAAATTAATAATTATTTAGTTTGTTAAATGATATTCTTTTCAAATGTTAAAAATACTTAAATGATAAATTTTCTTTCTAAACTGATTTAAAAATATTTTATTTATAATGTATAAATGTTTATACATTGTAAATAGAGGATTTGGTTTTAATTTTAATTTATATTAAATAAAGGATATTTTATAATTATTATATATAAATGTATAATTTTTAAATTGATTTAATTTAATTTAAATCAGTATTGTAAACTTTTCAAAAGTTTGTTTTAAAAATCTATCTTATATTTTCATAGAAATGTGAGTAAGTACTTATTTGTTTATAAGAATAAGTATATTTAAATTTTATTTTATAATAAAAGTTATTTTGTTTTGTTTTATTTTAAAATTGTTTTTCTCTTTGAAATAAGATTTAATTCATTCTTGTTTAAGTATAACATTTGATTTAAAACTCTTGAATAAGATAAACTCAACATCTTTCTTCTTTTAAAAATCTTTTCTTTTGAAATTCAAAGAATATTATTTTTAAAAATAATTAAACAAGCATTTAAATGTAAGTGTATAGTTCTATAAAGAAGTTTATATGTATTTAATTAAAGACTAATGTTGATTAAACATTTAAGACTTGCTAGTTTAAGATAATTTAAATACATTTATACATTTAGAAATTGCTTTTAATAATGGAATTGCATATGTGTTAAATTCTTAAACTATTAAATGGACACTTGTAAAACATTTAACATAATAATACAACAAGTGGCAAGCTAATTTATTTTTGATTTTTAATAATATTAACAATAAAACATAGCTAAAGCATTTTGTTAAAAACACATTTTCTCATTTGAAATCTGAGAATATATTTCAGTAAATCAAAAACTCAAAACAAATGCATGTTAAAATTTCTGCAATCAAAAATACAAATCAAATCCAGAAAACCAAATTCAAATCAATTTCTGCAAATTGAAGATCAACTTCGAATCTGTGTATTTGAAAATGGGTCTGCATGCAATCTTCATCAACAAGTAAAATCATCATCAACTAGCAAATGCAGTTTCAATTCAACATCAACCAGAAGATCAATTCCTGTAATCAAAGTGGAAGCCAGATTTCAATATGCAGTTTCAACAGTTTCTGGAAATTGAATCTGCACCTAAATTGCTTTCTGCTTCTTCAATTTAAATTGTGAGTAAGCTTCTTATCTTTTAAAAACAGTTTTCTTTAGAAATCAAAATCAAACATAAATTAAAGAACTTATGTCTTTATTTACAGAAATCAAACTGTTTTAAACAAAACTGTTCTGTTTTGTTTTAAAATGAAATGAGTAAACTCACATGCACAAAATTTGTGACATCTGAGCATATGAAGTGAAAGTAATAAAATGATGTGGTGATTACATACTCATGAATATTCTGTGTGTATAGAAATGAATATGTTTATTTTTTTATTTTATTTCTGGAATCTGCATATTTAGCTGGATTGTAAAGTAGGATATTCTTTAATAGAAAATCTTTATTTAATTGAATGGATTCAGTTAGTAATTTATGTGTAAACAAAGTATGTTGTTTAGTATAACTGCAGGTTTTATAAAATTATGGTTTAGTTAAAAATAAGTTAGAGATGAAGTCTATTGCCCTCTAGAACAACTCTGCAGTAATCATTTGCAATAAAACAAAATATCAACATCATTAACTACTTAAAACAATATGATAACATGAATATATGTTAGAAATCTGAAATTTAAAACAAACTTCACCATTTTTAAATGAACTGTAGTATTAACATTTTAGTTTTGAACTGAAATTAGGAATTTAGAAGTTGACTGTTAAGTTAGTGGATTTAGGGTGTTATGATGCTTCATGTTAGTGGAGTATGGATGTAAGAATGGAGTAAATTTGTGATAGATGATCAGAGAGAGAGAGAGAGGAGTTGGGAATTGAGTTTTTCTAGGTTTTCAAAACCTAGTTCCAGTGTTGCAGTTCTTAATTTATCTCCATGCTCTCTGTTGCTTCGAATAATTTGAGGCTTTGGGAGATTTCAGAGGGGAGGTAGGTGAGTCATTTGCCGGAGTCTCAGGGTTGGTGATGATCGGAGAAGGCGAGTTTATGGCTGATGACAGGGTTGAATATTTGGTGCTGTGAAGTGTTCCAGGTTGGATAGATATTATTTGATTTTGGAATTTGAGGTGCAGTGGAAATTTTGTGATTGTACCTATGTTAGGAGATGGTAGGCAACTAGGAGAAGTAGTCTAGGGTGTCAGAAGTTGATCAGAGCTCCGGTGTATATGCACCATTCATGTTGAAGTTCTGGTGAACTTCTGATGTGCAGGGAATTTTGACTCAGAGGGTTACTGGAGTATTTTTATTTTTGATTCGAAGAAAGGGGTTGGTGAACTCGAAGCAAATAGAAGGGTTTCTCGGGTATATGGCTACAGGTTTAAACCTGAGGGTTATTTTGCAGTTTTAAATTTGAATGAAATTCAAATTCTAGTGCGGGGTTTGATTTAAGTGGAAATTGAAACTGGATTCAAATGAACTTTTGAATTCAAAGTTTTTAAAAATGAAATCTTAAATTTAAATTCAGTTTTAGATCAAAAATTAAAACAGTTTGCAGGTTTTAAACCAGAGAATTTTGCAGTTTTAATTTATGAATGAATTCATAATTTTAAAGCTGGATTTTGATTCAAGTGGAAGTAAAAACTGAATTCAAATAAAGTTTGAAATTCAAAGTTTTTAAAAATGAAAATTTTAGATTTAAACAAGTTTTTAATTCTGTTTTAAATCAAGATTTAAAACAGTTTCAGGTTTAAGCCTGAGAGATTTTGCAGTTTTAAATTTTTGAATAAATTCATATTTTAAGTTGAAAACTTGATTCAAGTGTAACTTGAATCTGAATTCAAATGTAGTTTGGAATTCAAAGTTTTTAAAAAAAAAATGAAAATCTTAAATTTAAATAAGATTTAAATTCAGTTTAAATTAAGTTTAAACACAGTTTTCCGGTTTACTCTTTTAAAACCCAGATTTTTATTTCAAATAGTTTTTGTAAGTTTTAAAATTTTTTGAACAGATTTGAATGTTTTAAGCAAGATTTAAACCCAGTTTGAAATCAAGTTAAAAACTGTTTTCAAATTTCTTTGAAAACCAGTTTGGATTTCAAACAGTTTGTAAATATGAATGAACATATTCAAATATTTAAAAAGAATTTGATTTCAAGTAAGTTTTAAACTTGAAATAGTTTAGTTCCTTTAGTATTTGAATTAAAATATGAAGTGTTTAATTTAAATTTGAAAGTTAAATCAATCAATCTATTTTCAAAAGCTTAATTTATTTTAATCAAGTAATTTATTTTAAATTTATATTTAAGTAATGAATGTTCTTAAACATTCATTTTATTTTAAGAGTTTTATTTATTTAAAATTTGGATCAATGTTTAATAGTTAAACATTTTAAATATTTAATTTTTAAATGGAATTTGAATTTAAATTGAGAAATGTATTGTTTTAATACATTTTGAATATAAATGAGTCATTTAATAAGTGATTTAATTATTTAGAAAAATATTTAAGAAAATTAAGGATTTACTTAATTTTTGGATTTTAAATAATGATTTAGATTAACATTAATTAGAAATAATTTATTAATAATTAATCTAATTCATATTTCCTTAAGTATGTAATTATTGAAATGTTGTTAATTAATAAATGGTGATAATTATCTAAAGATAATTTAGTAATTAATTAATGTAATTAATTTTGATAATTAACTAGATTAATTAATAGAATATAATTAATTGAAATTTGTTAAGTATAATTAATTGTTAAAGTAATTAAGGAATTGATTAATTATGGTAATTAATTTTGATATATGATTTATTTAAGTTAATTAATTTAGTTTAATTAATTTTAATAAATCATTTGTTGATTTTAAGAGTGTAATTACTTAATGTAATTAATGGAGCAGGATTTCTTAGAGAAGTAATATTGTTAATTACTGGAATGTAATTAGTAATTTGGATAATTACTTTTGTAATTAATTAAGGAATTAATTAATGATTAATTATTGGTTAATTAATTTATAAATAAGTAATTAAAGATGGCTAAGTACTTAATTTAATATTAATCAAGGTGATTAATAATTAGATTAATTACTAAATGTAATTAAATTTAATTAAGTAATTTATTTAAATATTAGAGATCATTAATTATTATAATTAATGATGTAATTAAGGATTGTTTGATTAAGTAATAATTAATTAAATGATTAATTAATTGTAATTAATTAGGGATAAATATAATTAATTAATAAATGAGTAATTAAATGTTAATTACTTATGATTAAGGTTAATTAATTTGTGAAATTAATTAAAGACTAATTACTTATTGTAATTAGTGAATGATTAATCAAAGTTGTTTAATCAAGTTAAATACTTAGTGGATAATTAATTAACTGGGTTAATTAATTAATGGATGTTAAGCAGGATTTAAATATAGTAATTAATTTAATTTAATTTAAATTAATTAGAGATGGTTGTAATTAATTTAATTCATTTTAAATTAATTATAATTGTTGATTAGTAAATCATTGCTTATGGATGTTATTGATTGAATGGTTGTGATCTCAGAAATGAGATGAGTCTTATCTATATGATATGGATGATTGGTTTATGTATGATGGTTTGTGATGGATTATTTGGTTGTGATGATTATCTGTCTGTGATGATACAGATTATCTGTTTATGATATGAATGTGATTATCTATTGTGAGATATAATTTATCTATCTATGTGAATTAGATAATATTTAAATAAGTTAATTGTTTAAAACCCTTAAGTATAACTTGGACATTAAGATGGCGTTTGGTTTCGGTGAGACTGGGATCGGGTTTCCATATTTGGAATTCCGAAGACCACATCGATTCCAATTAAACGTTAGGTCATTAATCCAAGTGGAGCAAGTGAAGACTCCAGGTGTAAGGGCTATACGTCAGTATAACTCTGTGGGTGATTCCGTAATGAGTTGACGGAATAGTACTTATAGATTCGAGATGGAGATTTAGAGTGCAAGGGTTATCGTCGTTAACTCTGAGGGTGATTCCAATACGATTGTAACGAGATAATGCCTTCGGTTTCGTTCGAACCCGGAACGAACTTGTATGGATTGAATGCTTTCAGTACATCGTCAGGTGGACGATGAGCATTCTAAGATTGATGTGTCCTATAAAGGTAATCGTAACCTCAAGCCTCATCAACCGGGAATGGCTAAAACAGGGGAGGTGCAGCAAAGCTTCGTGGGTAGCCCCCACTGGAGAGCAAGATTTATCCCTGTCTAGAAGTCCCTTTATATTCGGTGTGTGGCAGTTGGTGACGACTAATCTGCGGGGTGGTCTTGTTCGGAACTGTTCAGTAAGGAACGGGTCCGGCTTTGTGTTGCAGGGGAGTAGGAGTACTCCTCGGTACGGTGATCTAGGCCACGTACTGTGACGGGCGGTACCCCAGTAGCCCTGCCATTGATGGAAACCCATTCTTCCTACGAGACCCTACGGTTTTGATTGTATTACCCACTTTTGTGGCTAGTAGCTGGAATTTAATGAATGTAACAATTTCGGCTATTTCTTATTTACTTGAAAACCCTAGACACTATTATAATACCACTGGATTTCCTATCAAATGTTTTGGTTAGCGTAAGGTAAAAACTTTTCCATGTTTATGTGTGGGAAGTCTTACGTGAAAGTTAAGCAACTTTTATCCCCGTTTATTCACACCAGACCCCTGTCTGACCTGAGTGTTTATTTTCTGTTTTATTAAACTCTTGGGTACTCATTATACGTATGAGTAGTCAAGTGTTCAGGATTGCTTTGACGAGTTTCTGGAGGAGATAATGGAGCAGGAGGCTTTAGCGTGTAGATATATGTAGTGGTTCCGCTGTGTTTGAGTTGTATCTGTTTTCTCTGATACTTGAATTGTAATTGCTAGACAGATGTTTATAACTGTGTAGTTTGTGTTGTATTAGCTGTATTACTCTGATGTATATGATACTATGTAAAGTATTATGTGTTATATTATAATTTATTCGATTCCGCTGTGATATTCTGATGTTGTCTGTTCTTTCTTTTCTTTCTTTTCTCTTTTCTATCCCTTTCTTTCTTCTTAGTGATGCAACTTCCTGGAGTTTGGAAGTTGGGTCGCTACATTGTGGTATCAGAGCACTAGGTTGAGCGAATATCTAGACTCTGGAGTGGTGTCCTTCTTGAGAGAGCGTATTTGTAATTTTGAGTGTGTGTGTGTGTATATATATATATATATATATATATATTTCTACCTATTAGATTGGGTTACCTATTCAGGTTTTCCAATATAAGTAATAAAGGTGGATAGGGTAGTGGTGTGTGTAACACAACTACCAATGGTTGGAGTTCGAGTGTTTGAGGTTGGAAGTGATCTGCTAGGGCAGTATTGGGCATCTTGAGTAGCTTGGCAGTTTGGTGTGAAGGATTTCATTGATCTCTGAAGGGAATCTTTTTAAGATTCGGAGTTTATCTTTGGATTGTAAGCTGGATTGCACTCGTGTGAGTGGTTTTTCTTGAGTTTGGATTAGTTGGGAGTACAGAAGCCAGAAATGGTATCTTGGAAACTTCAGGGAGGAGTTCTGTCTGTATTTGAGTTTGAGACTCAGTTTGGCAGAGTGTTTTGAGCTTGGTTTGGCAGCGAGTTTCCTGAGAGATATCTGTCTATCTGGAAGGCTCTATTTTGAAGAGGCTGGTGTAGCTTTGAGGTTTGATGAGCTTTTGGATAAGGAAGTTTTGGCAGCAGTAGCAGCAGTGAGTGGCCTGTTCATCGATGGTCAGAAATCTCTGTGATTCTTCTGTCAGTAGTCCTGGCATATGGTGTAGCTTGTCCATTTCTTCTGGAAGCTCAGTTGGGAGTAATGTTAGTGGTTAAGAGGTGGACCACTAGTTTCTTCTTTTGAAGGCTTTAGCTGTTCTGATTTTGTAGTGAGAACGATTTCTTGGAATCTGAACTGAGTGGGATCGCAAAAGTGACTTGCGACGGTTCGGAAGTTCTCTGAGTGATCTTTTTTTGGATTGAAGTACCTTTAGAGGATGTTTGAGTTATCGAAGTGGTATTTTCTAGATATCTTCGGAGGAGTTGAGATTTGCATCCATCGAGAGTTTGAGTTCTGTTTCACTTGACTCTTGAAGCTTTACCGGTGGTTCAGCATAGTAGGAGGGCTCTTTTAGATAGAGATCTGTTTAAGTTGGTAGGATTTATTGGGTCCAGTTTTCTGGTTGAATTTTTGCTGTGGTATTTGTGATCGAATCGGATAGGTCACTGAGATTTTATGGAATTTGATGAACAAATGTTTCCGAGATAAGTTGATCAAGTTTATACTTGTGTTCATCAACAACATTCTCGAATCAGAGTTGCGCAGTGGAAGCATGGTGGCAGCTATTCCAGAATAGAAGCAGCACCCGATTCTTTGGGAATTTGAGTTTTGTCTTGGATCAGAGGATTTCTACAGGAAATTCATTTTGGATCGGGAGACTTGATTGTTTTGTATCTGTTTGTTTCCAGATAGAGTAGTTTGTCTGAAGACTTCTGATATTTGTGTAGAAGAGTTTGTGTGGTGGATCTGTTTGATCTAGAAGTTGAGGGCGGCCCAGGATCGATATGAGAGATTTGTGGATATGAGTATTGGATCTTTCTGTCTTCTCTTAAGGATTAAGTGTTTGGTCTACAGGATTGAATTGCCAGTTCGGATAGCCGGGATTTGTTTTGTTTTTCACGTATCTCTGAGGGAGTACGTGTATGGTTTATCTCTGGTTTTAGAATCAGTAGTTCTGTGAGATTTGGGAGTTGATCAGGACTTGACTGTAGTCCTGTATTCTGTTTAGATTTGTAGATCTAGATATATAGGAGCTCTAGATCTGAGTGGAGTAGCTGGTTTATATTCTGTAGAGCGAGTGTCCCGGTGTTTGTACCTAGGAAACTCTAGGGAATCTTATCTAGAAATTTTGTCTGGATAATTAGAATTGTTTGTTTGAATTGGTTGCTATGGTTGCTAGTATTTGGTTGATAGAATATGTTTGCTATTTTAAAATTTGAAATCTGTATGGGATTATTAAATTACCTTTGCTTTTAAATTTCGGGACGAAATTCTTTTAAGGGGGGAGGAATGTGATGTCCCGGAAATTTAGGCAATAATTATTTAATAATTATTTTAAAATGTGAAATATTGATTTAATAATTTAATTCAAACAGAAATTCTCTTTTGAAAATTAATAATTATTTAGTTTGTTAAATGATATTCTTTTCAAATGTTAAAAATACTTAAATGATAAATTTTCTTTCTAAACTGATTTAAAAATATTTTATTTATAATGTATAAATTGTTTATACATTGTAAATAGAGGATCTGGTTTTAATTTTAATTTATATTAAATAAAGGATATTTTATAATTATTATATATAAATGTATAATTTGTAAATTGATTTAATTTAATTTAAATTAGTATTGTAAACTTTTCAAAAGTTTGTTTTAAAAATCTATCTTATATTTTCATAGAAATGTAAGTAAGTATTTATTTGTTCATAAGAATAAGTATAGTTTAAATTTTATTTTATAATAAAAGTTATTTTGTTTTGTTTTATTTTAAAATTGTTTTTCTCTTTGAAATAAGATTTAATTCATTCTTGTTTAAGTATAACATTTGATTTAAAACTCTTGAATAAGATAAACTCAACATCTTTCTTCTTTTAAAAATCTTTTCTTTTGAAATTTAAAGAATATTATTTTTAAAAATAATTAAACAAGCATTTAAATGTAAGTGTATAGTTCTATAAAGAAGTTTATATGTATTTAATTAAAGACTAATGTTGATTAAACATTTAAGACTTGCTAAAATAAATTAGAAATGGTTTAAGATAATTTAAATACATTTATACATTTAGAAATTGCTTTTAATAATGGAATTGCATATGTGTTAAATTCTTAAACTATTAAATGGACACTTGTAAAACATTTAACATAATAATACAACAAGTGGCAAGCTAATTTATTTTTGATTTTTAATTATATTAACAATAAAACATAGCTAAAGCATTTTGTTAAAAACACATTTTCTCATTTGAAATCTTAGAATCATATTTCAGTAAATCAAAAACTCAAAACAAATGCATGTTAAAATTTCTGCAATCAAAAATACAAATCAAATCCAGAAAACCAAATTCAAATCAATTTCTGCAGATTGAAGATCAACTTCAAATCTGTGTATTTGAAAATGGGTCTGCATGCAATCTTCATCAACAAGTAAAAGCATCATCAACAAGCAAATGCAGTTTCAATTCAACATCAACCAGAAGATCAATTTCTGTAATCAAAGTGGAAGCCAGATTTCAATATGCAGTTTCAACAGTTTCTGGAAATTGAATCTGCACCTAAATTGCTTTCTGCTTCTTCAATTTAAATTGTGAGTAAGCTTCTTATCTTTTAAAAACATTTTTCTTTAGAAATCAAAATCAAACATAAATTAATGAACTTATGTCTTTATTTACAGAAATCAAACTGTTTTAAACAAAACTGTTCTGTTTTGTTTTAAAATGAAATGAGTAAACTCACATGCACAAAATTTGTGACATCTGAGCATATGAAGTGAAAGTAATAAAATGATGTGGTGATTACATACTCATGAATATTCTGTGTGTATAGAAATGAATATGTTTATTATTTTTTATTATTTCTGGAATCTGCATATTTAGCTGGATTGTAAAGTAGGATATTCTTTAATAGAAAATCTTTATTTAATTGAATGGATTCAGTTAGTAATTTATGTGTAAACAAAGTATGTTGTTTAGTATAACTGCAGGTTTTATAAAATTATGGTTTAGTTAAAAATAAGTTAGGGATGAAGTCTATTACCCTCTGGAACAACTCTGCAGTAATCATTTGCAATAAAACAATATATCAACATCATTAACTATTTAAAACAATATGATAACATGAATATATGTTAGAAATCTGAAATTTTAAAACAAACTTCACCCTTTTTAAATGAACTGTAGTATTAACATTTTAGTTTTGAACTGAAATTAGGAATTTAGAAGTTGACTGTTAAGTTAGTGGATTTAGGGTGTTATGATGCTTCATGTTAGTGGAGTATGGATGTAAGAATGGAGTAAATTTGTGATAGATGATCAGAGAGAGAGAGGAGTAGGGAATTGAGTTTTTCCAGGTTTTCAAAACCTAGTTCCAGTGTTGCAGTTCTTAATTTATCTCCATGCTCTCTGTTGCTTCGAATAATTTGAGGCTTTGGGAGATTTCAGAGGGGAGGTAGGTGAGTCATTTGCCGGAGTCTCAGGGTTGGTGATGATCGGAGAAGGCGAGTTTATGGCTGATGACAGGGTTGAATATTTGGTGCTGTGAAGTTTTCCAGGTTGGATAGATATTCTTTGATTTTGGAATTTGAGGTGTAGTGGATTGTACCTATGTTAGGAGATGGTAGGCAACTAGGAGAAGTAGTCTAGGGTGTCATAAGTTGATCAGAGCTCCGGTGTATATGCACCATTCATGTTGAAGTTCTAGTGAACTTCTGATGTGCAGGGAATTTTGACTCAGAGGGTTACTCGAGTATTTTTATTTTTGACTCGAAGAAAGGGGTTGGTGAACTCGAAGCAAATAGAAGGGTTTCTCGGGTATATGGCTACAGGTTTAAACCTGAGGGTTATTTTGCAGTTTTAAATTTGAATGAAATTCAAATTCTAGTGCGGGGTTTGATTTAAGTGGAAATTGAAACTGGATTCAAATGAACTTTTGAATTTAAAGTTTTTAAAAATGAAATCTTAAATTTAAATTCAGTTTTAGATCAAAAATTAAAACAGTTTGCAGGTTTTAAACCAGAGAATTTTGTAGTTTTAATTTTTGAATGAATTCATAATTTTAAAGCTGGATTTTGATTCAAGTGGAAGTAGAAACTGAATTCAAATAAAGTTTGAAATTCAAAGTTTTTAAAAATGAAATTTTTAGATTTAAAAAAGTTTTTAATTCTGTTTTAAATCAAGATTTAAAACAGTTTCAGGTTTAAGCCTGAGAGATTTTGCATTTTTAAATTTTTGAATAAATTCATATTTTAAGTTGAAAACTTGATTCAAGTGTAACTTGAATCTGAATTCAAATGTAGTTTGGAATTCAAAGTTTTTAAATAAAAAATGAAAATCTTAAATTTAAACAAGATTTAAATTCAGTTTAAATTAAGTTTAAACACAGTTTTCAGGTTTACTCTTTTAAAACCCAGATTTTTATTTCAAATAGTTTCTGTAAGTTTTAAATTTTTTTGAACAGATTTGAATACTTTAAGCAAGATTTAAACCCAGTTTGAAATCAAGTTAAAAACTGTTTTCAAATTTCTTTGAAAACCAGTTTCGATTTCAAACAGTTTGTAAATATGAATGAACATATTCAAATGTTTAAAAAGAATTCGATTTCAAGTAAGTTTTAAACTTGAAATAGTTTACTTCCTTTAGTATTTGAATTAAAATATGAAGTGTTTAATTTAAATTTGAAAGTTAAATCAATCAATCTATTTTCAAAAGCTTAATTTATCTTAATCAAGTAATTTATTTTAAATCTTTCTTTATATTTAAGTAATGAATGTTCTTAAACATTCATTTTATTTTAAGAGTTTTATTTATTTAAAATTTGGATCAATGTTTAATAGTTAAACATTTTAAATATTTAATTTTTAAATGGAATTTGAATTTAAATTTAGAAATGTATTGTTTTAATACATTTTGAATATAAATGAGTCATTTGATAAGTGATTTTATTATTTAGAAAATTATTTAAGAAAATTAAGGATTTACTTAATTTTTGGATTTTAAATAATGATTTAGATTAACATTAATTAGAAATAATTTATTAATAATTAATCTAGTTCAAATTTCCTTAAGTATGTAATTATTGAAATGTTGTTAATTAATAAATGGTGATAATTATCTAAAGATAATTTAGTAATTAATTAATGTAATTAATTTTGATAATTAACTAGATTAATTAATAGAATATAATTAATTGAAATTTGTTAAGTATAATTAATTGTTAAAGTAATTAAGGAATTGATTAATTATGGTAATTAATTTTGATATGTGATTTATTTAAGTTAATTAATTTAGTTTAATTAATTTTAATAAATCATTTGATGATTTTAAGAGTGTAATTACTTAATGTAATTAATGGAGCAGGATTTCTTAGAGAAGTAATAATGTTAATTACTGGAATGTAATTAGTAATTTGGATAATTACTTTTGTAATTAATTAAGGAATTAATTAATGATTAATTACTGGTTAATTAATTTATAAATAAGTAATTAAAGATAGCTAATTACTTAATTTAATATTAATCAAGGTGATTAATAATTAGATTAATTACTAAATGTAATTAATTTTAATTAAGTAATTTATTTAAATATTAGAGATCATTAATTATTATAATTAATGATGTAATTAAGGATTGTTTGATTAAGTAATAATTAATTAAATGATTAATTAATTGTAATTAATTAGGGATAAATATAATTAATTAATAAATGAGTAATTAAATGTTAATTACTTATGATTAAGGTTAATTAATTTGTGAAATTAATTAAAGACTAATTACTTATTGTAATTAGTGAATGATTAATCAAAGTTGTTTAATCAAGTTAAATACTTAGTGGATAATTAATTAACTGGGTTAATTAATTAATGGATGTTAAGCAGGATTTAAATATAGTAATTAATTTAATTTAATTTAAATTAATTAGAGATGGTTATAATTAATTTAATTCATTTTAAATTAATTATAATTGTTGATTAGTAAATCATTGCTTATGGATGTTATTGACTGAATGATTGTGATCTCAGAAATGAGATGAGTCGTATCTATATGATATGGATGATTGGTTTATGTATGATGGTTTGTGATGGATTATTTGGTTGTGATGATTATCTGTCTGTGATGATACAGATTATCTGTTTATGATATGAATGTGATTATCTATTGTGAGATATAATTTATCTATCTATGTGAATTAGATAATATTGAAATAAGTTAATTGTTTAAAACCCTTAAGTATAACTCGGACATTAAGATGGCGTTTGGTTTCGGTGAGACCGGGATCGGGTTTCCTTATTTGGAATTCCGAAAACCACATCGATTCCAATTAAACGTTAGGTCGTTAATCCAAGTGAAGCAAGTGAAGACTCGAGGTGTAAGGGCTATACGTCAGTATAACTCTGTGGGTGATTCCGTAATGAGTTGACGGAATAGTACTTATAGATTCGAGATGGAGATTTAGAGTGCAAGGGTTATCGTAGTTAACTCTGAGGGTGATTCCAATACGATTGTAATGAGATAATGCCTTTGGTTTCGTTCGAACCCGGAACGAACTTGTATGGATTGAATGCTTTCAGAACATCGTCAGGTGGACGATGAGCATTCTAAGATTGATGTGTCCTATAAAGGTAATCGTAACCTCAAGCCTCATCAACCGGGAATGGCTAAAACAGGGGAGGTGCAGCAAAGCTTCGTGGGTAGCCCCCACTGGAGAGCAAGATTTATCCCTGTCTAGAAGTCCCTTTATATTGTGGCAGTTGGTGACGACCAATCTGCGGGGTGGTCTTGTTCGGAACTGTTCAGTAAGGAACGGGTCCGGCTTTGTGTTGCAGGGGAGTGGGAGTACTCCTCGGTACGGTGATCTAGGCCACGTACTGTGACGGGGGGTACCCCAGTAGCCCTGCCATTGGTGGAAACCCATTCTTCCTACGAGACCCTACGGTTTTGATTGTATTACCCACTTTTGTGGCTAGTAGCTGGAATTTAATGAATGTAACAATTTCGGCTATTTCTTATTTACTTGAAAACCCTAGACACTATTATAATATCACTGGATTTCCTATCAAATGTTTTGGTTAGCGTAAGGTAAAAACTTTTCCATGTTTATGTGTGGGAAGTCTTACGTGATACCCTTTGTTTTCAAAGGATTTTCTAAAGTTAAGCAACTTTTATCCCCGTTTACTCACACCAGACCCCTGTCTGACCTGAGTGTTTATTTTCTGTTTTATTAAACTCTTGGGTACTCATATTGCGTATGAGTAGTCAAGTGTTCATGATTGCTTTGACGAGTTTCTGGAGGAGATAATGGAGCAGGAGGCTTCAGCGTGTAGATATATGTAGTGGTTCCGCTGTGTTTGAGTTGTATCTGTTTTCTTTGATACTTGAATTGTAATTGCTAGACAGATGTTTATAACTGTCTAGTTTGTGTTGTATTAGCTGTATTACTCTGATGTATATGATACTATGTAAAGTATTATGTGTTATATTATAATTTATTCGATTCCGCTGTGAGATTCTGATGTTGTATGTTCTTTCTTTTCTTTCTTTTCTCTTTTCTTTCCCTTTCTTTCTTCTTAGCGATGCAACTTCCTGGAGTTTGGAAGTTGGGTCGCTACAGTTCGCTTCAATGTTTTCCCTATTTCTATCTACCTAACTCAAATCTTTAAAAGAGGGGCAACATATACAGACTAACAATAGTCAATGCTCAAACTGGACGAGCATGACTAAATAACCCCTAAATGATAATAATAGAATATTATTATCTCCTAAAACCAATACCTCAAAATACTATACTATTTTTTAAACCATTCTTTGCGTACAAAATATATTTCTAGGTAAAATTATTTCATTTACCCAATTTCAAAACAATACCATGTCAGTTTGCTTTGTTCAAGTGTTTAGGGACCCCTATCAACACCGTGGCATCCCACATCTCAACCAGAGTTCTTAAGCTACTCAATAGATAAATCAATACAATATAATATATTTGTATATCACTAACAAATACGTACTCTTACATAATATAAACACTCATACTCATTCCAGGTTCTCACTTACCCGATCTCAAATGAGTTTACGCGGCCAGGACTAAGGTTTTCACTTAACCCTGCACTCTGATACCAAATGTAATGAATTGGATTTTCGACCCCCAAAAATCAATACTAATACATCCACTGTATTGCATGCCGAGCATTCAAGTGTTGCAAAAACCAATCGTTAAGGGTTAAAGAAGAAGAAAGAAGAAAAAAGAAAAAAGAAACAAAAACAATCATAGAATCTCACATTGCGATGGAATAACATATAGTAAGAAACATAATTCTTTAGAAAGTCATTTCCTAAATGATACATCATAATTATACTAATACATATTCTAACCTAGGACAGTTATAACAATCTGCCCCCACCTAACTGATAAAACATAATATAATACATCGGAAACAATATAATAACTAACTATCAATGAAGCCTCCTGCTCCAAGCTCCTTCAAAATGCATATGTGGAAAACCTGAACTACTTGGCTGCCCATAAAAATTTAAGCACCCAATAGTTTAGGGAAAGAAAATAAAACCCCTGGTCAAATATGGGTCTGGTGTGCGTAAATTCAAAAAACTGAATTATTATGTTTGGAACCCTTTTAAAATCAAAGGTATCTCATAAGACTATGCTGCACATAAACACAGACGGGTTTTTACCTTATTATAATCAAAACACTTTTTATAGAAAATCAAGTGATACTATAATACTTTCTAGAGGTTAAAGAAAAATATGAAAATAGCTGACATGCTTGCATCTCACATTTCAATATAGTTGGGCACATTCAAAATCGTACGGCGCTTATTGAAGAATGGGTTCCATTCTATGACAAGGTATCGAGGTACCACCTTTCGCGATACACGTCTAGAAAATGTACCGAGGACCTCTCCAGGATCCCCTGCCAACACAAGACAGGCCTACCCCTTACTAGATAGTATCGAATATGTCATCATCTCGGTTGCTTTGCATCCCTTTTTATTGAGACCTCATACACAACCAATCCGTAAATATATAGATGTATTTAGAACGGTGATGACACACCCTAATGGGAGCGACCCACTCAGCCTTGCTACATCTCCCTTGGTTTTAGTCATTCCCGGTTGATGAGGCTTGAGGCTACATTTTACCTTTTTGAATAGCAATCCCACTTGGAATTCTAACACTGCCTTGTAGGCAGTAATGTAGTGCCAGCATTTACCCATATAAGTTGTCTAGGATAAGGACAAACTGAAGGCACTACTTCTACTACATTCATCATGACTTCTACCACATCCATTTTAGAATCACTCTAAAAAATAATAGCAAGTAGCCCTTGCACTTCAATGGACCCATCTTTGGTTTCATAATCTTTAAGTTGTCTTCATTTTGAAACGCTTGAGTTAGATCGATGTGGTTTTCGGACAACATATCTGATTCCGTTCTCTTCAAAACAACTTTAGATAGTTTCTAGTAAACTCAACCCCGATTCTTTAGGAAATATGAAGAAAAAAGATAAGAGCGAAGTTCATCTCCCAACCATTTGTGGATGGAATTCCTTATCATCCATCCTAAAAGAACGAAACGAGATTTATACACATAGTACAACATCATTGGGGCTGACTGTGCCAGGTAACTCACGTGTTTCCCCTTGATATTTCTAAAGTTATATTTTAATCCATATTTGTACTTGGTTATTTAATTATCAAATAAACAATCATTCAACGTTGATTGATTCCATATGAGATGTACCAAGCCTTTATTAATTAATATTCCATTAATTAAAATACTTTACAAAACTTATTAAAAGATCGCTTCAAAAAACTATTCCAGAACCCCTAACATCACTTTTACACTTCAAAAACATTTATATACGCATCTCAACGGTATAAGTATATTACCAGAACATCTAGATGAACCATAAGAGGATCAAGAAGAAGAACATCCTCTGCCGAATCCCGATGTTCATCTAGACGAAGACGATGGCGTGATTTGCATTGGAGAGGTCCTTTTTGACGCTAATGGGAACTTGGTTGAACAACGTGGAAACTTTTATCTCCACTATACAAATTGTTCGGTCCATAAATCACCAATAGTTAAGGGTCCTCGTTAAACTCTTTTCGTTTTTCTCTGTCTTGATTGTATATTGGTTTGTTAATTTGTATATATGTATTATCTTAATTAATGTTCTTCTAAAAACAATCTCCGGTGTATAAAATCTTGAATTCCATTCAAATTAGGATGCTATATTTCACACATACATAGTTATTATTCTTATATCATATGTTTGTTTATCTCATTTTCTATTAAGTTCAAGGTTTATAAGTTATTTTTTGTTGATGAAAAAGGGGGAGAAGTTATATAAAATAATAGGCTTAAAGTAAGGGGAGTTGTTGGTGTAAGGGGGAGTTATGGTATGGTCGAAGTGGTAAGTAGGCTGTCATCGTCAAAAAGGGGAGATTTTTAGGAACTGGAGATAGTGGTTTTGATGACAACAACCTTTGTAACTTATTTTATTATAACTTATATACTAACACTATTATATAGATATATATGAATGTTATTATGCAGGTTATATATAAGGCAGATATTGATTATTGAAGACTATATAGTATAAAGATCAAGAATGAAGAAATCAAGTTTGAAGACTCATGAGTATCAAGATCAAGATTTCAAGATAAGTGTCTAGTTTTGTTAAAACTTCATAATAGCATGGAAATATTCATTTCAAATTTCATTTGGGATGGAACTCATTTCTACCTTCTTAGTGGCTTACAAACCCACGACAAGTTGCTTACAAACCTATGACAAGTGGCTTACAAACCCACAAACATCCTAGCTTTGTATAAGTTCTCGAGTCCTGATGTGATGAAATATTCTGCAGGAAGAAGCTTGCAAAACTACTTGAAAATGGTTTTTCAAAATGATTTTCAAAAATACCTTTTAAAATGTTTTAGCTTTAAAAATTATCTTTTCAAATGATTTTCAGAAAGATGTTTTAGCCTTAAATTATCTTCTGATTTTTAAATATTCTTTGTAATATATATACTTGAGATTTTAAATCAAATTTATATATACATTCTAAAATTATATTTTCTACTCTTCTTTGTTTTACATCATAGGAAAATTAGTTTATTTTACTCCCGAATCATTTCATCTTGTTTTCCTTTCAATACCAATTTCAAAACAAATTTTATATTGTTTTTAACTAAGGGATGTCGACATCATGGGATACCCCATGTCGACATGGTGCCCGTTAAATTTAAAAGTTTCAATTTTCAAAAATGCGTCTATTCATCTAAATCTCTTCACGAATGGTTGTGACCGTTACTGGTCTATAAATAGCCTGCACAAACGCATTTTTAACTAACTATTTTCTTATTTTCTTCAATCCTTCTTCTCCACAAATCCATATTCTAAGATTTTCATATTCTGAAGATCGTGCCAAAATTCTGTCGAATTCTTAAGTAAATCAAATTAGAATCTCATTCTTGTCTGATTCTCTGTCCACTCTCGAAGATTAAAGTGCTATTCAGAGTTATAGGATCAATTTATGATCAAAAGTTTATCGAGTCTCTCTATAAGGTGTGGTTGTTCCTGGAAATCAATTGGGTGATCTTATGTTGCGTAAATCTAGAGAGTTTGCCCCGGACTCGAAGACAGGAGGGTATCTTAAGGCTTTTAGAAATTGAGGATAGTAATCTCGATAATGGTGTAATAAAATCTGTACGAGGTGTTTGCCTTGGTGAATGACTGGACGTAGGGTAACTCTGAACCAATATAAAATCCGGTGCATTCTTTCCTTTTACTGCTTTTTATTTACTTTCTGCATCTACGTTTGATTCCGTGATTAAGTTCTGCATTTTTTTATATCATAATTTTTAAATTAGTTCATATAAGTCTTAGAATCCATTAAACACTATTCACCCTCTCTAGTGTTAAATTAGCCTTAAGATCCTTAATCCACACTCTCTTTCAATTGGTATCAGGGCATAGGTTTTCATAGTTTCCATAATCTGAAACTTGAAAAGTTAAAAATGGCATTTTTAGGAAATTTTGTTAATACTAGTTTGAATTTATGCATTTCATCAAAGTATCGTAAGTCTACATATAGTTTTTATGAAAAATCAAGTTATCTACCGAATTGGTTTGTTATGCAGGAACAAACATGTTACATGGCTTTTGAAGAATCAACAACCAATGGACAAACTATGCAAATTGAAAAAGATAAATGGATTCTTGATAGTGGTTGTTCAAGGCATATGATTGGAAATCCTGAGATACTCAATGACATTATATATCAAGATGGTGGATTGGTCAACTTTGGAGATAACTCAAAAGGATATGTGATTGGCATCGGTAATGTCAGTAATTCTAAAACTCCTCTTATTTTTGATGTTTTACTAGTTAGGAATTTAAAACATAATTTGCTTAGTATAAGTCAACTATTTGATAAAGGATTTTAAATTAAATTTGGAAAAGATAAGTATCACATCGAAGATAATAAGTCCAATATTATCTTTAAAGGAATTAGAAAAAAGAAAAACATTTACATCCTTAGTATGAAAGTTTCAAATGATAACTTATGTCTTATGGCTAATACAAATGACCCTTGAATTTGGCATAAAATATTTGGTCATTTAAATTTCAAACTGTTATCTATGTTATCAAAAATTGACTTAGTTAGAGGTCTTCCCAAGTTAAACTTTAAAGTAGATAGTATATGTGATGCTTGCCAATTAGAAAAACTTAAGAAAAGTTCATTTAAATTAAAAGATATGATTTCTACTTCTAAACCTCTAGAATTACTTCATTTAGGTTTATTTGGTCCATCTCAAGTTCAATCAATTAATCACAATAAATATGTTTTTGTAATTGTAAATGATTATTCTAGATATACTTGGACAATTTTTCTAAACTTAAAAGTGATGCTTTTGAATTATTTAAGAATTTTGCTAAAAGAATTCAAAATCAACTTTCTTTAAAAATAAAAATTATTCGTAGTGATCACGGTGGAGAATTTGAAAATGAAAATTTTGAGAATTTCTGTAATCAAAAGGAATTACTCATAATTTCTCTTTTCCAAGAACTCCACAACAAAACGGAGTGGTAGAACATAAGAATAGAACGATTCAAGAGTGCGCTAGAACAATGCTTTCTGATAGTAACTTACCTAAAAACTTTTGGGCTGAAGCAGTCGCTACAGCTTGTTATATATTAAATAGGATTTTAATTATACCATTAACTAATAAAACACCATATGAATTACTTTACAATAAGAAACCCATAGTAGCCTATTTTTAAAGTTTTTGGTAGCAAGTGTTTTATTCTTAATACAAAAGATAATTTAGATAAATTTGAACCTAAATCCGACAAAGATATCTTTATCGGATATTCTAATAGAAGTAAAAAATTTAGGGTTTATAATTTAAGAACTAACACTATTGAAGAAACAATGCATGTATCTTTTGATGAAAATTTTAAAGATACTGTACAAACGGAAGATGAAAATTTTTTTGTAACTTTAAATAATGAACCTAATGAAACTAATAGTGAAATCATTTAACCTAATAAAAGAATTAGCTTATTAAAAGATCATCTTGTAGAAAATATACTAGGAAATATTGAACCTATCTATAGTTAAAATAAGAAATCAACTAAATAGTATGAGTAATTTAGCTTTTATATCAATTGTTGAACCTAAAAATCCAAAGGAAGCATCATCTGATGATTCATGAATTCTTGCTATGCGAGAAGAATTGAATCAGTTCACCAGAAATGATGTTTGAGAACTTGTTCCTAGACCTGAGGATGAAAGTATAATTGGAACAAAATGGGTTTATAAAAATAAAAGGAATGAACTTGGTGATGTCATGAGAAATAATGCTCGTTTCGTCGCGCAAGGTTATTGTCAAGAAGAAGAAATTGATTATGATAAAACCTTTGCATCCGTAGCAAGACTAGAAGCTATCAGGATTCTACTTGCTTTCGCAAACTACAATAATTTCAACTTATATCAAATGGATGTTAAAAGTGCTTTTCTAAATGGTTTTGTAAAAGAAGATATTTATGTTGAACAACCTCCACGTTTTAAAGATAATAAATTTCCAAATCATGAATATAAACTAAAGAAAGCTTTATATGGTCTGAAACAAGCTCTAGAGCCTGGTATGAAAGACTAAGATCTTATTTACTACTATCTGGTTTTGAAATTGGTAAAATAGATACTACTCTTTTTATTAATAGAAACAAAAATGATATTCAATTAGTACAAATATATGTGGATGATATAATATTTGGGTCAACTAATAACATAATGGATAAATATTTTCAGATATAATGACTAAAGAAGTTGAAATGATTCATATGGAAGAACTAAGTTTCTTCTTAGGCCTTCAAATCAAACAATTAGATAAAGGAATTTTCATTTGTCAAGAAAAATATGCTAAGGATTTAATTAATAAATTTGGATTGACCACTTCTAGTGGGAAACCAACTCCAATGACAATTAATGTAGCTTTAAGTAAAGATGATAAATCAAAATATTTTGGTCAAAAATTATATAGGAGAATGATTGGTTCGCTGCTTTATATAACAGCAAGTCGTCCTGACATCATGCATAGTGTTTATCTCTATGCAAGATACCAATCTCAACCTAAAGAAACTCACTTAAAAGCTGTTAAAACAATTTTAAGATACGTAAAACATACTTTAGATTATGGTTTATTTACCCTAAAAACGATGTATTTGATTTAATTTGATATTATGATGCTGATTACGCTAGTTGTAAATCAGACCAAAAAAGTACAAGTGGAACTTGTCACTCTAGGACATTCTTTGGTTTCCTGGTTTAGTAAGAAGCAAAATACTGTATCCTTGTCAATAACTGAAGCAGAATATATATCTGCTGCTTTAGCTTGTTCTTAGGTTATATTTGTGCAACAAACTTTAAAAGATTTTGGATTAACTATAACAAAATCACCAATTTATTATAATAATACTTGTGCAATAAACCTATCTAAAATCCAACTCATCATGCTAGAACAAAACATATTGATATTATATATCATTTTCTTAGAGATAATATAAGTAAAGAAGTCATAACACTTGAATATATTAATACCGAAAAACAGATTGCCGATATATTAACCAAACCATTGAATAAACAAAACTTTACTAAATTTAGAAGAGAATTAGGTATGCGTTCATTAACTGAAATATAAATTATAAATAATTCAAGTATAGTTAATAATTAATATAAATAAACATTTTTCAAAAATTGAACTGGGCATGTCGACATGACCCATCCTCCTATGTCGACATACAGGCCGAGATTTTCAAATTTAAATTTCCCTCTAAAAGAAGTTATTTGGTTATATATTTATATATTTCGACTTTTACTCCTTTTCTCTGTTATGTTCTCTGTAATAAACTTATAAAACAGTAAATTAATGCTTACTCTTCTAATAATGAACCTTCTTCACCTACATCACTTCATTCTGGTCCTTTTCAACATTCCACACACGTACGAGTCACCAAATTACTAGAGAACAAGATAGGCAAGGAAGAATCCTTAGGAATTTATAAAACTTCCTTATGGATAACCATGCTAATCCCATTATCATTGAAGAATCATCATAAGCCATGGATTCTAAAGAATAAGAGCCTCTAAATGAAGCACAAGAGGATTAAGAAGAAGAACATCCTCTGCCGAATCCGGATGTTCATCTGGACGAAGACAATGGCGTGATTTGTATTGGAGAGGTCCTTTTTGACGCTAATGGGAACTTGGTAGAACAACATAGAAATTTTTATCTCCACTATCCAAACTGTTCGATCCATAAATCACCAATACTTAAGGGTCCTCGTTAAGCATTTTTCGATTTTCTCTTTCTTGATTGTATATTGGTTTGCTAATTTGTATATAAGTATTATCTTAATTAATGTTCTTCTAAAAACAATCTTTGGTGTATAAAATCTTGAATTCCATTTAACTTAGGATGTTATATTTCACTCATACATAGTTATTATTCTTATGTCATATTTTTGTTTATCTCATTTTCTATTAAGTTCAAGGTTTATAGGTTATTTTTCGTTGATGACAAAAGGGGAGAAGTTATATAAAATAGTAGGCTTGGAGTAAGAGGGAATTGTTGGTGTAAGGGGAGTTCTGGTATGATCGAAGTGGTAAGTATATTTTATAAGGTTGTCATCATCAATAAGGGGGAGATTGTTAGGAACTGGAGATAGTGGTTTTGATGACAACAACCTTTGTAACTTATTGTATTATAACTTATATACAAACATTATTGTCTAGATATATATGAATGTTATTATGTAGGATATATAAGACATGCACTGATTATTGAAGACTGTATAGTATAAAGATCAAGAATGAAGAAATCAAGTTTGAAGACTCATGAGTATCAAGATCAAGATTTCAAGATAAGTGTCTAGTTTTGTTAAAACTTAATGGAAATCTTCATTCCAAAATTCATTTGGGATGGAACCCATTTCTACCTTCTTAGTGGCTTACAAACTCACGATATGTAGCTTACAAACCTACGACAAGTGGCTTACAAACCCTGGTTTTGTACAAGCTCTTGAGTTCTGATGTGATGAAATATTCTACAGGAAGAAGCTTGCAAAACTACTTCAAAATGGTTTTTCAAACTGATTTTCAAAACTGCTTTTTAAAATGTTTTAGCTTTAAAAATTATCTTTTCAAATTATTTTCAAAAATATATTTTAGCCTTAAATTATCTTCTGATTTTTAAATGTTCTTTATAATATATATACCTGAGATTTAAAATCAAATTTATATATACGTTCTAAATATATATTTTATACTCTTATTTATTTTATTTCATAAGGAAATTAGTTATTTTACTCTAGAATATTTCATCTTGTTTTCCTTTCGATAACATTTTCAAAACAAATTTTACATTGTTTTTAGCTAAGGGATGTTGACATCATGAGATACCCCATGTCGACATGGCGGCCATTAAATTCAAAATTTTCAATTTTCAAAAAGAGCATCTATTCGTTTAAATCTCTTCATGAATGGTTATGACCGTAACTGGTCTATAAATAGCCTTCACAAATGAATTTTTTAATTAACTATTTCTTCATTCCTTCTTCTCCACAAATCCATATTCTAAAATTTTCATATTTTTAAGATTGTGCTGAAATTCTACCGAATTCTCAAGTGAATCAAATTAGAATCTCATTCTTGTTTAATTCTCTGCCCTCTCTCGAAGATCAAAGTGCTATTCAGAGTTATAGGATCAATTTGTAATCAAAAATTTATCGAGTTTCTTTATAAGGTGTAGTTGTGCCGGGAAATCAATTAGGTGATCTTGTGTCCCGTAAATCAAGAGAGTTTGCCCCAGACTCGAAGACAGGAGGGTACCTCAAGGCCTTTAGAAATTGAGGATTGTAATCTAGACATTGGTATAATAAAAATCTGTACGAGGTGTTTGCCTTGGTGCAGGACTGGACGTAGGATAACTCCAAACAAATATAAAATCTGATGTGTTTTTTTCGTTTACTGCTTTTTATTTACTTTCTGCATCTATGTTTGATTCTGTGATTAAGTTCTGCATTTGATTATATCATAATTTTTAAATTAGTCCATATAAGTCTTAGAATCCATTAAACACTATTCACCCTCCTCTAGTGTTAAATTAGCCTTAAGATCCTTAATCCACACTCCCTTCCAAATACAACTCAACTAGTATATACATGTCCAAATGACATAATATCAAGATGGTGATTTGTCTTGCTAAACAGACGTCCAAAACAATTCAATCAATTTATAGCAGAACATGAATTTATTGTTGAATATGCGCTTATATGATTTTTGTTTGATGATAATAAACATATATACATTCAGTTAAATGTATTTGTTAATGTACTATTTTATTTTTCACAGGTTAAATAAATATTTGCTGAATAAAATAAATAACACAGATTTTGAATGCTAACGGAAATTTTATTCAAACAAATATTTATTACAATTTTGAATAGTACAACATTCAAGCTATCACTATATATTCAATTTCAATTACAGTACAACTTTGATTACATCACATTTTTCACATTTACATGAGCACCTCACTACATATCACTCACACTCGTATTTATCTTCAACTTTATTCCAGTTAGAATCCAGCATCTGAGCAACTGCAAAAATAAATTTTGACGCGGTAAAATTGAAAAGGAAATATTTTTGCAGTATAAAATTAAACGTGAATTTTGAAAATAATATTTGCCTCAGTTATTTGGGTTGTTCGTCATCATTTAAATTTGAATTCATCATACACGAACAGCTTGTGACATACACGGTGTATCACTGTATATGCCACAAGGCCGTGCACACCGATATACACTTGATAATGTTACAGGGACAGGTGAGCACAAGGTCAAACCCAAATCAAAAGCCGGGTTCAACTCAGGTGCAACATAAATAAAATCTCGACTTCAGCACAAGGTCAAACCCGAGTTGCGAAACTGGATTCAACTCAGGTGCAATTTAAAAATGTACAAGTGAAGTTAAAGACATAAGCATCACTGATACACATGAATGAAAACCAGACCAACATAAAGTGTCCAGACCAAACTACACCAAATGCATAAATCAGCGACTCAAGTGAAGCTTCCAGATCAGAGATGCAGTAGAACATGATTATCAAGGGTATACATGATGTAGCAACAGAGTAACCAATAATCATATACAAGTTTCACTGGCTTGAAGGAACAAGCCAATATGGCAACAATACTACGAAAAAAATTCAAATGAACTTCACCGTGAAACAGTGCAGCAGTACATATGTGAAAGTACAAATACAAATCACTTGAAGTGTGTCGTCCAAACAACTCAGTACCATCACAGCCATCACAATGAACACATATACTCAATGCAACTACAGCCTCACATCAAACCATGTTAATAAGACAAATGTATGTATCAGTGCAGAAGCAAATGCTACCATGACTCGAGTACATGCTACAACAACATTATATGATACAGTGACAGTAACAAATGTGCAAAATGTATACAAAGACAGTGAGCATATACGTATGTATGAAATGCAAAGGTTCAGGCCGAGACTAAAGCAAGCAGCATGTGGTAAACCAAAATGCCATCATATGTACACAATGCAAAGTCCAAGTCGAAATGAATCAAAGCCAAGACCGAAGCCAGCAGTAAAAAAAAATTCACGAAATCAATATTGTCAAAGAAAATCAACGCCTTGGCAATGAAGAAATCAAACCAAGTCAGAGTTCTGAGAAAGAACGAATATTATTTCAAAGCCCTAATTAGAGATCTGAGAAAGAACGAAGTTAAAGCCACCGTATTTTTCTTCTCACGAAAATAAGAAGAGGACCGGGGTAAAATAAGAAGGAAAGAGAATAGGGCCGGCTTATTTATTTTTAAGGGGATTTTATTTAGGGTTTTATAAAAAGGGGGTTTTTTATTTGAGCAAAAATTATGCATTCAAGTTTTTATTTTAATTTTTGCTCCTGCTTGTATTTTTGAAGTTGTTTTACTTTTCAAGTCAAAGAATTGGTAAATCACCACTAGGTTGTAGGTAGTGTCAGATTGTCTAGTTAGAATTAGTTCAGTGAGCAGGGTGTGCGAGTTTGCAAAACTCTATAGGCGGGAGCAGAGTTTGCGAGTAAGCGAAACTCTATAGGCGGAGCAGGGTGTGCGAGTCTAGTAGAGTGTTTGTGAGCGGGAGCAAAGGTTTGCGAGTCTAGTAGAGTGTTTGTAAGCGGGATACTATTTAATTCTAATAGAAATCTGGGAATGCCGTAGTAGGAAGGGGTTGCCGAAGCTGGGTAAATTTTGTGTGTGATTTACTTTTCAGCATATTTATTTCTGCAGTTTATTTCTGTGTTTAATTCGAGAAAATTTGCTATAACCCTATTCACCCCCCCTCTAGGGTTAATCTAGATCCTACAAGTGGTATCAGAGCACGGTATTTTTCTTTAACTCTAGAGTCATGAATTCACCGAATAATACTTTTACTGAGGGGCAATCTATTGCTAGGCCGCCTATGTTTAATGATTCGGAAGCAAGCTCAGAGGAATCTAGTGAGGTCTGTTGGCGAGCTAAGGAGCAACAAGAATGGTTTCTACATTCAGGGTGTTCTAGACATATGACAGGTGACAAATCGAAGTTCCTTAGCCTAGAGAATTTTAAAGGTGGAAATGTGATCATGGGAGACAATAGTAAGTGTAAGATTATTGGTAAAGGTGAAGTAGGTAACGGTACTTTTTCCTTGACTAATGTTCTATACGTTGATAATTTGCATCACAATCTCATTTCTATTAGCCAACTATGTGACAAAGGTATGAATGTGTTTTTTGATAGTGATACTTGTAAAATCATTGATAAATCTTCTAATAACATTGTTTTTATGGGCAAAAGAAAAGGAAATGTTTACTCACTTTCGTTCGACAATCTAAATCTTTCTAGATGTTTGGTAGCCACTAACGAAGAGGCATCTTTATGGCATAGGAGACTTGGACATGCTAGCATGAGCCTCTTAAAAAAACTTGAAACGAAAGAATTAGTCAGAGGGTTACCACATAAGAAATTTAAAAATAATAAAGTGTGTAAAGCATGTTCCTTGGGCAAGCTTAGTCGATCATCGTTTCACCCTAAAAACATTGTTAGCACATCAAGGGTCCTTGAATTAATTCACATGGACTTATTTGGACCAAATGAAATCACAAGCTTGAATGGGAAACGTTATTGTTATGTTTTGGTTGATGATTATTCTAGATTTACATGGGTTTATTTTTTAGACAAAAAGTCTGAATCTTTTGATTATTTTTCAAAATTTGCAAAACTTGTTCAAAATGAAAAAGGAGTTTCAATTAAAACCTTGAGAAGTGATCATGGAGGCGAATTTGAAAATTTGGAATTTGAAAACTTTTGTGAAGAAAATGGTTTAAAACATGAATTTTCTGCTCCACGAACACCTCAACAAAATGGGGTGGTTGAAAGGAAAAATCGTACATTGCAGGAATTGGCTAGATCCATGTTGAGTGAGTATAAACTACCTCTAACCTTTTGGGCAGAGGCAGTGAATACTTCGTGCTATATAATGAATAGTGTAATGATTAGACCAATACTTGGCAAAACGTCTTATGAATTGTGGCATGAAAGGAAACCTAGCATTTCTTATTTTCGTGTATTTGGATGTCCTTGTTTCATTCTTAACACAGGTGATCAACTTGGAAAATTTGAATCAAAGGCCGATGAGGGAATTTTCATGGGCTATTCAACAAGGAGCAAGGCTTACAGAATATACAACAAACGAACAAAGACAATTGTTGAATCAATCAATGTGAAATTCGATGAATCTGACCTGGAAAGGACGACTGAAAAGACGGATGACGATGGGATAGATCATGAAGGCATTGAAGATGGGACATCTAGTGAGAAAGCTGAAAATAGAACTGTTGATGCTGGTAGATTGAAATTCAAATCCAATCATCCTCCTGAATTGGTTATAGGTGATCCTACGGAAGGTATACGTACACGCTCTTCATTTGATAAAAATTTGTGTTCGTTTTGTTATCACAGTTGTAACGGCCCGTGTAAATTCGATGTTTAAAATGAATTAAATTATAGGATTTCTAATTTAAATTTAGGAAGAAACAGAAATCTTATTTGTTTACATGAAAGAGAATGTTGAAATTTGATGGATCAAGGGTAATTAAAATTTTACAAATTTAATTTTATATTTTGATTAATTGGAATAGTGAAAATTTGGAAATAGATTCAAATTTATGTAAGACAATGAATTGCAGTAATTAAAGTTAATAAACCAATGGATTAAATGGAATAATTAATTGGAGTTATGATCTAAATTTGTATGTGAGCATTCATTGATATTGGAATATAAAAGGGTAAATTTATAGTATAAAATGTAGACATCACCTTTAAGATGATGGGTTTATAATTGATGCATAATAGGGAAATCAAATGAATGGGTTTAATTGAATAACAATTAGCAATTAATGAATGAAGAGAAATTTTAAGGGCGTAATTGTTTTCGTTAAATTAATTTTGGTAACAAATTGTATTGAATATAGATTTAACGTTGTATGATGTATTTAAGTAGTAATTGGAGAACAATGTAAATTATATCCGTGAATGGTCAATTCAATTAAACAACAAGATTTTTAAATAAATAAACGTTTTTATTTAGGTTTCAATTTGTTAATTTATGAAGTTTAATGGGAAATCAATTGCAATAAATTGCCCTAATTTATGAAGTTAGAGGAGATTTGGATTTGCATTATAGATGGAAGTATAATCTAAATTGATAGGTAACAAGCTTAAGAATAAAATTTAGAGCTAATAGGTGGCAAATTTATATAGTTGTTTATTTACGTAATGTGTACGTAAGCTTTGGTAAACCAATTTCTATCGATCCAAATCTAACGATTTGTTAATATAGATTTAAGTACAGGAGCAGTATTTATTAATTAAATTGAAGTATTGCAAAATAAATGAAATTCAACGTTTAATATTACATTATTGTAAGTGAGATAATATGTGTAAGTATTGTTAAGGTTATTCATATTTGACAAATTTATTGAGTTATAAGGATTGATATATAAATTAATGTTGGTTTATGATATCGTTACTTGGTGATTTATTATAGAGTAACGGGAGTGTGAACGTAAAATAATAAAATCATAGATTTATGGTAGGACATAATTTATGGTTTAGGAATTTAAATCCAAATATTTATTTATTTGAGCAAATAATATGCATTAAATCTCAACTTGATATAATCAATGCAAATTTAGTAATTAAATATAAATTGCAAGTTGGTAATTTAGGATGTTTGTGAGTAAATTTGCAGGTAAGATAATTTTTAAAGTTTTACCCATTCATATAATTTATTTAAATATATATAAATCAAATGGCAACATTGTGTTAATAATAGTCGTAAGTGAATTTGAATGCTAAAGGGGTAACAATCGTTTTAGGTTAACCGTTTATTTAATATATTAAGTCTAGACTGGTAATCGATTGAAATAAAAAAAAAATTATTTTGTTTTGTTAATGTGACTTGGTTAATAAAGAGGAATTTATATGAAATGAAGCATGCATGAGAAATGCATTATAATTCAATGTTATGTTTACCAATTAAATGTATATAGGTTAAGTATCAAATAGAGGGAAAGAAAAGTAAATATTGAATTGATTGATGAATAAGTATTCATTGGATAGAAATTTAATGTAAAGTTGATATTAATTGTATAAAATCTATCTAAGATAATGAATTACAATAAATTGTGGGTTGATAATAAGGTGTGAATGGAAATTTGATTTGTTATATTAAATGAATGGGATTCAAATTTATTGGGAAAGGTAAATGGATATTTGGTAATAAATATAAACGGACTTCAATAGTGAATTTAGTTAATTTGAATATATATAATAAATAATGATTTAATGGAAACCAATACTCTGTATATATCTATAATATTTGAGTGGAAATAATATATACTTACAAATGTGGGATTTAGAGTCTTACAACAATTATTAGGAGTGATATAATTAGCTCATTCAATTAAATTTGAAAATATTGCAATAGATGTAAATTAAGGGTTGTGTTAAATAAAGTAATAAATGGGAAATAATGTAAATGTCTTCATAGTATGGTGATTTGTAATTATTACGTTAATTTAAATTATCGTTCAGCGCGTTTGTTTATCAGATCCATCTACTCTAATTCTAACCTATCTATATAAACCCAATTATAAACCCTAGCCTCCATCTATTCTCTTTTATTTGTGCGTTCATTTTCTTCAATTCTTTCTCTTCCTAAATGGATGCAAATTTCAGATCCAATTCTATTCAAAAATCAAATAAAATTCAAAGTTCTCAGAAAATTTCAAAAATTATGTTGTAGTTTTCATCTACGAATCTAAGCGCAGTCTCTGTTTTTGCAATAGTCGCTTGAGTCAACCAGAAATCACGGTCAAACGTGTAAAATTCGAAACCCAAAAGGTTGAATAGGGGCTTTTTAATTTCTTCATCTATTTGCGAAATTGGAACATGGGTTTGGTGAGATTAGTCACTAGGGGTGCGCAGGAAACGCTGACGTGGCAGGTGGTAATAGGTAGGTTTATTTTGTTTGAATTTAATTTAATTTTGATTTTTCAAACGCGTTAATACATTTAACTTCCACATACGAACTCCGTTTCATGCGCGATTTTTTTTGTTAGGATCGTAATTAAATTCCAGATTTTTGACGCTGGTTTGGATAGATTTGGAGACCGTCGAATTTTTGGGTTTAAATCGGACTTAAATTCGATTTAAATTCGATTTAAATTCAAAAGGTGAGTGTTTTAACCCACTCACAATTTCTAAAATTTCTTGTGTTTGTTAAATTAATTTTAGATATGAGTAGAAATTTATTTATGACTGTTTGGCATGTTTTATTCATTATCTTTGATAAATCGCATTCATTTAATATAACTGTTAATTAATTTTATTTATTGCATAAATTTGACAGTTAGAATTTATTTAATTGCATATTAACTGCCAGTCATAGTTATGTTAAATTTTTATTTCATATTAACTTCCAGTTAAATTTACGTTTATTTTTGCATATAAATTGCCAATTAACAGTTATTAAATTTATTTTGAGTATAAACTGATAATTGATACCATTATTTATCACCTGTTATGTATTGATGATTGTTTGAAATTGGATGATGACTGTGATAAATGGATGTATGATTTGATGGATGAATGGATGATTAATTTTATAAATTGCAAGTTGCTATGCATTTCATTCATTCGGGATTGCGGTTTGAAATGATATATAACCGCATTTTTTTTCATTTTTAAATTGCGGATTGAAATGATAAACATCTGTATCACTTGACCATAGGATATAAAATTATATACAGGCACCGCGGTAAATATATAAAATTATTTTTGAAATGTTTTTCTATGGTTTTGTAAAGTTATATATATATATGGTTTATGAGATATTGATTTGGTTATTGATAAAGGCTATTATATATATATATATATATATATAGTAATTTCCGGTTTTTAAGCTTTGTATAAATTTGATTTGAAGTTTAAATAAAGTTTGATTTTAAGATCAAATAAGATTAAAAAATTATTTAAAATTTAATTTCTGGAGTTTTATGACTTAAATGAGAATAGATTTGGAAGATGAATATTAAGTTAAATTGAAATTTAATAAAAATTAGAACTTTTAAAGGATATGATTTTTATAACTTGATTTTTGGGTAAAGTGATTTTAATGAATATCAGGTTGATTAAATGTATATATAATAAATTGAAAGATGATCCAGTTATATGAAGTTAAAGGTTTTCTTAAATTATATTGAATTCATTAAGCAAACATTTCAAGTCTAAATAATAAGTAACTGAATTTGATATATATATATGGAATTATCAAATGAGTCTGTTTGAAATGGTGAAATATTTAAAGCCTTGAAACATAAGAATTGAAATGGTATTTGGAAGTTTAAATCGATATTTGAAATTGATTTGTGAAATCTAAAGAAGCTATTTTGTTTATAAAAGTAATTTAATATTTAACCATTTAAGAGATGGAAATTTTGTTTCAAAGCTATGTTTTCAAGGTAGTATAATTTGGAAATATTATATTCAAAAGTTTTGATTTCTAAATATTTTACTTTGGAAACCCTATGATTTTGGAAAGAATATATATTGGAAAATAAATGATATCGTATTGATTTGGGGTTTTAAGAATAAATGATATCGGGTTTATATGGGTTTTAAATGGATATTTTATTATGGTTTTAAAAGTATAATTTTTTTTTATATAACCGCGGTGTTATAATAACGATTGGTTGGCAAAGAGACCGGGATCGGATATGGACATACTCTCTGTCGATACCGAAAACCACTTTGACTAACCGTGTACGCGGTGAAGATTCCAGAATGATGTAGGTTGGTGGCGGCGTTTCCTGTAAGGTAAGTACGTGGACCCAACTCCCGAGAGTTGGCATAAGGTGGCTAAAACAGGAGCGATCGACGGGTTAATGAGGTAGCACCTCTGATCGGACACTTCCCTTCGATACTATACTATGACTTTGGATTTTATTCAGTGGCCACCTTCACTTTTGATTTCTTTGATGTGGGGAGTTGTCCGAGGTGGGCGGCAGCTGCGCGCTGCGCGTTTCCATCGGCCCGGAAGCGTAATTGGTATATCTACCCTGGCATTGCCTAGTTGTGCCGTGTCACCTACCCTAGCGCGCCTTATACGATTTTGGTTTTGTACCATACCTATGGAGTGCCCTCTGACGACGCCCAGTACGGGGGAGATTACGGTACTGTATAGACTATGGGAATATATAACTGTGTTAAGGTGGAAAATGTAAAGCCTTAATGCTATTTAAAAGTAAGTTTATTTTACAAATAGACACTATTATAATAGCGCAATATACTACATAGTAAATAGTTTAACGGATCCTTAGGAGATGTAAATCCCGAGCATCTCTTGAGTTACTGCACTCATATTTATTTCTGTTAATTTAACTCACATAAAATCATTTAGTTCTGTCTCGAGTGTTTTGTCTTTTAAATTCGCTCGGGTCAGTCCGAGCTTTTCAGGATTTGAAGTTTTAGCTCTGGAGGACGAAGACGAAGATTTGTATTACTATTATCTACTATTATTCCACTGCACTATTTAATTCCGCTGCATTAATATTATTGGTATATGAACTCTGATATTTATTATATAAAGAAGAAGCAATGTTTTGTAAATAGTTTCATGAACTATATATTGATTATTATATTTTATCCCTCCGCTGTGAGATTCTGTTTTCTTCTTTTATTTCTTTCTTGTTTTTTTTTCTTATTTATCCCATAACAATCCCCCTTCTGTATGGTTTGAATTGGCATGTGTGTCGGTTTAAAGCGTGCGAAAAGGCGGGATGTTACATATGGTATCAGAGCTTTGGTTTAGCGATAAACCTTAGCTTTGTGGGGTTTGACTCTTTACTAATAGGGTAGTAATACCGTATGGGAGTCGCTGAGTGTATATATATGAGAGAGCGTATTTGTTAGTGTTATAAAAAGGTTTTTATATTGTGTTAATCTGTTCCGTTTCGTATTTATAAATTCTGGTTAGTGCATGGGACGCTATGACATCAATAGGGATTTCTAAACACTTAATAGGACAGACCGACATAATATTTGTTTTTAATATAGGTGAATGAAATAATTTTACCTATTATATTTTCTATAAAATAATTTTTTAAAATAATGTCTATATTTGGCTGTAATAGATTGGTTGTTAGGTAATAAAGTGTATTATTAATAATAGAAATAAGATTGAAAAATAAAATCAATGAAATTTGGAAATTTAGGACTTAAGATCCGGGGTTTTGAAATTTCTTTCGAATATTTTTGGAATATAATAATATTGTTTATAAGTATTTTCTTATATAAATATTTCAATATAATTCGGAAGATTTGTTTAAAGGAGATTTTGAAGAAAATAAGTTTTGTACTTTCCTCTCTGTCGCTGGAAAATAATTTCGGTGATGAGTGCACGCATCATCGACATTCATTTTCGAGTTTCGAGGGGGAATGGCCACTGTAGTAGTTTTACTACCGATTCTTTTTTTTAAAAAATATTTATATATATTTTGAATTGTTTTAAATATAAATTGAGATATAAGTTGTAAGAATATACTTATCTGTTATTTTAAAATAATTTGAAATTTAACCCGGTATCTAAATTCTTAAATTTCTGTTAATAAATTGTTTCAATTATTGTAGTGAAATGAAAGGTTAGTAATTAATAATTGGAATCTTTAATTAAAGTAAAAATTTGATATTAGGGAGATAAGTAATGTATATAAATGATTGTAAACCTTAGTAAATGAATTAATGAAATTCTTTATTTATAAGAATTAATGTTATAAGGTTATAAATTTAAGTGTAATTAAAATGTTACTATAATTAAAAACAATAGAATAAAAGGAATTGAAGGTAATTTGAAATATGTAACTTATAAAACAAAGATATAGTATTGAACCATTAATTAATTAAAAGAATTGTGAAAATTTTGCATAACTTTCAATTACATCCTTAAATAACACACACACACACACACACACACACACACACATATATATATATATATATATATATATATAACTTACCAAATATTAAAAGTTGAAATGTTCAATAAGAGATTGTAATAGAATATTATACAAGTAGTAAAAGTATTCAATGAAATTGCTGTTAAATGAGAATTTAATGTTATAAACTTAAGTTATAATTGAAATTTTACCAAGTAAAATATAATAAAGGTAAGTATGACAAATAGATGATTATAAACTTAAGTAATTAAAGTGTAAATAAAAGAGGTCATGCAATAATAAATGAATGAATAATAGTAATTAGTAAGTGAAAATAAATGAGTGTAATATAATAAAGGGAAATTGTAAACTTAAGAAAAAGGGTTGAAGTTAATTTCTAAACAAAATAGAAAGAAATATAATGAAAATAAATGACGTAATGAAAGAAAGGAAATTAAATAGCTAAAGTATGAAATAAATTTATAATAAGTTAATTTGGTTTGTTGGTTTGAATTCTATTATTTGATTTATGGTTAGTTGGGTAAGGGAATTTGAAATTGTTGGATGAATAAATAATCTATTTTGTTCCATCTAAGACTGTTGAGTAAATGATGCACTTGATATTTATTTCCATTCCGTACAATTTCAAGTTTTGAATCCGAACAACTATTTGTTTGTTTGTTGAATGGTTGTTTTGGATTTGTTGTGTATGCTGTTTTGATGGTTGTTGTACTGATTGGTTGTTAGTGTTTGAAACTGCTTAATTTCACTTTATATAAATTGTTAACCCTTTGGATCTTTATAAGTGAAATGCTGGTTGTGGAAGCAATTGCTGCTGCTTTTGGTTCCATAACTTAAGCGTAAAATGCCCGTAAAATAGGTACGTTTCATTTAACGGTTTATAGCGCTATTTATATATATTTCGGGAGTTGGAATATAATATTTTGGATAATATATGTAATATAATTATTATATTTTGATATTATATTTTCTCCTGAGCCTCCCCGTACAAAGGAGACTTTGACAAAAAATTTCCGTAAATTTTAGACTTAGAATTTTTTTTTTACAAACATAATGATTTTAAAATGGTATATTTTATTTAAGGTAACAAATGTTGTAAATTACTGTTTATAAGTTAATATTTGAATAAGATGTACTATTATTAAATTCTTACTTCTCCCTTCTTTTCCTTTTCGGGGACGAAAAGTTTTGAGTGGGGGAGAGTGTAACGGCCCGTGTAAATTCGATGTTTAAAATGAATAAAATTATAGGATTTCTAATTTAAATTTAGGAAGAAACAGAAATATTATTTGTTTACATGAAAGAGAATGTTGAAATTTGATGGATCAAGGGTAATTAAAATTTTACAAATTTAATTTTATATTTAATTGGAATAGTAAAAATTTGGAAATAGATTCAAATTTATGTAAGACAATGAATTGCAGTAATTAAAGTTAATAAATCAATGGATTAAATGGAATAATTAATTGGAGTTAAGATCTAAATTTGTATGTGAGCATTCATTGATATTGGAATATAAAAGGGTAAATTTATAGTATAAAATGTAGACATCACCTTTAAGATGATGGGTTTATAATTGATGCATAATAGGGAAATCAAATGAATGGGTTTAATTGAATAACAATTAGCAATTAATGAATGAAGAGAAATTTTAAGGGCGTAATTGTTTTCGTTAAATTAATTTTGGTAACAAATTGTATTGAATATAGATTTAACGTTGTGTGATGTATTTAAGTAATAATTGGAGAACAATGTAAATTATATCCGTGAATGGTCAATTCAATTAAACAACAAGATTTTTAAATAAATAAACGTTGTTATTTAGGTTTCAATTTGTTAATTTATGAAGTTTAATGGGAAATCAATTGCAATAAATTGCCCTAATTTATGCAGTTAGAGGAGATTTGGATTTGCATTATAGATGGAAGTATAATCTAAATTGATAGGTAACAAACTTAAGAATAAAATTTAGAGCTAATAGGTGGCAAATTTATATAGTTGTTTATTTACGTAATGTGTACGTAAGCTTTGGTAAACCAATTTCTATCTATCCAAATCTAACGATTTGTTAATATAGATTTAAGTACAGGAGCAGTATTTATTAATTAAATTGAAGTATTGCAAAATAAATGAAATTCAACGTTTAATATTACATTATTGTAAGTGAGATAATATGTGTAAGTATTGTTAAGGTTATTCATATTTGACAAATTTATTGAGTTATAAGGATTGATATATAAATTAATGTTGGTTTAGGATATCGTTACTTGGTGATTTATTATAGAGTAACGGGAGTGTGAACGTAAAATAATAAAATCATAGATTTATGGTAGGACATAATTTATGGTTTAGGAATTTAAATCCAAATATTTATTTATTTGAGGAAATAATATGTGTTAAATCTCAACTTGATATAATCAATGCAAATTTAGTAATTAAAAATAAATTGCAAGTTGGTAATTTAGGATGTTTGTGAGTAAATTTGCAGGTAAGATAATTTTTAAAGTTTTACCCATTCATATAATTTATTTAAATATATATAAATCAAATGGCAACATTGTGTTAATAATAGTCGTAAGTGAATTTGAATGCTAAAGGGGTAACAATCGTTTTAGGTTAACCGTTTATTTAATATATTAAGTCTAGACTGGTAATCGATTGAAATAAAAAAAAAATTATTTTGTTTTGTTAATGTGACTTGGTTAATAAAGAGGAATTTATATGAAATGAAGCATGCATGAGAAATGCATTATAATTCAATGTTATGTTTACCCATTAAATGTATATAGGTTAAGTATCAAATAGAGGGAAAGAAAAGTAAATATTGAATTGATTGATGAATAAGTATTCATTGGATAGAAATTTAATGTAAAGTTGATATTAATTGTATAAAATCTATCTAAGATAATGAATTACAATAAATTGTGGGTTGATAATAAGGTGTGAATGGAAATTTGATTTGTTATATTAAATGAATGGGATTCAAATTTATTGGGAAAGGTAAATGGATATTTGGTAATAAATATAAACGGACTTCAATAGTGAATTTAGTTAATTTGAATATATATAATAAATAATGATTTAATGGAAACCAATACTCTGTATATATCTATAATATTTGAGTGGAAATAATATATACTTACAAATGTGGGATTTAGAGTCTTACAACAATTATTAGGAGTGATATAATTAGTTCATTCAATTAAATTTGAAAACATTGCAATAGATGTAAATTAAGGGTTGTGTTAAATAAAGTAATAAATGGGAAATAATGTAAATGTCTTCATAGTATGGTGATTTGTAATTATTACGTTAATTTAAATTGTCGTTCAGCGCGCTTGTTTATCAGATCCATCTACTCTAATTCTAACCTATCTATATAAACCCAATTATAAACCCTAGCCTCCATCTATTCTCTTTTATTTGTGTGTTCATTTTCTTCAATTCTTTCTCTTCCTAAATGGATGCAAATTTCAGATCCAATTCTATTCAAAAATCAAATAAAATTCAAAGTTCTCAGAAAATTTCAAAAATTATGTTGTAGTTTTCATCTACGGATCTAAGCGCAGTCTCTATTTTTGCAATAGTTGCTTGAGTCAACCAGAAATCACGGTCAAACGTGTAAAATTCGAAACCCAAAAGGTTGAATTGGGGCTTTTTGATTTCTTAATCTATTTGCGAAATTAGAACATGGGTTTGGTGAGATGTGAGGACCGCCCATGACCCCCGCACCAAAACAAGAGAATAGTGCGCTGAAAGATGTGCTAGGAAGCCATGGACGATAGTCAGGGTAAATTAAAACAGCGGAACCTCTATCGTTCAACTCACAGCGCATGGATAAAATACAATAGAGAACTATAATATAGTGAAGCTCCATAGAACAGAACATCATCATATAAGCATCATAATAGCTTTATACAAACATATGAATCATCCGTACATCAAAGCCTCACTACATATCACTCAAACCAAATACAGCAGCGGAACACCTAGTACATAATATGAAATAATATGCAAAAGCCTCCTACTCGTCTTCATCATCATCAGCGTAGATCTCCAAGAACAGCACCTGTCACCTGCTACCTAGTCTGCCCATCCCAACATGGATGAACAGCCCAAGGTAATAAGAGGAGACATAAAACCTTGAGTCAGACAAAGTCTTAGTAAGCAGTAAATCAACTATCAAACATACCAAAAGAGCATATGGGATAAAAGGAATAGGAACCAAACCATCCCACTCCACCTCTTTCTACAGTGATAGCCCCCAGACACACACTAAAGAGAAACAAGCATAACATAGCAGACAATTAAGGTAAAGCAATAATCACTCGAGTCAAGGGTGATGTTTTCCAAATACAAACCCCCAAGGCCTAAACCAAGATCAGATAAGCACCCAGAAAATACCGCTCTTGAGACTAAATGATGATACAACCAAACATCCAAACATCCATGACTCTGGCTATCACTGTTATCATTGCCTTGATTTCACCGTTAATTGAATGACCACCTGTCAAGGGCTAATGGTAACCCCGATTCTAGACATAGCTCCGCACGTCATCGTAACCCGTGCCTAGGACTTACCTACTCTTCCCAGAGTACTCAACTACCTACCTGTAGTCTTTTGGGTGTCCCGACTACCTACCTGTAGTCGTTATGGGCGCCCCATGTACTCTTGCTTTTGAGCATGCTAGAACCTTCAACAATGATGAGATCCAAGCCTCCTAGTCATCCTCCTCGACGACTATTCTCATACTAGCCCAAGCTACCTCTCGAGCAATCCATTATCAACCAACTCGAACCATCCCTCGAGTTATCAATATGCTTGGAATGATCCCTGCCTGTATTACGCCAAGTCTACATCACATCATACTTCGCTTTATCACACCATAGCAAAGTCTCAATTCAACAACATGGTTTGCCCCATCGCATCGTGGCAAAGTTCCATCTCAACATCATCCAATCCATACATATGAGCTTCAACATCCACTACATATGTCTTAAGCAGCTTTCACCATTCAAGAGCCTTCTTCCGTAGCTTTTGAATCGTCTTTGACCATACTTGTCCAAATCTATCAACTAGATAACTCATTCACAACAATCAAACAAGGCAAACATTAATCCAAACAAATAAGTAGTCAATCAAGATCTAAATAGGCATTTATAACTAAAATGGCAATTTCGTAAATAAATGAGCATAGATCTAACATGCATGAATCATGGGTTTTTGGCATAGATCTAACAAATATAAATAATGGGTTTTGCCTCTACAATTAGATAAATGAACTTGCAAAGGTAAACATCTTCATAAGTAATGGATCTACACTTGGATCTAAGAAAGAATGCATAAAATCACTATCTACAACACTCCAACAAACCATCAATCCAATACACTTCTTCGGGTCCGCGTGAGAGATAACTACCACTCACCGAATCACTCAAACACTTCAAAAACTAATCACTTCAGATCTGGACAGCGAAGATCCAAGCTTGATTCGTCGAAATCCCGCTTGAAACGATGAAATCTCGCTTCAACGGATGAAGATCTTCAACTTTGGTCCTTGAATCTTCGATCTCGATCTTCGATCTTGGATGGATGTTAGAACTAGATTGGAATGGAGAAAAGAAGATAAAGAAATGTTGTGGTCGAGTTCCCAAAATGGCAGCACTTCGTCGCTTCAAAAACCGGTGCCAAAAAGTGAGCCAAAGCCCTCTATTTATAGGCAGATCACCCCCTTAGGTCGCCTGGCCCTTAACTCGCGTGCTCGGTTTTAAGTCGTTGCCGACCTAAAGATCCCCGACCTAACTTAAGTCGGTGCCGACCTATACACTCCAACGACCTAACGGCCTAACCAACCCAGAGTCATACGAGCTAATAAACACGGCCGACCTATTTCTATGCCGACCTAAAACCATGCCGCCCCTAACGACTTACGACCTAAGACACACATGACTCAACCGACCTTACGTCCTTCGACTCATCAGGTCCTACGACTTAACTCGTTCGGATCCTTAAGTCGCTTGCGACATAGCGACCTAACTCGTAAGTCGTTCACACATCCTTAGCGACCTAGTAACCCACGCGACTTAACACTAAGTCGCTCAACCGACTTAACACGAAGCCTCCCACGTGACTTATCTACATACGTGGTTTAACACACACGACTCAAGCACGAGCCGACCTAACCAAAACAACAACCCTAACTCTAAGTCGCTCATGCGACTTAACTCAAATCGACCCAACACTCTTAGGTCGCTCCAAAATGCCTCCGACCTAACAACCATACGACCTAACCCCCTTAGGTCGTTAACTCCACTAACTCGCCAGCACGCTATCCTAACTAACCCGCTAACTTGTTAGCTCGTCCCAGCCCCTAAGTCGCTAACTCCTTAAGTCGGCCATACCCTTAACTCGCCAACTTCTTAACTCGGCAACTATCCTATAGGTCGGTCACGACTCATCCCATGAGTCGTTCGCGACTCAATCCCCTAACACGCTAACTCGTCCAAACCCATAGGTCGCTCTACTCGACCTAACTCTCACACGACCTAAGCTCAAGTTGCCTACACGAGTTAACCTCCCATACGACTTAGGCTAGGGATAAGACAAACAACACTAACTACCTGTAAATTTTACGATTTATCGACACGTAAAATACGGGTCGTTACATTCTCTCCCCCTTAGGAATTTCGCCCCCGAAATTCCAAACAAACAACAGCAATCAAAGCTATTCTGCATGCCTACCATCCATAACAATCAACAAACCATGCATCCAATTCTAGCCTAGCATGCAGAATTCTAAGATTAGAACAAAGTACAAATTCATGAGATGTCACGACACCTTAGGGCCATACCTAGAAGAGTTCAGGATGTGCTGCCTTCATCCTCTCTTCCTCCTCCCACGTACAGTCGTTAACATCATCACTCCATTGTACCTTGAGCAACGTAATCGTCTTCCTCCTAAGCTGTTTCGTGTTAGCTTCAACAACATGAAGCGGCCTACGGGGTCTTCTAACAACTGGATCAACCTCTAAATCTTCACAGCTATTAGCAGGAACCACAGTACTTGGGTCGTGCACATACTTCCGTAGATAAGATACATGAAAAACATTGTGCACTCCCGCCATCTTTTCCGGTAACTCCAATCTATAAGCGAGCTTTCCAATTCGCTCGATAATCGGGAATGGTCCAACAAATCTCGGAGTCAATTTCCCTTTCTTCCCGAATCTGATAACACTCTTCAATGGAGAAATCTTCACAAAAACCATATCACCTACGTCGAACTCCAAATCCTTACGACGATTATTGACATAACTTTTCTGACGATCTTGGGCTGCCTTCATTCGTTGCCGAATGATCTCTATACAATTCGAAGTCTGTCGAATCATCTCTGGCCCAAGTATCAGCTTTTCTCCAGTTTCTAACCAACATGTCGGAGAGTTACACGGTCTTCCATACAATGCCTCATATGGTGCCATACCAATACTTGACTGATAACTGTTATTATACGCAAATTCCACCAAATGAAGGTGATCTTCCCATGATCCTCCGAAGTCCAAAACACATGCTCTGAGAAGATCTTCCAAAACTCGGTTGACTCTCTCGGTCTGACCATCTGTTTGGGGATGATAAGCTGTACTCAAACACAACTTAGTTCCCAAAACTTCCTGGAAGCTCTTCCAAAATCCACTAGTGAACAATGGGTCTCGATCGCTCATTATACTCTTCGGAATACCATGGAGTCGAACTATCCACTTAACATAAAGCTCAGCCAACTTCGATGCAGTCCTAGTCGATCGAACATGAATGAATCTTGCACTCTTAGTCAAACGATCTATGATGACCCAAATCCCTTCATTCCCTGCCCTAGTTCTAGGTAGACCATCGATAAAATCCATCGACACTTGCTCCCACTTCCATGTAGGAACCTCTAATGGCTGAAGTAACCCACTGGGCTTCTTCTGCTCAGCTTTCACCAACTGGCAGTTCATACACTTGGAAATAAAATTTCCAACATCCTTCTTCATGCCTTCCCAGTAGTAAGTTCTCTTCATATCCCGATACATCTTATTTCCACCTGGATGAATTGTCAACTTCGAGTGATGACTTTCCCTCAGAACTTCATCTCTCAATCTATCTATATCGGGAACAACTAATCGTCCTTGCTTCCGAAGCCAACCCTCTCGATCGACCTCGAATCCTTTATCCTTCTCTGTGTCTAATCCGGATTCCAAATCACAGATAATCTTGACAAGCTTATCATCTCTCTTTTGGCTCTCGCCAATCCTTTCCACAAGAGTAGGTCTTATTGATAAGTTTGCCAAAATTTCAGGTTCCAATTCACATCTAGGCCTGAAGTCAAATCCAGCCAAATACTCGAGACTCTTCCATTCTAAAAACATGGCTCCCAAACCTGCATGTCTTCGACTTAACGCATCTGCCACTGCGTTACCTTTTCCCGGAGTATAGGCTATACCAAAATCATATGATGCTAAGAACTCTAGCCACCGTTGCTGTCGAAGATTCAAATCCTTTTGGGAGAACAGATACTTCAACGACTTATGATCTGTAAACAACTCGAAGCGAACTCCCAATAGATAATGTCTCCACATCTTCAAAGCAAACACAATCGCCGCTAACTCCAAATCATGAGTTGGATAATTCCTTTCATGTGGCTTCAGCTGTCGACTAGCATACGCAACAACTTTATCCTTCTGCATTAGCACTGCTCCAAGTCCAGTACCACATGCATCGGTGTAAACCACCATCTCATCATTCCCACTTGGAATAGTCAAAACTGGAGCACTTGTCAGTCGCTCTTTCAGGATTACGAAAGCTTGCTCACACTTATCATCCCATCTGAACACTTGGTTCTTTTTCGTCAATCCTGTTAACGGTGCAGCTATCTTGGAAAAATCTTTGATAAACCGACGATAATATCCTGCTAATCCAAGAAAGCTTCTCACATCGGATGTATTCTTAGGTCTAACCCAATCCTGGATTGCTGCCACCTTAGCGGAATCAACCGCGATTCCATTTCCAGAAATAACATGACCTAAGAACCTCACTTCACTCTTCCAGAAGTGACACTTCGAAAACTTAGCCTTCAGCTGATGTTTCCGCAGGATTTCCAAGACAATCCTCAAGTGTGTCCCGTGTTCTTCTTCAGTTCTGGAGTAAACCAAAATATCATCCACGAACACAAGCACAAACTTATTCAACTGATCTCTGAACACTCTATTCATAAGATCCACAAAATATGCCGGTGCATTGGTCAATCCAAACGGCATTACCAGCCACTCATAAAACCCGGATGGTGTCCTAAAAGCAGTCTTTGGCACACTATCCTTAGCCACTCTCAATTGGTGAAATCCCGTTGCCAAATCCATCTGAGAAAACACCTTAGCCTCGTGAAGCTGATCAAACAAGTCATCTATTCTCGGCAATGGATACTTGTTCTTCTTAGTCACCTTATTCAGTTCACGATAATCGACACACAACCTCAACGATCCATCCGCTTTGGTTGCGAACACAACTGGTGCACCCCATTCGGACACACTACGCCGAATGAATCCTTTCTGCAAAAGGTCATCAACTTGCACCTTCAACTCTAGCTGCTCCCTAGGCGCCATCCGCCTAAGAGGCATCACAACAGGTCTGGCTCCCTCAACTAGATCGATACGAAACTCGATCTCCCTATGCGGCGGTATCCCTTTGACTTCGTCAAAGACATCCTCAAATCCATTCACAATAGGCACCGATGACAGTCCATCCCGTGGAACAACCAGCGAATACATGAAGCTCATGAAGACACCCTCCTCATGCTTACATCGTATCACAACCTTTCGCCCTTCCACATTCCCGACTGTCACCTCAAGCCTCTCACAATCAATCCTTGCCGCATACTTCCTAAGCCAGTCCATACCCAAAATAATTCCGAACCCCACAAAGTTCAGAACAAAACAATCACAAACAAACGAGCAATCATGACTCGACACAACTAGGCCACGGCATAACATACACAAACAAGACGAACCCCCAACTGGATTAGTCACAACCAATGGCCTATCAACCATATCCGGTTTCAAACCTAACCGGCCTACCAAATCATCACAGACAAAAGAATGCGACGCTCCAGTATCAAACAACACTCTAACTGGAACACCACAAATAGAAAGAGTACCTTGAACCACCACACTCTTCCCCTTCTCTTCAGCAGTAGGAGCTTTCGAAGACGATGGAACAGCCCCCAAAGCATAAGCTTTCACAATCTGCCTGTCTTTCCTAGGTTCTGGGCAATCCTTCTTGATATGTCCCAGCTTATCACAGTTGTAACACTTTCCCGGTACCTTGGGATTCTTACAATCTCTAGAGAAATGGCCCTTCTGCTGGCAGTTGTAGCAGGTCACTTCGCCCTTTGGCTTCTTCTGGCCATCCTTACCCCTCTGATGCTGCTGCTGCTGCTTCCTCTTCCTGTTCCCATTCTGCTGTGGTTTAGATCCTTCCTTGGTTACAGCAACAACAGATACTTCCTTAGGAAACAAACTCTCGTGCCTGAGAGCTTTCTCCACAAGCTTCTCAAACGGATCGTCCAAATGATCCACCAACTGCCTTCCAAGATAAGCGTCCAAACCGGTCACAAACTTCTCGTTCTTCTGGTAGGGAGAATCAATATACGATCTGGCATACTTGGACAAAGCCTCAAACTCAGACACATACTCAAGAACCGATCTCCCACCTTGCTTGAGCTCCACAAACCTCTTAAACAAAACAGATTTCTGGGCCGTAGAGATGAACTTAGCCTCAAATCTGACTTGGAATTGCTCCCAAGTAATCTCTTCTTCTGGAGTATCGATGGTGATAGAATTCCACCAATCATGAGCTCTTCCCTGAAGCTGTCTCGATGCAAGCTTCCTCTTAGTTGCATCCTCAATCCCTAAGTCACCAAAGATCCTTCGACATGCATCTATCCATCTTTGCACTTCAATAGTCGATTCCGTTCCCAAGAAAACCTTTCCTCCAAGAGAAGTATAATCCTTGCAAAGCTTAGCAAAATCCACCGGTCTTGGAGCTTGGACTTGAACTCCCACATCCACTGATGATCCTGAAGCCGGTATCCTCCTCATGATCGAAGTCATCATTGCTTCGAACATAGTTCCATAATCAACAGCTCCTTCAGTAGCACGGCCTTCCCTTGCAGCTGGTCTCCCTCTTCGACTCATTTTTAGTATCTACAAAAAGAAATGATTAGAACACCTTTGAGAAACAACTGCATAAGGAGTTCAAATCCATCTAAACTACTATATTATATATAGTAATCATCCATCAAAATACAATTACGTCTCTCATACGTAGTTACGTCAGCGGGCGTTGGCTATAATCGATTAACCAAAGCTCTGATACCAAATGTGAGGACCGCCCATGACCCCTGCACCAAAACAAGAGAATAGTGCGCTGAAAGGTGTGCTAGGAAGCCATGGACGATAGTCAGGGTAAATTAAAACAGCGGAACCTCTATCGTTCAACTCACAGCGCATGGATAAAATACAATAGAGAACTATAATATAGTGAAGCTCCATAGAACAGAACATCATCATATAAGCATCATAATAGCTTTATACAAACATATGAATCATCCGTACATCAAAGCCTCACTACATATCACTCAAACCAAATACAGCAGCGGAACACCTAGTACATAATATGAAATAATATGCAAAAGCCTCCTACTCGTCTTCATCATCATCAGCGTAGATCTCCAAGAACAGCACCTGTCACCTGCTACCTAGTCTGCCCATCCCAACATGGATGAACAGCCCAAGGTAATAAGAGGAGACATAAAACCTTGAGTCAGACAAAGTCTTAGTGAGCAGTAAATCAACTATCAAACATACCAAAAGAGCATATGGGATAAAAGGAATAGGAACCAAACCATCCCACTCCACCTCTTTCTACAGTGATAGCCCCCATACACACACTAAAGAGAAACAAGCATAACATAGCAGACAATTAAGGTAAAGCAATAATCACTCGAGTCAAGGGTGATGTTTTCCAAATACAAACCCCCAAGGCCTAAACCAAGATCAGATAAGCACCCAGAAAATACCGCTCTTGAGACTGAATGATGATACAACCAAACATTCAAACATCCATGACTCTGGCTATCACTGTTATCATTGCCTTGATTTCACCGTTAATTGAATGACCACCTGTCAAGGGCTAATGGTAACCCCGATTCTAGACATAGCTCCGCACGTCATCGTGACCCGTGCCTAGGACTTACCTACTCTTCCCAGAGTACTCAACTACCTACCTGTAGTCTTTTGGGTGTCCCGACTACCTACCTGTACTCGTTATGGGCGCCCCATGTACTCTTGCTTTTGAGCATGCTAGAACCTTCAACAACGATGAGATCCAAGCCTCCTAGTCATCCTCCTCGACGACTATTCTCATACTAGCCCAAGCTACCTCTCGAGCAATCCATTATCAACCAACTCGAACCATCCCTCGAGTTATCAATATGCTTGGAATGATCCCTGCCTGTATTACGCCAAGTCTACATCACATCATACTTCGCTTTATCACACCATAGCAAAGTCTCAATTCAACAACATGGTTTGCCCCATCGCATCGTGGCAAAGTTCCATCTCAACATCATCCAATCCATACATATGAGCTTCAACATCCACTACATATGTCTTAAGCAGCTTTCACCATTCAAGAGCCTTCTTCCGTAGCTTTTGAATCGTCTTTGACCATACTTGTCCAAATCTATCAACTAGATAACTCATTCACAACAATCAAACAAGGCAAACATTAATCCAAACAAATAAGTAGTCAATCAAGATCTAAATAGGCATTTATAACTAAAATGGCAATTTCGTAAATAAATGAGCATAGATCTAACATGCATGAATCATGGGTTTTTGGCATAGATCTAACAAATATAAATCATGGGTTTTGCCTCTACAATTAGATAAATGAACTTGCAAAGGTAAACATCTTCATAAGTAATGGATCTACACTTGGATCTAAGAAAGAATGCATAAAATCACTATCTACAACACTCCAACAAACCATCAATCCAATACACTTCTTTGGGTCCGCATGAGAGATAACTACCACTCATCGAATCACTCAAACACTTCAAAAACTAATCACTTCAGATCTGGACAGCGAAGATCCAAGCTTGATTCGTCGAAATCCCGCTTGAAACAATGAAATCTCGCTTCAACGGATGAAGATCTTCAACTTTGGTCCTTGAATCTTCGATCTCGATCTTCGATCTTGGATGGATGTTAGAACTAGATTGGAATGGAGAAAAGAAGATGAAGAAATGTTGTGGTCGAGTTCCCAAAATGGCAGCACTTCGTCGCTTCAAAAACCGGTGCCAAAAAGTGAGCCAAAGCCCTCTATTTATAGGCAGATCACCCCCTTAGGTCGCCTGGCCCTTAACTCGCGTGCTCGGTTTTAAGTCGTTGCCAACCTAAAGATCCCCGACCTAACTTAAGTCGGTGCCGACCTATACACTCCAATGACCTAACGGCCTAACCAACCCAGAGTCATACGAGCTAATAAACACGGCCGACCTATTTCTATGCCGACCTAAAACCATGCCGCCCCTAACGACTTACGACCTAAGACACACATGACTCAACCGACCTTACGTCCTTCGACTCATCAGGTCCTACGACTTAACTCGTTCGGATCCTTAAGTCGCTTGCGACATAGCGACCTAACTCGTAAGTCGTTCACACATCCTTAGCGACCTAGTAACCCACGCGACTTAACACTAAGTCGCTCAACCGACTTAACACGAAGCCTCCCACGTGACTTATCTACATACGTGGTTTAACACACACGACTCAAGCACGAGCCGACCTAACCAAAACAACAACCCTAACTCTAAGTCGCTCATGCGACTTAACTCAAATCGACCCAACACTCTTAGGTCGCTCCAAAATGCCTCCGACCTAACAACCATACGACCTAACCCCCTTAGGTCGTTAACTCCACTAACTCGCCAGCACGCTATCCTAACTAACCCGCTAACTTGTTAGCTCGTCCCAGCCCCTAAGTCGCTAACTCCTTAAGTCGGCCATACCCTTAACTCGCCAACTTCTTAACTCGGCAACTATCCTATAGGTCGGTCACGACTCATCCCATGAGTCGTTCGCGACTCAATCCCCTAACATGCTAACTCGTCCAAACCCATAGGTCGCTCTACTCGACCTAACTCTCACACGACCTAAGCTCAAGTTGCCTACACGAGTTAACCTCCCATACGACTTAGGCTAGGGATAAGACAAACAACACTAACGACCTGTAAATTTTACGATTTATCGACACGTAAAATACGGGTCGTTACATGAGATTAGTCACTAGGGGTGCGCAGGAAACGCTGACGTGGCAGGTGGTAATAGGTAGGTTTATTTTGTTTGAATTTAATTTAATTTTGATTTTTCAAACGCGTTAATACATTTAACTTCCACATACGAACTCCGTTTCATGCGCGATTTTTTTTGTTAGGATCGTAATTAAATTCCAGATTTTTGACGCTGGTTTGGACAGATTTGGAGACCGTCGAATTTTTGGGTTTAAATCGGATTTAAATTCGATTTAAATTCAAAAGGTGAGTGTTTTAACCAACTCACAATTTCTAAAATTTCTTGTATTTGTTAAATTAATTTTAGATATGAGTAGAAATTTATTTATGACTGTTTGGCATGTTTTATTCATTATCTTTGATAAATCGCATTCATTTAATATAACTGTTAATTAATTTTATTTATTGCATAAATTTGACAGTTAGAATTTATTTAATTGCATATTAACTGCCAGTCATAGTTATGTTAAATTTTTATTTCATATTAACTTCCAGTTAAATTTACGTTTATTTTTGCATATAAACTGCCAATTAACAGTTATTAAATTTATTTTGAGTATAAACTGATAATTGATACCATTATTTATCACCTGTTATGTATTGATGATTGTTTGAAATTGGATGATGACTGTGATAAATAGATGTATGATTTGATGGATAAATGGATGATTAATTTTATAAATTGCAAGTTGCTATGTATTTCATTCATTCGGGATTGCGGTTTGAAATGATATATAACCGCATTTTTTTTCATTTTTAAATTGCGGATTGAAATGATAAACATCTGTATCACTTGACCATAGGATAGAAAATTATATACAGGCACCGCGGTAAATATATAAAATTATTTTTGAAATGTTTTTCTATGGTTTTTAAAGTTATATATATATATATGGTTTATGAGATATTGATTTGGTTATTGATAAAGGCTATTATATATATATAGTAATTTCCGGTTTTTAAGCTTTGTATAAATTTGATTTGAAGTTTAAATAAAGTTTGATTTTAAGATCAAATAAGATTAAAAATTTATTTAAAATTTAATTTCTGGAGTTTTATGACTTAAATGAGAATAGATTTGGAAGATGAATATTAAGTTAAATTGAAATTTAATAAAAATTAGAATTTTTAAAGGATATGATTTTTATAACTTGATTTTTGGGTAAAGTGATTTTAATGAATATCATGTTGATTAACTGAATATATAATAAATTGAAAGATGATCCAATTATATGAAGTTAAAGGTTTTCTTAAATTATATTAAATTCATTAAGCAAACATTTCAAGTCTAAATAATAAGTAACTGAATTTGATATATATATATGGAATTGTCAAATGAGTCTGTTTGAAATGGTGAAATATTTAAAGCCTTGAAACATAAGAATTGAAATGGTATTTGGAAGTTTAAATCGATATTTGAAATTGATTTGTGAAATCTAAAGAAGCTATTTTGTTTATAAAAGTAATTTAATATTTAACCATTTAAGAGATGGAAATTTTGTTTCAAAGCTATGTTTTCAAGGTAGTATAATTTGGAAATATTATATTCAAAAGTTTTGATTTCTAAATATTTTACTTTGGAAACCCTATGATTTTGGAAAGAATATATATTGGAAAATAAATGATATCATATTGATTTGGGGTTTTAAGAATAAATGATATCGGGTTTATATGGGTTTTAAATGGATATTTTATTATGGTTTTAAAAGTATAATTTTTTTTATATAACCGCGGTGTTATAATAACGATTGGTTGGCAAAGAGACCGGGATCGGATATGGACATACTCTCTGTCGATACCGAAAACCACTTTGACTAACCGTGTACGCGGTGGAGATTCCAGAATGAAGTAGGTTGGTGGCGGCGTTTCCTGTAAGGTAAGTACGTGGACCCAACTCCCGTGAGTTGGCATAAGGTGTCTAAAACAGGAGCGATCGACGGGTTAATGAGGTAGCACCTCTGATCGGACACTTCCCTTCGATACTATACTATGACTTTGGATTTTATTCGGTGGCCACCTTCACTTTTGATTTCTTTGATGTGGGGATTTTGTCCGAGGTGGGCGGCAGCTGCGCGCTGCGCGTTTCCATCGGCCCGAAAGCGTAATTGGTATATCTACCCTGGCATTGCCTAGTTGTGCCGTGTCACCTACCCTAGCGCGCCTTATACGATTTTGGTTTTGTACCATACCTATGGAGTGCCCTCTGACGACGCCTAGTACGGGGGAGATTACGGTACTGTATAGACTATGGGAATATATAACTGTGTTAAGGTGGAAAATGTAAAGCCTTAACGCTATTTAAAAGTAAGTTTATTTTACAAATAGACACTATTATAATAGCGCAATATACTACATAGTAAATAGTTTAACGGATCCTTAGGAGATGTAAATCCCGAGCATCTCTTGAGTTACTGCACTCATATTTATTTCTGTTAATTTAACTCACATAAGATCTTTTAGTTCTGACTCGAGTGTTTTGTCTTTTAAATTCGCTCGGGTCAGTCCGAGCGTTTCAGGATTTGAAGCTTTAGCTCTGGAGGACGAAGACGAAGATTTGTATTACTATTATCTACTATTATTCCACTGCACTATTTAATTCCGCTGCATTAATATTATTGGTATATGAACTCTGATATTTATTATATAAAGAAGAAGCAATGTTTTGTAAATAGTTTCATGAACTATATATTGATTATTATATTTTATCCTTCCGCTGTGAGATTCTGTTTTCTTCTTTTATTTCTTTCTTGTTTTTTTTCTTATTTATACCATAACAATCCGCCCTACTGTATGGTTTGAATTGGCATGTGTGTCGGTTTAAAGCGTGCGAAAAGGCGGGATGTTACAACAGTGGTTTTATTTCTGAAATTGAACCCGATTCTATTGAAATGGCTCTTAATGATGAAAATTGGGTTTTAGCAATGCAAGATGAACTTAATCAATTTGAGAGAAATAAAGTTTGGAAATTAGTTCCTAGGCCTAATGACTATCCAATTGTTGGAACTAAATGGGTGTTCAAAAATAAACCTGATGAATCAGGAAACGTAATTAGAAACAAAGCTAGGTTGGTCGCAAAAGGATATAACCAAATAGAAGGCATAGATTTTGATGAAACATTTGCTCCAGTTGCTAGGTTAGAAGCCATTAGGATTTTGCTAAGTTTTGCATGTTATAAAGGTTTCAAACTTAAACAAATGGATGTAAAAAGTGCCTTTTTGAACGGTGATTTGAAAGAAGAAGTTTTTTTTGAACAACCCCTCGGTTTTGAAAATCATGATTTTCCAAATCATGTGTATAAATTAGAAAAAGCATTATATGGTCTTAAGCAATCTCCTAGAGCTTGGTATGACTGCCTTTGTACATATCTTTTGGAAAATGGTTTTAAAAAGGGGAGTGCTGACACGACACTGTTTCTATTACATAAAGGAAGTGAATTTTTGATTGTTCAGATTTATGTGGATGATATCATTTATGGTTCTACTAATGAACTCTTGTGCGAGAAATTTGAACAAGTCATGCAGGCTAAATTCGAGATGAGCTTGGTTGGAGAATTGAAATATTTTCTTGGATTTCAAATTAAGCAAAGCAGTGATGGTATTTTCATCTCACAATCCAAGTATGTGTTGGAACTGTTGAAGAAATTTGGAATTGAGAACTCCTATGAGTCCATCAACAAAGTTGGACAAAGACGAGAAAGGAATTACTGTTGATCAGAAGAAATATCGAGGAATAATTGGTTCACTTCTCTATCTTACTACTTCTAGACCTGATATTATGTTTTCTGTGTGTTTGTGTGCACGTTTTCAATCTAACCCTAAAGAATCTCATTTGAAAGCCACTAAACGAATTTTGAGACATCTTTCACACACACACAAATTTGGATTATGGTACCCTTCTTGTGAAAATTTTGATTTAGTTGGTTATTCTGATGCTGATTATACTGGTTCATTGGTTGACAGAAAAAGTACTAGTGGGACATGTTTCATGCTAGGACATTCATTAGTTTCATGGTCAAGTAGAAAGCAGAATTGTGTTGCATTATCCACCACTGAAGCAGAATATATTGCTTTAGGAAGTTGTTGTGCTCAAGTTTTATGGATGATGCAAACTCTTTCTGATTTTGGCTTAGCTTATAAATGAGTTCCATTAAAATGTGATAGTAAAAGTGCAATAGACTTGTCAAATAATCCTGTTCATCATTCACGCACAAAACACATTGATGCGAGACACCACTTTCTTAGAGATCACATTGCTAAGGAAGACATTTGCATTGAACATGTTTCACCTGAGCCACAACTTGCTGATATTTTCACAAAACCCCTCCCCGAAGACAGATTTTCCAGATTACGTTTGGATTTGGGGATTATGGAAATTGACTAATCTGACCCCCTACTAATTATCTGAAAAGAAATATAGTGATTGAAAATAAGATGAGTGTTGATATTAATCATATATTATGACTTGAGAAAGTATAATTAGAAAATTTCTTTAGAAACTTAAACAAGAGTTATAAAAACTTTTTGTTGATAAATATTCCATGACCATTTCTATTTCTATCATTTTTTTTCTATCGACCATCACTCATCAAAATCCAATATAGTAGGTCAATATGTGGTATTTTAAACGGGAAATCATTTGTGCTTCAATTTATTATATTTTTATCAATAAAAAATAAATATCCAAAGTATTCACTCTCATTTAAAAGTCCTCACGGTTATGCATGGGTGAATTACTTGGATTTTTGATTATGTGCTTTCATGCTCATTTAAAAGTCCTCACGGTTATGCATGTATGGAACGCATATCAAAATTAATTGATTAAATAGACAAGTTGGTTCTAATCCCATTTAAAAGTCCTCACGGTTATGCGTGGTTAGAAGATACTTAAATTCATTTTTAAAATAAAAATAAAAATTGTGAATACTACTAATCTCATTTAAAAGTCCTAAAGGTTATGCATGGTTAGTAGATATTCAAATTTCCTGAAATAAATATACCACAAATAGACACAACTATATGATTTTATTTGATGAAATCATTCCTATCATTCTAAAGTGGAATATGCGTCAATTAAAGTATTTATGATTTTTGTTTGATTTTTTATTGAAATTTAATATTTATATTCAATTGAGTTTTATTGAATTAATATCGATCACCTTATCTCTATTTTCTCTAACACTATTATTCTTTTGCTGATAACAAAAGGGGGAGAGAAAAGTTAAGATTTTGTCAAATAGAATCAAGCAAAGGTCAAATAATTTTCCATTTGCCTATAGGCTCATTTGTATATATTTCTATTTGTATGCATATATGTAGGGGGAGCATCATGCAGAGAGAAAGCATTTAAATAGGGGGAGCAATTAGAGTATATCATTGATCAAATACATTTAACACGGTCAAAATCTTAAATATATGTTTGTTATCATCAAAAGGGGGAGATTGTTGAATATGCGCTTATATGATTTTTGTTTGATGATAATAAACATATATACATTCAGTTAAATGTATTTGTTAATGTACTATTTTATTTTTCACAGGTTAAATAAATATTTGCTGAATAAAATAAATAACACAGATTTTGAATTCTAACGGAAATTTTATTCAAACAAATATTTATTACAATTTTGGATAGTACAACATTCAAGCTCTCGCTATATATTCAATTTCAATTACAGTACAACTTTGATTACATCACATTTTTCACATTTACATCAGCACCTCACTACATATCACTCACACTCGTATTTATCTTCAACTTTATTCCAGTTAGAATCCAGCATCTGAGCAACTGCAAAAATAAATTTTGACGCAGTAAAATTGAAAAGGAAATATTTTTGCAGCATAAAATAAAACGTGAATTTTGAAAATAATATTTGCCTCAGTTATTTGGGTTGTTCGTCATCATTTAAATTTGAATTCATCATACACGAACAGCTTGTGACATACACGGTGTATCACTGTATATGCCACAAGGCCGTGCACACCGATATACACTTGATAATGTTACAGGGACAGGTGAGCACAAGGTCAAACCCAAATCAAAAGCCGGGTTCAACTCAGGTGCAACATAAATAAAATCTCGACTTCAGCACAAGGTCAAACCCGAGTTGCGAAGCTGGATTCAACTCAGGTGCAATTTAAAAATGTACAAGTGAAGTTAAAGACATAAGCATCACTGATACACATGAATGAAAACCAGACCAACATAAAGTGTCCAGACCAAATTACACCAAATGCATAAATCAATGACTCAAGTGAAGCTTCCAGATCAGAGATGCAGTAGAACATGATTATCAAGGGTATACATGATGTAGCAACAGAGTAACCAATAATCATATACAAGTTTCACTGGCTTGAAGGAACAAGCCAATATGGCAACAATACTACGAAAAAAATTCAAATGAACTTCACCGTGAAATAGTGCAGCAGTACATATGTGAAAGTACAAATACAAATCACTTGAAGTGTGTCGTCCAAACAACTCAGTACCATCACAGCCATCACAATGAACACATATACTCAATGCAACTACAGCCTCACATCAAACCATGTCAACAAGACAAATGTATGTATCAGTGCAGAAGCAAATGCTACCATGACTCGAGTACATGCTACAACAACATTATATGATACAATGACAGTAACAAATGTGCAAAATGTATACAAAGACAGTGAGCATATACGTATGTATGAAATGCAAAGGTTCAGGCCGAGACTAAAGCAAGTAGCATGTGGTAAACCAAAATGCCATCATATGTACTCAATGCAAAGTCCAAGTCGAAATGAATCAAAGCCAAGATCGAAGCCAGCAGTAAAAAAAATTCACAAAATCAATATTTTCAAAGAAAATCAACGCCTTGGCAATGAAGAAATCGAACCAAGTCAGAGTTCTCTACCGTGTCAACCAAGGAATCAAGTGCATAAGAATTTGATTAAGTCAAAGAAATCATCAGCATCAAAACAATATCGAACGGCCAAAGCAAATTTTTGAAACAATCAGACGAACGCAATTCAAGGAAATCGAACGCATATATAAACCCACAATCATCATCGGCTAAAGGTATTCGAGTTCGAGCAAAACAGAGCATAATCATTCAACTCGAATCATCAATCGAGTTCAAACGAGCAAAAATCAGAAAAGCACAAAAGGCAAAATTACATACCGAAGCAAACAGTGGACTCGATCAAATAGAAGCGGCCAAGAGCGAACAATCGAGAACGAAGCACACGGAGATATCCAATTAACAAGGCGCGGCTTCGAATATTATTTCAAAGCCCTAATTACAGATCTGAGAAAGAACGAAGTTAAAGCCACCGTATTTTTCTTCTCACGAAAATAAGAAGAGGACCGGGCTAAAATAAGAAGGAAAGAGAATAGGGCCGGCTTATTTATTTTTAAGGGGATTTTATTTAGGGTTTTATAAAAAGGGGGTTTTTATTTGAGCAAAAATTATGCATTCAAGTTTTTATTTTAATTTTTGCTCCTTCTTGTATTTTTGAAGTTGTTTTACTTTTCAAGTCAAAGAATTGGTAAATCACCACCTAGGTTGTAGGTAGTGTCAGATTGTCTAGTTAGAATTAGTTCAGTGAGCAGGGTGTGCGAGTTTGCAAAACTCTATAGGCGGGAGCAGAGTTTGTGAGTAAGCGAAACTCTATAGGCGGAGCAGGGTGTGCGAGTCTAGTAGAGTGTTTGTGAGCGGGAGCAAAGGTTTGCGAGTCTAGTAGAGTGTTTGTAAGCGGGATACTGTTTAATTCTAATAGAAATCTAGGAATGCAGCAGTAGGCAGGGGTTGCCGAAGCTGGGTAAATTTTGTGTGTGATTTACTTTTCAGCATATTTATTTCTGCAGTTTATTTCTGTGTTTAATTCGAGAAAATTTGCTATAACCCTATTCACCCCCCCTCTAGGGTTAATCTAGATCCTACAAGTGGTATTAGAGCCCGGTATTTTTCTTTAACTCTAGAGTCATGAATTCACCAAATAATACTTTTACTGAGGGGCAATCTATTGCTAGGCCGCCCATGTTTAATGATTCGGAAGCAAGCTCAGAGGAATCTAGTGAGGTCTGTTGGCGAGCTAAGGAGCAACAAGAATGGTTTCTATATTCAGGGTGTTCTAGACATATGACAGGTGGCAAATCGAAGTTCCTTAGCCTAGAGAATTTTAAAGGTGGAAATGTGATCATGGGAGACAATAGTAAGTGTAAGATTATTGGTAAAGGTGAAGTAGGTAACGGTACTTTTTCCTTGACTAATGTTCTATACGTTGATAGTTTGCATCACAATCTCATTTCTATTAGCCAACTATGTGACAAAGGTATGAATGTGTTTTTTGATAGTGATACTTGTAAAATCATTGATAAATCTTCTAATAACATTGTTTTTATGGGCAAAAGAAAAGGAAATGTTTACTCACTTTCGTTCGACAATCTAAATCTTTCTAGATGTTTGGTAGCCACTAACGAAGAGGCATCTTTATGGCATAGGAGACTTGGACATGCTAGCATGAGCCCCTTAAAAAAACTTGAAACGAAAGAATTAGTCAGAGGGTTACCACATCAGAAATTTAAAAATAATAAAGTGTGTAAAGCATGTTCCTTGGGCAAGCTTAGTCGATCATCGTTTCACCCTAAAAACATTGTTAGCACATCAAGGGTCCTTGAATTAATTCACATGGACTTATTTGGACCAAATGAAATCACAAGCTTGAATGGGAAACGTTATTGTTATGTTTTGGTTGATGATTATTCTAGATTTACATGGGTTTATTTTTTAGCCAAAAAGTCTGAATCTTTTGATTATTTTTCAAAATTTGCAAAACTTGTTCAAAATGAAAAAGGAGTTTCAATTAAAACCTTGAGAAGTGATCATGGAGGCGAATTTGAAAATTTGGAATTTGAAAACTTTTGTGAAGAAAATGGTTTAAAACATGAATATTCTGCTCCACGAACACCTCAACAAAATGGGTTGGTTGAAAGGAAAAATCGTACATTGCAGGAATTGGCTAGATCCATGTTGAGTGAGTATAAACTACCTCTAGCCTTTTGGGCAGAGGCAGTGAATACTTCGTGCTATATAATGAATAGATTAATGATTAGACCAATACTTGGCAAAACGTCTTATGAATTGTGGCATGAAAGGAAACCTAGCATTTCTTATTTTCGTGTATTTGGATGTCCTTGTTTCATTCTTAACACAGGTGATCAACTTGGAAAATTTGAATCAAAGGCTGATGAGGGAATTTTCATGGGCTACTCAACAAGGAGCAAGGCTTACAGAATATACAACAAACGAACAAAGACAATTGTTGAATCAATCAATGTGAAATTCGATGAATCTGACCTGGAAAGGACGACTGAAAAGACGGATGACGATGGGATAGATCATGAAGGCATTGAAGATGGGACATCTAGTGAGAAAGCTGAAAATAGAACTGTTGATGCTGGTAGATTGAAATTCAAATCCAATCATCCTCCTGAATTTGTTATAGGTGATCCTACGGAAGGTATACGTACACGCTCTTCATTTGATAAAAATTTGTGTTCGTTTTGTTATCACAGTGGTTTTATTTCTGAAATTGAACCTGATTCTGTTGAAATGGCTCTTAATGATGAAAAGTGGGTTTTAGCAATGCAAGATGAACTTAATCAATTTGAGAGAAATAAAGTTTGGAAATTAGTACCCAGGCCTAATGACTATCCAATTGTTGGAACTAAATGGGTGTTCAAAAATAAACTTGATGAATCAGGAAACGTAATTAGAAACAAAGCTAGGTTGGTCGCAAAAGGATATAACCAAATAGAAGGCATAGATTTTGATGAAACATTTGCTCCAGTTGCTAGGTTAGAAGCCATTAGGATTTTGCTAAGTTTTGCATGTTATAAAGGTTTCAAACTTAAACAAATGGATGTAAAAAGTGCCTTTTTGAACGGTGATTTGAAAGAAGAAGTTTTTGTTGAACAACCCCTCGGTTTTGAAAATGATGATTTTCCAAATCATGTGTATAAATTAGAAAAAGCATTATATGGTCTTAAGCAAGCTCCTAGAGCTTGGTATGACTGCCTTTGTACATATCTTTTGGAAAATGGTTTTAAAAAGGGGAGTGCTGACACGACACTGTTTCTATTACATAAAGGAAGTGAATTTTTGATTGTTCAGATTTATGTGGATGATATCATTTATGGTTCTACTAATGAACTCTTGTGCGAGAAATTTGAACAAGTCATGCAGGCTAAATTCGAGATGAGCTTGGTTGGAGAATTGAAATATTTTCTTGGATTTCAAATTAAGCAAAGCAGTGATGGTATTTTCATCTCACAATCCAAGTATGTATTGGAACTGTTGAAGAAATTGGGAATTGAGAACTCCAAACCATTGAGAACTCCTATGAGTCCATCAACAAAGTTGGACAAAGACGAGAAAGGAATTACTGTTGATCAGAAGAAATATCGAGGAATAATTGGTTCACTTCTCTATCTTACTGCTTCTAGACTTGATATTATGTTTTCTGTGTGTTTATGTGCACGTTTTCAATCTAACCCTAAAGAATCTCATTTGAAAGCCACTAAACGAATTTTGAGATATCTTTCACACACACACAAATTTGGATTATGGTACCCTTCTTGTGAAAATTTTGATTTAGTTGGTTATTCTGATGCTGATTATGCTGGTTCATTGGTTGACAGAAAAAGTACTAGTGGGACATGTTTCATGCTAGGACATTCATTAGTTTCATGGTCAAGTAGAAAACAGAATTGTGTTGCATTATCCACCACTGAAGCAGAATATATTGCTTTAGGAAGTTGTTGTGCTCAAGTTTTATGGATGATGCAAACTCTTTCTGATTTTGGCTTAGCTTATAAATGAGTTCCATTAAAATGTGATAGTAAAAGTGCAATAGACTTGTCAAATAATCCTGTTCATCATTCACGCACAAAACACATTGATGCGAGACACCACTTTCTTAGAGATCACATTGCTAAGGAAGACATTTGCATTGAACATGTTTCACCTGAGGCACAACTTGCTGATATTTTCACAAAACCCCTCCCCGAAGACAGATTTTCCAGATTACGTTTGGATTTGGGGATTATGGAAATTGACTAATCTGACCCCCTACTAATTATCTGAAAAGATATACAGTGATTGAAAATAAAATGTGTGTTGATATTAATCATATATTATGACTTGAGAAAGTATAATTAGAAAATTTCTTTAGAAACTTAAACAAGAGTTATAAAAACTTTTTGTTGATAAATATTCCATGACCATTTCTATTTCTATCATTTTTTTTCTATCGACCATCACTCATCAAAATCCAATATAGTAGGTCAATATGTGGTATTTTAAACGGGAAATCATTTGTGCTTCAATTTATTATATTTTTATCAATAAAAAATAAATATCCAAAGTATTCACTCTCATTTAAAAGTCCTCACGGTTATGCATGGGTGAATTACTTGGATTTTTGATTATGTGCTTTCATGCTCATTTAAAAGTCCTCACGGTTATGCATGTATGGAACGCATATCAAAATTAATTGATTAAATAGACAAGTTGGTTCTAATCCCATTTAAAAGTCCTCACGGTTATGCGTGGTTAGAAGATACTTGAATTCATTTTTAAAATAAAAATAAAAATTGTGAATACTACTAATCTCATTTAAAAGTCCTAAAGGTTATGCATGGTTAGTAGATATTCAAATTTCCTGAAATAAATATACCACAAATAGACACAACTATATGATTTTATTTGATGAAATCATTCCTATCATTCTAAAGTGGAATATGCGTCAATTAAAGTATTTATGATTTTTGTTTGATTTTTTATTGAAATTTAATATTTATATTCAATTGAGTTTTATTGAATTAATATCGATCACCTTATCTCTATTTTCTCTAACACTATTATTCTTTTGCTGATAACAAAAGGGGGAGAGAAAAGTTAAGATTTTGTCAAATAGAATCAAGCAAAGGTCAAATAATTTTCCATTTGCCTATAGGCTCATTTGTATATATTTCTATTTGTATGCATATATGTAGGGGGAGCATCATGCAGAGAGAAAGCATTTAAATAGGGGGAGCAATTAGAGTATATCATTGATCAAATACATTTAACACGGTCAAAATCTTAAATATATGTTTGTTATCATCAAAAGGGGGAGATTGTTGAATATGCGCTTATATGATTTTTGTTTGATGATAATAAACATATATACATTCAGTTAAATGTATTTGTTAATGTACTATTTTATTTTTCACAGGTTAAATAAATATTTGCTGAATAAAATAAATAACACAGATTTTGAATTCTAACGGAAATTTTATTCAAACAAATATTTATTACAATTTTGGATAGTACAACATTCAAGCTCTCGCTATATATTCAATTTCAATTACAGTACAACTTTGATTACATCACATTTTTCACATTTACATCAGCACCTCACTACATATCACTCACACTCGTATTTATCTTCAACTTTATTCCAGTTAGAATCCAGCATCTAACCAACTGCAAAAATAAATTTTGACGCAGTAAAATTGAAAAGGAAATATTTTTGCAGTATAAAATAAAACGTGAATTTTGAAAATAATATTTTCCTTAGTTATTTGGGTTGTTCGTCATCATTTAAATTTGAATTCATCATACACGAACAACTTGTGACATACACAGTGTATCACTATATATGCCACAAGGCCGTGCACACCGATATACACTTGATAATGTTACAGGGACAGGTGAGCACAAGGTCAAACCCAAATCAAAAGCCGGGTTCAACTCAGGTGCAACATAAATAAAATCTCGACTTCAGCACAAGGTCAAACCCGAGTTGCGAAACTGGATTCAACTCAGGTGCAATTTAAAAATGTACAAGTGAAGTTAAAGACATAAGCATCACTGATACACATGAATGAAAACCAGACCAACATAAAGTGTCCAGACCAAACTACACCAAATGCATAAATCAGTGACTCAAGTGAAGCTTCCAGATCAGAGATGTAGTAGAACATGATTATCAAGGGTATACATGATGTAGCAACAGAGTAACCAATAATCATATACAAGTTTCACTGGCTTGAAGGAACAAGCCAATATGGCAACAATACTACGAAAAAAATTCAAACGAACTTCACCGTGAAACAGTGCAGCAATACATATGTGAAAGTACAAATACAAATCACTTGAAGAGTGTCGTCCAAACAACTCAGTACCATCACAGCCATCACAATGAACAGATATACTCAATGCAACTACAGCCTCACATAAAACCATGTCAACAAGACAAATGTATGTATCAGTGCAGAAGCAAATGCTACCATGACTCGAGTACATGCTACAACAACATTATATGATACAGTGACAGTAACAAATGTGCAAAATGTATACAAAGACAGTGAGCATATATGTATGTATGAAATGCAAAGGTTCAGGCCGAGACTAAAGCAAGAAGCATGTGGTAAACCAAAATGCCATCATATGTACTCAATGCAAAGTCCAAGTCGAAATGAATCAAAGCCAAGACCAAAGCCAGCAGTAAAAAAATAATTCACGAAATCAATATTGTCAAAGAAAATCAACGCCTTGGCAATGAAGAAATCGAACCAAGTCAGAGTTCTCTACCGTGTCAACCAAGGAATCAAGTGCATACGAATTTGATTAAGTCAAAGAAATCATCAGCATCAAAACAATATCGAACGGCCAAAGCAAATTTTTGAAACAATCAGACGAACGCAATTCAAGGAAATCGAACGCATATATAAACCCACAATCATCATCGGCTAAAGGTATTCCAGTTCGAGCAGAACAGAGCATAATCATTCAACTCGAATCATCAATCGAGTTCAAATGAGCAAAAATCAGAAAAGCACAAAAGGCAAAATTACATACCGAAGCAAACAATGGACTTGATCAAATAGAAGCGGCCAAGAGCGAACAACCGAGAACGAAGCACACGGAGATATCCAATCAACAAGGCTCGGCTTCGAATATTATTTCAAAGCCCTAATTACAGATCTGAGAAAGAACGAAGTTAAAGCCACCGTATTTTTCTTCTCACGAAAATAAGAAGAGGACCGGGCTAAAATAAGAAGGAAAGAGAATAAGGCCGGCTTATTTATTTTTAAGGGGATTTTATTTAGGGTTTTATAAAAAGGGGGGTTTTATTTGAGCAAAAATTATGCATTCAAGTTTTTATTTTAATTTTTGCTCCTGCTTGTATTTTTGAAGTTGTTTTTACTTTTCAAGTCAAAGAATTGGTAAATCACCACCTAGGTTGTAGGTAGTGTCAGATTGTCTAGTTAGAATTAGTTCAGTGAGCAGGGTGTGCGAGTTTGCATAACTCTATAGGCGGGAGCAGAGTTTGCGAGTAAGCGAAACTCTATATGCGGAGCAGGGTGTGCGAGTCTAGTAGAGTGTTTGTGAGTGGGAGCAAAGGTTTGCGAGTCTAGTAGAGTGTTTGTAAGCGGGATACTGTTTAATTCTAATAGAAATCTGGGAATGCAGTAGTAGGCAGGGGTTGCCGAAGCTGGGTAAATTTTGTGTGTGATTTACTTTTCAGCATATTTATTTCTGCAATTTATTTCTGTGTTTAATTCGAGAAAATTTTCTATGACCCTATTCACCCCCCCCTCTAGGGTTAATCTAGATCCTACATTTATTCTGCTAAAACACATGTCCACACAAACAACAATTATAGCAGACCATGGATTTATCTGCTATTAGATGTCCAAACAATCAACTTATAGCAGAACGGGGATTTATTCCAATAACACATGTCTACACAATCAAACCATTTACATAAATCTTTGAAATTTTTACGTCACTTAATGGTATCGACATTTGAATCCCTTGTGTTCAAAACCATCTCTAAAATAAAGTACCCTCAAAACAATTTGATTCTTGAAAACAAGGATTAAAAACTTAAAACTTCAATTTAAAATGATTAATTAGAAGCTAAACTCTAATTAAATCATAATTAATATTTATTAAATTTGAACTTAAATTAATCATAAATTAATAAATAAGTAAACCTTTAATAAATATTTATAAATTAAATCCTTTATTAATTATTAAAAAATAATTTAAAACCTCTATTAATAATAAATATTAATTAATCCCAATTAATTAATTAATATTTTAATTAAAACATAGACAATAACTTAAACCTTTAATAAATAATTATTTTAAATTGAAACCTAAATTAATTTATAATTAAAAATAATTAAACACTTGATTAATTAAATGAATAAATAATTGACCTTATATTTGATTAATAATTGATTATAAATTATTCATATACTTAAATCATAATTAATTAAAAATTAGTCTTAATTTTAAAGGATAATTAACTAGTACTAATATTTATTTAATTAAGATCAATGAACCTTGTTTGGTACATAATTAATATTAATCACCAAGCTAAATTAATTAATAATTAAGCACTAAAACTTTAATTAACTTTCTAAAACATTTTTATTAGGTTCATAAAACCTTTCCAAAATAATTTTAAAGTATGAACTGAATTTTTTTAAAAGGATTTATATCGAAATTTCACCCATAGCGACTATGGATGTCATACTTACAAATATTCCAACTTTTCTCTTTGGAAACTTAATACTAGAAAGCTTACTAACTACTGAAAACACAAAATAAAAAATTTGAAACCAAGTTTCTAACTTTTAAAATCGACTTTGATTACAAATCAAAATTCATACTCTTTACATAGGATTCTTTATCGATAACCAAAACTAGTCGTATATTTATGTCCATAACCAAATCTAAGTTTATTAACTTTTCTTTGCACCATAACCATATAATTATGTCCATAACAACTTATTATGTCGCAAACCCCAACAAACAAGATCACACTTTTACATCATTCACAAAAATCTAGGCTTCACATTCAAGAACATGCTAACTTAACCGCATGCATTCACATATATAAGCAACATATATATGCATCCAAACCATACAATAATCCTACCAAACAATCGAATTATTTTATCACCAAATAGTCAGTAAATGAAAAGGTAAAAAAATTTCCAAAAATTTAGAAGTTTACTGACCAAATTTTTGCAAAACTCTTTTGAAAACTTGAAATACTCTAAAACTTGCAAAGCTTGGAAAGGCACAAAATCAACTCGAAAATGGGTCATCATTTCCTCGATTTTTGGTCATGTTACTCTCAGAATTTGGAAAAGTGGTCAAAAAGAAAGTTCTTGGAATTTTTTTCTCCTTACAATTTCAAAAAAAGAATCGCTAAATTTTGACTTTTTTGAGAGAGATATGATCAAAAGAAGGGGCGTTATTTTCAGGCTTGAAAATATGGGTCCGAGAGTCAAAAAAAATGTATTTTTGACCCAAAAATATTCAAAATTTGAAAAAGTAGTTCAAATGAGTGTTGTAACCCCTATAATCTACATGATTTGGGAAAAAAGAAAATCTTGATTTGGAGTAGTGTAGAGAAAGTTATTCTGAATGAAGTGAGAGGAAAATGGAGAAAGTGGAGTATTGAATGTGGAAGTGTTTTAGCAAGTTATGGAAGAGATTTAAGTGGAAATATATGGATTTCAAAACTTGGAAAATATCTTTAGGAACCCATGGAATACATGAAGAAGATGGAGGAGTTTCTAAGAAGTGTGAAATGAAAGAAAAATGAGAAATAAAGTCATGAAAAATCTATTTTATATAAATTACAATTAGATTACAAAAATTTCCCTTGTACTTTGCCCTCTACTACATGCATGCCACATCACTACCTCCTTTCCACCTCACCATTCCATCCCACAAAGGCTCCCCATCTTCTTTTTCATGATGAAACATGTTTAAACAAGTTCTAAGTACTTTTGTACTTATTGTCTCCTCTGATATGACACTAATACACACACATATATACATATTCTAACTTATTTAAAATTGTGTACTTATGCTAAAGAGTCCACAACGTTTCCGACAACATTTTTCAACGAAAATTCAGAAAACTAATTCAGATCACATTTTTTATTTTTCTTCGAACTATGTAAACTAAAATTGAAAACTAATTCACCATTACTATTTATTATATAAAAGAGTTTTATTTTCATTATAAAACCTATATATTGAATTTATAAAATTAATTAAATGTTCAAAAATCGAAGCAGTGAAATCCCAGGTCATTACGACATGCATAGTGGGCGAATCTACCCGAAAAGATGTTCGAAGTACACAGTGCGTTCCACGTTTTGCACTTGCAAAAGTGTGTGCATGACACGACTGTTGCTTTAAACCTAAGTTGGATTATGTTATATGATTTCTACTTATCTGGGGTGATTAGTACATATATGATGCATGCCAGCTATGCATTCAATTCCCCATTCATTAACAATTGTAAGAAATGCGATGGTTCCTCTGCTGCTTCATTTTGTTGTTTAATGGGTTGCATACATTCCATTATAAAATAATCTAAGGCTTGACGTTTCATTGCATTTTATGGGCCACATGATATAGCATACTGGCTAAGCTCGATAGCCCACTTTATCAGATGACCTAATTTTTTTGGCTTGTGCAATGTTGACTATAATGGCATATCCGTCAAGACCTCGATTTAATGCGCATCAAAAAGGGACATAGCTTCCTTGATGTGAGAAATAAGTTGTAAGCTTGCATCTCGATTCACTAGTAGCTCAATGTTGGACAAGCGCTTGCTAGCGAAGTATATAAACCTTTGCACCCCTTCATCTTATCTAACCATAACCGTGCTAATAGCTTACCAGCTAATACTAAGTATACAAATAAGTCCTCACTTGGGATCGGTTCTGAAAGTACGGAAGGGTTGGATATGTTATCTTTTAATGTCTGGCTTCTTCCGTCTATTTGAAATTTCTTTCTTTCTTGACTTGGTCGAAAAAAGGATGCATTTCTCAGTGATTTTAGAAGTAAACCAACTTAAGGCACCTACTTTTCCATTTAAACTCATCACATCTTTCAGATTTTCTGGGACCTTCATCTTCCTAATGGAGTTTATGTTTTTTCGGATTGCTTTTGTCCCTCTCGCTCTTATTATATGGCAATGAACTGCCTTGACTGAATTGTGAAGGTGTGTTTGGAGGATTTAGCTTCATGTTGCACTGCCTAGGCATAGCAAAGGTTTCATCCTAGTCCTGCACATGGCTGGTGCCTTTGATTTTATGAGCAAGTCATCTATGTACACTCCCACATTTTTCCCAATTTGGTCTAAGAAAATCATTTTGACTAACCTTTGAGATTTTTCTCATGCATTCTTTAGTACGAGTGACATGACTTTGCAGTAGTATAATCAGTAATGAAACTCATGTGCTCTTGATCCAAGTCAAACATGGCAATCAGATAGCAACCTGATCCAAGAAGGTAACCAGTTCATGCCCATTGGTTGCATAAACTAGCTGATGTATTCTTGGAAAGAGAAAATTATTTATAGGGTGGGCCTTATTGAGATTGGTTAAGTCTATGTTGGTCCTCCATTTTCCTATGGCCTTCTTTGTTAGGATAGGATTGGTAATCCACTTCAAATAATATATTTCTCCGATAAAGCCATTTGCCTTCATTTTTTACTTCTTAATGCAGAGGATTGTATCTTTGTTGATCCAATGTGCACTACTTTTGTCTAACGAGATGCTTATGTGGACCAATATTGAGATCATGGAAAATAATGGCCGAGTCCATATCTGAATGAGTTCAAACAAAGAGTACTTCTATAGATTTTTTAAGAATCTTATTGGTTTTATATACAGTTCCATGTTTAGATTCTTTCCCATTTTTACAACTTTCGATGAGCCATCAACGCTTAGATTCTTTCCCATTAGTTTTGCACAAAGCACAAATAAAGACATCCTCTCCCTTCTATATTGTTTTGTTGGCACAAGCTAATTGCTTTATACAAGCCACCAATGCTTTTATCTCCTCATTTTTAGAACTGATCTGTGATGAGCTTGCCTTTGTAAACTAAGATGACATCGTCATTGTCTTGTGCAACTTGATTATTGTGCTTATCCAGTAGCATATGGTTTATAGGTGGTTTGGCGTTGATTCTAGGGTTAAATTGGACTTTCATTCTATGTTTTGTCCCTATGACCTATTAGCCAACTTCTTCGTTTTCAAGGGTGAGATTGCCATGTTTATTCGCTAAATGCACAGTTTTCCTAGCTAGTAAATTTCGGTCGTGAGCTACAGAGCTATAAGAGTGGGTTTATTTGGGTAAAGGGGATTAAGCTGCCATCTTATCTCAATCATTCCCTTATTGATTTGGGTTATGAATGCATTTAGGGCCTCAAGGATTGGGTCAATGGAGATAATGTGTGATGGACCCTTATTGGTTTGGATGAAGGAGTAAGATGGTTGTTCTTGTTATTAGTGCTCAGATGATCTGCTTCAATTGGGGAAGGGGTAGAGGAGTTTGCAGGTTGCATTTTTTTGGAATAGAGATGTGGTTTTTGGGTAAGTGAATTCTAAGGAAAATTATACTGTTGAGGATTCAGCCTTCCTTCTTGAGTTAAAATGTTAGTAAGATCAGTTGTTCTCACAACACCACTTAGTTTTGACGTAATAATGTACTGAATGCTTTTGTCATAAAGAATTAGCAAGTTTAAGTAGTAGTAAAATTGCCTTAAAAGAAGTAATTATTTCACTTAAGCTTACATAATTATGAAGAAGCACTTTAACTGTATGTTAAAATGTCAGGTCAAATTTACTAAAATTCAGTCAAATCAATACAGTATCCAACACATAAAACAAGAAAATAAATGTTGTAAAGTAAAGAGATACAAAGATTTATGTGGTTTGAATATTATGAAATTCTATATCCACTAGTCAAATCTTTCTTCTTTTATTTTTTTCAAGTATAAGCTTTGGATTTTAATGCAGAGAGTACAATTTTAATGCATATCATTCAGGGTAATAAAGATTTTCCATTCCTTTTTTCCACTACAGTGTCTTTCCCTTTATATCAAAAATGACATCACACAAATTATTGACATCATTCCTCGTACTTACCCTCAACTATCAGATTTTTCCATGTGTCCTTCATTCCTTTGATTAGTTAAATGCGCATGGGTTATTGAGTAAATCCAATGTTGTGCTCAATATTGAGATCGTAAGCTGTCTTGTGCTTAGTCAATTTGCGGCATGTAACTATTTGAGCTGCACTCTCTAGTAAGTATGTGCTTTTGTTATGTCATCCATGTTGTTTTATGGAAGCGTGACTATTATATATTGTGCCTTATTGCTGCTTTGGTTATGGCAACACGGTTTATCTCAACCGTGGCAGCATGATTTGGCTTAGTTATGACAGTGCAACTTGACTCAACTGTAGCGGTGCATTTTGACTTTGTCATGGCAATGTAGCTTGGCTCAAATATGGCAATGTAGCTTGACTAAACTATGCTAGTGGTGTTCGACTTAGTTGTGGTAGTGCCGTCTATGCATATTTTGAATTGTTTTGTCTCTAATAATTGTAATGCTATGGTTTATGCTTAGTCATGTTTTTGTTGTCGTTCCATGTAGACTTCTATAACAATTTTGGTTGAACGCGGAACTGTGTTGATTGTTGCATGTGAAACTCATAAATGTATAGCTTTAGTGAGGATTTTTTGGGCTTTGTATGCTATGTTATGGGATTTATACAGCCCCATTTCAATGTTGTTGTAGCCTACTTTGTTTCCCCACCATCGTGAGAAGTCTACTAATTTCACATGCTTGAACCTATGCTAAACATTTGTATTTGTAGGAAAATGGATGTAATAGCCATCAGTCAAATCTAGAAGAAAATCATTAGACAACAGTCTAACTAATCCTTAAGTATTTGAGAAATACTAAGGATTTGTTTCTTATATATGGAAACAACGTATTCCTTATGAAAGGATGTTTGAACTCAGGCTTCCAGAGTGATTTTGATGATAGTAGATTAGTTGCAGGATTTGTATTTACCTTCAGTGGAGGGGACATTAGTTGGAAGAGTACCAAACTAATAGTTGTGGCTGATTCTACCACGAAGGCTGATGACATCAACTTAAATGATGACGCAAAAGAAGTAGCATGGATGCAAAAATTCATTAAGGAGCCAGGGTAGTCCTAAGTATTAAAGGTCAATGCTCATTTATTGTGACAATTATTTGGCAATACAGGTTGCTAGGAAACCCCATGGAACGACCGCTTTTCTTGAACCGAACGACGAGCCATTAAGGGTAGAAGAAAATGAAAGATAAAAAGAAACTAAACAATCATAGAATCTCGCCATGAGTCAGAACAACATATAATATATAACATAAGATATTACATAGTCATTCCCATAATAATAATACATCAAATTCATTACAATATAATTTCAAGCAGACAATTATATTGCCTGCCTATTACAAAATACATAGATCATACATAAACACAATGGAAGTAAATATAATAAGCTACGGTGAAGCCACTTGCTCTAGCTCCTTCGTAATTCTTCTGTAACAAACCTAGATTATTTGGCTACTCATTCAAATTTGAGTACTTAAGATTTTTAGGAAAAGAAATAAAACATTGGGTCAAACATGGGTCTGGTGTGAGTAAACTCAAACAACTTAATTCTTATTTTATAATACACTTTGAAATCAAAGGTATCTCGTAAGACCACGCCGCAGATAAACATGGACGGGTTTTACCTTACGATAACCAAAATACTTTATATAGAAATCTAGTGATATTGTAATAATGCCTAGGGTTTTCAAATAAATAGTTCACAGAGCCGAAATTGTTACATTAATTAAATTCTAGCATAATAGGTATACAACTAAGACCGTATGCACCTATTGGAAAATAGATTCCATACAATGAATGGACTACTAGGGTATTGTCCGTCAGGGTGCATATTTAGATAAAATAACACCAAGGACCTCGCCTGGATCCCCAGCCAACACAAGACTGGCCTAAGCCCTTGCTGGATAGTCCCGGATAAAATCACCCCACGGTTGGGATCGGCAACCATACCGAAGCATACATGACTTGATAGTAGGGACTCTAGATAGGGATAACTTACCCTAATGGGAGCAACCCACTTAGCCTTGCTGTATTTTTCTTGTTTTAGTCATTCCCCGTTGATGAGGCTTGAGGCTACGTTTTACCTTTATTATAGCAACTGCCACTTGCAACGCCAATATTGCCTTCCGTTTGCTGACACAATGTCAGCACTCATCCATACACGTCATTCAGGAGATGAACGAACCGAAGGCATTATCTCCACTACTCCCATTTTGGAATCACCCTCAAGGTTAGTATCAAATAGCCCTTGCACTTCTAAGTCTTTATCTTGGACCTTGCCTTCACTGTTTCCAATCCGAATGTTTACGTTGGTTTGAAGTGGTTTACGGATAACACCTAATATCCGATCCCGGTCTCTCCAAACCAACATTCGATAATTTTAAAGGGTCAAGTTGTTTATAGTGGACAATTACACTATCAGGGTGTAATATTTACATATGGACATACGCTCCATATACTTAGATTATCATGACCTGCATATCAAAATTAACCCTCTTGTATTCATCACATTCCCGTAGCGCGGTATTTGTGATAAGTACAAGTCGACGTACTTTCAATAAAACGTTTCTACATTTTATTACAACTACTTTAATTTATTTGGCTACTTAATAGTATGGATAGGAGATCCTTTGTTTTTCTAAAACAATTTTCTTATACAAGGTGGTTTTTAAAAAATAAATAAACGATAGAATTTAAAGAAATCTTTAAAACAAATAAATTTCCATCTTAATGATAAGTTTAAACCCTCAATTAAACCATAATTAATCTTAGTTTAATCAAAATTAAATCATAAATAACCCTAATTTTATTGGGAATGTTTGGCATACATCCCTTATATAGTTTGCAAATACACAAAACATCCCTCTGTTCTTTAGATAAGTTTCCAATCCCTGTTTTTAAAATCGGACCAACTAAAAGACAAAAATACCCTTCCGTTGTAATTTCTCTCTGCACTTCATCGTTCCTGTGAAAATGAAATCAGTAAAAAAATCGAATCATAATCTAGTGAATAGACTGAAATCACGGTGACTAGAAAATTGATTTAGAAGGAAAGAGAAACCAAATACTCATTTTAATTAATCGAGAAGAATCTGAAATCAAATAATGAAAAGTATAATCAATTAGAACATCAAAATCAAATAGTAAAATTGAAATAGAAAAAGAAAACAACAAGTTGTACGAAAACGAATTCATTCTTCACAAAATTGAAAAATTATAATACATCATCAACAATTTAAGAATATTTGCAACTAAAAATGCAAATATTAATAATATTTGCAGTTTTTTCTACAAATATTCTTAATATTTGCAGTTTTAATTACAAGTACATAGAAAATTTGCAATAAAAGATTTGATTACTTGATAATACACTCTTACAGCTCTAACATATATTGTTACATGTTTTACTGCGAAAATTGTGCATATTTGCAGTATCATAAGCAAAAATTCACAATATTCGCTGATTTTCTACATTTGTTCATAATAATTGCAGCTATATCCGCAAGTATTCATAATAATGGCATATGAAAGTAAAAATAATGAGTACTTACTAAAGAACACTTGCAGCTTAAACGTGTATTATTATTATTTTTGCAAAACTACTGAACATATTTGCAATATTATAAACAAATATTCTCAAATTTTGTTGATTTTTCTGCAATTATTAGGAATAATTGCAGCCATAACTGCAATTATTCATAATATTTGTAGAAAAAAGTAAAAATATTCATAATATTTGCATTAAATTTTTTAATGCAAAAATTGACGCTATTTGAAGTTTTTTATGCAAGTATTCTCAATATTTGCATATTTTTCTGCAAATATTGAGAATACATGCTTAAATATTGAAAATATTGGAATATTTATAGATTTTTATGCATGTACTTTCACTAATTGTAGTTTTTAATGCACATATTTGCAAGTATTCTCAGTAAATGCAGTTTTTATACATGTATTCTTAATTATGAAGATAAAATTCATCTTCCTAATGCAATACATTGAAATTAACAATTGTAGAGAAAAATTCAAATAGAAATGCAAATTTTTTTGCAAAAATTTCCAATATTTTCCGACTTTTCTGCAATTATTCTGAATATTTGCACTAACTTCTGCAAATATTCTAAAAAATTGCATATTTTTCAGCAGTTATTTTCTATTGTTATTCACAATATTTGCACCAACCTCTGCAATTATTGAGAATAATTGCATACTTTTTAAATATACATGCAATTTTTCAGAATAATTGCAGACATACATGCAATAATGCATAACAATTGCATATATCTCTACAGTTATACAAAGATGAATACAGATGATTTTAAGGGAATAAGTGTTGATTTTTCAACAAGTATATATAATGAATATTTTCTAAATTTTAAGTGAATAATTACAGAGGAAAATTCCTAAATAAAAGCATATTTGTATGCAAATATTCCCAATATATGCTGACCTTTTGCAATTATTATGAAAATTTGCACCAATGTCTGTCTATAATCTTAAAAATTGCAAATTTTCTAGCAACTTTTAAAAATATTTGCAGAAAAGAATTGTATGAATGTTATTCTAGGTAATATTTGTAGTATTTATGCACATAACTTCAAATATCAAACTGCAACCATTTCTCATTTTCATTAATAAATTTAAACATCAAAACAACACCAACAATCCATAAAAAATAAAAAACAATTCATATTTTTGTAAACAAGATTGATTCGTCTTCAAATAATTGCAGTTTTTTTATTGAAATCGAGAATTAGACGCTTGTTTGAAGGAAACTCGACTCATCTTTCAATTTGATCAGAAGAAACTAAAGAAGAAGAAAAACCATTGCTCAACTTTGAAGTGCAGGGGTAATTTAGGGAAAAAATAGGCATAAAACAAAAATAGGGACGTAGAAAATATGTTTTTTTTTGACAAGGACCGGCTTTGAATTTAGTTTGGTTTTAGGAATCTGTGCCTAATATTCAGAATTTTATTTACTTTTAAATTTAATTAAACAGTGATTAAATGACATTTATTTAATTAAACCCAAATTAAGTGGATAATTAACCTTTGATTAAATAATAATTTATTAAACAACTAACTCTGATTAAATAAAATTAATTCCTTTTTCCTTAATTAATCATTATTTAAAACTTATTTAATTAAAAATAATTAACTTAGTTAATAATTTTGTTAAACTCTAATTATTTAACCTAATTAATTTATTAATTAATAATTTCCCAAATTAATTTAAATTAATATAAATAAATTATTAAGTAATTAAAAACTAAAAAATTTAACTTACTTGATTAATTCAAAATGAGTTCAAAAATAATTCAAAAGAAAACACTTAAAATTTGAAATCGTGAAATTTTTCGAACTACATCCATAGCGACTATCGCTATAAACGTAGTTCGCTAGAATTGATTTTTAGGTGAAATCTTCACTTTAACTCTAGCTACACTTCTTTGAAAACGCAGATGGGAAAGTTTTGAAAACTTAAAAAAAAGGTAAAAACTAGGAAAAACATTTTCAAAAATCCAAAGCTAGAATATAGCTTTCATTTTCAAATATGATCTCAAGTCCTTTGCGACTTTTCAAGGTGCAAACTTCATAACATTTACATCATATACACATGTTTTTGTTTTCATAAACATACTACCGTAATATCATACGTAATATCACATATATCCATATACATATCCAAACATATCAAAACGTATCAACCAATCACCAAATCCAAGTTCAAACATAAACATACAATCATAGGTCATCAATACGACATGATAGTTCAATATAACAATCACCATATTTTCACAACATATAGTCCATAAAAATCAAGTTAATTTCTTTTCCAAAAACAAAAACTTTACTCATTGAATTTTTTTCAAATCAAAGCAAATTTTTGCCGTAACTCGAAACCGCTTAAGAATGTTGCAAATATGAAACTTTTGGACCCTCGAACACTTGAATTGGGCTAGGCCAAGTGGTGTTTGGGCTAGGCCTTGGGCTAATGGGCTCAGCCTTAGGAGGTTTGGGCTCGGCCTCGGCCCTTATGGTTTTGGGTGGTGGAGTGTTGTATTTTGAAAGAGGAGATGTTGAATGGTTTGTAGAAGTGAGTTTGTGGATTAAAAAGACATTTTTAGAAAAAAATTGTGAATTTTCTCACTTTAGAATTATGAAGAGGAAGCCGTGGCTAATCTTCTCAAGCTCTTAGGAATTTAAAGTGGAGGAAGAGATTGTAAAATCAAAAGAATGAAAGTAAGGGGTATTTATAGGTTTAGAAAACTATTAAGATACATATAAGTGCTTATATTTAATTATACACATATGCATGCATGGCCATACTCCCCCCCTTCAAAACTGTGCACAACACCCTCCCCTCATATCTTTAACTATTCACTTCACGTACTAGTGTACTTTTGTTGAAAATGATCATTTATATATGCATATATATATATATATATATATATATCTTTTTCCCTTTATAAAATGTTTTCTTTTATCCTTATATACATACACTTAAAAGAGAGCATATGCATGCACATGTACACATGTATTTATCATGTTAAAATGGTTTATATTACGTGCATGTATGTTTAACATTGTGTTATGACCTTTAAAACAACTTTTAACTAATGAAAAATCCATATTTCGGAAAATAACTTCCGGCTACATTTTCTATTTTTCTATGAACTATATATTTTTGGTAAACAAATTTGAAAAACGATTTTATCATCATTATTTACTATTAAAAATAGTTTTTATTTATTTAAAAAATTCATTTATTAATTATTAAAAATATAATTAAACATCCATTTAAATAACGATTAATTTATGGGTGTTACACTTTTACCCTTTAAAAGAATTCCTTCCCGAAATTAGCAAGCAAGGAGATAAGTCAACTATGCAAAAAGCTATATATTCATATCATAAAACACATACAAACACATACACTAAGCATCAATAGCAAACGACCATACATTATACATACAACTAGCTATCCCAACATCTATAGGATAAGCTTCTCTCATATGATCCACCGTCTTCCAAGTGTAGTCTCTAGGATCCTCACTCCACTGAACCATAACTAGTCGCATAACCTTGTTACGCAACCTCTTTTCATCCAGATACACAACATAAACTAGATGTCTAACCACTATCAGCTTCGGTTCTATTTCCAGTTCCTCTTGAAACGATGGTTCCACAATCAAAGATGGGTCATGAACATATTTCCTCAAATGAAACAAATGGAACACATTATGAACTACCACCAATCTCTTTGGCAACTTGGCCCTATAAGCAAGCAATCTGATCCTCTCAAGAATACGGAAGAGTCCAACATACTTTGGAGTTAACTTCCCAGCCTTTTCGAATCTAACAGCTTCTCTCATGGATAAAATCATTACGAACACCAACTCTCCAACCACGAATTCCAAATTCCTTTACCTCTTATCCGCATAACTCTTTTAGTGGTCTTGGGCATCCTTCATTCTTTTCTTAACCACTGCAACTTTCTTTGTAGCCTTTCAGATCATATCCAGTCCAAGAACTAATCTATCTCCTGTCTCAACCCAACATGCTGGTGACTTGCATGGTCTTCCATATCGAGCTTCATAAGGTGCCATACCGATGCTTAATTGGAAACTATTGTTGTAAGAGAACTCAACCAAATGCAAATGATCTTCGCATGATCCACCAAAATCCAAACTACACACCCTCAAGAGATCCTCTAAAATTCGATTCACCTGCTCTGTCTATCCGTCTGTTTAGGAGTGATATGCTATGCTTAAGCTCAACCTGGTTCCAAGGGTTGTTTGATATGCTTCCCAAAATTAACCAGTAAAAAGGGGGTCTCGATCACTTACATTACTAATAGGAACTCCATGTAACCTGACTATCTCCCTCATAAAAAATTTAGCTAAGGAAGTAGCGGTCCTTGTTGGTTTCACCGGAATAAAATGCATGCTTTTCGTTAGTCGATCCACGATAACCCACACTCCTTCATTTTATTTTCTGGTTCCGGGCAAACCATCGATAAAATCCATTAATATTTATTTGCTATTTCTAATTGGGAATCTCCAAAGGTTGTAATAATTCGATTTTTTTATGACCACCTTTGATTTGTTGACCGCACGAACAACTACTAACAAAGATAGAGATATCTCTCTTCATTCCCTTCCACCAAAACATCTTCTTCATGTCCCTATGCACCTTTTAGACATTTGGATGGATACTCAACTTTGAACAATGGCATTCTGATAAAAGTTCGTGCCTAAGACCATTGACATTTGGTACACAGATCCATCCATTCATCCTCAAAACTCCTTGATTATCAATCTTAAAACTTGTGCACTGCCCCTCCTCAACCATCCTAATGATTACCATTAAGCTCCTGTCCATCTTTTTCTTGCTCGCTATCCTTTCTAAGAGAGTCAGGGTAACCTTCAAAAGAGTCAAAATAGCATTCCTGCTAGAGGCATCCATCCCCATATTATCCTTCTTGGTGTATACAGAATATCCAAGTCATAAGCTATCAAAAACTCCAACCACCTCTGTTGCCTCAGGTTTAGATCCATCTGAGTAAAAAGATACTTCATGGGTTTAAGATCTATGAAGAGCTCAAAATTTTCACCTAATTTATAAAAGAAAACTTAATCTTAAAATGTTTAAAGATTAAAGAGAAACTAAGAGGGATTGAAGGATTCTTATCCAGTGAGTAGTGCCTCCATATTTTTAATGCAAAGACAACAGCTAGCAACTCCAATTCATGCGTAGCGTAGTTCTTGTGAGGCTTCAACTGCTTGCTTGCATATGCAATTACCCTACTATGCCGCATCAGAATAGCACCAAGTCCCACTCCACATGCATCTGTATAAACCGTGAACCCACTATTTCCATCTGGAACAACCAGAACTGGTGCACTGGTCAATTTCTTCTTCAATTCCATAAATGTCTCTTCACACTTGGGGGTGCATACAAACTTCTCCTCCTTCTTAGCCATCTTAGTCAAATGGGAGGAAATCTTGGAATAACCTTGAACAAACCTTCCATAGTACCCCACCAATCCTAAAAAACTACGAACCTCGGTAGGAGTCCGCGGTCGCTTTCATTCCTAAATAGCCTCCACCTTCAATAGATTTACTAAAATACCTTCTCCTATCATAATATCTCATAAAAACCTTATTTCTGATTTCCAAAAATGGCACTTGAAATTTTTTCCTTCAGGACATGTCTCCTTAATGTCTCCAACACCACTTCCAAATGATGTCTATGCTCCTCCTCAGATTTGGAGTAGATAAGGATGTCATTGGTGAAAACTAACTCAAACTTGTTAGGAACATCTCGAAAAACACGGTTCATGAGATCTACAAAATATGCTGGCGCATTGGTTAGCCCAAAAGGCATAACCAACCACTTAAAGAAACAATTGGGGCCTCTACAAGTAGTTAAGGGTATACTATCTTCAACAATCCTTAATTGATAGAATTCAGTAGCTAGATCCTTCTAAGAAAATACTGTTTCTCTATGAAGTTGATCAAAAAGATCATCGATGCAAGGTAAGGGATACTTGTTCCTAAAGTCGGCTTATTCAACTCCCTATAGTCCACACATAACCTTAAATATCCATCAGAGTTAGCCTCAAACACCACAGCAGTTCCCTAACTCGAACGAATGGGTCTAATCATTCCTCTACTCAACAGGTCCTGGGTTTGACTTACCAACTTCTCTCTCCCACTCAGAGCCATTCTTTACTTAGGTTGAACCACAAGCCTTGCATTAGGGAACAAACCAATGCGAAACTTAATCTCTTGGTGCTGGGGTAAACTTTTAACTTCTTCGAAAACATCGGATAAATCATTAACAATTTCAATAGACCCTAAACTCTCTTAGACTGCTTCAAGGGCATACAAGAAATTACATATATTAATAACGTGTTCCTTACAAGGTACTTTAGCAACCCTTCTCAAATGGTTACTAATGATACAGTTCTTTCATTACAATGTAAAACCGCCTCATATTTCGATAACCAATCCATACCTAGAATAATGTCAAATCCCTTAAAGTCTAAGACATACGGGTCGCAAGAAAAGTGATGAGAAAGGTAGGAAATTGGTACATCTTCACAAATCATATTAAAATGGGTTACACCACCTGTGGGGTTAGACACACATATAGGGTTTTCTATAATACTAGGAATAAGAGGAAATTTACCCACTGATTCACAAGAGACAAAACTATGGAAGGCACCGGTATCAAGTAATGCTTGAACAAAAATACCATTGATTAGTAAGTACCTTCAAGGATGTCTTTTCCCTTTACATCCGTTGAAGTAGACGATTCATTCTTAATGGCGTATACATTGGGCTACTGCACCTTCCTTATGAGTTGGTAGTCCTTTACCAAATGCCTAGGTTGATGGAAATTAAAACAAAGAGTCTTCTGGACCATCGGAGAGATAAGTCCACCTTGCCTTTGCTGCTTTGGAACTTCACGATTCAAAAAATACCTAGCAATATGTCCTTTCTACTTACAACTATAACAACCACTACCCTTAGACTTGCCTCCTTGACCTTCTCTCTGCTTCCCTTTTCCTTGCTTCTTCCAATTTGGATTGAACTTACTCTTGTTAGAACCATTTCCACTTGTATTTCCACTAGGCACTACAGCATCAGGCTTCTTCTTTTCGAAGGTCTCATACATTAGAGCCATATCAACTAGATCCCTAAAATTATGTTTAATATGAGCAGTCATTTTCTCATGGTATTCTTCCCTCATGCCAAGACAAACATCTCATTCTTGTTTAATGGGGTGTTGATTAATTCTGGATCAAAACGAGATAGCTTATTGAACTTTGTCTCATACTCTACTACCGATAGATCCCCTTGTTTCAAATCCATAAAGTTTTAATGCATCGGATCCTTCTTGTTGCCGGCAGGAATTGGTCCGCAAAAACTTCTTTAAATTGGGCCCACGATAATTCTTCCTCAAGAACATTTGCATTAAGGGAGTACTCCTAAGCTGCTGCTCCCTCTTGCAGTTGCCATGCTGCTAAGAACCTTTTCTGTTCATCGAACAAACTAAGACCTTTAAAAATCTTCTCGCAAGATCGCAATCAAGCTTGCACACCATGATAGACTTGGTTCCTTTAAATGGTTTTCCTCCAAGGTTGGTGTAATCCTTGCATAAGGTTGTGAAATTCACTCTTGGATGCTTAGGCCATGCCTCTTTGGTAATCCGAACTCCTCCAAGATTTGGGGTTTGATCATTTGTAGTCGTAGAGCTACCTGCTCCCCTACCTCGTCTGCCTTTGTTACTCATGTCTTACTACCTAGCATAGTAATCTTAGAATACTAAGACGAGATAAATCTCGATAGAAGGTGTTATGACCCATCTTTCTTAGCCCAGAAAGACACATCATGATATAAGAAAGAAAGGGATAGAAGAAGAAAAGATAGGAAAGAAGAAACTCAACAATAATAGATACTCACAACGGAAAGAATGAAATATAATATATCACATAAGATATTACATAGTATCATATACATCAGAGTTTCACAACTTATACATATCATATTAGACAGTTATAAACATCTGTCTATTATACAACTCAAGTACATCACAGAGATACAAACACAAACTCTAGCACAGCGGAACCGTAATATATCTACATGATGAAGCCTCATGCTCTAAATCTCCTCCAGAAATTCGTCAAAGCTAACCTGAATCCCTTGTTTACGATTAAAAATTTGAGTACCCAAGAGTTTAATAAAACAGAAATTAAATTCCGGATCAGACACGGGTCTGATGTGAGTAAACGGTTAAAATTGCTTAACTTTGAAAACCTTTGAAAATAAAAGGTATCTCATAAGACTTCCCGCACATAAACACGGAAAAGTTTCTACCTTACGATAACCAAAACATTTGATAGGAAATCCAGTGATATTATAATGGGGTCTAGGGTTTTCAAGTAAAATACAAAAATAGCAGGAATGCTTACATCTCACGTTCCAACACAGTTGGGCACAATCAAAACGTACGGCACTTATTGGAGTTTGGGTTCCATACAATGGCAGGGCTACTGGGGTACTGCCCGCCACAGTACGTGGCATAGATCACCGTACCGAGGATCCACCTAAAATCCTCTGCAACACAAGGCCGGAACCATCCCTTACTGAATAGTCCCGAACAAGACAACCCCGTGGTTGGCGCGACAAACTACACACTAAGCCGAAATAAAAAAAGGACCTCTAGACATGGGAAAATCTCATCCTACTTGGTGCTACCCACTTAACCTTGCTGCACCTCCCCTATTTTAGCCATTCCCGGTTGATGAGACTTGAGGCTATGATTACCTTTACAGAACACATCTATCTTAGAATGCTCATCGTGCTCTATTGACGATGTTCTAAAAGCATTCAATCCATACTAGTTCATTCCGGATTCGAACGAAACCGAAGGCGCTATCTCGTTACACTCATTTTGGAATCACCCTCAGAGTTAACGACCATAGCCCTTGTACTCAGAATCTCCATGTCGAACCTGAAAGTATTATCTCCGTCAAACTCATCTTGGAATCACCCTCAGAGTTTTAACGACGAATAGTTCTAACACTTTGAGTCTTCACCTTAATCTTCACTTGGATTCACGACCTAACGTTTAATTTGGATCGATGTGGTTTTTGGATATCCAAATTTGGAAATTCGATCCCTGTCTCACTGAAATCCAAAACGCCGTTTTAATGTCCAAGTTGTTTAAGGGTTTAAACAATTCAATTTATTACCTATAATCACACAGAGAGATAATTCACATTATCACAATATATAGATAATCCACATTAACTCAATTCAACCAATGCATCTCATATCACCGAGCAGCACATACACATATCAGAGATATCACATCAAAATCATCCAATATCATTCATCATCCATAAGCAGGTTTGATTCACTCTTAACCAATTTAATTAATCTCTAATTAAATTAGTTACCAACTGTTTAAACACTTGGATTACCTTAATCTTACTTACTTAACATTAATTAATTACAAATTAATTAATTATCTCTTGATTATCTACCTTAATTAATCTTCCTTGATTAATTATTCTTTAATTACATTAAGTAATCAGCCTTTAATTAATTACATAAATTAATTATCCTTAACCATTTACAGTAATTAAGCTTTAATTACATTCATTAATTACATTAATTAATGACCCTCCATTTACTTCCATTAATTAATTAACTACAATCAATTACACTGATCCTTAAATAATTAAATTAATTAACTATACTTTAATTAATAACTTTTATTAATCATCCTTAATTAATCATAAATAGTAATTAACTATCCTGTAATTACTTACCTTGATTAATTAATTCCTTAATTAATTATATTAATCCTTTGATTAATTACACTAATTAAATAAATCCTTAACTACTTTCATTAAGTAATTATTAATTAATTAATAATCCTTAATTAATTACTTTCATTACTTAGTCACACTTTTAATTAATTACATTTAGTAATTAATCTTAAATTAATCAAATTCATCAATTAATTAATCACATTAATGAATTAACTAAATTAATTACACTAAGTAATTAATCCTTAATTACTTCCATTAAGTAATCATCCTCTAATTACTTCATTAAGTAATTCCTCTTTAATTACATTCAGCAATTATCCATTAATTACTTCACTAAGTAATTATAATTAATAAATTCATAATTAAGCGATTATCTTTAATTAACCAAACTAGTAAATTTTCTTTAGTTAATTATTTTAACTAATCATTTAAAATAAATTAAATAATTACTTAACTCCTTATATTTAAAAGACCTTAATTAATTAAGAAAATCATTTATCTTAATAAAACTCTTATTTATCAGTAATCATTTACATTAACTAACTATTCTTTAATCATTAACAATAATTGATTAACCTTTATTATCTTCACAAATTAATTATGTTAAATTAATCAAAATCTTAACTACTTAAAGATAAACTTTATATTATAATTGATTTGCTTGCTTAATTATATCATTAAACCTTATTTAAAATAAAACATTTAGAAATCAATTATAATTAAAAACAATTTAAACATCTAATTTAACCTTTTAATATCTTTTCAAAGTTATTTAATAAATTTTAACATATAGTTATTTTAAAAAAAACTTAATTATCATATCTTTAAAAACCAATCTATTTTAATATACATTTTAAATTTTGTTAAACATTCTTTTTGAAACTAGGATAATATCCATAACTTTTAAAAACTTAACTTACTTTGTTTAAAAATTTTAAAACTTGATTTCTTTTACAAAACTTTTGCTTTAGATTAAACCAGAAAATCACTTCAGGCAAAACCCGAGTCAAACACACTAAAAACTCAAGCAACCTCGAGTCATCTGCCAAACTCACCTACTTCGAGTCGCACATCAGTTTGCACATGCACCGCACCGAGTTGAACTCATCTTCTCAAACTCCATTCGTTCCAGATACAATGTGCACATGGTGCATGTACACTATCACTCCGACCATTGGAGATCACCCCTGCCGCTCTCGACAAACCAACCATACCCACACTAACACTCGCGTGGACCCCGATCGTTCATCCACCAACGAACGAATAAAATGAACCCAACACTCAAAGCATGGAAATACCACCATCGGAATTCCTCCCATCGTCGACAAACCCAACACAGATGAACCCCGTCGACCTATACAAACGAATCGCCTCAATCTCCCACACCTATCCCCCTATCGCGATCGGGTACGGCCTTCCCACGGTGACTCAAACCCCTCAAAATTATCTACAATCAAAACGATAGGAAAACCCTACTTCCCCAAACTCCAACCACCACGGCCGATAATAATCCCTACCACTATTTTTCCCACGATCGCCCAACTTCACACTACCTTCCACCTTGATCGCGACCCTAATTACTTCTCTGTACGTTGGCACTAGACAAAAATCCAACTTCAGGTCATCTAAAAAATACTCCACAAACCCAAGCCTAAAAATCATGTTTATACCACTAAATTCATGATTTAACTTAATATATCAGATTCAAAGATCAAAAACTGAAATTAATTATTTCTACTAATATTTGAATCTTCACTATTATTTTCATTTTAAAAATTATTTGTTAAATTTAAAATTCGGAAACTATTTTTATACTTATCATTATACTTCAACAAACAACTTTCATTTAAATATCAAGAGTTAATATGGATTCGATTGAGATTTTGAATTTTTAAAATCAAAACCAAAGCCTAAAAACAAGAACTGAGACATATGCACAGGTATCATCACATTCTCATATATATATATATATATATATATATATATAGACACACACATGCATTCACATCGGCTTCATATAAACATTTTTAATCTATGTCACAACAACATTTATCATTGATATCAATTATAACATCAGATTAAAAACTGTTTTTAAAATAAAATTTACTCACCTGACATGATAAAACAGAGACTAGATTTTTTTTTGTTATAGGCTTTTGATCTGAAATTTTTTACATTTGATTTGAATTCCTTTACTATTGAATCTGAAACTGATGTTTATTCCTGTTGCATGCTTATTCAGGTTGAAACAAGCATTGTTTTGGCTTGATCTCATGTTGTTGAAGATTTGTAAGCTGTTGTAGAATTTGCTTTCATTTCTTTTTAAAAAATTTAGGAATAAAGAAGAAAGACAATAAAGGGTTTGAGAAATGAGAGAGTTTTGAAAATAAACAACTAGGTTTCTACTCCTAATACTTATTTTTATAATTAAATTTAAGAGAAAAAATTGAATTGCCACTTTTTTTAACGCATGCCACATCAATTACAAATGTAATTTGCTTGAGTTCATTTATTAACAAATGTCTAAATCTTGATTTATGTATTTACAAATGTTTAAAATCATTTTTAAATTAATTACACAAGTATTTATTTTAATCTGTTATGTTTATACTAATTTATATTTAAGGTTTAAACTTATACACATTTATAAACCATATAATTTAAAGAAAGAATTAAAAAAAAAAAGATAAACCAAAATTTAAATCTTATTTTAACTCAAGCTAAAATATTTTTGATTAACATATATATTGGTTTTCAAAATATAGAATAAATTTTAACTAACTATGAAACTTATTAACTTGAATTTTAAAACATAGTTTCAAATCACAATATACGCACACACAGATATATATATATATATATATATATATATATATATATTATAAATTTGAAAACATATATTTTATTAATTTAAAGACTTCCTATTTACAATGTGTATATATATATATGCATATATATACATTATAAATAGAATACAATTTATTAGCTTTGAAAATTATTATATTGAATTTAAAACAATCTTCCAATCACAATATACATATATATATATATATATATATATATATATATTATAATTAGACAAAATATTTATTTTAGCTTTGAAAAGATAGAATTTACCAATTTAAATATTATTAGCTTTTGAAAAGATTGAATTTTGCCAAATTAAATATTTATAAAAGAAAATTATTAAGAAATATTACCAATTTAAATAGTTAGAAAAATATTATTAAATCAATATTGCCAATTTAAGTAAATTTTAAATGAAGATTATCAAATTGCTATTGCCTAAAATTCTGGGTCATCAAATTCCTTCCCCCTTAAAAGAATTTCGTCCCCGAAATTTAAAAGCAAAGATAATTTAATAACCAAGCAAAAGTTTTAAAAACAGCAAGCATACATATCAACTATACACTGACAACCATAGTAACCATTTTATTCTAACAAACAAATATAACTAATTATCCTGACACAAATCAGGATAGATCTTTATAACACTATATAGAGTTTCCCAGGTATAATCGCTGGGATACTCGCTCTACAAAACCTTAACTAACTCACCACAAAGCTCCTGAGTTCCTTCTCATCTCGATCTATAATTTAAACGAGAGATCAGACTATACTCAAGTCTAGCTCAACTTCCAAATCCTTCTGAACTGTTGATTCCATAACCAGTGATGGATCTTACACGTACTCCCTCAAAGATACGTGAAATACATTGAGTCACATCTATCCGAACTGGCAATTCGATCCTATAGACAAAAGAACTTATCCTATCAAGAACACAGATAAGAAATCCCAAATACCTCGGAGCTAGCCTTCTAGTCTTATCGAATCTTATTACTCCTTTGATTGGAGAAAACCTTATCCAAATTCCAAATTTCCAACTTCGAATTCCAAATTCATCCATCTTATCCACAAAACTCATTTGACGATCCCGGGCTGCCTATCTTCTTCCTGATCAGCTTAACCTTCACAGATGCCTCACGAAACAAAACTGGACCAAGGACAAGATGATCTCCGGATTCTACTCAACAAGATGGTCTTCCTAAGATCCGTCGACATCTAGAACACCAATTCTACTCCACAAGAATCAGTGCACTTCCAACTTACTTCTCAAATCCAGAAGCCAGAACAGGTGTACTCTATAACATTTCCTTAAGATCCTGAAAATTTCTATACACTTAGGAGATCCATAAAAACTTCCTGTAGAAACCTGTTAATCCAAAAATAGTACAGACATCCGTAGGAGTCTTTGGTCGCTTCCACTCTAGAATAGCTGCTACCTCGCTTCTGCTGCACAACTCTGATTCTGGAATAGACGAGAATGCTATTGATGAAACACGAGTACAAACTTATCCAACATATCTCGGAAACACTATTCATCAAATCCATAAAATTTTAGTGACCCATCTGACTCGGTCATACAACTTTACAGCAAAATCCAAACTTGAAAACTAGATCTGACCAATCCATTTCCAAAAATTCTTGAGCTGCTACACCAACTCTTCTCTCTAAGAACCATCCTACTACCAAGCTAACCACCGATATCGCTTCTGGAACCAAGTCGATACGGAACTCAAACTCCAGATACAGACAAACTTCTGACTTCCTCAATGACATCCGGAAAATCTTTGACTTCTTCAATAGCTCCTACTTCCTCATGAGAAGCCTCAATCTCAAACAAAAGATTACCCAAGATGAACTCCCAAACTAATCGCAAGTCACCTTTGTGATTCTACCTAGTTCAGATTCCAAAGAAAATGTTGTCTCTTTACCAATTAGAACAACCTTTAGCTTTTCCAAACAAGGTTAATCCTTCAGGAATGCCTTATCTACCGAAAAAAACTGATGGTTCACCTTCAAAACAAAAATCCTACACTACTGAGCTTCCAGAAGAAATGGACAAGCCTTCACCATCTGCCTGGACTGCTTGCAGAAAGAACACAAAGATTCCTGAACCATCGAAGAAACGAGTCCACACTGCTGCTTCCAAACTCTACCTTGATGATACTGCTAAGCCAGAAGACCTTTCCAATAGCACACAAAACATTTCTAAGATGTACTGCTACCACGGCTAACCAAAAACTTCTTTATCCATAGGCTCCTCGAACCTCAAAGCCATCAACAAACTTCACAAAAATCCTTCGAGATGGGGAGACATCCTCTAAAGAAACTCGAGATCCAAACCAAGCATCAACATATCGCTCTCCCTAAGGGGTGAAAATGAGACCATGCCGCAGTGAAGCAACTTATAGACCTTAGTCTCATACTCCAATACAAATAAACCCCCATGCTTGAGATCTAGATAAATCCTATCTAGCCGAGTCTTCCCTGTGGCAGGTAAAGATTGTTCCCTGAACACTTCCATAACTTGCTCCATGAGAAATCACCTTTAAAAACATCCATGGATACTGCGTATCAACACGCAGCTGCTCCTTCCTAAAGATACCATCACTCACCTCTGCACATTTGATAGATCCAAACTCTTGAAAATCTGATCACACGAGTGCAACCAAGCTTACACTTCCAAGATGGACTCTGAACCTTGAAAAGGTTTCCTTCAGAGATTTGTGAAATCCTTACACAATGCTGCCAATCCTACTCGAGACGGTATTGGGTCTACAGTCTCGATAGATACACCTCCAACCTCAACATATGGACCTCTTCCATTAGTGGTAGTCGTGCTACACACACCACTACTTCATCTACCTTTAGAACTTATGTTGGAAAACCCGGACAGGTAACCCAACAAAATAGGTAGATATATAAATATGTATATATAAAAAGTACAAGTACGCTCTCTCAAGATAGATAAAAATCACTCCAAAGCCTAGGTATTCACTCAACCTAGCGCTCTGATACCAACTGTCACGACCCGTCTTTCTTAGCCTAGAAAGACACATCATGATATAAGAAAGAAAGGGATAGAAGAAGAAAAGATAGGAAAGAAGAAACTCAATAACAAATACTCACAGCGGAACGAATGAAATATAATATATGTAACAACCCGCGTATTTATCGAATTTATATTTAAATATTTTACCTAAATATTTTATCGATACTCGGAATTTAGTCCGAAAAGCTACTTTTTGCATACGGTCGAATTAGGACTCGAGACCACTTCTATTGAGTTCAAAACGCCGTTTGCGATCTTTTTGAGTATAAGTTTTGATATGTTTGGAGTTAGTGGAATTTTGCTATTTTTTCACTTAGGGCTTTGGTTTGGGCTGAGCCCATTAACCCCACTTATGTATTCAGTCCCAACTCCACTCCAACTCTTCATTACTTCATTTCTAATTCCTAGTACTCAAGCTTTAGCAACAATGGTGAGTGGAATGGGAAATTAAAACTCCAAACCCTAGTTTTCTTTTGCAAATCAAACTCTAGCTCCAAACTAATAGAAGAACCCATTGGTAAGCCTTCTCTTCTTCTTCTCCAACTCATTCTCTTATCAATTTCAGAAATTCCTAACCTAACTTTGGGAATGTTCTTCTTTTAAAGCTTAGAATCAAGCTTCTTGAGTTGGATTTGAAGAGTGGTTGATTCTCCTTTGCTTTCAAGCTTCTTCTTCATTTGTTTGGGTTCAAAGGTGAGATTTTTATCTCACATCTTAGTCTATAATTATCTTCGATTGTTAGGTATGAATTCCTAACACTTATTCTTGTGCAATTGATTTTGGTTTGGATTGATTTGGTGTATATTCCAATTTTTGATGTTTTGAAATCAAAATCTATGAAAATCCTTTTATAGATATTTGGACATTGATATTTGAGGCGTATCGAAGAGCCGTTAAGGCTGGGTTGTCGCTTGGCATAAATCCTTGGTCGTTGTCGCTCGATCGATCGTTTCCCGTATTCGTTTGGCAATTTTTGGCCTAGGTTCAGGGAATGCCCTGAACCCTTGATTCAGACGTCTGAAACGTAGTATTCAGACGTCTGAATATTATACTAGGAATTTTTATTCCCCAGTATTCAGACGTCTGAATCTATATTTCAAACGTCTGAATTGGTTCATTTGGAACCAGAAAGGAAGTGGGCTAAAAAGTGCCTATTTCAGACGTCTGAAATCAACGATTCAGACGTTTGAATTCTGTCTTGGAAAATATTTTATTTTCCAGATTCAGACGTCTGAATCCTTGATTTCAGACGTCTGAATCTGCACTCTTTTGCCTATTAACCTATTTGCTTGAGAATTCCAACTTTAATCGATTTATGTTGATTTCGATTTGTTGATTATCATTTATTATGGACTTGATGACTTTTATATCGGGATTTTTGGGAATATCCATTTCGATGGATTCGGTATCGATTTCTTTGGATTTTATTCACGTCTTCGAATGTGAATTTTGATGATTGATTGTTTCTACAATCATTTCTATGATTTATCACTTTAAAAATATAAAGGTTTCAATACTAGTAGTAAATATCAAAATTCTTTCATCAAAATGATTTCAACACTATTTTATTACAAAGCTCGTTCTCTTAAACCGTTTTCCAATCTATTAGTATATACAAACCTTTTCCTCACTCGTATGAGAAATCTAATTAAACGACTTAGTAAAACAAGTGGTATGAAACGCTTGCGTTTACTTCGTCGGTTAATTCTTGGACTTGTTCGATTGAATCTCTTGTGATAATTTTCTAGTGGAAATCTACAATTTGTTCGTAAATATTTAAGTTAAGCTAGTGGTTATGGGACATGAAGCTAAGCTCATATATTTACTAGCTTACTGTAATTGACACTTCTTGATGATCATGACGATCATTTTTGTGATTTAGACTAGCAATTGTGCGATGTCTCTTTGTCTGCGATTTAGACTAGACCCCGTTTCAGTGTGATTTCGACTCACACATGTGGGGTAGCACCCCATGGTCTTCGGGCCGTTCGTGTGTCAAAAATTAATGGCTAGCTACCATGAGATAGCATCTCGTTCGTGTGATACATATGTTGGTGAGTTTTCATGCTCCCGTTCGTGTGATAGGCCTCCCCCTTTTTATTATGATTTCTGGATTTCGTGTGTTGATTTCTGGAATTTATGCTTCACCAATTTTAGTGATTTTCATTGATGTGATTTTCATTGATATGATTTATCAATTTTTGTGCATTGGTGAATTCGTGTGTCATTGACTTGTTGTGAATACAAGTTTTGGGTATGAAACCCTTTTTGGATCTTTGTGAAGATTTTTGTGATATTGGTTAATCTCATGTTGAGTTTCAGTTACATACTTATTGTAGTATGCCCGTATGGTTATCATATGTTTATGTCATATCTCTTATTCTATATCATGTCATCTGATATTTATAGCTAGACTGATCCATTTATTATTTTCTTATAAATAATACTCGGGTCAGACCGAGATGTTACAGGTGCTTCTGCTTGACTTCTCCCCAGGGATTCATTACTCTGACTTTTGGCTAACTATTTAGAGTAGCAGTTTTTGTTGTATACACTTGAGATATAGACTCACAGTTGTTTTTTATAGCATGGGTTGTTATTCTTTTGTATTATTGTGGATCTTTTTGACCACTACTCTGATATACACTTTCATATGTTAGTTATATATTCATATCTTCTTCCGCCTTTGTGATATGAATTATCTGTGACTGATTTGTGTTATGTTTATTTCTATATTTGTTTCCGAAGATTATTATAGCCACCGTGTAGTAGCTTTGTGTTTATATCGGTATTTCGGATTTCCTCTTGAAATAAAACGCATGTTATACTATCTGACATATCGGTGCTCGCGCAAAGCGATTATACGGATGGTCGCTCCTCAACAGCCTTATTCTCCGTGCTAGTTGACAGCATTACACCGTAGTGTTTTTGGCTAGCGTGGGTATAGAGGTGGGGCGTCACAGCTTGGTATCAGAGCCAAACTTCGGAACAATTAGAATAATTTAACAAGGATCATCATCCTAAGTCTATCTTAGGAGTCGTGCTTTAGGATTTTATTCGAGTCTTCGTACCGATTCATCCTATTTTCTTTATGATTCCTTGTTTTATCAATCAAGTTTGATTGAAATTCATTTTGTGAATAACCTTATTTTCTTCTTCTTTCCTTCTTTCTAAAGGAAGAGAAATGGTTAGACCTGGTCGTCCCAGAGCTGGACCATCTAGTACTCCACCCCATGATGGAGTTTTTATGACTACCCAGCAACTTCTTGACCTTGTCACGAATGCTCAAGCAGCTAGTTCTAATCCGGAACCTACTCACCCTAAATCTGGGTTTGCACGTTTATGCAATGATTACACCAACCTGGGTGGGAAGCCATTTAAAGGTTCTGAAACTATCATCGAGGTCCAGGCTTGGTTGTGGACCTGCGATCGAATCTTCATTTGCATGAATCTCGTCGATCTTCACCGTGTTCAGGTGGCTTCCAGTATGCTCCAAGAGAGAGCATTGGACTGGTATGAACTTCTTATTTCTGAGATTAATGAAGCGGATCTCGCCTGGGAGCAATTTCGGGAACGCTTCGAATTAAAATTCGTGCCAGAAGCAGAAAAAGCGACATTGGCTCATCGTTTCAAAGACCTTGTTCAGGGTGAAGCCTCCGTGACTGATTATGTTGCATCCTTCGAGTCACTTTTCAAATATGGGGTTGAATACATCAACACCCCATTGAAGAAGAAACAGAGGTTCATTTATGGCTTAAACAAAAGCCTCAAGAAGCCATTACTTCTAAAATTAGAAGTTCCCTTCGATACCAACTCATTGATATCGCTCTTCGTTTGGAAGAGGCTGATAAAGAAAGTGATGTTGAAGTAGTAGCTTCCAAACCCAACTTCAACAGCAAGAAGAGGCCAAACAAATTCAAAGGTCCTTATCCCCACAAAAAGAGTAAACAAGCAACTCCTGCTGCGAAGACTTTTTCCTCTACTGAAGGGAAATGCTTTAACTGTGGTTCCAGAGACCATTTTGCGAACAAGTGTTCAAAGCCTCGTACTTGTCGCTATTGCAAAAGCCCGGATCATTATTTATCTTCTTGTCTCAAACTTCAAAATAGGAAGGAGGGAAAGCTTAATGTTGCTCAAGCCCCTGGCAACACATCTCGTGGTCAAGGTATATCTCATTCTATCCTTAATGGTATTATTATATTTCGTGATCAACCTATTCGAGTTCTCTTTGATACGGGTGCATCCCACTCTTTTATATCAAAGGAACTTGTCGATACCTTTTCTCTTAAACCGTTTTCCAATCTATTAGTATATACAAACCTTTTCCTCACTCTATGAGAAATCTAATTAAACGACTTAGTAAAACAAGTGGTATGAAACGCTTGCGTTTACTTCGTCGGTTAATTCTTGGACTTGTTCGATTGAATCTCTTGTGACAATTTTCTAGTGGAAATCTACAATTTGTTCGTAAATATATATTTACTAGCTTACTGTAATTGACACTTCTTGATGATCATGACGATCATTTTTGTGATTTAGACTAGCAATTGTGCGATGTCTCTTTGTCTGCGATTTAGACTAGACCCCGTTTCAGTGTGATTTCGACTCACACATGTGGGGTAGCACCCCATGGTCTTCGTGCCGTTCGTGTGTCAAAAATTAATGGCTAGCTACCATGAGATAACATCTCGTTCGTGTGATACATATGTTGGTGAGTTTTCATGCTCCCGTTCGTGTGATAGGCCTCCCCCCCTTTTTATTATGATTTCTGGATTTCGTGTGTTGATTTCTGGAATTTATGCTTCACCAATTTTAGTGATTTTCATTGATATGATTTATCAATTTTTGTGCATTGGTGAATTCGTGTGTCACTGACTTGTTGTGAATACAAGTTTTGGGTATGAAACCCTTTTTGGATCTTTGTGAAGATTTTTGTGATATTGATTAATCTCATGTTGAGTTTCAATTACATACTTATTGTAGTATGCCTGTATGGTTATCATATGTTTATGTCATATCTCTTATTCTATATCATGTCATCTGATATCTATAGCTAGACTGATCCGTTTATTATTTTCTTATAAATAATACTCGGGTCAGACCGAGATGTTACAGGTGCTTCTGCTTGACTTCTCCCCAGGGATTCATTACTCTGACTTTTGGCTAACTATTTAGATTAGCAGTTTTTGTTGTATACACTTGAGATATAGACTCATAGTTGTATTCTTTTGTATAGCACGGGTTGCTATTCTTTTGTATTATTGTGGGTCTTTTTGACCACTACTCTGATATACACTTATATGTGTAATATTCATATCTATTTCGCCTTTGTGATATGAATTATCTGTGACTGATTTATGTTATGTTTAATTCTATATTTGTTTCCGAAGATTATATATAGCCATTGTGTAGTAGCTTTAAGTTTGCGTCGGTATGTCGGATTTCCTCTTGAGATGAAATGCATGTTATATTTTATCTGGCATATCGGTGCTCGCACAAAGCAATTACACGGATGGTCGCTCCTCAACAGCCTTATTCTCCGTGCTAGTTGACAGCATTACTCCGTAGTGTTCTTGGCTAGCGTGGGTATAAAGGTGGGGCGTCACAATATATCACATAAGATATTACATAGTATCATATACATCAGAGTTACACAACTTGTACATCTCATATTAGACAGTTATAAACATCTGTCTATTATACAACTCAAGTACATCACACAGATATAAACACAAACTCTAGCACAATGGAACTGTAATATATCTACACGCTGAAGCCTCCTGCTCCAAATCTCCCCTAGAAATTCGTCAAAGCTAACCTGAATCCCTTGGCTACTCGTAAAAATTTGAGTACCCAAGAGTTTAATAAAACAGAAAATAAACTCCAGGTTAGACATGGGTCTGGTGCGAGTAAACGGTTAAAATTGCTTAACTTTGAAAACCTTTGAAAACAAAAGGTATCTCGTAAGACTTCCCACGCATAAACACGGAAGAGTTTTTACCTTACGATAACCAAAATATTTGATAGGAAATCCAATGATATCATAATAGGGTCAAGGGTTTTCAAGTAAAATACAGAAATAGCTGGAATGCTTACATCTCACGTTCCAACATTAGTTGGGCACAATCAAAACGTACGACACTTATTGGAGTTTGGATTCCATATAATGGTCGGGCTACTGGGGTACCGCCTGTCATAGTACGTGTCCTAGATCTCCGTATCGAGGATCCACCCTAAATCCCTTTTAACACAAGGACGGAACCATCCCTTACCAGATTGTCCCGAATAAGTCAACCCCGTGGTTGGCGCGACCAACCACACACTAAGCCGAAATAAAAAGAGACCTCTAGACAGAGGAAAATCTCATCTTACTTGGGTGCTACCCCTTAACCTTGCTACACCTTCCATGTTTTAGCCATTCTTGGTTGATGAGGCTTGAGGCTATGATTATCTTTATAAAACACATCTATCCTAGAATGCTCATCGTCCTCCATTGACGATGTTCTGAAAGCATTCAATCCATGCAAGTTCGTTCCGGGTTCGAACGAAACCGAAGGCACTATCTCGTTACACTCATTTTGGAATCACCCTCAGAGTTAATGACCATAGCCCTTGCACTCTGAATCTCCATCTCGAACCTGAAAGTACTATCTCCGTCAAACTCATCTTGAAATCACCCTCAGAGTTTTAACGATGAATAGTTCTTACACTTCGAGTCTTCACCTTGATCTTCACTTGGATTCACGACCTAACGTTTAATTTGGATCGATGTGGTTTTCAGATATCCAAATTTGGAAATCCGATCTCGGTCTCACCGAAATCCAAAATGCCGTTTTAATGTCCAAGTCGTTTAAGGGTTTAAACAATTCAATTTATTACCTATATTCACACAGACAGATAATTCACATTATCACAATATATAGATAATCCACATTAACTCAATTCAACCAATGCATCTCATATCACCGAGTAGCACATATACATATCAGAGATATCACATCAAAATCATCCAATATCATTCATCATCCATAAGCAGGTTTGATTCACTCTTAATCAATTTAATTAATCTCTAATTAAATTAATTACTAACTTTTTAAATCACTTAGATTACCTTAATCCTGCTTACTTAACATTAATTAATTACAAATTAATTAATAATCTCTTAATTATCTACCTTAATTAATCTTCCTTGATTAATTATTCTTTAATTACATTAAGTAATTAGTCTTTAATCAATTACACAAATTAATTATCCTTAACCATTTACAGTAATTAACCTTTAATTACTGTCATTAATTACATCAATTAATGACCCTCCATTTACTTCCATTAATTAATTAACTATAATTAATTACACTGATCCTTAATTAATTACATTAATTAATTATACTTTCATTAATCATGCTTAATTAATCATAAACAGTAATTAACTATCTGTAATTACTTACCTTGATTAATTAATTCCTTAATTAATTATATTAATCCTTTGATTAATTACACTAATTAAATAAGTCCTTAATTACTTTCATTAAGTAATTATTAATTAATCAATAACCCTTAATTAATTACTTTCATTAATTAGTCACACTTTTAATTAATTACATTTAGTAATTAATCTTAAATTAATCACATTCATTAATTAATTAATCACATTAATTAATTAACTAAATTAATTAACTAAATTAAGTACATTAAGTAATTAATCCTTAATTACTTCCACTAAGTAATTATCCTCTAATTACTTCATTAAGTAATTCCTCTTTAATTACATTCAGCATTTATCCACTAATTATTTCACTAAGTAATTATACTTAATTAATTCATAATTAAGTGATTATCTTTAATTAACCAAACTAATAAATTTTCTTTAGTTAATTATTTTAACTAATCATTTAAAATAAATTAAATAATTACTTAACTCCTTATATTTAAAAGACTTTAATTAATTAAGAAAATCATTTATCTTAATAAAACTCTTATTTATCAATAATCATTTCCATTAACTAACCATTCTTTAATCATTAACAATAATTGATTAACCTTTATTATCATCACAAATTAATTATCTTAAATTAATCAAAATCTTAATTATCTAAAGATAAACTTTATATTATAATTGATTTACTTAATTATATCATTAAATCTTATTCAAAATAAAACATTTAGAAATCAATTATAATTAAGAACAATTTAAACATCTAATTTAACCTTTTAAATATCAGAAATCTTTTCAAAGTTATTTAATAAATTTTAACATATAGTTATTTTAAAAAAAACTTAATTATCATATCTTTAAAAACTAATCTATTTTAATATACATTTTAAAATTTGTTAAACATTCTTTTTGAAACTAGGATAATATCCACAACTTTTAAAAACTTAACTTACTTTGTTTTAAAATTTTAAAACTTGATTTCTTTTACAAAACTTTTGTTTTAGATTAAACCAGAAAATCACCTCAAGAAAAACCCGAGTCAAACACACTAAAAACTCGAGCCAGCCTCGAGTCATCTGCCAAACTCACATACTTCGAGTCGCACATCAGTTTGCACGAGCACCGCATCGAGTTGAACTCATCTTCCCAAACTCCATTCATTCCAGATACAACGTGCACGTGGTGAATGTATACCATCACTCCGACCATCGGAGATCGCCCCTGCCGCTCTCGACAAACCACCCATACCCACGCTAACCCTTACGTGGACCCCGATCGTTCATCCACCAATGAACGAAAAAGACTAACCTAACACTCAAAGCCCGGAAATACCACCATCGAAATTCCTTCCATCGTCGACGAACCCAACACAAATGAACCCAACCAACCTATCCAATTGAATCGCCTCGACCTCCCGCACCTATCCCCCCTATCGCGATCGGGTCTGGCCTTCCCACAGCGACTCAAACCCCTTAAAGCTATTGGCAATCAAAACGACAGGAAAACCCTACTTCCCCAAACTCCGACCACCACGGCCGATAATAATCCCTACCACTATTTTTCCCATGGTCACCCAACTTCACAATACCTTCCACCTTGATCGCGACCCCAATTACTTCTCCTTTCGTCGACACTAGACGAAAATCCACATTCAGGTCATCTATAAAATTCTCCACAATCTCAAGCCTTTATACCACCTAAATTCATGATTTTACTTAATATATCATATTCAAAGATCAAAAACTGAAATTAAAATGATTGATTTTTACTAATATTTGAATCTTCACTGTTATTTTCATTTTAAAAATTATTTGTTAAATTTAAAATCCAGAAACTATTTTTATAATTATCATTATACTTCAACAAATAACTTTCATTTAAATATTAAGAGTTAATATGGATTCGATAGGGAGATTTTGAATTTTTAAAATCAAAACCAAAGCCTGAAAACAAGAATAGAGACGTCTGCACAAGTATCATCACATTCTCATCTATATATATACATGCATTCACATCAGCTTCATATAAACATTTTTAATCTATGTCACAGCAACATTTATCAATGATATCAATTATGACATCAGATTAAAAACTGTTTTTAAAATAAAATTTACTCACCTTACATGATAAAACAGAGACCAGAATTTTTGTTATAGGCTTTTGATCTGAATTTTTTTACATTTGATTTGAATTCCTTTACCGTTGAATCTAAAACTGACATTGATTCCTATTGCATGCTTATTCAGGTTGAAACAGGGATTGTTTTGATTTGATCTCATGTTGTTGAAGATTTGTAAGTTGTTGTTGAACTTGCTTTCATTTCTTTTAAAAAAATTTAGGAATAAAGAAGAAAGACAATAAAGGGTTTGAGAAATGAGAAAGTTTTGAAAGTAAACAACCAGGTTTCTACTCCTAATACTTATTTTTATAATTAAATTTAAGAGAAAAAAATGAATAGCCACTTGTTTTAATGCATGCCATATTAATTACAAATGCAATTTGCATGATTTCATTTATTAACAAATGTCTAAATATTGACTTACGTATTTACAAATGTTTAAAACCATTTTTAAATTAATTACACAAGTATTTATTTTATTATGTTATGTTTATATTAATTTATATTTAAGGTTTAAACTTATACACATTTATAAACCATGTAATTTAAAGAAAGAATTTTAAAAACAAAGAGATAAACTAAAATTTAAATCTTTTTTTAACTCAAGCTAAAATATTTTTGATTAACATATATATTGGTTTTGAAAATATAGAATAAATTTTAACTAACTTTGAAACTTATTAACTTGAGTTTTAAAACATAGTTTCAAATCACAATATATACACTTATATATTATAAATTTGAAAACATATCTTTTATTAATTTAAAGACTTCATATTTACAATGTATATATATACATATATACTATAAATAGAATACAATTTATTAGCTTTGAAAATTATTATATTGAATTTAAAACATTCTTCCAATCACAATATATATACACATATATATATATGTGTATATATTATAATTAGACAACATATTTATTTTAGCTTTGAAAAGATAAAATTTACCAATTTAAATATTATTAGCTTTTGAAAAGATTGAATTTTGCCAAATTAAATATTTGTAAAAGAAAATTATTAAGAAATATTACCAATTTAAATAGTTAGAAAAATATTATTAAATCGATATTGCCAATTTAAATAAATTTTAAATGAAGATTATCGCATTGCTATTGCCCAAAATTACGAGTCATCACAGAAGGGTACTAATCAAACCTATCAAGATGATCTAACGATCAGGGATATATATGTGTGTGTATATGTATATGTATATATACACACACGAATAAAAATTACAAATATGCACTCTCGAAGTTGACCATAACCCGAAGCCTAAATATTTGCTCAACCTAGACTCTGATACCATAATGTAACGATCGCCTTTCTTGAACCAAATAATGAGCCGTTAAGGGTAAAAGAAAAAGAAAGATAAGAAGAAACTAAACAATCATAGAATCTCACCACGAATCAGAACAACATATAATTTATAACATAGGATATTACATAGTCATTCCCATGATAATAATACATCAGAGTCATTACAATACAATTCCAACGGAACAGTTATATTGCCCGCCTATCACAAAATACATAGATCATACATAAACATAGCGGAAATAAATATAATAAACTATGGTGAAGCCTCCTGCTCCAGCTCCTTCAAAATGCTTCCGTAAGAGACCTGGATCACTTAGCTACTCGTAAAAATATGAGTACCCAAAAGTTTTAGGAAAAGAAATAAAACTCCGGGTTAAACATGGGTCTAGTGTGAGTAAACTCAAACAACTTAATTCTTATTTCATAAAACACTTTGAAATCAAAGGTATTTCGTAAGATTATGGCACACATAAACACAGACGGGTTTTTACCTTACGATAACCAAAACTGTTCATATAGAAGTCCAGTGATATTGTCATAATGCCTAGGGTTTTTGTAACGACCCAGAATTTTTGATAATTAAAAATTGAATATTTAATTAATTTTAGATATTAATAAGTGAATTTATAAGTCGAATAAATTTTTATTTGAATAATTGGATTTAATTGAATAATTAAATCAATAATTTAATAGGTTAAATTATGGCAATAATTGAAAATTTGGGTTAAATATGATTGGAAATGATTTGTAAAATTTTATTTTATCATGTTGGAGTTAGAATGATATTTTAGAACTTTTAAAATCGAATTAAGAGTTAATTTGTGAAGATTGAATATTTTAATATTAAAATCGACTAGTGAAAATAGTCAATTTTTGAACAGTCTCAGAATTGGACGAAACCAGTTTCATTGGATCCGTAATAGTTAGTTATTACCGGATTTCAATTTTTGTGTCAATCGGAGTTATCGTTTGATCGTGGCAGCTTGAAACGCATCGAATTATTTTTAATATTAATTTGGCGAGTTAAAATAGCCATTTTTCAAAAAGTCTCGGATTTCGACGAAACTAGTTTCATCGGATCCGTAATGTGATATTATTGTAAGGTTTCAAATTTCGTGTCAATTGGATTTACCGTTTGTCCGGTACAAATTAAAACGCCTAGAAAATCGTTTAAATCGGTTTAATTCAAATTGAACGTTTATAGCCATAACTCGCACAGATGTCCGAATTAGCTTTCGAAACATGTTCCATTGTGTCCGGAACGCGGGGTAAACCCTAGAAACGCCGGTTACAGCGCGTAAATCGGAGTTCGGAATTCCCGGATGAATAGTGTCGTTCGTTTTCCTATAAATACCCCCCCCCCCCCCTCTCTCATAAATTAGAGAAAAAAAATAATAAAACCCTAATTCCTAAACCCTAGCCGCCAGTGAAGAAATGCATGGCCGAAAATCACTCTCCTTTCCCCCTCAATCTCTCCCAATCTACAAACAATTAGAAGAAGTGTTTAACATGAAAGTTGTGGAGCGTCTCGAGCTCGTTAGATCCATACGGTGATGAAGGAGTTTGGCGTTGCGTGGAGAGAGGGAGATGGCCGCGTTCGTGGGCCGCATGTCCTCGTTTTGCGTGCAACATAGGGGACCGAGCTTCATGAGGATGGAGCCGAGCATGAAGGGGATGGAGGCGCGCGACGTGGCGGTTCCTGATCGACGTGGAGTTGAGTATTGAAGTTGCAAAATTAAACCCTAAATGGGTATAGTTGGGTTCGGCCGTGCTATTATCACCTGGAGAAGTAACGTGAGATGGAAGATGGTATGGGATGGCCAAGATTGCAGGGAGCAAGATCATAGGGCTGAGATTTGGTGGAAGGTTTAAAGATGAAATTAAATGTTGTAAATTTAAATTATAAAAATTCGAGTAAACTTGTAAAATGCATAACTTTTTCATACGAGGTCGAAAACGCGCGAAACCAGTTGCGTTGGAATCGTATGGACGAGCACTACGCGATGGAATTGGATTGGAGTCGTTTGGAGTTAGTGAGAATTTTGGGTAAAATTAAACGTCCGTTTAATTTTATTCGAAATAAATCGCTAAAACGGAATAAAAATCAAGGTGAGAACTTCTCACTCAATCGAATCAGTTTCAATTTTATTTTAAATAGTTATATTTAAAATATTTGAATGCATGTTTGAATGATGATTGTTATCTATTGATTGTTAAAATAGACATTATGCGCCGTTAGTAAGCGGATGTTATTTATTAAAAACATATACCGCGAATATTTCATAAACAGTGAAATTGGTATTATATATAATAGCAATATATATATATATTGGCATATGTATATATTGGAGTTATTGATTTCCCGCATTTGTTTAGCGGATGAGACCCTATTGCGCCGTCTATTAAGCGGATAATATTATTAAATCCCATATATCGCGATAATTCCGTACTGGAGCGGAATTGGTATTGTGCTAATGTTTGTGGATGCAGGAAAACAGGTTGGAGGGATCCAACTAGATTCCTCAACAGTATTTATTTGAGTTCAGATATTTTGATATTTGATGGATTATCATATCGATATATGATATCGTTGTTGTCGTGATTGACTATTTGGTATGTAGCTTCATTGGACCAAATTTTGGAATTTTAAAAGGATTTCAAAGTGATTTTTGAAAGTATACGTTTATAAAATATTTTTGGAATTGATTTATTTTAAATAAATAAACGTTATAATTTTAATGTTATAAAAATTATGATATTTTTGAGAAATATAGTTAAAGGTTGATTTTTGAAAATATGGGATTAATGATTTTACAAAATAGATAAATTGGGATTTTAGAATTTATTGTGAAAAGTTTAAAAATAGGATTTATGAAATTTAATTATTTTATGAATAAAAATGGTGAAATTATAAAGGATATTAAAGATGTTTTAAAAGAATAATATAAATTGATTTATATAAAAAGATTTATAAATTGATAATTTATAAATGAAAATATTTGAATTATAAAACGAGTTTTTATAAGTGTTTGAATGAAGTGAAAATGGATTGCATAAGGGAATGGAATTTTATAAGCAGTAGGTTTATAAAATTTATAAAGTTATTAAAAGAATAGATTTGGATAAATAATTGAATCTTATAAGTTATAAGATTTATAATTATGAAGTTCAAAGGAACGATTTTTGCAAACAAATAAATTATAAGTATTTAACTTATAACGTGAACTTTTGGTTTGTAATTGGGTTATGAATTGAATATAGGTTAATAAAGGAATTTATAAACATTGTTTTATAAATTCGCAAACGACTTATTTTGATAAGTAAATTGTTGAAACCTATTAATGGAGTTATATTCACGTTTTTGACTGTGAATAATCCTTTGAAATAAAATGAATAGAAGTGATGAAATTTGTAACGTAGTATATTCACGTTTTTGAATAGTGAATAATATGTTAAAGAAAATGTTTAGGATGTGATATTGTGAATTGAATTTAAAACGATCTAACGATGTTTTAAAATGTGTTGAGATTCGAAACCATAGATTTCAACATTCATTGTTGAAATAGACGTTTTCGAGAAATAAAAGGAAATAGTGGACTATAACACTGTTGTTATAGTAAATGATTTCCGAAAGGAAATGTTTTGTATAGTATTGGGATTTATATATCTATCTTAAGTTCGAATACCTATACTAGTGATTTTGGGGTGTCGTAACGATGTTTTACGCAACATTCGTTTTGGCCCAAATAAATATGTTTAAAAGAATGATTTCCTTAAAGAATGAAATATATACTTAATTTCGATTGAAGTATATTGAATATTTTCCAAGTGTTGAAAATAAATAAAATTTGTGAATTACTTATGAATAAATAAGTATGGAAATGTTTTCCAATATAAAGTGAATATCTTAAGAATTTATCTTTTTGAAGATAAATTGAAAATGAATAACTGAAATCATATATTCATAGATATTGTGAAATATAAATTCGCTATGGAATTTATGAATGAAAAGGAGAATTTGTTTAAAAATAAATATTGATTTATTTTTTGAAGTATTGAAAATAATATATCTTGTAAAGATATTTTGGAAAATAAATAATTTGGAAAATTATTTGGAATCTGGTGATGTGTGCATATCCATTGATAGTTCAATAACCGTCTATCAATATTTACCTTTGAAAGGTATTTGTTGTGATTTGCTGAAATTGAATGCTACACTTATTTTTAAATTTTTGCGCTCGTTATTCGGATTACCCATTCCGAATAGTGATACGACGTAACGGATAGCATTGATGACCGGTGTTGAAGACCGGGTATATACGAAAGCGATAGGATGACCTATCGATTGTCTCTGCACTGGGTAGCTCCTGGTATAGAGATTCCCTAAGTGATGGGAAATCCGAACGTGATTAGTGAATATCCGGATTGCAAGGGCTTCGTGAGAAGTACCTTCGGTTCTGTTCGAGCCCGGAACAGACTTGTATGGATTGTATGTCTGACATTACAAATTGAGATATAAAGCCGATTTCATTCAAATATATTTCTGTTGGTGGCGGAGAATTTATTCTTTTAGCTTAACACCCTTCTCTGAGACGTACGAGCTCAGAGGTTATGTAGTTGAAGGTCATCAGCGATATATTCCCAATTTGGTAATGTGACATGCTGAGTGTTGCTGTGAAATGATCATTGTGTTGATTATTTGTGATAGGATCGTTTATTTGATCGTCTATCCTGGTGATCATTTCTATGATCATTTGTTGACCCAAAGCATGGCTTTTGTATAAAGTATGTTTTTGTGGACGTGACTTCGTCGAGCCTCACACCTCGGGAATGGTCAAAACAGGAAAGATGCGGCAAGGTTATGAGGGGTAGCGCCCTTTAAGATATGTGCATTTCCTTCTGGAAAAGGGTGGTATCATGGTATGGAGCCCAGATACTTACTCATGTTGAAAACACTTTATGATTGTGTGAATTGATTGCGAGCGCTCGGTGAAAGGTCCCAAAGGACCGGGGGATGGCATATTCGGTCAGTTGTTACTCAGTTAGGGGTAACCCGGCCTTGTGTTGGTAGAGATCCGGTTTGGTTCTCGAGGATGTCCATCCAGAGGCATTCTCATGTGGCAATGGGAAGTTCCTTGGCCTGATCATTCGTTGGAAATCCAAAGAAACAATACGATCTTGTACGGTTTTAGTTGTAGAACCTGCTTCCTCAGGAGGTAGCTATAGTAGGCATAATATAATGGTACCTATGCTGGCTAAGATTTATATTCTACTTTCGAAATGAATTTTTCCTACACTATGCACTAATAATAATATCAAATGTTTCTTTTTAATGCGTATCAAGCATCTTTGACTATCATAAGGAGAAATCTCCTCCGAGTCTGCGTTTGCATTGTGTGTGTGGCGGGAGGTCTTATGGTAGTCTCATTTTTAAAAGCATTGCGAATTGACTTTAAAAATATTCCTCTATTTTGATTTTAAAGATAAATAAACTGTTTTGAGTTCTCACACCAGTCACATGACTGACTCGGAGTTTATTGTTTTCCTTCCTAAACTCTGGGTGCCCACCAATTTCCACACGGGCAGTCAAGAGTTAAGGTTTATCAGGATATTCTGGATATTTTGGAGTTGCTGGAGGCAAGCTGGATGGCATGGTGTATTACTAGTATATAGTATTTCTTTTTCCGCTGCATTGTTTGTTGTTGTATGTTGTTGTACACTCTGATGATATGATGTAATGAAATGTGATGTAATGTAATAACTGATATAGTTCTTTGTTTAAAGATTATTCATTTATTACTATATGTTGTTCCGCTGCGAATTATGAGATTCTGATATTGTTGTGTTGTGTTGTGTTCTGTTCCGTTCTATTTTCTATTTTCTTTCTTCTCTATTTTCTATCTTCTTATCTTTCCTCTCTTCTTCTGTCTTTTTCTTTTTCTTAAAACCCTAAGTGTTCGGTTTTCCGTCGTTCGATTGCTCGGCAGTCGATAAAGTGAGTATCGATGTTGAATTTTCGAAAGACGAAGAATCGGGTCCTTACAGTTGGTATCAGAGCTTATGGTTAAGCGACAACCATGGTTTTGTTGGGTAGTACTCATTAGAGATAGAGTCAGCAGTACTCTAGAATGAGTTTGAGTGTAATAATAGCTATGAGTGCGTATTTGTTAGTGAATATAAAATTGTTTTATATTGTGATGATTGGTTTGTTGAGTGGTATATAGATTCTGGTTAATACGAGTAATTAACGTGGTTGATAGGGATTTCTAAACACTTGTACAGAACAATTCGACACAGTATTGTTTTAAATTGGGTAAATGAAATAATTTTACCTTGATTATATTTTATATATGAAGAAATAATTTTTCAAAATTATTAAAGTATATAAGTTGATTGTTTAGTTGTTTGAATAATCTAAATAAAAGAATAATTGTATAAGCAAAAGAATTATAAGAATTGAATTATAATTAAAGTGATTTACAATTGAGAAATAAACTTATATATATATAAGAAGTGAAACTATATGAATATATTTATGAATATGAGTTATAAATAAAAAAATGAATTTAAAGTTAAATGAAAATTTACGTTAGAATTTGGAAGCTGAATTTATTTATAAGTGGGATTTAAGTTATGTAAAACCAAGTGATGTTTGTAAAATGAAATATAACTTCAGAGATGTTGAATGAAGTTGATATTAGTATCAAAGTAAAATAATAAAGTTTAGTGATAAATGTGAACTTAAGTTATGTAAATGAAATTCAACTTTAGAAATTGAATTGAATTAATGGATTGAATATTAATCAATTAAATGTGAATAATTGATATGAAATAATGAATATAAATGTTAATTCATTAAAATCTAATGTTATTGGAAGTTGAATAATTGAATGAAAATCAATTTAATTAAACCAATTGTAAGCAAAGGAATTTGGTTGTAATTAATATACATTGGTTGTTATATGATTGTTAGTTGATTGTATATAATTCATTAAGTGTTAATGAAATTGGAAGCTAAAGTAATTGAAATTCAATTAGAAGTTAAGTGAATCTTAAATAGAATTGAATTTGATTTGGAAGTGTACCAACTTGAATATGAATTAGTGAATATAAACTAATTGAAAATGAATGTTAGTAAAATCATCCACTATTAATGAATCAAATGTGATTTAAATTGAAAACCAATTCATTGAATATTAATGAGAATATAAATGAATATATATTGGTTATGGATGATGGTTGGTTGATGTTTGCATTTGTTGTTTTGTTGCATTTGCTATGTGGCATATATAGTTATTTTGTTGCTATATGTTGTGTATCGATACTATTATCTATATACATGATTCTCATGTTGTTTGTTGAGTGTTTAGTAGGTGCGGATCGCGTTTGCTTCGCATTTGGAGCTCGCTTTCGCGCTATATTAGCCGTATATGCTTGCTAATAAAATATAAGGTACATATCTCGGATTAAATATCGTACTTTTACAAATTTTTCCCTTCGGGATGCCTCATTACTTGATGAGATGTATATTTGTGATATATATACTGTCATTTTTTTTCGGATCGAGCCGCGCAAAGGAGACTATGGCGAATTTTTCCGAAAATTTAAGGCGTTAGAAAAAATTTGAGAAAATTGGAAAATTTTGAAAACTTTAACTTTGATTTTGGAGTTGAAAGTTAAATAATAGTAGTTGTTTTTGAATGGATAACTAAGTATGATTTGAAAACTTAGTAAAGTTATTGTAAGAAGTTTAACTATGAATTTTGGGAAAGTTAATAGATTCTGTAACTTTTCTTACTTGTTAATTTCGAGGACAAAATTCTTTTAAGGGGGGAAGATTGTAACGACCCAGAATTTTTGATAATTAAAAATTGAATATTTAATTAATTTTAGATTTTAATAAGTGAATTTATAAGTCGAATAAATTTTTATTTGAATAATTGGATTTAATTGAATAATTAAATCAATAATTTAATAGGTTAAATTATGGCAATAATTGAAAATTTGGGTTAAATATGATTGAAAATGATTTGTAAAATTTTATTTTATCATGTTGGAGTTAGAATGATATTTTAGAACTTTTAAAATCGAATTAAGAGTTAATTTGTGAAGATTGAATATTTTAATATTAAAATCGACTAGTGAAAATAGTCAATTTTTGAACAGTCTCAGAATTGGACGAAACCAGTTTCATTGGATCCGTAATAGTTAGTTATTACCGGATTTCAATTTTCGTGTCAATCGCAGTTATCGTTTGATCGTGGCAGCTTGAAACGCATCGAATTATTTTTAATATTAATTTGGCGAGTTAAAATAGCCATTTTTCAAAAAGTCTCGGATTTCGACGAAACCAGTTTCATCGGATCCGTAATGTGATATTATTGTAAGGTTTCAAATTTCGTGTCAATTGGATTTACCGTTTGTCCGGTACAAATTAAAACGCCTAGAAAATCGTTTAAATCGGTTTAATTCAAATTGAACGTTTATAGCCATAACTCGCACAGATGTCCGAATTAGCTTTCGAAACCTGTTCCATTGTGTCCGAAACGCGGGGTAAACCCTAGAAACGCTGGTTACGGCGCGTAAATCGGAGTTCGGAATTCCCGGATGAATAGTGTCGTTCGTTTTCCTATAAATAGCCCCCCTCTCTCATAAATTAGAAAAAAATAATAATAAAACCCTAATTCCTAAACCCTAGCCGCCAGTGAAGAAATGCATGGCCGAAAATCACTCTCCTTTCCCCCTCAATCTCTCCCAATCTACAAACAATTAGAAGAAGTGTTTAACATGAAAGTTGTGGAGCGTCTCGAGCTCGTTAGATCCATACGGTGATGATGGAGTTTGGCGTTGCGTGGAGAGAGGGGGATGGCCGCGTTCGTGGGCCGCATGTCCTCGTTTTTCGTGCAACATAGGGGACCGAGCTTCATGAGGATGGAGCCGAGCATGAAGGGGATGGAGGCGCGCGACGTGGCGGTTCCTGATCGACGTGGAGTTGAGTATTGAAGTTGCAAAATTAAACCCTAAATGGGTATAGGTGGGTTCGGCCGTGCTATTATCACCTGGAGAAGTAACGTGAGATGGAAGATGCTATGGGACGGCCAAGATTGCAGGGAGCAAGATCATAGGGCTGAGATTTGGTGGAAGGTTTAAAGATGAAATTAAATGTTGTAAATTTAAATTATAAAAATTCGAGTAAACTTGTAAAATGCATAACTTTTTCATACGAGGTCGAAAACGCGCGAAACCAGTTGCGTTGGAATCGTATGGACGAGCACTACGCGATGGAATTGGATTGGAGTCGTTTGGAGTTAGTGAGAATTTTGGGTAAAATTAAACGTCCGTTTAATTTTATTCGAAATAAATCGCTAAAACGGAATAAAAATCAAGGTGAGAACTTCTCACTCAATCGAATCAGTTTCGATTTTATTTTAAATAGTTATATTTAAAATATTTGAATGCATGTTGGAATGATGATTGTTATCTATTGATTGTTAAAATAGACATTATGCGCCGTTAGTAAGCGGATGTTATTTATTAAAAACATATACCGCGAATATTTCATAAACAGTGAAATTGGTATTATATATAATAGATATATATATATATTGGCATATATATATATATATTGGAGTTATTGATTTCCCGCATTTGTTTAGCGGATGAGACCCTATTGCGCCGTCTATTAAGCGGATAATATTATTAAATCCCATATACCGCGATAATTCCGTACTGGAGCGGAATTGGTATTGTGCTAATGTTTGTGGATGCAGGAAAACAGGTTGGAGGGATCCAACTGGATTCCTCAACAGTATTTATTTGAATTCAGATATTTTGATATTTGATGGATTATCATATCGATATATGATATCGTTGTTGTCGTGATCGACTATTTGGTATGTAGCATCATTGGACCAAATTTTGGAATTTTAAAAGGATTTCAAAGTGATTTTTGAAAGTATACGTTTATAAAATATTTTTGGAATTGATTTATTTTAAATAAATAAACGTTATAATTTTAATGTTATAAAAATTATGATATTTTTGAGAAATATAGTTAAAGGTTGATTTTTGAAAATATGGGATTAATGATTTTGTAAAATAGATAAATTGGGATTTTAGAATTTATTGTGAAAAGTTTAAAAATAGGATTTATGAAATTTAATTATTTTATGAATCAAAATGGTGAAATTATAAAGGAGATTAAATATGTTTTAAAAGAATAATATAAATTGATTTATATAAAAAGATTTATAAATTGATAATTTATAAATGAAAATATTTGAATTATAAAACGAGTTTTTATAAGTGTTTGAATGAAGTGAAAATGGATTGCATAAGGGAATGGAATTTTATAAGCAGTAGGTTTATAAAATTTATAAAGTTATTAAAAGAATAGATTTGGATAAATAATTGAATCTTATAAGTTATAAGATTTATAATTATGAAGTTCAAAGGAACGATTTTTGCAAACAAATAAATTATAAGTATTTAACTTATAATGTGAACTTTTGGTTTATAATTGGGTTATGAATTGAATATAGGTTAATAAAGGAATTTATAAACATTGTTTTATAAATTCACAAACGACTTATTTTGATAAGTAAATTGTTGAAACCTATTAATGGAGTTATATTCACGTTTTTGACTGTGAATAATCCTTTGAAATAAAATGAATAGAAGTGATGAAATTTGTAACGTAGTATATTCACGTTTTTGAATAGTGAATAATATGTTAAAGAAAATGTTTAGGATGTGATATTGTGAATTGAATTTAAAACGATCTAACGATGTTTTAAAATGTGTTGAGATTCGAAACCATAGATTTCAACATTCATTGTTGAAATAGACGTTTTCGAGAAATAAAAGGAAATAGTGGACTATAACACTGTTGTTATAGTAAACGATTTCCGAAAGGAAATGTTTTGTATAGTATTGGGATTTATATATCTATCTTAAGTTCGAATCCCTATACTAGTGATTTTGGGGTGTCGTAACGATGTTTTACGCAACATTCGTTTTGGCCCAAATAAATATGTTTAAAAGAATGATTTCCTTAAAGAATGAAATATATACTTAATTTCGATTGAAGTATATTGAATATTTTCCAAGTGTTGAAAATAAATAAAATTTGTGAATTACTTATGAATAAATAAGTATGGAAATGTTTTCCAATATAAAGTGAATATCTTAAGAATTTATCTTTTTGAAGATAAATTGAAAATGAATAATTGAAATCATATATTTATAGATATTGTGAAATATAAATTCGCTATGGAATTTATGAATGAAAAGGAGAATTTGTTTAAAAATAAATATTGATTTATTTTTTGAAGTATTGAAAATAATATATCTTGTAAAGATATTTTGAAAAATAAATAATTTGGAAAATTATTTGGAATCTGGTGATGTGTGCATATCCATTGATAGTTCAATAACCGTCTATCAATATTTACCTTTGAAAGGTATTTGTTGTGATTTGCTGAAATTGAATGCTACACTTATTTTTAAATTTTTGCGCTCGTTACTCGGATTACCCATTCCGAATAGTGATACGAAGTAACGGATAGCATTGATGACCGGTGTTGAAGACCGGGTATTTACGAAAGCGATAGGATGACCTATCGATTGTCTCTGCACTGGGTAGCTCCTGGTATAGAGATTCCCTAAGTGATGGGAAATCCGAACGTGATTAGTGAATATCCGGATTGCAAGGGCTTCGTGAGAAGTGCCTTCGGTTCTGTTCGAGCCCGGAACAGACTTGTATGGATTGTATGTCTGACATTACAAATTGAGATATAAAGCCGATTTCATTCAAATATATTTCTGTTGGTGGCGGAGAATTTATTCTTTTAGCTTAACACCCTTCTCTGAGACGTACGAGCTCAGAGGTTATGTAGTTGAAGGTTATCAGCGATATATTCCCAATTTGGTAATGTGACATGCTGAGTGTTGCTGTGAAATGATCATTGTGTTGATTATTTGTGATAGGATCGTTTATTTGATCGTCTATCCTGGTGATCATTTCTATGATCATTTGTTGACCCAAAGCATGGCTTTTGTATAAAGTATGTTTTTGTGGACGTGACTTCGTCGAGCCTCACACCTCGGGAATGGTCAAAACAGGAAAGATGCGGCAAGGTTATGAGGGGTAGCGCCCTTTAGGATATGTGCATTTCCTTCTGGAAAAGGGTGGTATCATGGTATGGAGCCCAGATACTTACTCATGTTGAAAACACTTTATGATTGTGTGAATTGATTGCGAGCGCTCGGTGAAAGGTCCCAAAGGACCGGAGGATGGCATATTCGGTCAGTTGTTACTCAGTTAGGGGTAACCCGGCCTTGTGTTGGTAGAGATCCGGTTTGGTTCTCGGGGATGTCCATCCAGAGTCATTCTCATGTGGCAATGGGAAGTTCCTTGGCCTGATCATTCATTGGAAATCCAAAGAAACAATACGATCTTGTACGGTTTTAGTTGTAGAACCTGCTTCCTCAGGAGGTAGCTATAGTAGGCATAATATAATGGTACCTATGCTGGCTAAGATTTATATTCTACTTTCGAAATGAATTTTTCCTACACTATGCACTAATAATAATATCAAATGTTTCTTTTTAATGCGTATCAAGCATCTTTGACTATCATAAGGAGAAATCTCCTCCGAGTCTGCGTTTGCATTGTGTGTGTGGCGGGAGGTCTTATGGTAGTCTCATTTTTAAAAGCATTGCGAATTGACTTTAAAAATATTCCTCTATTTTGATTTTAAAGATAAATAAACTGTTTTGAGTTCTCACACCAGTCACATGACTGACTCGGAGTTTATTGTTTTCCTTCCTAAACTCTGGGTGCCCACCAATTTCCACACGGGCAGTCAAGAGTTAAGGTTTATCAGGATATTCTGGATATTTTGGAGTTGCTGGAGGCAAGCTGGATGGCATGGCGTATTACTAGTATATAGTATTTCTTTTTCCGCTGCATTGTTTGTTGTTGTATGTTGTTGTACACTCTGATGATATGATGTAATGAAATGTGATGTAATGTAATAACTGATATAGTTCTTTGTTTAAAGATTATTCATTTATTATTATATGTTGTTCCGCTGCGAATTATGAGATTCTGATATTGTTGTGTTGTGTTCTGTTTCGTTCTATTTTCTATTTTCTTTCTTCTCTATTTTCTATCTTCTTATCTTTCCTCTCTTTTTCTGTCTTTTTCTTTTTCTTAAAACCCTAAGTGTTTGGTTTTCCGTCGTTCGATTGCTCGGCAGTCGATAAAGTGAGTATCGATGTTGAATTTTCGAAAGACGAAGAATCGGGTCCTTACAGTTGGTATTAGAGCTTATGGTTAAGCGACAACCATGGTTCTGTTGGGTAGTACTCATTAGAGATAGAGTCAGCAGTACTCTAGAATGAGTTTGAGTGTAATAATAGCTATGAGTGCGTATTTGTTAGTGAATATAAAATTGTTTTATATTGTGATGATTGGTTTGTTGAGTGGTATATAGGTTCTGGTTAATACGAGTAATTAACGTGGTTGATAGGGATTTCTAAACACTTGTACAGAACAATTCGACACAGTATTGTTTTAAATTGGATAAATGAAATAATTTTACCTTGATTATATTTTATATATGAAGAAATAATTTTTCAAAATTATTAAAGTATATAAGTTGATTGTTTAGTTTTTTGAATAATCTAAATAAAAGAATAATTGTATAAGCAAAAGAATTATAAGAATTGAATTATAATTAAAGTGATTTACAATTGAGAAATAAACTTATATATATATAAGAAGTGAAACTATATGAATATATTTATGAATATGAGTTATAAATAAAAAAATGAATTTAAAGTTAAATGAAAATTTACTTTAGAATTTGGAAGCTGAATTTATTTATAAGTGGAATTTAAGTTATGTAAAACCAAGTGATGTTTGTAAAATGAAATATAACTTAAGAGATGTTGAATGAAGTTGATATTAGTATCAAAGTAAAATAATAAAGTTTAGTGATAAATGGGAACTTAAGTTATGCAAATGAAATTCAACTTTAGAAATTGAATTGAATTAATGGATTGAATATTAATCAATTAAATGTGAATAATTGATATGAAATAATGAATATAAATGTTAATTCATTAAAATCTAATGTTATTGGAAGTTGAATATTTGAATGAAAATCAATTTAATTAAACCAATTGTAAGCAAAGGAATTTGGTTGTAATTAATATACATTGGTTGTTATATGATTGTTAGTTGATTGTATATAATTCATTAAGTGTTAATGAAATTGGAAGCTAAAGTAATTGAAATTCAATTAGAAGTTAAGTGAATCTTAAATAGAATTGAATTTGATTTGGAAGTGTACCAACTTGAATATGAATTAGTGAATATAAACTAATTGAAAATGAATGTTAGTAAAAACATCCACTATTAATGAATCAAATGTGATTTAAATTGAAAACCAATTCATTGAATATTAATGAGAATATAAATGAATATTTATTGGTTATGGATGATGGTTGGTTGATGTTTGCATTTGTTGTTTTGTTGCATTTGCTATGTGGCATATATAGTTATTTTGTTGCTATATGTTGTGTATCGATACTATTATCTATATACATGATTCTCATGTTGTTTGTTGAGTGTTTAGTAGGTGCGGATCGCGTTTGCTTCGCATTTGGAGCTCGCTTTCGCGCTATATTAGCCGTATATGCTTGCTAATAAAATATAAGGTACATATCTCGGATTAAATATTGTACTTTTACAAATTTTTCCCTTCGGGATGCCTCATTACTTGATGAGATGTATATTTGTGATATATATACTGTCATTTTTTTTTCGGATCGAGCCGTGCAAAGGAGACTATGGCGAATTTTTCCGAAAATTTAAGGCGTTAGAAAAAATTTGAGAAAATTGGAAAATTTTGAAAACTTTAACTTTGATTTTGGAGTTGAAAGTTAAATAATAGTAGTTGTTTTTGAATGGATAACTAAGTATGATTTGGAAACTTAGTAAAGTTATTGTAAGAAGTTTAACTATGAATTTTGGGAAAGTTAATAGATTCTGTAACTTTTCTTACTTGTTAATTTCGAGGACGAAATTCTTTTAAGGGGGGAAGATTGTAACGACCCAGAATTTTTGATAATTAAAAATTGAATATTTAATTAATTTTAAATATTAATAAGTGAATTTATAAGTCAAATAAATTTTTATTTGAATAATTGGATTTAATTGAATAATTAAATCAATAATTTAATAGGTTAAATTATGGCAATAATTGAAAATTTGGGTTAAATATGATTGGAAATGATTTGTAAAATTTTATTTTATCATGTTGGAGTTAGAATGATATTTTAGAACTTTTAAAATCGAATTAAGAGTTAATTTGTGAAGACTGAATATTTTAATATTAAAATCGACTAGTGAAAATAGTCAATTTTTGAACAGTCTCAGAATTCGACGAAACCAGTTTCATTGGATCCGTAATAGTTAGTTATTACCGGATTTCAATTTTCGTGTCAATCGGAGTTATCGTTTGATCGTGGCAGCTTGAAACGCATCGAATTATTTTTAATATTAATTTGGCGAGTTAAAATAGCCATTTTTCAAAAGTCTCGGATTTCGACGAAATCAGTTACATCGGATCCGTAATGTGATATTATTGTAAGGTTTCAAATTTCGTGTCAATTGGATTTACCGTTTGTCCGGTACAAATTAAAACGCCTAGAAAATCGTTTAAATCGGTTTAATTCAAATTGAACGTTTATAGCCATAACTCGCACAGATGTCCGAATTAGCTTTCGAAACCTGTTCCATTGTGTCCGGAACGCGGGGTAAACCCTAGAAACGCTGGTTACGGCGCGTAAATCGGAGTTCGGAATTCCCGGATGAATAGTGTCGTTCGTTTTCCTATAAATAGCCCCCCTCTCTCATAAATTAGAAAAAAATAATAATAAAACCCTAATTCCTAAACCCTAGCCGCCAGTGAAGAAATGCATGGCCGAAAATCACTCTCCTTTCCCCCTCAATCTCTCCCAATCTACAAACAATTAGAAGAAGTGTTTAACATGAAAGTTGTGGAGCGTCTCGAGCTCGTTAGATCCATACGGTGATGATGGAGTTTGGCGTTGCGTGGAGAGAGGGAGATGGCCGCGTTCGTGGGCCGCATGTCCTCGTTTTTCGTGCAACATAGGGGACCGAGCTTCATGAGGATGGAGCCGAGCATGAAGGGGATGGAGGCGCGCGACGTGGCGGTTCCTGATCGACGTGGAGTTGAGTATTGAAGTTGCAAAATTAAACCCTAAATGGGTATAGGTGGGTTCGGCCGTGCTATTATCACCTGGAGAAGTAACGTGAGATGGAAGATGCTATGGGACGGCCAAGATTGCAGGGAGCAAGATCATAGGGCTGAGATTTGGTGGAAGGTTTAAAGATGAAATTAAATGTTGTAAATTTAAATTATAAAAATTCGAGTAAACTTGTAAAATGCATAACTTTTTCATACGAGGTCGAAAACGCGCGAAACTAGTTGCGTTGGAATCGTATGGACGAGCACTACGCGATGGAATTGGATTGGAGTCATTTGGAGTTAGTGAGAATTTTAGGTAAAATTAAACGTCCGTTTAATTTTATTCGAAATAAATCGCTAAAACGGAATAAAAATCAAGGTGAGAACTTCTCACTCAATCGAATCAGTTTCGATTTTATTTTAAATAGTTATATTTAAAATATTTGAATGCATGTTTGAATGATGATTGTTATCTATTGATTGTTAAAATAGACATTATGCGCCGTTAGTAAGCGGATGTTATTTATTAAAAACATATACCGCGAATATTTCATAAACAGTGAAATTGGTATTATATATAATAGCAATATATATATTGGCATATGTATATATTGGAGTTATTGATTTCCCACATTTGTTTAGCGGATGAGACCCTATTGCGCCGTCTATTAAGCGGATAATATTATTAAATCCCATATACCGCGATAATTCCATACTGGAGCGGAATTGGTATTGTGCTAATGTTTGTGGATGCAGGAAAACAGGTTGGAGGGATCCAACTGGATTCCTCAACAATATTTATTTGAATTCAGATATTTTGATATTTGATGGATTATCATATCGATATATGATATCGTTGTTGTCGTGATTGACTATTTGGTATGTAGCATCATTGGACCAAATTTTGGAATTTTAAAAGGATTTCAAAGTGATTTTTGAAAGTATACGTTTATAAAATATTTTTGGAATTGATTTATTTTAAATAAATAAACGTTATAATTTTAATGTTATAAAAATTATGATATTTTTGAGAAATATAGTTAAAGGTTGATTTTTGAAAATATGGGATTAATGATTTTATAAAATAGATAAATTGGGATTTTAGAATTTATTGTGAAAAGTTTAAAAATAGGATTTATGAAATTTAATTATTTTATGAATCAAAATGGTGAAATTATAAAGGAGATTAAAGATGTTTTAAAAGAATAATATAAATTGATTTATATAAAAAGATTTATAAATTGATAATTTATAAATGAAAATATTTGAATTATAAAATGAGTTTTTATAAGTGTTTGAATGAAGTGAAAATGGATTGCATAAGGGAATGGAATTTTATAAGCAGTAGGTTTATAAAATTTATAAAGTTATTAAAAGAATAGATTTGGATAAATAATTGAATCTTATAAGTTATAAGATTTATAATTATGAAGTTCAAAGGAACGATTTTTGCAAACAAATAAATTATAAGTATTTAACTTATAACGTGAACTTTTGGTTTATAATTGGGTTATGAATTGAATATAGGTTAATAAAGGAATTTATAAACATTGTTTTATAAATTCGCAAACGACTTATTTTGATAAGTAAATTGTTGAAACCATTAATGGAGTTATATTCACGTTTTTGACTGTGAATAATCCTTTGAAATAAAATGAATAGAAGTGATGAAATTTGTAACGTAGTATATTCACGTTTTTGAATAGTGAATAATATGTTAAAAAAAATGTTTAGGATGTGATATTGTGAATTGAATTTAAAACGATCTAACGATGTTTTAAAATGTGTTGAGATTCGAAACCATAGATTTCAACATTCATTGTTGAAATAGACGTTTTCGAGAAATAAAAGGAAATAGTGGACTATAACACTGTTGTTATAGTAAATGATTTCCGAAAGGAAATGTTTTGTATAGTATTGGGATTTATTTATCTATCTTAAGTTCGAATCCCTATACTAGTGATTTTGGGGTGTCGTAACGATGTTTTACGCAACATTCGTTTTGGCCCAAATAAATATGTTTAAAAGAATGATTTCCTTAAAGAATGAAATATATACTTAATTTCGATTGAAGTATAATGAATATTTTCCAGGTGTTGAAAATGAATAAAATTTGTGAATTACTTATGAATAAATAAGTATGGAAATGTTTTCCAATATAAAGTGAATATCTTAAGAATTTATCTTTTTGAAGATAAATTGAAAATGAATAATTGAAATCATATATTCATAGATATTGTGAAATATAAATTCGCTATGGAATTTATGAATGAAAAGGAGAATTTGTTTAAAAATAAATATTGATTTATTTTTTGAAGTATTGAAAATAATATATCTTGTAAAGATATTTTGGAAAATAAATAATTTGGAAAATTATTTGGAATCTGGTGATGTGTGCATATCCATTGATAGTTCAATAACCGACTATCAATATTTACCTTTGAAAGGTATTTGTTGTGATTTGCTGAAATTGAATGCTACACTTATTTTTAAATTTTTGCACTCGTTATTCGGATTACCCATTCCGAATAGTGATACGACGTAATGGATAGCATTGATGACCGGTGTTGAAGACCGGGTATTTGTGAAAGCGATAGTATGACCTATCGATTGTCTCTGCACTGGGTAGCTCCTGGTATAGAGATTCCCTAAGTGATGGGAAATCCGAACGTGATTAGTGAATATCCGGATTGCAAGGGCTTCGTGAGAAGTGCCTTCGGTTCTGTTCGAGCTCGGAACATACTTGTATGGATTGTATGTCTGACATTACAAATTGAGATATAAAGCCGATTTCATTCAAATATATTTCTGTTGGTGGCGGAGAATTTATTCTTTTAGCTTAACACCCTTCTCTGAGACGTACGAGCTCAGAGGTTATGTAGTTGAAGGTTATCAGCGATATATTCCCAATTTGGTAATGTGACATGCTGAGTGTTGCTGTGAAATGATCATTGTGTTGATTATTTGTGATAGGATCGTTTATTTGATCGTCTATCCTGGTGATCATTTCTATGATCATTTGTTGACCCAAAGCATGGCTTTTGTATAAAGTATGTTTTTGTGGACGTGACTTCGTCGAGCCTCACACCTCGGGAATGGTCAAAACTGGAAAGATGCGGCAAGGTTATGAGGGGTAGCGCCCTTTAGGATATGTGCATTTCCTTCTGGAAAAGGGTGATATCATGGTATGGAGCCCAGATACTTACTCATGTTGAAAACACTTTATGATTGTGTGAATTGATTGCGAGCGCTCGGTGAAAGGTCCCAAAGGACCGGGGGATGGCATATTCGGTCAGTTGTTACTCAGTTAGGGGTAACCCGGCCTTGTGTTGGTAGAGATCCGGTTTGGTTCTCGAGGATGTCCATCCAGAGGCATTCTCATGTGGCAATGGGAAGTTCCTTGGCCCGATCATTCGTTGGAAATCCAAAGAAACAATACGATCTTGTACGGTTTTAGTTGTAGAACCTGCTTCCTCAGGAGGTAGCTATAGTAGGCATAATATAATGGTACCTATGCTGGCTAAGATTTATATTCTACTTTCGAAATGAATTTTTCCTACACTATGCACTAATAATAATATCAAATGTTTCTTTTTAATGCGTATCAAGCATCTTTGACTATCATAAGGAGAAATCTCCTCCGAGTCTGCGTTTGCATTGTGTGTGTGGCGGGAGGTCTTATGGTAGTCTCATTTTTAAAAGCATTGCGAATTGACTTTAAAAATATTCCTCTATTTTGATTTTAAAGATAAATAAACTGTTTTGAGTTCTCACACCAGTCACATGACTGACTCGGAGTTTATTGTTTTCCTTCCTAAACTCTGGGTGCCCACCAATTTCCACACGGGCAGTCAAGAGTTAAGGTTTATCAGGATATTCTGGATATTTTGGAGTTGCTGGAGGCAAGCTGGATGGCATGGCGTATTACTAGTATATAGTATTTCTTTTTCCGCTGCATTGTTTGTTGTTGTGTGTTGTTGTACACTCTGATGATATGATGTAATGAAATGTGATGTAATGTAATAACTGATATAGTTCTTTGTTTAAAGATTATTCATTTATTATTATATGTTGTTCCGCTGCGAATTGTGAGATTCTGATATTGTTGTGTTGTGTTCTGTTTCGTTCTATTTTCTATTTTCTTTCTTCTCTATTTTCTATCTTCTTATCTTTCCTCTCTTCTTCTGTCTTTTTCTTTTTCTTAAAACCCTAAGTGTTTGGTTTTCCGTCGTTCGATTGCTCGGCAGTCGATAAAGTGAGTATCGATGTTGAATTTTCGAAAGATGAAGAATCGGGTCCTTACAGTTTTGAAATAAATAGTTCACATAGCCGAAGGTCTTACATTAATTAAATTCCAACACAATATATATAAAACTAAGACTGAAGGCACTTATTGAAAAATGGATTCCATACAATGACTGGGCTGCTAGGGTACCGTCTGTCAAGGTGCATCTCTAAATATAATAACACCGAGGACCTTACCTAGATCCCCAGCCAACACAAGAGCGGCCTACCCCTTGTTGGGTAGTACCGAATAAGATCACTCCTCGGTTAGGATCTGCAACCATACCAAGCATACGTGAATTGATAGTAGGGAGTCTAGATAGGGATAACTTACCATAACGGGAGAGACCCACTAAGCCTTGCTACATCTCTCTTATTTAGTCATTCCCGGTTGAGGAGGCCCGAGGCAACATTTTACCTTTATTATAGCATTGCCACTTGAAATGCTAACATTACCTTCCATATGTTGACACAATGTCAGCACTCATCCATACAAGTTGTTTAGGAGATGAATGAACCGAAGGCACTGTCTCCACTACACCCCTTTTGGAATCACCCTCAGGATTACTAATAAATAACCCTTGCACTTCTAAGTCTTCATCTTGGACCTTGCCTTCACTATTTCCAATTTGAACGTTTACATTGGTTCGAAGTAGTTTTCAGGTAACAACCAATATCCAATCCAGGTCTCTCCAAGCCAAAATTTGATAATTTTAAAGGGTCAAGTGGTTTATAAGGGACAATTCCACTATCAGGGTGTAATATTTACATATGTACGTACGCTCCATATGCTTAGATTATCATGACCCGCTTATCGAAATTAACCCTCTTGTATTCATCACATTCCCAAAGCGCGGTATTTGTGATAAGTACAAGTCGACTTACTTTCAATAAAACTTGTCAACGTTTTATTACAACTACTTTAATTCATTTGGCTACATAATAGCATGGACAGTAGATCCTTTGCTTTGCTTTTCCAAAACATTTTTTATACAAGGAGGTTTGTTAAAAATAAATAATCAATAAAATTTAAAAGAAAACTTTAAAACAAATAAGTTCCCATTTAATCGTAAGTTTAAACCCGTAATTAAACCTTAATTAATCTTAGTTAAATCAAAATTAAATCATAAACAACCCTAATTTTATTTATATTTAAACTTTAATTAAATAATATTTATTTAAAATTAAACCCAAATTAAGTGGATAGTTAACCTTTGATTAAATAATGATTAATTAAATAACTAACTCCAATTAAATAATTAATTAAATAAAATAAATTTTATTAAATAAAATTAATTCCCTTTTTCTACTACAAAAATTCAAACTTTTGATAGCACCAATACATGGCGTTTCCATCTTTCCTCCTTTCAGCGCTATGTAATGTAGAGCATTCAACGCTATATAGTAAGTAACCACGAAGTATTTAACGCTATCCAATTAAAAGGTGGAAACAATTATTTTGTGTGGGAATAAAAAATCACGTCTATTGCAACCCCACTGTTTTCCTCCTTTCACTTCGTCACCTCCAGAAAATAAGCCAACTAAAATCCCTAAATTGGGAAATCCCTAAACCGCCATTATCAATTGTCACGCAGACCAACATTCCTAAATAGTGAAACCTTAACCTTTATAATCAATAGTTGATCCCAATTTCTAGTTATTGGTGTGTAATCTCTCTCCTACACTTGATCCCAATCCATTAGCACCCAACCACCATTTCAACTGCTTAGAACCCTAAATCTGCGCTTCTCTAATTTGAACCGCCTTGTGAGGTACTGCATCAAATATTATATATTTTTTCCACTATTATGATTCTTAATATATTCATTACTATCTCCTCTCACATGACTACAGATTATTACACCCCAATTATGTTTTGATGATACTTTTATCCCTAAATTTTAACTTAACCTAATAATTGAGATTTTAAGGTAATTTATTTAACTTTGTTCTGTTATGATGTACGGAAAATCGATCCTTTAGTCATTATCAAATCGATTACAACTGTACGTTGCCCATTAAAAATTCAAAGATGAAGAAAAAGAAACTTGCATGTTGTGAAATGAAATGTTCTGTTCATTCATTGTTTTCTACACACCAACTTATAATTTTTTATGTTATACCGTAAAATTAGTTTGAATGTTTTGTTTTTAGTGTCTAATGTTTTTTATTTTGGTTGATTCTTTGATATGTCATGTGCATAGTGTTTCCCTGAAAAGCTTATTATACCGCATCATATTGAGGCTTACATCTTACATATGAAACACGAAAATGCCTTATGTGCATCTTTTAAAATACACACATATATTTAATGTTCAGACCCTCATCCATCATCAAATTATGCTACATTTGTTTTGTGTAACCCCATCGTTGTATAAAATAAACAATAGCTACTTTCACCATAGGTGCAACATGTTTAAGCATAACTGTGCTTCTAGCAAAGTGATAGGACCTTCTTAGAAAGTGAACCCATCTGGATAGCTTCAAAAAGCAGTTGCTTTTTGAAAGAAAATTTGACAAAAATCAATTTTGGAAAAAAACAAATGAAAGATTTTTAAATATTACTTTGACTATTTGGAAAAACAATTAATCATAGTAACATGACATTGTAAATTGTTTTACCATTTGAAATATATATTTATATATATTAATTTATTGGATCAATTTTTCCATTTAAAGTCCAGATAATAAATTATTCAATCCATTTTAGTCTTCCATTTTTTCAAGGATCAAGACTGGTTAACAAATCCATTACAATTTTATAACAGATTCAATCCTTCAGTTTTCATTAGTTTTAACTAGTGCTAGTGATTTTATTCTACGAGTAGAAACCGATATGATTCAGAAATAACAGGTGAAACTAAAATGTCATAGTTGCATAAAATGTCTTAGTTGTTTATATTGGTTATATGTGTTATCTTGAAGATGTCATTATCACGTTTACTGTTAATACAACTAAGTTCACTTGAAGTGTACATTAAGAATATTTCTTTACAACATTGGAAGATTATTATTATAACAGGCTTATGCATATAATTTAATACAAAATTAATTTTTCATGTGAATTTTATATTTTAGCCTGAGAGAGAAATTTAGTTGACCTAATTTTTTTTACAATTGAAAAAAATTATACATTTGTTTATTATGCTTTCTACTTAATGTTGATATTGTATAGTAATTTTTCCCTACAAAATTTATAGTTTATGTTAATTTTGATCAAGATTAAGCATTCAAACTTGATCTTTCAAACTCTACCATATTTCAAACTCTACAAAATTATAGTTTTATGTTTCTATGTAATGAGTTTAAACATGGCTAAGGCATTGGTCCAAACAATACTAAAGACTCTTACTACACTGCTGGTATTGTAGTTTTTGGTTTCTTTTTTGTTTAGTTTAATAAGTTCCGTAGAAAATTATATCTTACTTATCTACCTGGATTTCTCAGAACAAGTTTTATTTGCTATGAGCAATGATAATTTATGTGGCATGTGCGTGGTTTGGAATACCTAGATATGATTCGCATGTAGTGATTTTAGTTTATTAGGTATGAACTGCTTTAGTTATGACCGTTTTGGGTCTTAATATATTTCGGATTAAATTAGTGTTAATATCATGCTTGAAACTTTAACTATATCTTCGTTCAGGTTCATTCTCATTTGGTTTAAATACTAGTTTTTATCATGAAAGTTGTTTATGTAAACAACAAGTAACAGGGGATTGAAGCGATTTCTCTGATATAAACCCTTTTAGGGAAATTTCAAAAGGCAAACAATATATGTAGTACTTCAAATCTTATTCTTTATTAACAGTAGTCATAAGAATAACATGTATGTGGAAACACAAGTCCTCCAACAATTTCAATCAAATTTTTTACAATTTTAAAAAATAATAGTAAGTATAAACAACATTTAACAAATTTCAAATGTTTACAATCGAAGAAATAAATACATTTGAGAGAAATCTGATTAAATGTAATATGAATGATGTAAAGAATTAAATATAATAGTTATTTTGTTGGAACAAATCAATATTGCTAATTATTACTATTTAAGTCACTGTATATGTATATATCTTTTTTATATATTAGCCTACAAGAATTATTTTATGTGTAAGTTGGTAATAGTTTAATGGGCTAATGATGCAAATAATTATTATTCAGACAATTACGGCATTGAAATAGTTTTACAGATTAGTGTCTGGAGAACAAAGGTTAGTTAAATTTTGTAATAGTGTAATAATTCAAAGCATAAAATGATTGCAAATTCTTTTAAATCAATTAAGCAATTCATAAATACTATTGAAAATCACTTAACATTCATAAATACCATTGAATACCAAAAGTCCAAACTAAGACAGTAGCAACAACTGCTTTGAACACCTACTGCAATTACTATGCTAACTTAACTCTTACTGTAATGCTTCACCTCTATACTCACACTAGCAAAGGAAACTACGGAGTAATGTCGTCGACTAGCATGAAGAATAAGGCCATTGAGGAGCGACCTTCTGTGTAATTGATTTTTGCAAGTACCGATATGCCAGATAGAAGGTCATGCATTTTATTTTAAAAGAAAATCTGGCATATCAAATACAAACTCAAAGCTACTACACAATGACTATGTGGCCTTCGAAAACAAATATAAAATAAGCATAACACAAAATCAATCACAGATATTCATATCACTAAGGAGAAAACAGATATGAATATAACACATAGAAGTGAACATCAAAGAAGTGGTCATACAAGATTCATTGCGTCACAAAAGAATAAGCATACATCATGGAGTCTCCATCTCGAATGTACAAAAACAAAAACTATTGATCTAATGTAGTTAGCCAAAAATCAAAAGCTAGTCCCTGCTAAGAAGTCGAGTGGAAGCACCTGAAACACCTCGGTCTAACTTGAGTATTATTTAAGAAGAAAAATAATAAACGGATCGGTCTAGCTATTAATATCATACAAGGTGAGATAGGATAAGAGATATGACCTAAATATATGGTAACAACAATGCCATTCCATGACAAGTATATATTTGATAACAATGAAAATTATACAATATCTCAAATCTCCTCAAATATCCAAAAATAATATCATATTCTTTAGCTTATTCACCAAACCTTAAATATTGACAAAACATATCAACGCAAATCGCAAAAAAAATTGGTGAAACATAAATTCTCGAAATCAATAATTAGAAATCCAAAAAAACAAAAGGGGAGGCCTATGACAAACATGAGCATGAAAACTCACCAGTAAATGTATCATAAACGAGATGCTATCCCACGGGTCGCTAACCCATAAATTATGGAATACAGTCCCACTTGGGGACGAATGAGCCGACATTGATGCACCAAAAAAGATACACCCAATGCACAGCCGAATATTGACGTGCCTAAAAAGATACGCCCCATGCACAGACTTATTGAGCCGAACATCGACACATCTAAAAAGATAAGCCCCATGCACCAACTCATTGAGCCGATTGCTCCATGAATGGTCAAAATACCATGGGTCGCTACCCCACCAAATTGAGCCGAAACTCCACAAAATGATCATCATAGGTCAATAAATGTAAATTACAATAAGCTAGTAAATAAATGAGTTAGGCTTCATGTCCCTAACCACCGGCTTAACTTAAATATTTACAAACAAATTGTAGACTTCCACTAGAAAATTATCACGAGATTTCAATCGAACAAGTCCAAGAATTAACCAACGAAGTAAACGCAAGCATTTCATACCACTTGTTTTGCTAAGTCGTTTAATTGGATTTCTCATACGAATATGTAAAGGTTTGTATATACTAATAAATTGGAAAACGGTTTTAAAAACGAGCTTTGTATTAAAAGTAATGTTGAAATCATTTTTGTGAAAGAGTTTGAGTATTTAATACTAGCATAAAAACCTTTGTATTTTAAAAGTGACAAATCATAGAAATGATTGTAAAAACAATCTATCACCAAAAATCCACATTCGACGACGTGAATTAAAACCATGAAAATTGATATCAAATCCATCAAATGGATATACCCAAAAATTCAGAAAAGAAGTCATCAAAGTCGATAATAAATGACAACAACTAACTGGATCAACAAAAATCGATAAAAATTGGAAATCCACTTAAAAATAGGCAAATAGGAAAAATTTCACAGGACCAGACGTCTGGTTGGTTAGGCCAGACGTTTGACACAGAGTTTTGCAAATTTATATTTTTTTCCTCCTTTTTCTTTTTATTTCCTGAAGCTTACCAAATGTTTGGTTGGGTTTAACCGTACTCTGGTCTTAGGCTCTGGAATTTTCTTTTATCTTTCGCTTTATATTTTTTCCAAAAGCCCCTACCAAACGTTTGGATTTTTCAAGCAAACGTCCGGTTGCCTGGACCTGGGTAGAATTTGCCTAGGCCAATGATGGACAAATCGATTCGGAGGCGTTCGGACGAGCGATGGAGGCTAGGGAATTATGCCAAGCGAGAACCCAGCTCTATAGGCTCTTCGATACACCCCAAACAACATGTCCAAACTTCCATAGCAGGATTTTCATAAATTTTGACTACAAAACCAAAATTGGAAAATTCACCAAACTAATTCAAGTCAAAAGCAATAAACATGAAATAGATGTTAGGAATTCATACCTAACAACAATGAAAGCTATAGACATAGATGTGAGTTCAAGAACTCAACTTTAAACTTAAAAACAACAAATAAAAAGCTATAAAACAAAGCAAGACCAATTCCTATTCACTACGCCTATAGAATCTTCAATCTGTTATCAAATGCAATGTTTTTCCTAAGTTAGGTTATATGAAAAATTAAGAATTGAAGAGTGATTGAGATGGAAAAGATGAAGAGGATGCTTACCTATGCTTCTCCTTGATTTTGGAACTTGAATTTCCTAAGAGAGCTAGGGCGTAGGAATTTTAATTTCCTTTCTTTTCCCCCATTTTTCCTTTTGCTTGACAACGTATGAAAGGAATGAATGAAAAGGAGTGGAGTTAGGGTATTTGGTAGAGGAGTTTGGGTTATCTTGTCGGGTTGATGGGCTAGAACCAAACCCAATGCCCAAATGAAAAAACCAAAATCCTAATTAACTCCAAACATATAGATGTTTATATTTAAACAAGTTATAAATGTCGTTTTAAACTCAATGTAAGCGGTCTCGAGTTCGGATTCGACCATTTACAAAAAGTCACATTTTGGACTTTAATTCAACTAACGATGCTATTTTTAAATAAAACATTTAAATATAACAATCGTAAAATAAGCAGGTTGTTACAGACTCCCCTCCTTAAAGAAATTACGTCCTCGCAATACTTAAGAAGAAAATTAAGAGTAACAACCATTCCGTGACATAATAGCACAAAGGAAAAATTTAAAGTGAGAAGTTCACCTTAATGAGCATGAGAGAGTAAGTTCGGATGTGTTCGCTCGATGAATTCTCTAGATTTCCAAGAACAATCTTTAGATTTGCGGACCATTGAACTTTCATAAGCGGAACATCTTTATTATGAAAGCATTTAACATCCATAGCAATGATATGAATAGGATGTTGCTCATAAGTCAAATTAGGCGAAACTTCAATTTCTTCAATAACACCGGACTCAAGAATAGAATCAAAATTTCTATGGCATTTCCGTAGTTGAGAAACATGGAATACGTCATGAATAGTAGAAAATTGAGCCGGTAATAACAAGCAATAAGCCACAAAACCATTGCATTTGGTGATGGAAATGGATCAATATATCAAGGTGCTAATTTTCTTGATCGACTGAAATGCACACACCCTTCATAGGTGAAACACGACTAAACACCTAATCTTCCATAGAAAATTCTAAATTCCTTTTTCGGTTATCGACGTAAGATTTTTGTCTATTTTGAGCTTCTCTCATCCTATGACGAATAAGGTCAATCTCTTCTATAGAATCATGAATAAAATTTGGACCTAAAACCAGCTTCTCACCGGCTTCAAGCCAACATGAAGGAGATCGGCATGGCCTTCCGTAGAGTGCCTCGAAAGGTGCCATACCAATACTAGATTGGAAGCTATTATTATAAGAAAACACGACAAGAGAAATATGATCTTCCTAACTTCCACCAATATCAAGAACACATGTACGAAGAAGATCTTCAAGAGTTTGATTCACATGCTCTGTTTGTCTATTGGACTGAAGATGATAAGCGGTTCTAAAATTAAGCTTCATTCCCAAAGCTTTTTGAAGACCCTTCCAAAAACCACTAGTAAATAATGGATCACAATCGTTAACAATAGAAATAGGAATTCTATGCAATTAAACAATTTCTTCAACATAGAGTTTGGCCAAAAGAGGTACGGTATGATTGGACCGAACGGGAATAAAATGGGTGAATTTTGGAAGTCTATCTACAATCACCCATAAACTGTCATGAACCGAATGAGAACAGGAAAGATCATCAATAACGTCCATGGAAATTTGATTCCACTTCCAAATGGGAATGTCTAAAGGTTGCAATAACCCACCAGGCCTTTGATGCTCAGCCTTAACGAGTTGGCAAGTTATGTAATGCTTAATGAAGTTAGCAATATCAGATTTCACTCCATCCCAATAATAAAGTTGCTTCACATTTGCGTACATTTTACTACTACCGGGATGAATGGTAAATTTAGAATGATGAGAATCTTCTAAAATGTCTTTACGGATATCACTAATATTTGGCACAATAAGTCTACCAAATTTTCGAATGCCTCCAAGAGCATCAACATCAAAGTCTTTCAAACCATCAACCTCATTTTTATCCCCACAACTTTGGCTAAGAGGAGCCAATTCAGGATCATGCTTTTGAGCTTCAAGAATGCGGTCTAAAAGAGATAGATGAGCCTCAAGGCTACATAGAACAAGAAATGAACAAGAATCGGATTTAAGAGCTCGAATCTCACAAGTAGACAAAGTCTCGAGATCATTTCATTCGGATATCATCATGGAAACTACCGCTTGTTGCTTACGATTAAGGCCATTAGCAACACGATTTCCCTTTCTGAGAGTATAAAGAATATTAAGATCATAAGATGCAAGGAATTAGAGACAATGTTGTTAATGCAAATTAAGTTTCTTTTGAGAGAACAAATACTTCAAAAATTTATGATCGGTGTAGGGAACAAATTTCTTTCCCAAAAGATAATGATGCCAAATTCTAAGAGCGAAAACAATGGCCGCGAGCTCTAAATCATGAGTGGCATATCTAGTCTTACAGGCTTTAATTTCCTAGAAACATAAGTGATAACAAGTTCTCTTTACATGAGAACGGCTCCCATACCAACACGACTAGCATCGATATAAACAATCAAATCTTAGTTCCCTTCGGGAATCACAAGAATAGGATCAGAAAAGAATTATTTTAATTTTTGAAAAGCAGCTTCACATTTGTCTGACCAAATGTACTTTACTCCCTTCTATGTCAAACTAGCATGAGGTACAAACAATTTAGAAAAGTCTTTTATGAACCGACAGTAATAGCCCGCATATCCAAGAAAACTACGAATTTTCATCACACTCTTCGGTCTCTTGCAATTTTGAATCACCTTGATCTTTGAGGGATCTACGTAAATTACGGATTCAGAAATAATATGACCTAAAAATTTCACACGGGAATTCCAAAAGTGGCACTTAGAAAATTTTGCTTTCAATTGATTGCTCCTAAGAGTTTCCAACACAACCCAAAGATGTTTTTCATGATCTTCCTTGGTTTTAGAATACAAAAGAATATCATATATAAAGATGAGAACAAGTCGATTGAGGATGTCTTTGAAAACTCGATTCATAAGGTCAACGAAAACAGCTGGAGCATTCGTTAAACCAAATGGCATAACAAGCCATTCATAAGATCCATAATGAGTACAGAACGATGCTGAAAAATGCTATCCTCTGCAATACGAAGCTAATGAAAACCAATTGCTAAATCTAACTATGAAAAGACTCTAGCACCGCTAATTTGATCGAATAGATCATCAATCCGAGGCACAGATACTTATTCTTTATGGTGAGATCATCAAGCTTGTGGTAATCAATGCAAAGCCTAAGTATACCATCAGATTTCTTCACAAAGATAGTTGAAGCTCCCCAAGGAGAGGAAGTAGAACGAATAAACTGTTTTACTTCCAATTCGAATAATTTTTTACGCATCTCCTCATTTTCCTTATTGTTCATACAATAAGGAGGAAGAGTGATAGGTAGAGCTCCAGAGATTAGTTTAATTATGAACTCAATTGCTCACTTAGGGGGTAATCCTAAAATGGGCTCAAATATATCGGAAAATTCACGAACAACGTGAATGAGGGAAATGACATCTTCCTCATCATCATTATTGTCATCATGTGGATTTAGAGAATATAAGGATGCAACCGACTTGGAATCTGAATCTTTAAGAACAATAGAAATTTTCTTAACAGATTGGGGATGTGGAAGATAGATAGTCCTTTCGGGACATAGGACGTGGGCTTCTTTACGTTTAAGCCAATCCATGCACAAAATCATTCCGAACCTAAGTAACGCATAACATACAAATCAGCATGGAAAGCATAATCACATAGAATTATTTCAATATCCTTACAAAATAAACTGAGTGTTGCGGATCCACCAACGGATTCGCAATTCTTAATGAAATCATCATATCTATAACATTTAAAGAAAAAGTATCAAAAAGTTCTTTTGATATAAAAGAGTGAGATGCACCCGTATCAAAAAAGAACTCTAATAGGATGATCATGAAATAAAATAATGCCATCAAGGACAGAATGACAAATACCTTGACTAAGAGAAGTGTTACTAGGGGATTGCACAACATTCAGCTTTCCTCTTTCTTACATTGAAGTTTGGGACATGAAGATATATAATTATCCTAACTTTTGCAACAGCGATAAGTAAAGGGCTTCAGACACTTATTTGCATAGTAGTCCTTAAAACCACAATTGTATCATTCTCCACGACTAAAGGTAGGAGTCTTTACTACTGAAATTGCTTGCTTCCCTTGAAGTTCTTCTTGGCACCCACAACTTCAACATCATCTTCTTCATCGGCCTCTTCAAGTCGAAGTGCGATATCTACAAGCTGATTGAAAGAAACTTCTAGTTTCAAAAGTAAAGCCTTTTTGAGGTTCTTATTCAACCCATAGATAAACCTATGATTTTTCCGTAACAGGGTATTAATGTACTCGACCCCATATTTAGAGAGGGATTCAAAAGATGCGACATAGTCTGTCACAGAAGATTCACCTTGAACAAGGTCAATTAAGCGTCGAGCTAAAGTTACTTTTTCAACTTCCGGTACAAACTTCAACTCGAAGCTTTCATGGAATTTCTCCTAAGTAAGATCCACTTCAACAATTTCCAAAATCAAAAGCTCATACCAATCTAATGCTCCCTCCTGGAGCATGCTAAAAGCCACTTGGACTCGATGTAGATCCATAAGATTCGTATGAGAAAAGATGCGGTCACATGTTCTAAACTAAGCTTGGACTTGTATAACGCTTTCGGAACCCTTGAATGGCCTTCCACCCAAATTGGTATAGTCAATGCACAAGTGTGCAAACCCGAATTTAGAACGAGTAGACTTTGGAATGGGTCCGGCAACTTGGGCATTCTCTACAAGTTCCAAAAGCTGTTGGGCAAAGATGATTACGCCATCCTGAGGAGTAGCATGGGATGGACTGGTGCTAGGACGGCCAGGTTTAACCATTTCTCTTCTTCAGGAAAGAAAGAAAGAAAGAATATGAAAAGGAAATAGGATAGAATTGGTCCTAAGACTCGAATTAAATCCTAAGGCACGATTCCTAGAAGAGACTTAGGACAATGATCCTTGCTAGATTATTGTACATTGTTCTGAAGTTTGGCTCTGATACCAAGCTGTGACTCCCCACCTATATACTCACACTAGCCAAGGACACTACGGAGTAATGTCGTCGACTAGCACAAAGAATAAGGCTGTTGAGGAGCAACCATCCGTGTAATTGATTTGTGCGAGTACCAAGCTAGATATAAGGTCATGCATTTCATTTCAAGAGGAAATCTGACATATCAAATACAAACTCAAAGCTACTACACAATGGCAATATGGCCTTCAAAAAAAATATAAAATAAGCATAACACAAAATCAATCACAGATATTCATATCACTAAGGCGGAAACAGATATGATTATAACACATAGAAGTGAACATCAAAGAAGTGGTCATACAAGATCCACTACATCACAAAATAATAAGTATACATCAAGGAGTCTCTATCTTGAATGTATAAAAAATAAAAACTACTGAACTAAAGTAGTTAGACAAAAGTTAGAAGCTAATCCTAGATAAGAAGTCAATTGGAAGCACCTGAAACACCTTGGTCTGACCCGAGTATTATTTAAGAAGAAAAATAATAAACAGATCAGTCTAGCTATAAATATCATACAAGACGAGATAGGATAAGAGATATGACAAAAATATATGATAACAATAATGTCATGCTGCGACAAGTATATATTTGATAACAATGAAAATAATACAATATCTCAAATCTCCTCAAATATCCAAAAAGAATATCATATTTTTTAGCTTATTCACCAAACCTCAAATATTGACAAACATATAAATGCAAATCGCAAAAAAATTGGTGAAACATAAATTCTAGAAATCCATAATTAGAAATCCAAAAAACACAAAGGGGAGGTCTATCACAAAGGGAAGGATGAAAACTCACCAACACGTGTATCATAAATGAGACGCGATCCCTTGGGTCGCTAACCTATAAAAATACAGGGCATAGTCCTCCCTTGGGGATGAATGAGCCGAACATCGACGTAAATAAAAAGATACGCCTCATGCACAGCCAAACATTGACGCGCCTAAAAAGATACTCCTCATGCACAGACTTATTAAGCCGAACATCGACCCACCTAAAAAGATACGCCCCATGCACCGACTCATTGAGCCGATTGCTCCATGAACAGTCAAAAGATCATGGGTTGCTACCCCACCAAATTGAGCTGAAACTCCACAAAATGATCATCATAGATCTATAAGTGTAAATTACAATAATCTAGTAAATAAATGAGTTAAGCTTCATGTCCCATAACCACTGGCTTATCTTAAATATTTACGAAAAAATTGTAGACTTCCAGTCGAAAATTGTCACGAGATTTCAATCAAATAAGTCCAGGAATTAATTGACGAAGTAAACACAAGCGTTTCACACCACTTGTTTTGCTAAGTCGTTTAATTGGATTTCTCATATGAATGAGGTAAAGGTTTGTATATACTAATCGATTGAAAATCGATTTTAAAAACGAGCTTTGTATTAAAAGTAATGTTGAAATCATTTTTGTGAAAGAGTCTGACTATTTACTACTAGCATAAAAACCTTTGTATTTTAAAAGTGACAAATAAGAGAAATGATTGTCCAAAAAAATCTTTCACCGAAAATCCACATTCGACGACGTGAATTAAAACCATGAAAATCGATATCAAATCCATCAAATGGATATTCTTAAAAATCCAAAAAAGAAGTCACCAAAGTCGATAATAAATGACAACCACTAACTGGATCAGCAAATATCAATAAAAATTGGAAATCCACTCAAAAATAGGCAAATAGGCAAAATTTCACAGGACTAGATATCTGGTTGGGTTGGCTAGATGTCTGACCCGGAGTTCTGGAAATTTATATTTTATTTCCTCCTTTTTCTTTTTCTTTTTATTTCCTGAAGCCTACCAAACGTCTGGTTGGGTTTAACCAGACGTCTGGTCTTGGGCTATGGAATTTTCCTTTATCTTTCATTTTATATTTTTTTTCCAGAAGCCCTTACCAAACGTATGGATTTTTAACCAGACATCTGGTTGCCTGGACTTGGGCAAAATTTTCCTTGGCCAATGGTGGCTAAATCGATTCGGAGGCGATCAGACATGCGATGGAGGCTAGGGATTTATGCCAAGCGACAACCCAACCCTATAGGCTCTTCGATACACCCCAAACAACATGTCTAGACATCCATAGCAGGATTTTCATAAATTTTGACTTCAAAACCAAAATTGAAAAATTCACCAAACCAATTCAAATCAAAAGCAATTGAACATGAAATAGATGTTAAAAATTTATAACTAACAACAATGAAAGCTATAGACGTAGATGTGAGTTCAAGTGCTCACCTTTAAACTTAAAAGCAACAAATGAGAAGCTCTAAAACAAAGTAAGACCAATTCCTGTTCACTATAACTCTAGAATCTTCAATCTATTATCAAATGTAAAGTTTTTCCTAAGTTAAGTTATAGGAACAATCAATAATTGAAGAGGGATTGAGATGAAGAAAATGAAGAGGATTACCCAAGCTTCTCCTTGATTTTGAAACTTGAATTTGAATTTCATAAGAGAACTAGGGCTTAGGAATTTTAATTTCCTTTCTTTTCCCCCGTTTTTTCTTTTGCTTGAGAGTGCTAGGAAATTATGAACGGAACGAATGAAGAGGAGTGGAGTTAGGGTATTTGGTAAAGGAGTTTGGGTTATCTTGTTGGGTTGGTGGGCTAGAACCAAACCCAAAGCCCAAATGAAAATACCAAAATCCAAATCAACTCCAAACATATTGATGTTTATACTTAAACAAGTTGTATATATCATTTTAAACTCAATGGAAATGGTCTCGAGTCCAGATTCAACCGTTTACAAAAAGTCATATTTTAGACTTTAATTCAACTAACTATGCTATATTTAAATAAGACATTTAAATATAAAAATCGTAAAATATGCGGGTTGTTACAGACTCCCCTCCTTAAAGAAATTGCATCCTCACTATACTTAAGAAGAAAACAAAGAGTAATAACCATTCTGTGACATAATAACACAAAAGGAAAAAATTTAAAGGAGAATTTCACCTTAATGAGCATGAAAGAGTAAGTCCGGATGTGTTTGCTCGATGAATTCTCTAGATTCCCAAGAATAATCCTTAGGATTTGCGGACCATTGAACTTTCATAAGCGGGACATCTTTATTACGAAGGCGTTTAACCTCTGTAGCAATGATATGAATAGGATGTTGCTCATAAGTCAAATTATGTGAAACTTCAATTTCTTCAATAACACCAAGCTTAAGAATAGAATTGGAATTTCAAAGGTATTTCCATAGTTGAGAAATGTGGAATACGTCATGAATAGCGAAAAATTGAGTCGATATTAAAAGGCGATAAGTCACGGAACCAATGCATTTGGTGATGGGAAATGGGCCAATATATCGAGATGCTAATTTTTCCGATCGACTGAAATGCACAACACCCTTCATAGGTGAAGCACAAATGAACACCAAATCTCCCAGAGAAAATTCTAAATTCCTTTTCCGGTTATCGGCATAGGATTTTTGTCTACATTGAGATTCTCTCATCCTATGAAGAATAAGATCAATCTTTTCTATGGAATCATGAATAAAATCTGGACCTAAAACCAGCTTCTCACTGGCTTCAAGCCAACATGAAGGAGATCGGCATGGCCTTCTGTAGAGTGCCTTGAAAGGTGCCATACCGATACTAGATTGGAAGCTATTATTATAAGAAAAATCGACAAGAGAAATATGATCTTCCCAACTTCCACCAAAATTAAGAACACATGCACGAAGAAGATCTTCAAAAGTTTAATTCACACGCTTTGTTTGTCCATTGGATTGAGGATGATAAGCGGTGCTAAAATTAAGCTTCGTTCCCAAAGATTTTTGTAGACACTTCCTAAAACTACTAGTAAATATTGGATCACGATCGCTAACAATAGAAGTAGAAACCCCATGCAATTTAACAATTTATTTAACATAGAGTTTGGCCAAAAGAGGTACAGTCCGATTGGACCAAACGGGAATAAAATGGACGGATTTTGTAAGTCTGTCTACAATCACCTATAAACTATCATGATCCAAACGAGAATGGGAAAGATCGTCAATAAAGTCCATGGAAATTTAATCCCACTCCCAAACGAGAATGTCTAAAGGTTGCAATAACCCACCGAACCTTTGATGCTCAGCCTTAACGAGTTGGAAAATCATGTAATGCTTAATGAAGTTAGCAATATTAGATTTCATTCCATCTCAACAATAAAGTCGCTTCACGTTCACGTACATTTTACTACTATCGGGATGAATGGTAAATTTAAAATGATGAGAATCTTCTAAAATGTCTTTACGGAGATCACTAATATTTGGCACAATAAGTCTACCAAGTTTTCGAATGCCTAAGCGAGCATCCATATCAAAGTCTTTCAAACCATTAACCTTATTTTTATCCCTACAACTTTGGCTAAGAAGAGCCAATACGGGATCATTCTTTTGAGCTTCAAGAATGTGGTTTAAAAGAGATGGATGTGCCTTAAGGCTACATAAAATAAGAGATAAATATGAATCGGATTTAGGATCTCAAATCTCACAAATAGACAAAGTCTCGAGATCATTCCACTCTGATATCATCATGGAAACAATCGCTTGTTGCTTACGACTAAGGACATGGGCAAAACGATTTCCTTTTCCGGAGTATAAAGAATATCAAGATCATAAGATGCAAGGAATTAGAGCCAACGTTGTAAACGCAAATTAAGTTCCTTTTGAAAGAACAAATACTTCAAAGACTTATGATCGGTGTAAAGAACAAATTTCTTTCCCAAAAGATAATAATGCCAAATTCTAAGGGCGAAAACAACAGACGTGAGCTCTAAATCATGAGTGGCATATCTAGTCTTAGTAGCCTTTAATTGCCTAGAAGCATAAGTGATAACACGTTCCCTTTGCATAAGAACGGCTCCTAAATCAACACGACTAACATCGGTATAAACAATCAAGTCTTAGCTCCCTTCAGGACAAGAATAGGAGCATCGGAAAGGAGTTCTTTTAATTTATGAAAAGCAGCTTCACATTTGTTTGACCAAATATACTTAACTCCCTTCTTTGTCAAACTAGTAAGAGGTACAAAAATTTTAGAAATGTCTTTTATGAACCGACGGTAATAGCCCGCCAATCCAAGAATGCTACGAATTTTCGTCACACTCTTCGGCCTCTTCTAATTTTGAATTGACTCGACCTTTGAAGGATCCATGGAAACTCCAGATTCAGAAATAATATGTCCTAAAAATTTCACACGGGATTGCCAAAAGTGGAACTTAGAAAATTTTGCTTTCAATTGATTGCTTCAAATAGTTTCCAACACAATCCGAAGATGTTTTTCATGCTCTTCCGCGGTTTTAGAATAAATAAGAATATCATCTAAAAGATGAGAACAATTCGATCGAGGAAGTCTTTGAAAACTCGATTCATAAGGCCAATGAAATAAGCTTGAGCATTCGTTAAACCAAATGGCATAACAAGCCATTTATAAGATCCATAACGAGTATGGAACGATATCATAGGAATGATATCCTCTGCAATACGAAGCTGATGAAAACCCGGTTGCTAAGTCTAACTGTGAAAAGACTCTAGCACCGCTAAGTTGATCGAATAGATCATTAATCCGAGGCAAAGGATATTTTATTCTTAACGGTGAGATCATTAAGCTTGCGGTAGTCAACGCAAGGCCTAACTGTGCCATCCCATTTCTTCACAAAGATAGTTGATGCTCCCCAAGGAGAAGAACTAGACCAAATAAACTGTTTTGCTTCCAATACGGATAATTGTTTACGCATCTCTTCATTTTTCTTATTGGACATACGATAAGGAGGACAAGTGATAGATAGAGCTCTAGGGATTAGATTAATTCTAAACTTAATTGCTCGCTTAGGGGTTAATCCTAAAACGGACTCAAATATATCAGGAAATTCATGAACAACGTGAATGAGGGAAATGACATCTTCCTCGTCATCATTACCGTTATCATGTAGATTTAGAGCATATAAGGATGCAGCCGAATTAAAATCTGAATCTTAAAGAACAATAGAAATCTGCTTAATAAATTAGGGATGTTAAAGATGGATGCTCCTCTCGGGACATAGGATGTGGGCTTCATAACGATTAAGCTAATACATTCCCAAAATCATTTCGAAACCCAAGTAACGCATAACATGAAAATCGGCATGGAATGTATAATCACATAGAATAATTTCAACATCCTTACAAAACAAAATGAGTGTTGCAGATCCACCAATCGGATTCGCAATTCTTAATGAAGTCATCAAGCCTATAATATTTAAATAAAAAGTATCAACAAGTTCTTATGATATAAAAGAGTGAGATGCATCTGTATCAAAAATAACTCTAATAGGATGATCACGAAACATAATAATGCCATCAAGGACAAAATGAAAAATACCTTGATCAAGGGAAGTGTTACTAGAGGCTTGCACAACATTCATCTTTTCCTCTTTCTTTCTTAGTTTGGGAGACGAAGATATATAATGACCCGAACTTTTACAATAGCGACAAGTATGGGGCTTCGTATACTTATTTGCATAGTGGTCCTTAGAACGACATTTGTAGCATTCTCCACGACTAAAGGTAGGAGTCTTTGCTACCGAAGTTGCTTGCTTCCTTTTTTGTTGGGATTGGGGCTTTTAAACTTACTATCGAGTTGCCTCTTCTTGTTGTTGTTAAATTTTTTCTTGGCACCCACAACTTCAATATCACTTTCTTTATCGGCCTCTTCAAGTCAAAGAGCGATATTTACAAGCTAATCGAAAGAAACTTCTAGCTTCAAAAGTAAAGCCTTTTTGAGATTCTTATTCAACCTATAGATAAACTCTGATTTTTCTTCAATAGGGTATTAATATACTCAACCCCATATTTAAAGAGGGATTCAAAAGATGTAATATAATCTGTCATAGAAGATTCACCTTGAACAAGGTCAATAAAGCGTCGGACTAAAGTTACCTTTTCAACTTTCGGCATAAACTTCAACTCGAACGTTTACCGGAATTGCTCCCAAGTAAGATCCGCTTCAACAATTTCCAAAATAAAAAGCTCATACCAATCTGATGCTCTCTCCTGGAGCATTCTAGAAGCCACTTGGACTCGATGTAGATCCATAAGATTCATGCGAGAAAAGATGTGGTCGCATGTTCTAAGCCAAGCTTGGACTTCTATAACGCTTTCGAAGCCATTGAATAGCCTTCCACCCAAATTGGTATAATCACTGCAAAAGTGTGCAAACTCTGGTTTAGGATGAGTAGGCTCTGTAATGGGTTTGACAACTTGGGCATTCTTTACAAGATCCAAAAGCTATTAGGTTGAGATGATTAAGCCAGCATGGGGAGTAGCACTGGATAGACCGGCGCTGGGACGGCCAGGTCTAACCATTTCTCTTCTTTAAGAAAGAAAGAAAGAAGATGGAATAGGTTATTCTCCAAATGAATATCAAATAAACTTGATTGATAAAATAAGGCGTCATAAAAGGAATATGATAGAATGGGTCCTAAGACTCGAATTAAATCCTAAGGCATGATTCCTAGGAGACACTTAGGACAATGATACTTTCTAGATTATTCTACGTTGCTTCGAAGTTTGGCTCTAATACCAAGCTGTGATTCCCCATCTTTATACTCACACTAGCCAAGGACACTACAGAGTAATGCCGTCGACTAGCATGAAGAATAAGGCTGTTGAGGAGCGACCATCTGCGTAATTGATTTGTGCAACTACCAAAATGCCAAATAGAAGGTCATGCATTTCATTTCAAGAGGAAACCTGACATATGAAATACAAACTCAAAGCTACTATACAGTGGCTATGTAGCCTATGGAAACAAATATAAAATAAGCATAACACAAAATCAGTCATAGATATTCATATCACTAAGACGAAAACAGATATGAATATAACACATAAAGGTGAACATCAAAGAAGTGGTCATACAAGATCCACTACATCACAAAAGAATAAGTATACATCAAGTAGTCTCTATCTCGAATGTATAAAAACAAAAACTACTGAGCTAAAGTAGTTATCCAAAAGTCAGAAGCTAGTCCCTGCTAAGAAGTCAAGTGGAAGCACCTGAAACACCTCAATCTGTCCCGAGTATTATTTAAGAAGAAAAATAATAAACGGATCGGTCTAGCTATAAATATCATACTAGATGAGATAGTATAAGAGATATGAAAAAAATGATAACAATAATGTCATGTTGTGACAAGTATATTTGATAACAATGAAAATCATACAATATCTCAAATATCCTCAAATATCCAAAAAGAATATCATATTCTTTAGCTTATTCACCAAACCTCAAATATTGACAAAACATATCAATGCAAATCACAAAAAAAAATGGTGAAACACAAATTCTAGAAATCAATAATTAGAAATCCATAAAACACAAAGGGGGAGGCCTATCACAAATGGGAGCATGAAAACTCACCAACATGTGTATCATAAATGTGACGCTATCACATAGGTCTTTAACCCATAAAAATATGTGGTACAATCTCCCCTTAGGGATGAATGAGCCGAACATCGACGCAACTAAAAAGATACACCTCATGCACAGCCGAACATTGACGCACCTAAAAAGATAAGCCCCACGCATAGACTTATTGAGCCGAACATCAAAGCACCTAGAAAGATACGCCCCATGCACCGACTCATTGAGAGGATTGCTCCACGAACGGTCAAAAGACCATGCGTTGCCTCACCAAATTGAGCTGAAACTCCACAAAATGATCATCAGATATTAATGTGTACATTACACTAAGCTAGTAAATAAATGAGTTAGGCTTCATGTTGCATAATCACTGGCTTAACTTAAGTATTTATGAACAAATTGTAGACTTCCACTCGAAATTTGTCATGAGGTTTCAATTGAACAAGTCCAAAAATTAACCGGCGAAGTAAATGCAAGTGTTTCATACCACTTGTTTTGCTAAGTCGTTTAATAGGATTTTTCATACGAATGAGGTAAAGGTTTGTATATACTAATAGATTGGAAAATGGTTTTAAAAACGAGTTTTGTATTAAAAGTAACGTTGAAATCATTTTTGTGAAAGAGTTTGAGTATTTACTAATAGCATAAAAACCTTTGTATTTTAAAAGTGAAAATCACAGAAATGGTTGTAAAAGTAATCTACCACCAAAAATCCACATTCGACGACGTGAATTAAAACCATGAAAATCGATATCAAGTCCATCAAATGGATATTCCTAAAAATCCAGCAAATAAGTCACCAAAGTCGATAATAAATGACAACAACTAACCGGATCTACAAAAATCGATAAAAATTGAAAATTTACTCAAAAATAGGCAAATAGGAAAAAATTCACAGGACCAAACATCAAGTTGATTTGGCCAGTCGTCTAACCCGGAGTACTGGAAATTTATATTTTTTTCCCTCCTTTTTCTTTTTATTTCCTAAAGCCTACCAGACGTCTGGTTAGGTTCAACCAGACATCTGGTCCTGGGCTCTGGAATTTTCTTTTATCTTTTGTTTTATATTTTTTTTCTAGAAGCCCCTACCAAACGTTTGGATTTTTCAACCAGACGTCTGGTTCCCTGGACCTGGGAAAAATCTGCCTAGGCCAATGATGGCAAATCGTTCAATGGTGATCGGATGAGTGATGGAGGCTGGGGATTTATGCCAAGCGATAACCCAGCCCTATAGGCTCTTCGGTACACCCCAAACAACATGTCCAAACATCCATTGTAGGATTTTCATAAATTTTGAGTTCAAAACAAAAATTGGAAAATTTACCAAACCAATTCAAATCAAAAGCAATTAAACATGAAATAGATGTTAGGAATTCATATCTAACAACAATGAAAACTATGGACATAAATGTGAGTTCAAGAACCCACCTTTAAACTTAAAAACAACAATTGAGAAGCTTTAAAACAAAGCAAGACTGATTCCTCTTCACTACACCTCTAGAATCTTCAAATCTATTATCAAATGCAAATTTTTTCCTAAGTTAGGTTATAGGAAGAATCAAGAATTAAAAAGGGATTTAGATAGAGAAGATGAAGACCTAAGCTTCTCCTTAATTTTGGAACTTGAATTTAAATTTCCTAAGAGAACTAGGGCTTAGGAATTTTAATTTCCTTCCTTTTTCCCCATTTTTCCTTTTGCTTGAGAATGTTAGAAAATTATGAAAGGAATGAATGAAGAGGAGTGGAGTAAGTGTATTTGGTAGAGGAGTTTGGGTTATCTTGTTGGGTTGGTGGGTTAGAACCAAACCCAAAGCCCAAATGAAAATACCAAAATCCTAATCAACTCCAAACAGATCAATGTTTATACTTAAAAAAGTTGTAATTAAACTCAATGGAAGTGGTCTCGGGTCTGGATTCAACCGTTTACAAAAAGTCACATTTCGAACTTTAGTTCAACTAACGATGCTATGTTTAAATAAAACTTTTAAATATAACAATCGTGAAATATGCGGGTTGTTACACTTACTGTCGGTTCAAACATCTGACTTAAACTAAAACACACACACAGATATATATATATATGTGTGTGTGTGTGTGTGTGTGTGTGTGTGTGTGTGTGTGTGTCTATGTGTGTGTGTGTATAGTTTTGAACCATTGTTGTACAGAAAAAAAGAAACCTAAGAGAAAAGAAACATGTTTGCATGTAATAACAAATAGTTAATGTGTGCATTCTTTTATCATCAAACTCCATTAGATTCAATTACACAACTGACGAAGGACAAATGTAAACTCACTTTTTGTTTGATTTCAATTATCTATTTGCTACACAAAATTCTAGTTCAAAATTTGTATAAATCAAACCATTTTCACAAGTGTATATGTCATTTGCACCATATCTATCTATATAACAAAAAGCATTGGTTTTGCTGACTAGGACAAACTTAAACGATAAACAAAGGTTAAGAGCATCTCCAACCCTATTTGAATATAATATCATGAAACGCTTATGCGTCTTCATCTATTTCCAATGCGAATTATATAAAACAAGCCTCTACATTAAAATATAAGATTGTCCTTCAATGCAAATGTCTAAAAGAATACAATTTTGTACATGTGTCAATTTTGGAGCAATTTAAAAATCAAATAACTAAATAATTATGATATATGCACTTCCACATTGAGGATTACAATGTCTACAACTAGACATTATGTTTCCAGTGTCTTGTAAATTGTTTGACACATCATCTTCATAGTTCATTCAACATTTTCATTGGAGAAAGTAAACTTAAAAAAATGTTAATTGATGATGTGTCTTTGATTTTACATTCAAATTAACAAAGGGTTGAAGATGCACTAAGATTAAATGATTAAAAAAAATTCAAATGGCTAACATTTGTCCACTTCATCCAGTAAAAGCAACATTATTATTTTTCAAATTATGGCAGCTCCTTAACTTCCTCTTCCACGTTCAAATTAATCGCTACCAACCCACTCCTTTCAACTATTAACTATACTCATCATCTTCCTATTTATTTGTTTTTTCATAACTGCTCTATTTCCCTATCCTCCTATTATTTTCCATCAATGATACAATCAAATCCAGTATCTACCATGTTAATTTTAACTCTCCTATTCATAGTTTGGATAGTTCAAATCCTATCATTCTCCAGAAGCGTTGGGGTCGTTGCCTATAAACATCACAACCTAGAAATCGGTGATGAGTCGATGACTCAACCATCAAAGCTCTAGAACGGTATTATCAATTTTGACATTTTATTACTAATTTCACTACTTTTTCCGACCTTTTAATATTTCTGCACTAACACTTAATGAAATGGATAGTCAGGGCTTTTAGACCGAATAAGAGGGAGATGTGAATGGAGATAATATTGAGAGCGATATGAAAATGAATCTATGGAAGGGTAAGTTTTTTATATAAGCTGTTATGCTTTGAATATTTGGTATGGTTGATAACTTAGTGCTATTTATTTAGACTGCTTAGTAAGTGTATTGTGTATTAGTTGTAATTTTCTAACAAAGACTTGAAATATAGATTATGTTTATTTTTATATAACAAAATAAAAAAATATAATAGTATGGTTTTATTCCTCAAACACTTTTCAAAAGTTGATAGAGACCTACTTTAGTAAGATTTTAATTTATATAGTTTATTAATTCAAATTTGTTGCCCCAATATGTCTATAGAGCCATAAAATAAATATGTGAATAATAATATTTTGCATTGGTAACCACTAATTAGGTTGGATTATCAATAGTTTAGCTGCATATACAATAATAAAAAATGTAACGAAACTATATTTGTGATTTTTTAAATATTTTTTCAGTAACTCAAGCCTTGATATATAGAAAAATAAAGCATATCTACCAAACCTCTTTGTGCATAAATTAAAATGTTCGTCAATAGTACACACATGTTGTTGAAAAAACTCAACCTTTTAAGAATCAAAATGGAAATGTGAGCATAATTTGGTTTGCCAAATTTAATAATTGATTGCTGATGATTTAATGCACCAAGCTTTATTTTATATCTCAACTGAAGCTACATGGTCTTGATAAAAAGGAGCCGATGCCAAACAAATACTCGCCACAACAACCATGGCAAGTTCAAAATAATTTATTTAATTGATTTCTTTAGCTAACTACGTACATTATTTAATGTACATTATTATTGTTGATTTAACAGTTGTTATATTCGTTGTGTGGTAGGTGAACGAAACTTAGACTACAGCCTTAAATTACATTTAATGTGCATTACACATAGCAATACAAAAAAAATGGTTAACCGATAATAATAAGTGAAATTGCTCGTCCAACTCTATTAATTATAAACTAACTATGAATATGAGGATACATGGAATATGAATATGTTATAGTGTGTGTATTATATATTAAACAGTAATACAATTAATGATTATTTTGATTCTCTTTAGAGCTAGACTATAGACTACTTCAAATCCTTTCAAATAGGTTAGTAGTCATGAAGTCATAATTTTTCAATGAACCAGTGTCAATAATAACAATTATTCATATTTTTTCTAAACCAAGCAACGCCAAAAGTTTTAGTTTTATATATGATTAATAGCAGGTCTGGTTAAATCCATACCCTATTTGACTTTTTCAAATCTTCTTATTTATAGATGACTTTTTGAAGCTTATATTTATTTCTAATGCTTAGAGGCATCATCATCTCTGATTTTTTTACGAGTATTGGCATAATGATTTCTATAATGAATTTCCAACACCTAATATGTAAGCTGTTGTACATGGCTTGAAGGTGCTATAAGTTGCAGGAGGAGCCATGCTGTGCATGATACGAAGGGAATGCTGAGTTCCAGGCAATACACGAATCATCGATCTGGAGTTAATTGGGTATGTTACATGAGAAAAACAATTGACCTGCAGCAGGAGTTGAGGGACTGGTTGTAAATGATGCAAATTTAGGTGGGAAAGCCAGTGCATGATGCTGCAGTTTCAGGTGGGAAGTGATACAGGCCTTGCATGGGATAGTGTGTCACTGAATGGAAGTGGATGCAATCACTCAATGCCCATGTAAGCATATGTAATCCTTGTAGGCTGGCTCAACTTTGTAATAATACTCGTGTGTCTAGGCTAGCAGATCTGGCACGTTAAGAAAGTGGCAGTGAGTAGAAGAATTGACATGGATTAGTTGCACATGAACGAGTGAGGTTGCGATGTTGAGTATGCAATGGAAGTCTGGACAGAAGTATGTTGAGCAAGTGATAGAATCCTTACAAGCTGTAGCATATTAATGACTAACGTTGCGATGTACGTAATTCTGACTGGAGTAGCTGTGAAATGCCAATGTACAAGTGAGTGCACAAGCAAAGCCACCATATACAGTGCGATAGGTATTCAATAAAGTTTAGCACTTCTAGCATTTAGGTCATATCTTCCATTAATCAATATAGGAAAATTTCAAGAATAAATTTATAGATATTAGATATTGTTTTACTCAAAAAATTTGAATTCTTTACCAGGAGATAAACTTGTGGAGGAGGTTAGCAAACTTATTGTGGTAAAAACCTACATACAAGTTCTAGACATAGAGTTAAGAGCATGGTTCATATTTGCAACAAACTGTAACTATATAAACAAATAAAAATAGGGAACCCCAAAAAAGGAAAAGAATTCGTCTTTCAACTGTCTAGTATATACAAACAAGTAGCAGCTACATAAATGCCTTCAAGTATACCGTTCAATTTTAATGTTCCATATATTGATATACGTATACACAATAATCATAGCCAATAAGAATTCATGCTACTTTTGTCTATTTGACATAAGTTAATTCAGGTATGCTCACCTTTAATATAAGCAGAACATCTCATCATAATCTGTAACTGATATGAATTATACTTACTCAATTGTTCACCAATGAATTTGTTATATGTTTTGCTGCTGTGCTTGTGCATGTTTTGCTAAATTCGATTAGGATTTGCGATTCAGATCTTCTACATTCGAGGTTGCGAATAATTTGTTGGTGTGTTGCCTTTGTGGTTTCACTTGAAGCTGTAGTGGCATGCTTGGCAAAATAGGTACCAGTTGATGTTATGTTATTCTGTGTTTTACAGCGTATTATATTGGCTGTTGTTGTTACTAATTCTTTACGATGGACTAAAGAATTATGAATTTTATTTTTGAATAATAAAATGATTAAATATTCGACATACATATATTTATGTAGAATTGAGATTAAGAATGAATATTATAGAGATTAAGAATAAATTATTCACTCTTTTAATCAATAAAGATTAAGGTGTTACTGGCAACCTAATATGAACATTACTGTAAAGTCTCTATTTAGTACTTTATATATATTCTTTGATATTACGAAAATTTGATATGTTTAATTTATGATTTGAACTTCAGGAAGCCTTTTGACATTTCACAATTTTATCTTTATCTTAATGCAGGAAAAGATTTCGGTGAATTTACATTGCATGGTTTTACGTTTCTCCTATCCAAGTGTTGATTTAGATAATTTATACTTTGACCTATATGTATTCTTAAAGTATTATGTGTTAAATATTATGCACAAATATTATTATATAAGCACAAATGTTGTTTTCGATACACAATTGATAAATATTGTATTTTTTATTTGTGGTTCTTAAATTTAGTCAATTGTTGTTTGAACTTATATCAAATATATATGTGTGTGTGTGTGTGTGTGTGTGTAAATGGGTGTATGAAATGCAATGAAGAAATGACCTATAGAAATTTAATAAACTCTATTAACTGAAATTTATATCGTTTTGTAATCGTTATATTAAATAAATGTAGTAGTTAGCAAATACTTTTCATAGTGTTTATAAAACCCTGTAGAAGGCATGAAGTTTACATAGCGTTTATACAACTCTACAAAAGGCATGAAGTTTACATTGAGTTTGTTTACCATAGCTTGATATAAATAAAACATGGTAACTTTTACCATAAAGTGCTTGCCTACATAGCACCATATAAACGCTATGGAAAGTCCATTTTCATAGCGTTGGTTTCTCCACTACAAAATGTTCCAGAGCTATCACAGCATGTCGTTACATAACGTTCTCTAAAATGCTATAAAAACCTAATACAGTGTTTATTCAATGATATTAAAAGTTTATTATGTTGTGGTGATCTTAATTAATTATTATTTAGAACTTAATTAAAAATAATTAACTTAGTTAATAATTTCTTAAACTCTAATTATTAAACCTAACTACTTAATTAATTAATAATTACCCAAATTAATTTAAATTAAGATAATAATTAAAAACTTAAACTTTTGACTTACTTAACTAATTCAAAATGAGTTTTCAAAAACAATTCAAAAAATAAACTTAAAACTTGAAATGAAATTTTCCAAAGTACATCCATAGCGATTATCGCTATAAACGCAGTTTGCTAGAATTGATTTCTAGTTGAGATCTTCACTTTAACTCTAACTACTACATCCTTAAAAAAACAAATGGGAAAGTTTTGAAAACTTAAAAAAGGTAAAAACTTGGAAATTTTTTTAAAAAAATCCAGAGCTAGAAAATAGCTTTCATTTTCAAATCGGATTTCAAGTCCTTTACGACTTTTCAAGGTGCAAACTTCACAACATTTACATCATATACACGTGGTTTTGTTTTCATAAACATACTACCATAATATCATACCTAATATCAAATATCCATACCCATATACATATCCAAACATACCAACATATCAACCAATCACCAAATCCAAGTTCAAATATAAACATACCATCGTATGTCATCAATACGACATGATAATTCAACATAACAATCACCATATTTTCACAACATATAGTCCATCAAAATCATGTTAATTTATTTTCTAAAAACAAAAGTTTTACGCACCGAAATTTTTCTAAATAAAAGAAACTTTTTTTAGGAACTCGAAAACGCTTATGAATGTTGCATATTTGAAACTTTTGGATCCTCGAACACTTGAATTGGGCTTATCCAAGTGATATTTGGGCTCGGCCTTGGGCTAATGGGCTTGGCCTTTATGGTTTTGGGTGGTGGAGTGTCGAATTTTGGAAAAGGAGATGTCGAATGGTTTGTAAAAGTGAGTTTGTGGATTAAGAAGTTATTTTTGGAAAATTTTGTGGATTTTCTCACTATAGAATTATGAAGAGGAAGCCATGACTAATCTTCTCAAGCTCTTAGGAATTTAAAGTGGTGGAAGAGGTTGTAAACTAATAGAATGAAAGTAAGGGGGTATTTATAAGTTTAGGAAATTATTAAAATACATATCAGTGCTTATATTTAATTATACAAATATGCATGCATGGCCATACCTTCTCCCCCTTCAAAATAGTGCACAACACCCTCCTCCCATACTTTCAACTATCCATTTTATGCACTTGGGTACTTGTGCTGAAAATGAGCATTTATATGTATATATATGTATGTATGTATGTGTGTGTGTATTTTTTTTCCTTTATAAATTTTTTTTTATCCTTATATATACACACTTAAAAGAGAGCATGTACATGCACATGTACACATGTATTTATCATGTTAAAATGTTTATATTGCGTGCATGTATGTTTAACATTGTGATATGACCTTTGAAACAACTTTTAACCAATGAAAAATTGATATTTCAGAAAATAACTTCCGGTCACATTTTTTATTTTTCTATTACCTATATTTTTTGGTAAATAAATTTTAAAAAACAAATTTATCATCATTAATTACTATTTCAAAAAGTTTTTATTTATTAAAAAAATCCATTTATTAATTATCTAAAATATAATTAAATTTCCATTTAAATAGCGATTAATTTCTGGGTCGTTACACCACATGCTATAAGAAGTCGACACATATCCTTTGTAAGTTCCATATGATAAGGCAATTTATCAATGATGGAGAGGTCGTAGTCGAAAGAGTAGATACCAAAGAGAGCATAGTAGATCCATTCACTAAGATGTTTTTTCAGTCAAATTTTGGAAAGACTAATTAAATGCATAGGGATAAGGCTCCATAATTAGCTCCAAGTGCAAATAGGTGATTGATAGAGTTAATGTATGCCTTATAGGCTATTATGTAACTAATTATAAAAAATTAACTTTATAACAATCTTGTTCGAAATTAAGTATGCCTTTTCTTTTCTTTTCTTTTATATTTTTTGTTATATAGAGATATAAATAATGAATTAAACACATAAAACATACATAGGTAGAAAATCCTTTGGTGAAATATATTATTGATTATAGTTAAAAATGTGTTCATAGCCATAGTATTGAATCGATATCTAAATACTTGCACCATAAACATTTCTAGTCAAGATATATCGAAAAAAAGATATCGATATATTCATTGAGACTAGTGTACATAATAGTCTCTATATGATGGATGATAAATTACTCATGACCGTTCGGGACATCAAGATGTTATGTAATTGTGGTTATTTGGAACAATCAAATAACAAATCAACGAGAGTCTTCTATAGCACAATAAAACTAATTCAAAATAGAAGATCTCATGGTAATAACGTTAAGTAGTCTTTAGACTTGAGAGTACTGTCAATCTTACGAGGTATGTTGTACTTTGACTATGGTCGAGCATATGGCATGTTGATAGAGTTATGGCTATAATTAGATACACATTGAACCATTGAAGTGAAATACTATTCACAAAAGGATTCGCCTCCTTTGTTGTAGAAGATTAATATCACCATAATTAGTAATAGTTAAATATTGAAATATCTGGCTTGAGTAAATCGGTTGATCGATAGTTGTCATATAACTAAACCAAGGTTTTCAAGCTGTCTATGCAATTAAACACAAATACTAAATTGAGTTATTGACCTTAAACCAAACTCTAGATATCCAAATGACACATACGCTGTGTAGTTAAAGCACGTAGTGATACAATAGCGATTGAGGTGCAAAACCTTCTAGCGGGGAAATATCATGAAACAGCGGAGGTGCAAAATGCTTCATCGGATATTAAACAAAATATTTAAAATTTACTTATTCTCATTCTCACATCATTTGTATCGAAAAAATATATTATTTAATCTTATATAACAAAACTGAAGAATATCATGATTTGTGCAAACTAGATTCGAAGGCTACAATAGATTTCTAACTTAAGATGAGCACTTATGCCTTAAAATTTTAAGTCTTTATTCTTACTCTATTGATTTGTTTTAAAAAAGAACTGGCAAAACCAATCTTTGTATATTAATGTTGCCAAAGGAGATGTTAAAAAGCCTTGATTTAGTAGGTGTAGCGGAAAATAACAAGGCTTAAAGAAGATCTATTATTTAATAATACTAAATTAAAATACCATAGCGGCTGAAGAGCGCTATGCGCTATAGTGGGGATTTTACAGGGCTTTAGCGGGTATTAACTGCACAGTACATAGGTGATGAAAAGAATAAGTGTACAATATACCATTACTTTGTTAGAATGAAATAGATTAAAAATTGAATTACGCCTAAATGATTTGTAAATGTTGAACTTGTGTCATATATCATACTTTACAAACTTTAATATTTAAATTATTTAAATATATAGACCAAGGAAAGAGTTCACACCGTACAATCAATACAACTGAATTGTTGGTTATTTTGTATTCGACTAATGTGAAATTAAGTTTTGTATATCCATGAAAAAGTTAAATACAAATATTGTATTAAAATTTAGTGGCATCTAATTATAATTTTTAAGGCTGAAAAATTATTTAAAGCAACTTATAAACATCGTATGTTGATTTAATTAATAAAAATGTTTGGATAAATTAATTAAATAAATGATCTAAAGTGTTAAATCATTTTTTGCCAATGTTTGAAATCTCTAATATGCCATGTAGTGCTTGTCCATGCAAGGAGGGAAAGAGGGGACAATAATTTTGAAATGTGGGAACCAATGGTTGATTGGAATATGAAAAGTCATGTGTTATACATAGCCCAAGATGCCTATAAATATATCTCTTTCTCTCCAACCCTATACATCAAAGAAAGCCCTAATCTTAGACTCTAACGCCTCCTTATGGGCCAAGTTCCTCCATGCTAAGTACCGGAGACTGGCGTCTTCTGGTTATGCAGGCTCTCCAAGTTACGCCAGTGAGACTTGGAAGCATATGCAATCAGTCAAATTTTTGGTTGATTCTCATGGCGGCCAATCCGGTTGGGATGGTGGTCCATTCTCTATTCTTAAGGCATGGAGATCTTCCCGCACTCCTTCTCCTGTCATTCCTCTGTATTCCTTCATTTGGGATGTCCGGATTCCTCCAAAAGTCTCTCTTCTCATGTGGCGATTATTCCACAATGGGTTATCGGTTGATGCGAACCTCCAGCGGATTGGTATTCCGTTGGTCTCCCGATGCAGGTGCTGCGGCAACGGGGAAACAGAATCGATCAATCACTTGTTCTTCGTTGGCTGGTGTTCCAGATCCTGTTGGAATTATGTCGGTAATTTATTGGGTATCCGTGGCACCATTGCCTCGTCAAATGATTTGCTATCTACCTGGTGGTTTGATTGTTCTGGGAAATCTCTTCGATCTATCCTTTTTCGTTTGATTCCTTGTCTGATCTGTTGGCAGGTCTGGTGTGCGCGGAATAAGGCAATTTTCGACGAGGTTCCTATGGATCCCCTATCCGTTATTCGGCGGGTAAGAGAGGATGTTTTCTTAGCTTTTCGGAGTCGTCCATTCAGAGGATCAGGCAGTGCTCGCTCTGGCCGATTAGTTAACCTCCTATCTATATCCTGCTCTCAGTCTTCGTATAGAGCGGGAATTGGATGATTGTCTACTCGGAGACTGGTGGTTCTGGCTTCCTAGTCTCCCCTTGACCATCATCTCCCCAACCCCCCTTTTATTTTTCACGGTATGTCTATTGCTTCCAGGTTCTTGCTTTTCCATGGTGGATTGTTCCTCTGTACTCTTCTTCTGCTGGGAGTTTGCTTCAAGGATCTCTTTATCGCTTTCCAGTTGTCGGTCTTTCAGTTTTAGGGGTGCTGTCTGTTTTCTCCTTCTAGTTTGGAGTAGCGGTGGTTGGGCTTGCTTTTCTATGGGTGTTGGTCCATCAACATCGTCGTCGGGCGGTGGCCTTGCCGGAGCTCGATTACGGTGTTGGATGTGCGGTTGAAACCGGGAGCTTATCGGGTGTGTTGTGTGGTTGGGCCAGAGTTTCTTCGCCTAGCCTCTTGAAAGGTTCTATTAGTCGCTTCTGGGTGTTTCTTTCTTTTCTATGCTGTGAGATCTCGATGTTGTATTTCTTTTTCGATTATTTTGGTTACCTGTCAGACATGTTGACAGCTTTTGGTTGAGTTTATATGGAAGCTATTATTTTGGTTAAAAAAAAAAAAATCTTAGACTCTAACAAAGAAAAAACATTAGTGAAGCCACGGAGATAGCATTGCAAACCATAGCTAAGAGGATTAAGGAGATAACCAATAACCAAAGTGTTCGAAAATTGGTGAGATCAAACAAAGGAGATAATACCTATGATTTAAATATATTTAATCTAACGTATGTTTTTTCTTTCTCTCCCTTTCTCATCTTGTTCATTCAGTCATGATTAAAAGAAAATTTATTTTAATATTGTTAAACTACAATTTTAATAACAGAATTGAATAAAATAATTATATTATATTATATATACGTAAAAATGACTTTGGTTTTAACGATTAAATTCTTTTTTGATATTTCTTAATTTTTAGATTTGAACTTATATAGATATTATACATGTTTCATTCATTTATAATTTTCCTCGTAATTTTTAGACACGGACACATACATATATTTAATTTATTCTCAGCTTCAGTAAAAAAAAAAATCTTTATTCTGAAATGGTCAAAATTATTTTACAATTTAATTGCTCGAATAATCCAAAATTTAATTTTAGGTATATACAAATTCATATGGGCTTAAAATTTTATTATATATGTATTCATATTTTTTTATGAGAGAGCGTTCCTCTTAAGAGGAGAGCACTCAATATTATTCCTCGACTAATAAAAAACATTTTTTTTAAATTAAATAAACCCCATTTTGATTTGATTTAAATAAACACATATGTACATATATAACTTAAATATATGTATTTAGGTACATTGAATCGAAATGATTTGATTTAAATAAATAAATTTGTATATATATTTTGAATAATACAATATTAAATATATGAATGCATATATGAATCTTAATTAATTAATTAATTCAAAGCTGAATTAAATTATATATATTATTGTACATGTAATTACTTTCATGTATCGACATATTTTTCCACAACATCGTTAGTATATGACCTTAGTATGTATGTTCGTTAACTATAGGTCACAATGATTAATTACACACATGCTCTTATATAGCCCCTAGGTTAGATAAAATCTTTCAATATAGTTACAATGTTTGTATTATGAATACAAACTTGTCAAAATATTAAAACATAAAATTAAATCAGAATTAATAAATCAAAATTTAATTTAATTAATAATAAAATATTACCATTATAAACGAATATCTTAAATACAATTATTTGAACCAAAAATTTACTCTTAACTCTTTTATTAATAAATACTAAATGTGGTTTAGTATAAACCTATTATTCATATAAACACAAAATATGATCTTGTGCAAATAAATAAAAGGATTCACCCTTTTTCCCCAACTGCCAATTCACTTGATCCAACACCACACTCGTAGTAATTCTGATTCCTGTATTAGTAATATCGTCTCTTACATCCGTAGTGTAGTCCACTCCACCAAGTGGGAGAGGACCCGCTCAATGAGGCTTGGTCATACAGATCCTGCTCGCTCCCTACATTAGGGCAGCTCTCCCTACGATGAGGCCTCGCGTCAAACAACAAGCTGGTTGGGCCTCAGCTGCCTGATCTGGTGTAGGTTGTATTCGATAAGAAGAAACACAGCATTCTAATGGTTTTCCAGCAATATGCAAATTCGGTCTACATAACCAAAGAACTGCGCCTTATCCTCTCTTGAATCCGCTTGGTCACTGCATTAAGGAAACTCTACAAGGTAAGAATCAAGGAATCGAATAGAATAGTAAAGTGCCTCAAAGGTAAAATGAGACAACTTGGACCTTGAATTCCCGCACTTGGAGCATAGGATCGATGGCCGACTCCCGATCTTGCTACTTGGAAATCTTGTCTTAAAGCCCAAAGATTGTCGCTAGAGATATGCAACTTTGAATGTAATAAAACCTGCCTTTTGGACAACCGATATGTTAAGATATCTTAAATAAGAAGTGGATAAATAGCAGCGAGGGCATCAGAAGGCCATAGTCACAGCCAATGATGTAGAGAGTGACCAACAAGCTATAACTTTTGGAGGCGAGCTGTGTTGGTGCCATTTGGTAGGCAATGAGGAAGCTAACAAAATGATGTATAGGAAGGGTTTGTCTACACTTCAAGTAGGACATTGACAAGGAGAAGTAAATAGGTTGGTGCTTATTTGCTCTATCCCTATAGAGGAGATACAGCCGGTTGGCCTTCATGATGTCGTGTTTGACAAGGGCTCTAGTCAGCCTATCCCTATCTTCCCCTACTTTGGATATAGTGCTTACAAATGAGCGACCACTGACGAAGGCGCCTTCTATGGTGGTTTTCTTTTCTTTTTCCATCTGTAAGCACATCCTAATTACTACACCACTTATGCAAAAACTATGGGGTAACATTAGACACGGAGGCAAGCATGCTCCCTTTACCTATAATATCTTGCTTTATGCTCTATTTTATCAGAATTTGTTGATATTTTTATTTATTGAAATATGGTAATTTTTCAATCGATGTTTACGACGCATCTAGACGTGTAATTTAAAAGTTGACGGATTCAAATAAACTATATGTAGATATTATCAGTACACTAAGTTGAGCAAAAGACTAATTTGTATGAATAAAGGATAAACGAGAACAGTCATCGCATGCATTGAACATATCCGTAAACGGACCCATATATACAAGTAATATATTTCTTTCTTTCCTTGCATGTACATACATTATGCGCTTCCTTATATGATGAAAGCATTATCGCTTGTTGAATTTAAAGATAATTGGCAAACCATAACATTTGGTAAAATATTTAGGACATTTGCTCACTTGATAATGTGAATATTTATGAAAATTGTAAGATATGTAAGGACTACTATGAAACATATATACTACATAAATATACTATAAAAATACCATTTTTACAATGGTAAATGCTTGTTGTAATAGGTGTTTAACAACGGGCTTACAACCATCATAATATGCGGAATTGTAATAGACCGATGAGATTGTACAATGTTTATGACCGTTGTAAATGCCCGTTGTAGTAAAAGTTTTTACAACTCTCAAAAACCATTGCAATAAGGTCTTTTACAACTGTAACTGTCAATTGTAAATCCGTACACTTATTTGAAAAGGATGATATTGTAACTCTTACTGTATCTTATAATACAATTGGCATAACCAGTTGTAATGTCTCAACTACAAGGCGTAGGAACCGTTGTAATAGGTCTCAGCTACAATAGGCATGGACCATTGCAACATACCTTAACTAAAACCTACATAGACCGTTGTCGTTTTACCTTTTGTAAGCGTTTTCGACCATTGCAAAATAAAAAACTATTAACTGCAGCTTTCATACTACAATACACCTATACAAATATTTAATAATTTAGTGACTAATAAATATTATCATAAAACAACCAAAATCACACATTCCGAAAGACTAAATAAAGTTACATTCACAAGTTCGAAAACACACTCCGAAAAGCTAGATAAAGTTACATTCACGAAGTTCTAATGTAGTACAACGCATAATCCGTGAATACATATCCAAACGACAGTTCCACAAAGCTAAACAATTCCCAAAAGAAAAACAGTTCCAAAATACGTATCAAGTTCAAAAATAGAGTGCTAACACATAATCCATAAAACCAAAATGCATATATATACTAGGCCAAGGGATGAAGTCTTTGTGCCATACGACGGTTGATCCAATCGCCTTTTTAATAGTGGACATTTCTAAATGCGACCTAAATAAAAATGCGTCAGGGTTCACCGTTATATTAACCCATACTTTCCAAGATTATGATCCAATTTTTATAAAGTGTATCGAAGCATTAGGATCGGTGCTTGCTATAGTCCCTTCTACAACCGCGTTCTTCTACAAACTCAATAGTTTGCACTTTCTATTTTACGAAACCATTGGGAGTTTTTAGATTTTGCTTATTGTAAAGACCTAGAATTTTTGGTTAGTTAAAATTGTTTATTTAATTAATTTTAAATACTAAAGAGTAAAAATTTTATAAATTTAATAACTTGAATTTCTAATATAATGAATTATTGGATAATTTAATTTTTTAATCTAATAATTGAAATTTGGGTAAATAACTGAATCTTGAGTTCTATGCTAGATAAAAATAACTTAAAAGCTTATTTAATTTCTATTCACAAGGATGAAGATAAATAAAATTATAAATTGAAATATAAAAGTGATTCACTCGATTTTTAAAATAACTCGTTTAAATTAACGAGTAAAAAAATAGTAATCCGAAACACTGTCTCGGATTTCGACGAAACCAGTTTCATTAGATCCGTAATAGTGTGTTATTATCGGATTTCAAATTTCATAGCGTTTGGAGTTATCGTTTGATCGCACTGAATTTAATATCGAAAATTCAATATAATAATTGGGTCCAGAACGCTATCTTCTCCATACGATCGAATTGGGACTCGAAATTTGTTACATTGCATTCGAAATAGAAGTTTAACATTATAAAAGCCTAGCGACATGTCTCGATAGGAGTTTAAAATAAATATCTAGATATTTGAATTTAAAATAATAATAATAATAATAATATATACATTGATTTGACCCTACCTTCACATCAGCCCAAATTCTTTCATCTCAACTTACCATCAGCCTCCTGTCTTCATTTTAAATCATGCCCATCCCTCTTACTTTGTTCAAGTAGAAAAAGAAAGAAAATGAAGCAAGCTTCCTCTTCGGAAAAAAATCAAAGCAATTAAAATAAAAATTGAAAAGAAGGCATCATTAGGTTTGTAGAGTCGAGATCTTTATATGATGGTGGTTTTCCAATATGCGGTGATGATGAGATGAAATCGATAGTGAAGTTAAGTAGAAGCTCTTAGCTAGGGTTGGCTTTTTCTGGTGATTCGAGCATCGAGGGGAAGATTGGTCATCGGATTCGTGGTCAGGGGAATGAGGCGCACCTGGGGATGAAGTTTGGAAGCATGTGGCGGCTCGGGAGGTGGTGTGACCAAATGTGGTCGGCGCGACGAGTGGTGATGTCGCGATTCTTCTGGTAGCTCCAGGAATGTTGAGTTAGTGATGGGTAGATGATTATTTCGATGAGGAAAACGATGGCGTTGTTGGATTTTGGTTTTGAGCTTCGGAGCACCGTGCCGTTGCAAAACGTGCACGGCCTTGGGTTGATTTCCTGTTCGTGTACAGGCAATGGCAATTGGGGAAGAAGCATTTTTATTGGGCTGGGTCTTGTTGATATTGGGTGGATCTTAATATTAAAAAAAAATTGTGTTGATTTAATTATATTTTATCGAAGAACTAAAAATTTAATAACTCCCTCATATGAGATCGGAATTGAGCGAAACAAGCGCGATGGAATCGTGGCAATGAGTACTACGTTCTGAAACTAATTTAGGGACTTTTGTAACTAACTAAAATTTTAGGTTAAATCGAACGTCGTTCGATTTGATTTAAAATTGAAAACTCAATGTGAGTGTTTTATAATGCTCACAAGTACTAGAACATTGTAATGCTAGTTTAATTTCAAATTATGAAGTGATATGCGTTTATTGATTGTTGTTTGTTAAATTGTCCTCTAAATTTTCATTTGAAGTAATTGTAGAAATGAAAATTGACAGTTAAATTTGAAATTGTAATAGAAATGCCAGTAAAACACCCGATTTTAATAACTATGAAATTGTTGTGAATTATATTAATTGTTTGGATGATTGATTGTGATGGATACTATTGGTTGATACTTTGGATGATTTGGATGTTTGTTTATTCTGATGTATCCTATTATCACCCTGTATATTACTAAACTATAAATCGAATTATTTCGAATGAATTAAGAAATAGGTTGAAATGATATATACCTATGACACTGTGATTTAGATTGAAATGATATATATCCATCTCTGAAATTAAAATAAAATAACCGATCACTTAGCCATAGGATAGAAAATTATATACGGACACCGGATTGGTTAGATTAAATAATTTGAAATTTTCCGATTTGAAATTTATTTAAATGATTTTGATTTAAAAGAAATAAAAACCAAATTATAGAAATCAAATTATTTTCAAATTTGAGCTCGGAATGCTGAAATCTAAATTTGGTAAACGAAATGTCTTAAATAATTGAGATGGGATTTTTAAGTTATAACCGAATTATGATTTAAATTTCAAAAATTGATTTGATTTAAAGGATGAGACTTTTTTTCAAACTTTGAATTTTACTAAGTAAAATTATTTGAAAATATGGATTTCAAATTGGTTATCGAAGGTTAATTTGATTTAAGTGTTTTGAATCCATATTTTGAAGATCGAGCTCGAATCGATATAAATTGAAATTGAAATTGAATAAATTGGATTCGAAAGTGGAATTGAATTAATTTGAAATCGAAGTTGAAATTGATTTGAAATCGAAATCGAATCGATTGGATGGAAATTGGAATTGATTCGAATTGGGAAGTTGGAATTGAATTGGTTTGACTTTGAAGCTATTTTCAATGAAATTATTTTAATATAAACTATTTAAAATCTATCTTCTTAAATACCAAATCATTTTGGTTTTCAAAATTATTTTACTATATAAACCATTTTAATGTTTAATTTTTTTTATCAAACTATTTTTTTATCAAACTATTTTAACCATTTTAACTATTTTAACCATTAAAACTATTTTTAACTATTTTAGTTATTTAAACTATTTTAATTTAAACTATTCAAACTATTTTTCAAAATTTCAAACTGTTCAAGGGTGGAATGTTATTTTTTAAATCATGGATTTAAATATGAATTGGGTTAAATGAAGCTATAACCTAAATTGGAATTCGAAACGATTTTGGAAGCGAAATCGAGATATTAAGACAAAAACGATTTTGAACTGAAGTAGTATGTTTTGAGTAAATAATTTTGAAATGGATTTGATTTTGAAGCGAATATGATATTTTGATATCAAGTATGAACTGTTTTCAAAATGTAAAAGTACCAACCGATGTGTAAAACGACGTTTGGTTGTTAAAGAGACCGGGGCCGGATATGGGCATACTCTTTGTCGATACCAGAACCACTTTGAAAACTGTGTATGTGGGGTGATGATCTGGAAAGAATTGGTTAGATTTGGCATTTCTTGTTGGATTTGAAGAAAGAGAACGATGATGGATTAGCCTGGCACTTGTGCCAATTTGAAGTGACTAAAACGGGAGCCGTATCGACCAATGAGGTTAGCTATCTCTAGCAGACGCACTTCTTCGTATTACCATCATTTATATTATGATTGATTGGTACGCACCCTTTGAATTATGGAAGTGTTGGATGCGGTGGATCGATCGTAGCTATGATGCGTGGCCATCAGTCGGGAAAGGTAAACTGGTAGTATCCTACCTTGGGCATTGCCTCACGTGCCTGTCATACTTTTATCCGTATACGAGACCCATATGATTTTGATTTGGTGTTGTCGTATCACGGCGGGTCTCTGACTACCGACGTTCTACTGGTGGTATCAAATGCAAATTGTACGCCAATGCTTAAAAACACATTAAGGGGGATTTATGTAAAGCCTTAACGCTAAGAAAAATATTTATTTTATTAATTAGCCATTATATATATAGTGTATTCTACTACATATAAATATTTTGACGGATCCTTAGGAGATGGAAAATCCCATAACATCTCTTGAGTTATTGCACGCACGTTATACACTGGATAGGAGATATGAAAACCCGTAAACATCTCTGATGCCATGACACTTATATTATATGCGATATCGACTTGACTCACATAAGAATATTTTAGTCCTGATTCGACTGTTTTGTCTTTTCATTACGTTTGGGTCAGTCTTGAGTTTTTCAGCTTATTCTAGAGGACGAAGACGAAAATTTTGTATACAAGTACTATTATTATCCCAACATCATATTGTCTACTACATTACCTTATTTATTCCTAACGTATATATAACTCTGATAAATGTTGTATAGATTACGAGCAAACGTATTGTATAAACATCTTCATGAACTGTTTATTTGGTTATTATATTTTATCATTCCGTTGCGAGACTCTGTATTTGTTTTCTTCTTCTGTTCTTATTTTTCTTAATTAACCCCCATTGATTATCTATATTCCGAATTATTTAAGTTGGACATGGGTGGATTATTGTCAATTTAAAACTTACGAAATGTGGGTCTCACACTTGGTATGAGAGCGAGGTTTAGCGATAATCTTAGCTTTGTGGGGTAACCTATTAGAGATAAGGTCATTAGCACCCTTGAATGAGTTTGAGTGTATTAGTAGATATTAGCGCGTATTTGTTAGTGAATATAAAAAATGTTTTATATTGTGCCGGTTGATTTGTTGAGTGGCTTATGGATTCTGGTCAATATGAGTAATTAACGTTATTGGTGGGGTCTTTAAACATTTGAACAGAATAGTTCGACATAGTATTGTTTTGAAATTGGGTAAATGAAATAATTTTACCCTGATTATATTTTATATATAAAGAAATAATTTTTTTTTAAATTATTAGGGTATATATAATGTGTTGGTCATCAGGAATGACAATATTGATCATTATCATTAAAGTTTTGTTGTGCCTTAATAAAAGATGTTTAAAATAAATAATGATAAAACATTTGTGAAATGTTTTAAGGAAGTGAAATTTTGTAAACATAATTTATAAATGTGACTTATAAATTATTTTAATTGAGAACTTTTGAATCAAAGTTCCGGAGATTTTAAAATGTGTTTCAAAGTGTTTTGGAAAAATAATAATGATAGTATTATTTTGAAAGTATTTTGAAGAAAAAAAATTAAAAATGGTTTTAAAGCGAATAAAAGCATTGAACTCACATCGGTCGCTGGAAAATAATTCCGATAATGATAGCGACATCATCGGTGTTCATTTTTGAGTTTCTAAGTGATAGATTGCTACAGGAATAATTTGCTAATGGAATCTTGTTTTGATAAACAAGTTTTTGATTTTAAGAAATTTAAAATTTTGGTTTGATATAAAAGTGAGATATGTGTGTATGTGTGTGTGTATATCTAATTTCAAATTAATTTGAAATTAAACCGGATGTTTAGATTCTGAAATTTGCTATCTAAGTGTTGTGAAATGAATAAAGATAAGTTTTGAACTTATAAATTTGAGAAATGATATAGATAAGAGAAAAATTGTGAAATTGAGATAAGAGATTAAATTCAACTTAAGGAAAATGAAATAAAGAGATTGTGGTAGTAGAATAAATCAGTGAAGTGAACAAATTAAGTGAACTGAATTGAACTAATAAAGTGAAATTTAGAAATTTAGCCTAAGTGGGGCTAAATAAAATAAAATAAATTTTGGAAATGAATTAAAGAATGAACTAATTGTATTAATTAGCGAGTTAAATTTGATTTGGAATATGGATAAAGTTAGAAAAATGAATTTGAATAAAGCAATGTGAAAAATGATCATGGATAATTGATTGTAAATGAAATAAATGTGAATAAGAGGAATTTGTTATAGCTAAGAATCAATAAAAATAAATATGTAAGTTATACGCATATTATTTTATTCGCATAATGATTTGATCCAGATTCGAGCATAGAATTTCAAAATAATTTATATCAATCCGAGTAAGAATTTTTCACTCGATTCTCGACGACGAACCCTGGATACAAATTTTTGATTTGATCTTGGAATTCTCTATCATAGTATATGTCTACACAATGAGAATAACATTTTCTGATCAAGGAACCAAACCGAGTCTGCACTAGAGAGTCATGTGAACGATACAGTTCAGAAGTGAAATTGTGTGATCGAGTGAGCGACCAGATTTGATATTGCGTACGGATGATATATGTATATTGTACGGGTTTAAGTAAGGCAAATAATAGAAATTGAAAATGCAAAAATGATTTTAAATTATATGATTGGATATCATTGGTAAATAAGATGTAGGTATTTAAAATCAAGAAAAATTTGGATTGCCTAACGAAAAGGTACATGTTTATTTTGTCATTTAATTTGATGGTTTTATGATTGAGCCACCTGGCTTTTGTTTTCTTTTGTTGGTTTGGAGCCCGTAGTGGCGTTTTGTAGTTGTTCCGATATAGCCGCGCAAAGGAGACGTTGGCGAAATTTTGACTATAAAAGAAAATGATGACTATAAAATTGTGTTTTATTATACTGTCCGCCAAGTTCTCCACTTGGCAGATTTCTTCCTGTTTCGTATTTTTCTTCATTAATGTTTTCTGATATGTTGGAATTATGATTAAGTGCAGAATACAGAATTAGAGTACATACAATTAAACATGTACATTCACATATTTGGATTTATCATGTCATACAAATATAGAATCATATTTATATGTCAGGACATTGCCGTTTAGTGGTACATTTTATACGTCCTAAAAAAGTCTCCTACTATGCTAAGTGCTCCATAATTAATGTAAGTCTATAATCTACTTGACTATTTCTTGTTGGTGAGTTCAGGAAATATTTCAGAAGGAAAATCTAGAATCATATTTATATGTCTACTTATTTCAGGCAATATGTCTATATATGTCGTTGGTGAGTTCATAATTAATCGTCAAGTGTTCTAACTTGAGACGTATGAGCACAAGAAGTCTCCATATTCACGACATTATCATTTTGTCTTCCATTCATGCTCCGTAAAAGTACAATGTTAGACATGCATTTAGTAATTCATAAGCACATATCACATATTAATTAACAATGGCTAATTAAATATAACTTACTTAGTTAGCTCTTCTACTCTAGCTGCCAAGAGAGTAATTTGGTTTTCCTAAGCACACACCTTTTTTACATTACTTGAATAAATATCCATTTGAGATAGTACAACACCAAAACCTAGTCCTCACACTCTTCCCATATGTTTGTTGCCAAAATCTTTTGACACTCCATCTCCACTTATCGATGTCATTCCCTGAGAGCTCTGAGCATTAGTATTGTGCTCTTTTATCTTAGCCTACAGATTAAAATAGATCCAGTATTAAGAAATCAAAAAAATACTACACGTATGACAACTTGGAGATACCATTTAATTAAATTGTACAAAAGATAATTTAAGCTTTATGAATGCACTGGATATAAACATAAAGCTTCATGTACTATGTTGAACAATTAATTGTTTGTTTGAATTATATATGATTGTTGAACTAATATGTCATTTTGTAGTATTAAATATACAACAACAACAAAACCATTATTCTCAAACAAGTTGGCGTCGGTTAGAAATGGAACCCGAACAAGTTGTAGTATTAAATATAAACAACAAGAATGTTCTGTAAAGCTAATACTGGTATTTAGTGAACCTCATATGCCTGTAGCTTTACTGACCCACTGTTGCTTAAGGGACGTATTTGATAAGGACTTGAGATAAAAAGAAGTAATTTCTACGATATTGAAACTGAAAGAAAGTATTTCCATCACTTTATATTTCATAACCTTACTAAATTAGTTTCGAACTTCTATTTTACTTTTTTACCGTGTTATCTCGATACACACGAGATTTATTAAGGTAAGATTGTTTGAGATTTTCAATAATTTAGAAGTAAGATTAACAACTTTAAAATTAACGCTTTATCATAGACAAGTGCAAACTTAACCTGCATACAGGCCACTCTAATATATGTAGGCTTCATTCACGTCTAATTGAAGAGGTCGCTTGAAATTAATTAGATTAGATGGGTTTATGGGTACTAGAATTGTTCCGTGCTTCGCACACGGGCTGTTTATATTAATGTAAACGGAAAACAAGGCCATTTTTGAAATTTCAAAAGGACATCGAGTAAATTAATTCAACGAATTTTTTTTTATTAGTAGTAGAGATGTGTGTTATACTCATTTACGGATACTGAAAAAAGGAACTGTTTATTTTATCTTCAATATAAACAATTACTGAAGGTGTTATGAATGAGATGCTTCTAGATAGACATATAAACTCATTCAATTTATTAAGACGAGTGTTAAGGCATGCGCTTCGCGCGTGATTTATTTATCTACAAATTGTATACATTTAATTATATTTTTACGTTAAAATAATATATAGTTAATTTTAGTTTATATTTCTTAGTTGCAACGTATAATTTTTTGTTAAGTTTAATTTTTATTTCTATTATTAATTAAGAAAGAACGAATTTGTAAAACAAATTTATTTTTAGATCCTATTTGTAAGTGATAAAATTTGATTTTGGTAATGTTTAGATATGGGCGTTTTGAATTGGTAAAGAAGCTTTATTTTTTAGATACTATTTTTACGTGATATTAATATTTTATTTGATAATATTTGTAGATGAGCGTTTTGAATTAGTAAAGTAATTTATTTATTAGATTCTTTTTCAGCGATAGTGAGGTTTTAATAATATATGTTGAGGGGCATTTTTAATAGTTTTATAAAAAACCATTTCGATTCGGTAAAGGATGTTTATTTATTAGACCATATTTTTAAGTTATATTAAGATTTAATATAGATAAAGGGGCATTTTGGTAGTTCACGCTTGCACTAAAAAAGTGTGACACCAAAAATATTACAACTATTAATAAAGAAAGAAAGATAATTGAAATCAACATCTAGTCCGAATAAGTCTAAAGTAATCTAGAGAGATTTTAACTCCTATTTTATTGGAGAGATCATATGAAATAACGATTTAATATTTAAAAAGTTATATATAGGGGTATTTTGGGAAGTTCACGGTCAGACCAAAAGATTGTGCTTCTATTTCAACTATTAATAAGGATGAGTTGTACCACCGTTGAAAACAGTTTAATCACATATAGGTAATTAAAGCTAGTGCATGCTCATTGTGCTAACATATGAACATGTCAAATATTTGATATATTTTATTTCACTTAAGTATATCAAATATGAAATCATTATTTGATATCCTACGCCTAACACAAACTGAATTGAAAAGAATAATAATGGAATAACAATTAAGCATGCTTACTGTGATAGAGACTAAACTTGACATATCAAAAGTTGGTATAGCTGCTGATAGAATGCTTATTGCGATAGAGACTAAACTTGAAATATCAAAAGTTGGTTTAGCTGCTGATAGAATTCAAGTATTACTCATACTTTTGAATAAACTAGTGTGAACTCGTGCTTCGCACACGGGTTGGTCAAAGTAGTTATATCAAAATATTAATTTAGAAATAGCTGAAAAGCACTTTATAAGGAATTGATTTTTCATTTTTCAACTGTAGTAAACTTTGAGCAGCAAGGTAGCATTACACCTATTAACCATTTGAAAGTTGTAAAATAAAGGTATGTTAGTATTCACACTTTGTTGGCAACCTATATACCATTTTTGTATTTCCGTGGCATATCACAACGGGTAAGAGAGTGGTAGTTCGGATTAAACAGATCCTTATAAACAATGACAATGGAATATAGTAGGCACAAATTGCTATAATATTGAATAAAATTCGGCGTGGAGGGAATAAAGTGTAGCGTACACAAGCATAACAGTTTGTTGAATTTTGTAACAGATAATGCCTAATTTGCAGTCTGAAATCAAACATCAGATGTGAAATAAAATTAGGGGAAGTGAAACATGGTAAGGTATGTAGGAACCATGTTAATAATCATAAGCTATAAATATATTCTTGCCGATTAATCCAAAAAAATGTCCTTGCATAGTGGAACGTGATACAATTAATCGTAAATATATTAAATTATGATTAATAGAAACTACAACCCTTAAAATATGTTGAAGAAACAGTCGAGCAAACCAAAGTCTGGAAGTAACAGTTAAATAATCTGTCAAGACAACGTTTTTACATAGCTGTTTATTGATTATTAAAACATGACTGAAAATAAAATTTAAATTATTGAGAGGCGGTAGTGTCAACTATATTTGATTCCTATCTGTGAGCCTTATTCCACCTATCCACATGGTTCATGTTACACATGTTTGCACCTACAATAAAAAATGATGTTGTTAGTTATAGGTATATATAACTTATAAATAGCGGAACAATGCAGCAGCATTATTAGTTTTATATAGAATTATGAATGTATTCTGTAATGAAGATGATACTTATATCAAAATTAAAGCTTGTTAGATTTCTTTTGCAGCAGCAGTAAGGGGTGAAGATGGCGATATAATGCTTACATTGTAGTATGTGCAGTTGTAGACTTTTAGGTTCTTTGTTGAAAGTTGCAACATGATAATGTGCGGATAATTGACTTGACCAATTCGTTTATTTTATACTTTTAGCAAATATTTCTAAAAGTTCCAACCAATATTTTTTCCAACCTAACTCTTTTAAAACGTTTTGTTTTGGTCCATGCAACAAAATAAATTTTGCAATCTACCATGCTCCTAAAAGCAATCTGAAATGACTAAACTTTTTTCTGAAATAAACTTAGTTACAAAAGGAAATTGATGTATGGAATAAACATAAAGTGATTTGGATGCACTTCACTGAAATAATAACATGAAGACCAACCTTTAATGGTTAGATTGTGAAAAGTTGATTAAATGTTAAAATCCGTTTATTGTTGGAGTTGAATGAAGAACTAAAATATAAACATATACCTCTACAATTCTTTGTAGAACTAAGATGAAAATTATTTATACATTGCATTTCAAGTTCATAATATTAGATAACACTTCTACATACTATAGAAAGCTAAAGAAATCCTGGGATTTGATGCGTTAGCACAACAATAATTTAAACACATACTTTGCATACATGGTTCAATGCATAAACTCTTTATAGATGAACTGTTTACTTTATTATTCGACTTGAAAAACTTGAGTCTGCTGACAGTTAGTGGTAAAATATGAATTGTTTGATTTATTGATCCTGTAATAAATTATTCATTTGGATGAAATGAAAATAAACCACATTATCTAATAATTTACAAAATAATCTATGTTAGTCATGTAGAAAACAACGTTTGGCACTTGATGCATAGTTCCTTTGTTGAGAACCTGAAGATGACAAATTTTTATATCAACTTAAGTTTGGTTGAAATCTGTAAAATGACTTTAGCATTATGCTTTTGCATTGTATATATAAGACTTGTTCGCACCATATGTAACATGCCAGCATATACTGAACAAATGTTTTAAACCTCTATATTCAGTTTCTAAAACATATTTATAAAATGAATTAACTAATTTTTCCTTGCAACATCGTCCTTCGACACAACTCTTAAAGTTCAAACATAAAGAATAAACCCAGAAATAAAATTATTAATGAAGAAAAAAATGTAGAAATACAAACCACCCACGATTCAATCAACAGAAGAAACCTGAGCAACACACACGGTTTTATTTAACAAACCCTGTCACCATGTATTATACGATTTATTTTGATAATTATAGCGGTTTAAAACATCAAATCAATCTTTACTTCAAAGTTCACCCTCTTTTGATGTTAAAGCTTTTGCATTCTTAGTGCTACTATTTTTAATGACTTAGGGAAAGGCACAACCATGTCTATTTGTCCAAATAAATAACCTTAAATAGGAAGAAAAAAAAGATTTGCAAACAAACCTGAGTTTAAAATGTAGCCAATATTAATAAGGAGAGAGTGTACATAATTCTTCCCCTGCGAAAATATTGTACAGTCACAAACACACACTTATTTTCAATGAAAAAAGACCCAAAAAAGAATACAATCGAATTTTAAAAGCGAAAAACCTTTTATTTTTTACGTCTTAAAATAGAAGTGAAGCCTAATTGTAAAAAATAGGATTAGAACTGAAATCGTGATTATAATATGTTTGTCTTGTTTGTCTCCCAAATTATACTCTATTTGTATTTACATTGTTGAATTTTGCGACTTTCAAATTAAAAACATACGGTGCTTTCAAACTAATTTAAGTTTTTTATTTCTACTTCTAAGATTTTAGTTTCATTGCCTACCTCTATTTTAGGTTTAAACCTCTCGTTTTAAAAAATATAACCATGATTTCAAAAGGCAAGAAGGATAATTATGTCAAGTTTTGCACCATAAAATTGTAAATACTTATAAATTCACATGCACTAAATTTTCAAGCAATTTAAAATTTTGGTAAATGCAAAGCACATACAGAACAAAAAAAAATTGATAAATACATGGTATACAAATCAGAGTGGATTTTTTTTCAAAAAAAAAAAGCCGAGAAGTATACGCCTAAAGAGAAGTAACCAATTAATATACAGAGGAACAAAAAAAATAAAGCTAAACTAAAAATACATAATAGTTTGGGGAAAACTTGATGTTTAAACACACTCAAGTTAAAATCTCAATACAATAAAGTAGTATGAAACTAATAGTATTTTGAGCGGTGGGAAACATAAAGCGTGTATGTAAACGGAAAAGAAAGCTTGATCAAAATTAAAACAATACATTCCCATGCAAAATAACTTTGCTTTGTTTGGTAAATTCCTGATGAGCACAGTGTGTAATGACTAAATTGCTAGCATGCGATTTATTGAAAAGTGCATCTCTTTTAAGAATGAGCAGATAATGAGAAATTTGTAATCCTAATTTTAACAGTTAAAACAACCCCGGTACGTACATTATCCACTCATAATTGAGGAACTAATGACACTGTATGAATAATCCTCAAATAAATCGTATAGGTGCACATACATTCGAGCAGTCATTTCTAATTTAAGTTAAATTTCCAAAAAATTTCTTAAAAGCTGAAAATGTGACGAGTGAGAACAGCAGAGCAAAAAAAAATTTGTCATTAAAATAGTAAATGTATAGTCACAAACACATATTTTATTGTGCACTTGTAACTTTGAATGCCTAAATTTTATAAACATTACATATGTTATCAATGAAAAACATAAGAGTGAAGAACGTGTTTTATAAATTTTGAATGCCTAAATTTTATAAACATTTCATATTGCTCTTCTCGCACAAATATACGCTTAAATTTATGGTTATGTTTCCTTTTTATTAATTTTGTTTTTATAACTTTTTTTCCATTGTGCGAAGGGTATCAAAGACCGAATATTTATAGATTGAATTGGGATATCCATATTATGATGAGTAATAATGGTCAACCTAATTATTTCTTCTGTAAATTCATTTAGACACGATTTTTAAAAAATTCTTAGTTTATGTATTTGCTAGAGCAAGCAGAATTCACTGTTACCATCCTTAATTGATCAAATTTCTAAAATTTCTACATCATTGGCAACTTGTCCTAATTAAAATGTCCACTGTACAATTTAAAAAGGTAGAAAATTTGAATTTCAGATAAATATCTCAAGTGACATGAACTTAAAATTATAAAAGAGATTATTATTATATTTGGTCAGAAATAGGCAAATTAAGCATGGGAACACAAAACTATATTTTAACAGTGTTTATCAAAATATTTTAGCAATTTATAGTATGGAACTCTGATACTTAATTCACCAGAACATCCATATGACTCAACATTAAATATCCCTTGATAAAATGGCACACTATAAATATTTGTGATACTTTATTCACAAAATGTTACAAAAAGAATGAAAAGGTGACATGAAATTAAAAAAATCTCTAGTTAAACTATTTAAAAACATGTAGAAAGTGTTGTACAAAATTAAAAATAGGAAATACTTCTTCTAGTAAATCCAATGACATGAATAAATGTAATAAATCCATTCACAAAAGGTAATATACAACCATCCTTAAAAAAGGTTCTAAATAGATTCCACCACATTCCTATAACATAAAAATATATGAGCAAGGTATACTTTTCTTGTACCAATCACATACTCTTTGTTTTTGATAGGAATATCTTGCAATTTTTGTGCGTATACCTATCATTTATGTGTATAACAATTACTGTGCAAAAAAAGCAGGTGAATCAGTAAGTACTATAAACTGATTTGAAATGCCTGTATTAAATTAATGAATAGTTTACTTATTTGAGTTATAATACCTAGTAGAACAAATCAAATCAATTTCAGAATGTGAATAACATTAATTAGTTCATCGGAGGTAACTATATAAGCTTGGCATCTTAATCACTAATCACTGGATCTAACAGAAATCAGGTTTTTTTAGCTCCAATAGGATAATACAAGTGGGCAAATAGCACGTACAACTCCTTTACACCTTCAAATGCAAATCAACCAAGCGTGGCCGAGCTCCGGTACAGTGGAAACAGATGAAAAACAACGGCGAGCAAGGAATGATGAAAACGAAAACCGATCAAGAGGCGTAAACGGCTTAGTATTTAACGATGTGGGGTAGAATCCGATGGTAAAGGAATGGCTAAGGTACAAATTGAAGGGAATTTATCGATTCCCAATGGAGGAAAAGAGGGAAGAGGAGATAAGCGTAAGGAGGTTAGTGATGGGGATAATAGAATTTTTAGATGGAGGAAAATGGGAAGAAATAGAGAGAAACAAATTAGGAGACGGTTCAGTTTTCAAAATTCAAAGGGGCTTGTGTGCTCTTGAAATCAAACTCACTAATCATAATATAGTATAGATGAATAATTAGGTTGATAATGTCGAAAAATTATGATAATAATATTAAAAACTCATACGATGCAGTCGGCAACAACAAAATTCGATGGGTCTCCATTTTTTTTGTGTGGGCATTGCACTACATATCGTCTTTGCTGGTATCCAATATTCTACTTTCCTTTTTGTGCAAATAATAATAATCATAATAACCAAAGAAAAAATATAATCGATATAAACACCACCTAGACATGCATTTCTTACAATGTCTTCTATCAATCTTGCGTAACCTTTTTCGTTTATAATCGATAAAATACAACTTATTACCTTCCTTCACAAGGTCATTCCACTCTTGAACATTGTTTATATTGTTTGGTTTTAGCATGGCTAATTTAGAGGAAGAGTCGGGACAACTAGACGCTACTTTAATAGTAGAAACCGATCTTGACTTTGACTCTCTCCATCATAGTCCCAACATCTTAAACAACAAATCCTTGTATACTTCATCCATCTTGAATCTTGTCTGTACAACAAAAATTAAATTATCATACAACAAATCAAAAGGTTTCTGCATTGAGGTTATAAATCTGCATTTTATGCAAATATCATATGTAGGATTGAGGAAGAACAACCATCTGAATAGAATAACAAACCAAGTACACTTGTGAATTATATAACTGGATCCAAAAAATATAGATTTTCTTTTTCATTAATGGGTTCAAGATTCAAGTATACAACAGATTCCAAACTAATTCATAAAATAGTATACATGATCCTAGGCTGGAACTATGTTAAATATGCAACATTACTATAATTAATTTCAAATTTTTAGAATCAATAACCATTCCTTTCAATTTTTCAAGGAAAAGTCGATGTCTGTGATCTATAGAATAATTATGTTTGTTTAAAGTTTTTCAGTATCGTTTTGTGAAAGAAAGTAACCACAACTTAGGTGGTTAATATTCGGTGAATTCAACTGATTTGTAGAGTCAACAGCTATAGCTGATTATGCATTATTTGGTATCGTATTTGGTATTGCATTTTCTGGTGCATTTTACATGCAGATAGATCTGTAAAAGAAGTTAGATATACTAACCAAACTAATCAGATAAATTTCTTATACATAATTGTTTGTATCATTTTAGCACTTATATTGTTTGCCAATGACTCCATGCTACTTCCAACATTTTGTTATTGTAATGTATCAAAAATAAGATTACTTGTTTTTTTATCGGATCAGTGATACAAGAAACTTTATGGTTGAGTATGATTAATTAGCAATCAATAAGTACAGTATGATGTGTTGTTAGGGTCTTATACATGACAAGCTGTGTCTTTGTCTTTCGGTTTAAGTAACTCAATTAAAGTGTAGGCTTCCATCAACCTGAGACGTTATTCAAGCGAACCTGAAAACTCATCATCATATGTAATGGAGATCTTAATACTGTATGATCAAATGAAGTGAAAGGAACATGTCAAGATGTCATTTTTGAATCTTTTGGTTAAACATTTCATATTTCAAACACTTGTATATAATTTGAATGTTAAAGTAGCAAACTAAAATCTGGTCTCAATTGCTCTTGAATCTTACATGTTAAGGTAGCAATGGCACTTATCTAAATGCGATGTAATTAATGCCCTGACTGATGAAATTTAAACATAGAACAAATATATTGAAATAAGATACCTAGGTTGTTGAGAGAACTAAGAAGTGAATCATCAGCATTTCAAACTACAATTCCATCCCTAAGCTTTTCATCGATTTCGCTGATTTCACCGATTTCATGTTGGAGTTCGATATCTAAGGCCCTGTTTGGCTGGTCGTTTTTAGTTTTGTGTTTTCGTCTACAAAAGCGCGTCCGTTGTACGTATTGTTGAAAAATAAACAATTTTGAAAAATGAAATTAACATGTAAAACAAGTTTATTCTGTTTTTTATGCTTTGAGGGATAACAAAAAGCATGGAGAACAATCCAACTCCTTCATTATCCGTTGGTTGTCGCAATGGCTAAGAATTATAAACCTTCTTCTCTTATTTCTTACTATTTCTTAGTGCAGGTTGAAAACTCAAAACTCAAAATACAAATGAAACCAAACGGGTCCTAAACTTTTCACCGTCTTTGAATTTGTCTATGAACTGGAGTTCGACTACGAAGTGGAATTAAGTTTGGATTTTCATGCCCTAGTTAGGAGAAAGGATAGAAAACATAAGAGTGATTATAATGCGATGGTAAAAGGAGAACTGTGTAGTTAATGCCCCGCTATTACCCCGCTACAACCCCGCTATATCCCATAGCGGATTTCTACTGCTACGATTTTTCCATATAGCCGCAGAATATAGCCTTTCCGCTTTAATCCCCGCTATTTCCGCTATACCCCGTTATTTTCGCTATATTCCGCTATTCCCACTATATTTTTTTTAATAAAATGAATTGACAAATTGCACTTATACATTATAAAATTATGAAACTAATTTATTTGATTTAATTTTTAATATATTTTCAGAAACGAAAATGCTCTAATTTTCAACCAAATTCAATTATGTTATATAACAGTTTTTCGTTTATTTAAAGTATATTCGCACATGTTTTTATTTAAAATTATTTATGTATTATTTATAATTCAATTGAATGATAATTTTTCATTTAATTACCATTTATATATTTGTAAAAACATTAAGTACGAGTTGTATATGCTATTTCAGAGCCATCCGCTATATCCCGCTATATCCTCGCTGTATCCCCGCTATGACTTTTTGCACCTCCACCGCTTTGAATCTACCGAGCGCATTAACTGCACAGTAGGAGAAGGATACGAACCAGGACGAAGCGTGGTAATAAAAAGGGGAGGGAAATGTTTTATTTCCCCCGCCTAGTGAAATTTTAGGTAATGGTACATTAAGCAAGTACTTAGCAAATATATCTAATAACTAGTGTGTGCTATGCACACGGATAGTTCTATACCCTGTTATTCTCAACTGTCAGATGAAGACAGCAAATAGATGAATGATGAGTGACATCGTGTCTTTCCTATTACTACTATTCAATTTTATTTGAGGAACAGAAATGAATTAGTGGCATATGAGCAGGCACTGCAATAAAGAATATGTTGAATATGTTGCATATGAGCATGGTTGTACCGAGCTGACTTATCAAATAATTTTTCCTACTTGTTTACACCGATCTAACCTATTTACTGTTTCTCCTATTTAGCAAAACAATTTGAACTAGCATGGCTTATGCAGTAACATACTGAATACTGGTTTTATCTAACATCTACATGGTAATTAAAGCAAGGGCGAATAAATTTAAAGGACAAAATTTTGTATATTTTAAGCCTCAAGGACACAACCTCAATATTTTAATCATAAGGACAAACATTCTTCCAAATTATTCACAAGGACAAACATTTTTTTCAAAATTATTCACAAGGACAAACATTCTTTCAAAACTGCTACTGATCTAAAAACTGATACCTAAAAACCGCTACCGATAACTACAAACTGATATCTAAAAACTGTTATCAATAACTAAAAACTGATACCTAAAGAAAGTTGTCCTTCAGGCTAAAATACCGAAGCTCTGTTCTTGAGGCTAAAATGCTAATAAATTTTGTCCTTGACAATAATTTCCTGTTAAAACAATGCATGATGGAGATTTATGAGCCGCTGAACATCAATATAAGATGTAATAAACATTTTTCTTTGTAGTAGAAGAATGAATAAAAAAGTAACTGAATCGGCACACTGCTTTTTATTGCAAGATTCATACCTTTCTTCACCCGGTTTTCAGTGGCAACTGCAAATCACATGACAACAACCATCCAAGTGATTAAATAAAAGAGTAAAAAATGAGAAGAGTAGTAAAACTATTACCAATGTCAACCACTACAAAAGAAACATCCAATTAAAGACTGGAAATTAAAAACTGATCTTTTTCAGTCTATAATTAAAGATAGATTAGTAACTGAAAGTTTTTGTAACGATCCGAAATTTTGAATATTTGAAATTGGAATATTCAATTGATTTTAAATATTTAAAAATTAATTTTTAACTTGAATTTCAAATATTACTATTTATTGGATAATTTAATTATTGAATTTAATAATTGAAAATTGGGTAAAATATTAAATCTTGAGTTTTAAGCTTGTTAAAAATAATTTAAAGGCTTACAAAATTTATTTTAATAATACTGAAGATGATAAAAGCATTTTAAATTGAATTTAAAAGTGATTTGTTTAGTTTTAAAAATATATTGTTTAAATTGACATTAAAATAGCCTTCCGGGGCACAGTCTCAGAATTCAACGAAACTAGTTCCATTAGATCCGTAATTTTGTATTATTATCGATTTCAAATTTCGTATCGTTTGGTGTTACCGTTTGGTCATACGGGGTATAAATGCGCTGAAATTTATATCGAAAATTCAATATAATAATTAGGTCCAAAAGGCTATCTTCTCCATATGATCGTATTAGGACTCAAAACCTTTTCCATTGCATTTGAAATAGGGGTATAACATTATAAACGCCTAGCGGTACGCTTCGATAGGAGGTCAAGATTTTAAGCTGTGAAATTGAGAAGTTTTGTAAATTATATATATATATATATATATATATATATATATATATATATATATATGAAATTGATTTGACAAAAAAATTCACATCAGTCATTTTTATTCTTTTCAAAAACACTATTGATCCATTCAAACAGGCAAAAATTTAATCCTTCCCTCCTTTACATTTCACGCAGCAGAACAATATTGAAAACAGAGAAAAATAAAATAAAATAATGGCCGAAATTTGAAAATTCGTTTCTCCATATATACTTGATTAAAAAAATCCAATTTTTTTTTTAAAATCTTGTTTTCACTTGGGCTTCAACGTGGTATAATATGGTGGGGTGCGGCATCGATTTGGCAGTCACCTGTATCGGGTTCAAAGCTGGAGTTTCTATAATAACCCTGGTTTGGAGATTACCTGTATATGTTAAATTATAACGAAAGTCATAATTTAATAAAATGAGAAAAATAAAGTTTGAAACTTTATTTTTTTTTATTTGGGTATAAATATGAGATTAAATATTGATTCGATAAGTATTTGGTTTAAATAAATTGAAATATTTGGTATTTATTAGTTTGGAGCTAATAAATTAATTAGGTTAAGTATTTCAACATTAAATTATTGAAATAAATCTAAAATAATGAAAATAAAGTTTTAAAACTTTATTTTAAGAATTTGAGTAGAAAATAAACAAATTGCAATTTTATTTGGGTAAATACAACAATATTGGAAAACATTGTCAATATTAATTGTTTATTCAATTTAAATGGGAAATATGAAGATATTATGTATTTTATTAATACAAAAGATGTAATTTGGTTTAAAAATAATATTTTGATGATTAAAAGAGTTAAAATGATTTATTGTAATTTACCTGACAAGAAAAAAAATCTGTATAAATTATTGAATTAAAAATAGTGTTTGGTAATAAAATAGTGTAAATTGCAAAATATTGTTAAAAATAAGGTTCTATTTGTAAAAATATCTTTTTATTGTTAAACTAAATTTTATTTTGGTTATAATAACAATTTTATTTCAATACAATTGGATGAACACATTTTATTTGGCAATTAAATGATGAAATGTGTGTTTATTGTGTTAAAGTAGAGAAAATGTGAATATAGCCATACATTTTTCTCTAAAGTATTTTATCTTGGGCTTGACAGGGTTAGGAATGGGATCCAAAGCCCATTATCTGGAAATTTCTGTAGGGAGAAAAGAGGTTGTGCGTAGTTTTTCATTTGCCTCTTCTTCTCAAATCAAATTACAATAAGTAGAAAATAAGTAAATTCATGGCTTTCTCCAATTAAAACGAAAATTCACCAAATCTGTTGCAAGTTAAAGAAGATAATCGATAAAAAAAGAATCTACAAAGTAATCTCTACCTAGTAATATATAAATTTCATCAAAAAGCTTTGAACTTGTGATATGAATTGTCTGTAATCAATTCTTTGTTACTGCATGTTCTTGTTTCAGCATTTTCAGGTGCTGAAGCTAACAAAGGAGCCTCAAAATCATCAAATTGATCCAAATCGGTGAAGTTTTCAACCTAATATTTTTTGCATATCTAAGGTGAGGTTTCCATCATGCTTTCTAATTTGAATTCATGCATTTAATGATGATTTACAGTGGTGAACTTGCTGGAAAAAAAAATCATTTACAGTAATATTTGTTTGATATTTAAGCTGAAACGAATTTTGCCATAACTTTTTTCGTTTCTTATCCAAATTTAATAATTCTGGATGTCCTGGAAAGCGTAGACATAGAGCTACAAGTTTTATCTGCCGAGTTTTCCAAAATTTTGCTCTTTTCTTGATCAAAATCGTGCTTGTTTGTTGTTGTCCCGAGAGAAAATCGATAGCAACAACAATCACGGCCTGAGAATCATTTTGGCCATAAGTTACTCATTTCTTATTCAAATTTAATAATCTTGGATGTTCTAGAAAGCAAAGACATAGAGCTACAAGTTCCTTTTTTTGAGTTTTCTAGAATTTTGAAATTATCCGAGTCAAAATTAAGTATTTCTATTGCTATCTTGAGAGCAAAACTAACATTTGCTTTGTGTTTAAATCTGAAACAGAATTAACCATAACTCTTTTGTTTTTTAACCAAATTCAATAATTTTAGATGTTCTGGAAAGCATAGATCATGTACAAGTTTCATGTCTTGTGTTTTCCAAAATTTTGAAGTTTGCTTGGTCGAAATTATATTTATATGTTGCTGTTCTGAGTGCAAAATGACAGAAATAACAATCATTGACCTTAAAATTATATTAGCTCGTTTTTGCTCTCATTCTCGTTCAGTTTTGATGTTGTTTTTGAGATATTTTAAGAGTTAAGATGCCTATCTGTAGGCTAGCTATATTTGGAGAATTTGAAATTCAAATTGTGAATTGAATTTGAAATTCAAATTTAAATGGATTTGAATTGATTTTGGCTTAAATTTGAACTTAATTCATATTGAATTCAAGTTATCGATTTTGAGATATCCTTCTTAGTTTTCATTTTTTCCGAGAACGGTTTTCCCTAAACCATTTTTGAAATATATAGACATTTCAAATTATTATTATATTGTGTTTTAAAATTATTTTTCTAAAAATATATATTTATTTCCTATAATAAAGAAATTTCAAATATTGGTTTTAATAATCGTTTTAAATACCTGTTTTCTCTAATAAAATTACTTATTTTTATGAATTTCGGACGTATGAGAAAGACAATTAAATGGTAAAGTAAAACATGTGGAATGGGACACATGGATTTGCTTTATCGCTTAATATCAGATTTATACGATCGAAACCCTTTCAATGAACTGTTTGAGATGATTTAAGTTGTTATTAAATTTTGGGTAGATTATATGGTCCGAAAACTCCAATTTAGGAGAATATTCGATGAAGGACCATTTTTAGATGTATTTCTTAATCGCCGATGAAATGAGGCGAATTAAAAGCTAGAAATTCCTATTTGGAATTATGGTTATTAATAATCATCTAGATGTTATTTTTACTTGTCGATGAGATGAGGTAAGCTTCTTTATGATGATTTTACGATGTTGAGATGCATTATGATTGTTTTTACTTGTCGATGAGATGACACAGGTCACGATGCCACTAGTACTCGTCAATGAGATGAGACGAGTAGGTTATTGTATTTACTCGTCGATGGGATGAGGTAGAGTATATTTTCATGATGTTTATGATGTTTTAATAGTGTGGCACCAATTAACGACTAGTAAACCGTTAAGAGCGAACGTATGGTATGGGACGTACATTAACACCTATTTGGTTCCTATCCGAGAAGTTGAGACACATTCGCGATATTTACTAGTACTATAGACCACGAGTACTCAGTTGGAGTCATCACGATGTAGTTGTGACTCCGATCATCATGATGTTATTAACTCGGGTTTTTGTGACTAGGAGTCATTATGATATTATAGACTATATTCATCACGATGTTCACGATGTTATGATGTTACTTGACTCCAGTCATCACGATGTTTATGGTACCATATTAGTACTAGTCACGATGTAAGCATGTTCAGTTTTCCATAAAGTTTTAGATGTTTTGATTTCACCTTTTTATGAGGATGTTTATTATAGCGTTAAGTAAGATGAAGGCTTACATATATTGATGGTTTTATGGTGATTTTTAATATGATGTTTTGAACTCTCATTGAGTTCTGTTATGATGGATTTATGAGGTTTTAGCCTGTTTTATGATGATTATTTATATGGTTCAAATCCTTTCCTATTTCACTTATATACTATAAAGAGTCATCACGATGTAGTTGCGACTCCAATCATTACGATGTTATTAACTCTAGTTTTTGTGACTGGGAGTCATTATGATATTATAGATTATAGTCATCACGATGTTCACAATGTTATGATGTTACTTGACTCCAGCCATCACGATATTTATGGTACCAAATATTAGTGATAGTCATGATGTAAGCACGTGTAGTTATCCATGAAGCTTTAGATGTTTTGATTTCACCATTCTATGAAGATGTTTATTATAGCCTTGAGTAAGATGAAGGCTTATATATATTGATGGTTTTATGATGATTTCTAATATGATGTTTTGAACTCTCATTGAGTTCTATTATGATAGATTTATGAGGTTTTAGACTATTTTATGATGATTATTTATATGGTTCAAATCCTTGCCTATTTCACTTATATAACTATAGAAGATGAACCATAGTTAGATAACCAATTGAATTCCCTTATGAAATCATGATGATCCCATAGATGTCTTACCTTAGAGATGATTTGATGATACTTATATCGTTCCGTTGACAACAACAGAATGGTTCTCCCTTTCCTCTTATTGTTGTTATCTTTGCTAATGACAAGTTCTAGCCTATCTGACCTGTGTATTTATTACTCGGGTCAGATCAAGTTGCAGGTTAGGTATGGATTTACCTCACTCCTTCTTGGATCCGTTAGCTTGCTTTTGTTTGGACCACTTCTTTTGGACTTGGACATTGTATTGAGAAGTCGATCTTTATACCTCTCATGATGTACCTATTATTTTTTGGAATGGTTATGTATGTATATTCTGTAGTTCATGCTACTTATGTATGTTGTATTATGTATGATGTATGGAGATGTATGTATACTCTGATCTGGATTTGCCGTTCTATGACTATTTATATATATATATTTGTATATTTCATTTATTATGAAACGGTCCTAAACCACCATGGTATTGTATTAGTTCAGGACTAGGTGTGTCGACCATATATGAGGTATGGGAAAAAAAATATCGACATACTTTGCACTTAGCTAATGCATTATCATGAGGGTCGCCCTTAACCAGCCTTATTCTCTACATTTGTAGATGATTACTTAGTAATTCTCTTTAATAACGTGGGTCTCGAGGTGGGGCATCACAATTTCAGTTATCTAGTGTTTTGGTCATCGATTCGTGGATTTGGGTGTAGACTCAAGTTCGTCATGGTAAGGCGCACCTGGGGGAGAAGTTTGATGGTGTGTGGCTCTCCTTGGAAGGTCGGGTTAGGTCATACGGCCTGTGAGCGTTGGGTTTGGTCGCGTTTTGATCGATGATTATGGGATGGTTGACAAGGGTATATGCGTGACGAGCAAGTGAGAAGAGGATCGATGGCAAAGTCGCCTTGCATTTTCGTGAAGTGGGTTAGCGTATCACTGCTATAGGGGAGACATGTATAGGCCCAAGCAAAAGTGGAAAGGGGAAGAAGAAGGAAGGGAAGGTACTGTAGAAGCAGGCCGGGTTTGGAAAATTGGGTATGATTTTGTTTTAATAAAATTAAATTGTTTTATAAAATTTGATTATATTATCGATGAACTTAAATGGATAACTCATGCATACGAGGTCCGATCCGGACGATTCAAGTTGCGTTGGGATCGTATTGTCATCACCTACGCATAGGAATTGGATTGGTCGAGATATGAGCTTGTAAGGTTTTCAGATAAATTCGAAGTGCTCGGATAAAATTAGAACGGAACGCAACAGCGACAATGAAAACCAAGGTGAGTTAATCTCACTCAAATTTGGATTACAGCAATTTATTTTAAATAGCTAAAATCAATTATCGGTTGTCTAGTTGAATTTGGTAATGGTTATCAGTTTTGATGTTATTATATATACAGTGGTATATATATTGAAGTGATTGATATTCCCGTATATATATAGCAGATGAGACCCTATGTGCTCTATATAATAGCGGATGACCGTATATACTGTAAAATCCCACCTTGAAGCGGGATTGGTATTTTTATATTGTATTAACATTTGTGGATGCAAGAAAACAGGTTGAAGGGATCCAACTGGATTCCTCAACAACGTTGAAATTTATTTTCATATTTAGTGATATGATTAGTTGAATGTTCTGTGATAGATTGTATTGGAACTTGAACTTATTGCATGTTATGGTATTGCTAGATAGATTTTGGTATTTTAAAATACCGTAAATATGAATATTGAATTTTTAAAGGAAATAAAAGGGAAAATTTAAGGTGAAATAATTACAGTGAAATTTGGATAAATTAAAAGGAAAGGATTTGGGAAAAATAAATAGTGCGATTTAAATTTATATTTAGTAATTTCAGAATATTGTAAGTAGAGATTTTGGAATATGGGAAATAGTGATTTTGGTAATAATATAAACATAAGGATTTTTAATGGTAAAAATTAAGTGATTTGTTAAGCGTGAAAGGTTTTATAAATCGAGATTTAAAATAGTTTGGGAAAATAAAAAGGAAAATTGAAACTAAAATATGAAATCGATGTTCTAGACTTAAAAAAGATTTTGAATCATAAAAGGGAAGTGATATCTGAAATTAGTGGACTATGGAATATATTGGGGAATTTATTTTAAAATGGAGTTAAATTTTGAAAATCGATGAAAAATCGATTAAGTGTTGTGAAACAGTGTGAAACGGGAAATGAGATTTATGGAAAATAGAAACGAAGTTTGTAATATAAAGCGAAGAAATTATCAGTGGATAATTTAGAAAAAAAATTAGAAAAAAAATTATAAATTCAAGGTGGGGAGTTAAAAGGGAATGGATAGATCGTTTTTAATAAATGGTAGATTTATTTTTAGAAATGTGAAAAAGGAAAATTAGGAACTGGAATGTAACTTAAGCAGGAAAAAAATTGAGAGGGATTTATAAAATAATTGGACTGGCTATATTGGGGTAGAAAATATATTTTCTACAAAAAGTTAAGTATACTTTAAAAGAAAGATTTTTAAGTATTAATTTGAAAATTTAAAAGTGTATCAAACAATGTTTTAGAAAAAATGTATTATTTAATTGTTTTAATATTGTTAAAGTAAATATTAACTAAGTTATTATAGTAGTTAATTATTATAAAAGGTTACATCAGCATTATTATTTTAAAAGGATAATTATTCAATATTAATATTTTATATAATAGCTTTTATTTAAAAGTAGTTTTTTTCTAAAGTTAACTTGGAAAATTCTTTTAGAAATTTCATAAGTATTATTTTGAAAATTATTAAGTAGAGTTTTTGGGAAGTATTGGTACACTCGCACGGCGAAAGCAGAGGCAGTGAGTACCTGTAGTTAAGACTTGGATTTCTCTAGGATAGAGAAGTAACCATTGAATTGTGATCCATGGTTTAATACCGCATTGGCACTTTTCATATTATTTAAAAGGCTTTCCAAATATTTTGAAAGAAAAGAAGATAATTTGTGAATATGCCGAATTCGACAAGATAAGTGTGTATTTTTGAGATAAAGAGATTTAATTTATTTAAAATCTAAATTAAACAAGACTTGGTGCTTTCAGTGAAAATGAAGTGTTTGGTTGAATTGATTGTTTTTATTTGATAGTTAAATAACCAACTATCAAAAATCTAGACCTAAATATAACTTTGGGAATATCTAGAAGAAATATGAGATTTATATGGTGCAGTTACCGTTCAAGGTGCTATATTGTACGTATAAAATCGTTTGGTTCTTCTAGGAAGTTTATAAGGAAATTCATCCACCAACGGTTGGGAGGTGATCTCTAATCTTATTTTTGTCTGTTTATTTCCTAAAGAACAGGGGTCGAGTTTACCGGGAAATAGCGGACGTTGTTTCGAAGAGACCGGGATCAGATTTGTGATCCGAAAACCACTTCGATCCAACAAGTATGTTTTCGAAATGATGACAAGAGAATGGAGTCGAAGATGGAGCAGTGAAGCACAAGAGCTAATCGCTACTAGTCCCGAGGATGATTCCAAAATGGATGTAGTAGGAATAGTGCCTTCGGTTCCATTCGGACCGGGAATGGAATTGTATGGATGAATGCTATTAGTACAATGTCATTGGAGGACAGTGAGCATTGTAAGTGAATGTTTCTAAAGGGTAATCGTAGCCTCTAGCCTCATCAACCGAAAATGACTAAAAACCGGGGGATGCAGCAAGGCTAAGTGGGTCGCACCCAGGTAAGGTATGTCTATCACTTTTCTAGATAACCTTTGATATTATTACTACATGTGAAAGGAGCTTACAAAGGGTGGGAACACCCGGGGTAATAGCATATTCGACCTATCCAGGTCAGAGATAGTCCGGTCTTGTGTTAACAGGGATCGATAGGTTCGATCTCAGTACACTGTTCTAGATGTGTACCATGAGAGGTGGTATCACAGTGCCTAGTCATTCGTACGGAATCCATTCTCCAATACATGCCTTTACAGTTTTGATTGTAGAGTCTAGTATGCTGGAATTTAATTAATGTATCAATTTCAGCTATTTGAATAAGTATTTGTGCTTAGATACTATTATAATATCAGAGGATTTGATATGAAATATTTTGGTTACCGTAAGGTAAAAACCCGTCGTGTTTATTTGTGGCGGGGTCTTACGAGATACCTTTGATTTTTAAAGGATTTTGATAACTTTAATAATTCAAAATTGAGTGTGTTTTCTCACGCTGGTTTTCCAGACTGAATCGGGTGTTATTTTATTATAATGCTCGGGTCAGACCGAGTATTACAGATATAGGATAAGATGCTATGGAGCTCAGGAGACGGGCTGGGTGGACGAAGACGTATTACCCGTATCTGATTTACATTTCAAAGTATATTGTAGGCTGTATATTCAGCTTTTGTGAGGACAAGTTATTATAACTATCCAGTATTGTGTTGCTAATTGTGTTGTACTCTAATGATGTAATGTGTAAAACGGTTATAGTTTCTTTTGTATAAAGATCAGTTGTTATCTATCATGTATTGTTCTTCTACGATTATGAGATTCTATGTTGTTTCTATTTTCTTTTTCTACCTCTTTCTTCCTTACCCTAATGGTCTGGTATTTCCTACATTTGATTGCTCGGCATGTAATACAGTGGACGTATTGATGTCGATTATCGAGCGTCAAAAATCTCGACCATGACAGTTTTAGTTTTTAAATTTCAATATTAAAGACTGAAGGGCAGTCTTTAATCGGTTTATACAACTTAATACTGTTTTGAAACTAAATTTTGGTTTTTAATAGGTAGTTAAATACTTATGTATTTAATGGTTGAGATCTTTTATTTTCCTAAAAATCTAATGGCTAGAATTGACGATCCGCTTCAAAGTTTGAATCTTAAAATGATGCTATGCACCAAAGGAATTACCCTCATTTAGTTTAAGATCCTTAAATTTATCCATTTTTTTTACTTAAAAATCAACACTTCTCTCCCTTCCCTCATCCTTTAAAACATAACCGCCCCTTATTTTGTTACCTCTAATATTTTGCTACAAATTATATTCAAAACAGATTGACATATAAATGTGAGCAATTAGGCGAATGGATAATTTTTCTTGGTGGGAAAAAAGACATGTTAATCAACAAAAGTAGGCCTAACAAAGTAATCGGGTGAGAGATTTAGGCGCTTCAACACTTGGCTTGGTGGACGAACTCGTTGGACTGTCGGAGTTGGGTTCTCTTAAGTAGCTACGCTATTGGACTTGGTGACTTTCCTAGCGTAGTAGTGATTTCCAGGGCTTATCATTTGGTTTAATCCCTCACATTCCAATGTTGTATGCTTTTAATAAAGGGTACAACATTTCCCCCCTAACCTAGTTGATGAGAGAGATTCAAAATGGCAAGCACGAGGTGGACTTTTGAATATATCAGGCCTACATACATCTTATGCCGCACAACAAATGGCAAGGGTAAGTTGGATATTGAGAATAGTCTAAGTAGTGTGGGTTGGATATTGGGCATAGTCTAAGTAGTGTGGGTTTCATTGAAGGTTCCATCTTTTTGTATCAATAGTAAATAAAGGGACGGATTATGCATCACTCTCTAATTGCATTACGTCTTGGATTTCCTAGAAAAAGCTGTCATCCTGGCAGATAATGGTAGGCATTATCATTATTGTTTATTACTGCATCATTGAGCAACATAGTAAAATGGACATTTTGGCTAAAGTTGAATCACATAAATGGCTGGGTAAATGCCATTTGGATTTATGAAATTAGGAGAGGGTTGGGTAATTAGGCTGCCTATTAAAGCTGAGTTCGTGCATTTTAAATCATTTTGTAGGTTGTCTATTAAGGCAGAGTTTGTACATTATAAATAATTTTGTAGGCTGCCTGTTAAGGCCGAGTTTGTACATTTTATTTAATTTTGTAAGTTGTATATGTAATAGTTATGCTTATATCGTTGCCCTTTGTATATGTGTCAAGAGTTTCTATCATGGCCTTTCAACTTTTTTGAGAGATAAAAAGTTTCTAAATTTTAAAAGACATGAACAAAAATGTACTTTGATGAAAGCTTATAAATAATTTAATATATCCACATATGAATTATAGATGTTAAACATTTAGTGATTAGAGACTGATTAGATAACACATTTCGATCATTAAAATCCAGTCTTTAAAACGATTTAAAACTGAAACTTGGTCTTTATGTTTTAAGACCGAATTTTCAGTCTAAAACATTTTTTGAGACTTGAGAACCAGTAACTGAAATCTTCAGTCTTTAAACGTAATTTAAAGACTGGACTACTTAATTAAAGACTGATATTTTTTTGGTCCTTAATTCAAAGTTTTTTAGTAGTGAACTTGAGGAGTTAAATAGCAAAATCATTCTGGACATAATAGCTATACAGTATAAGAAAGAAACATAAACACATGCACATGGTTACCTGTCATATGAAACACAAATAATCACACAGGTACAGATGCAAGATGAAGACCATTATAAATAGCTATTGAATGAAGATATGGAGCCGCAGCATATATCACAAAGGAGCTAAAAGTATTTGTATTGGGTCGTGTTATATTGGGCCTTCATGTAGCCCATTTATCTTTTATAAATACAAAACTGTAACCTGTATATTTCATTCAATTACTAAAAACAATCTTGTAAGATCAGAAAGTGATCATATACATATTCTGCATTTCAAATACTATCAATAAAAATCAAGATTCAAATTCTTTCTTGGTATCGGAGCTTTTACATTGCCTAACGGCAAACAGAAGATCATCAAAAGTCTTCGGAGAAAGAAAACAAAAGCAGAAAACAAAAGGAATGCCATGCCAGTAATCTCTCAGAGAAGATCTCATCATAGAGATTAGGCACTCAAAAATCATCAGAAAATTAGTATTTTCACCTTATTTTCATCATCTGATTCTTTAAGTCATCAGAGAATCAAATATTCTCATCACTTAACTGTGTATGTTTTGATCTAACCTGGTTGTGTCAAACCATCTTCCTCTCAGTTGAAATCGACTGTTTTTAATATTCAGTTGAAATCATTCAAGTGCCTTGCCAAGAAACCAGTCGTCAGAATCTTTCTCATCATTTAATTGATTTCTGGCTGCACCTTTTCTTGATTAATCTTTTGTCTCAGTTTCAGTAAATCTTCTTGATTTCACAAAGTTCTTGCACATGGCAGAAGGGGACATTGATAACTCAGCATCTTCTGAAATAAGAACAGCTAACACAGCATCTCAAACTGCAACTACCCAAGATCTCATCAAAGCTATCATAAAACCACAAAGTTAACTAGTCAGTGTTCAACTAGATGAAAACAACTACTTGCTTTGGAAATTTCAAATAGAAACTGCAGTAAGAGGCTACGGCCTTGAAGATCATGTTCTTGGAACACTGATTACACCATCGAAATACACTGCAGATAAGGATGGAAAAGTGGTGATCAATCAAGATTATGTTCAACACCAAAGGCAAGATAGCCTAATCAGTGCATGGTTATTGTCTTCCATAAGTGCAAACATTCTACCACAGTTAATTGGGTGCAAGAGTGCACACGAAATATGGTCAACAGTGGAGCAAATTTTCAACACACAATCTGCTGCAAAGATTATGTACTACAAAAGACAACTGCAAAACATAAGAAAAGAAAACATGCCAATGAGAGATTACCTGTCCAAGATCAAGACACTCTGTGATCAACTTGCATCAGCGGGTCACAAAATTTCAGACACTGAGCAAGTTTTATGTATTCCAGGTGGTCTAAGTGAAGAGTATGAAGCAGTGGTAGCAGTCATTTCTTCAAAAGAAACAACACCCAGTATACAGTATGTGCACTCTACATTACTAGCACATGAAGGGAGAATAGAACAAAGAAGATCAACAATTTCAGATATTTCTGTTAACTTCACCAGTAACAACAGATTCAAGAATCAAGAAAGAAGTAACAACAGTAAGAATCAGTTTAACTCTCAAAGAGGTGGTCAATCTTCCATATCCATAGGAAGAAATGGAAGATACAGCAATAGCAATAATAGACTAAGATGCCAAATTTGTGAAAAGTTTGGTCATGCAGCCAACAATGCTATTTCAGATTTGATGCCAACTACATTCCATCTCAACAAAACAATAATAGTTCAAGAAATTATAATCTCAGTGCAAACATGGTGAATACTCGTTCAGATCCAAAAGATCAAGCAGATGTTAAAAGCACAGAGACTGCAAAAATTGATGATATTCATGATGAAAGTTGGTATCCAGATTCTGGAGCTACCAATCATGTAGCAAATAATCTCAACAATCTGAATTTGGGAAGCAGGGAGTACAGAGGTAAACAATTAATTCATATGGGTAATGGTGAATCAGTGAAAATCACACACACTGGAAATGCAAGTTTCAATGGCAAAAAAGAACTCTTTTTAAAAAAATTACTAAGAGTTCCATCTATTAGGAAAAACTTACTAAGTGTTCCACAATTTGCCCAAGATAACAATGTGTATTTTGAATTTTATCCAAAATACTGTTTAATTAGAGATATTCTAACTAAGGAAATAATTTTGCAGGGTAAGGAATTTAGGGGATTGTACAAATTTGATGTTGCAAAATCAGGAAACTCTGAATTCCATGGAAAATGGTGTAATGCTACTGAAATTGAATATGAGAACAACTGTAAAGACTTTGATATTTGGCATTCCAAACTTGGACATCCAAGTGTAAGCGTTGTAAAGAAGGTGCTTAGTAATGATAATATTACTGTAAAAGATAGTGCAATGCCTTATGTATGTACATATTGTCAAATGGGCAAAAGCCATAAACTTGCATTTCCAGTCTCAAAAACAAATTACATCAAACCCTTAGAATTAGTTGCTTGTGATTTATGGGGCCCATCTCCTGTTAATACAGATTATGCATACAAATACTATATATCATTTGTTGATGCATACTCTAGATACTCATGGATTTATTTCTTGAAAACAAAATCTGAAACTTATGATGCAGTATTGCAGTTCATAACTCAAGCTGAAAGGCAAACAAATTGCCAATTAAAAGTCTTGCAGACAGATGGTGGAACTGAGTTCCAACCAATTAAGGAATACCTTCAAAAGAAAGGTATAATACATAGAACAACTTGTCCATATACATCTGAACAAAATGGACTGGTTGAAAGAAAACACAGACAAATTGTTGAAACTGGGCTTACTTTGTTAGCTTAAGCATCTCTACCCTTGAAATTTTGACCAGATGCCTTTGCTACTACTGTGTTTCTAATAAATAGGTTACCCACTAAGGTTTTACAGTTTAAAAGTCCATTGGAAATTCTATATAAAATTAAGCCAGAATATCATAGTATGAAAGTATTTGGATGTTTATGCTTCCCCTACCTAAGACCATATAATGCACATAAGCTAAGTTTTAGGTCATCACCTTGTACCTTCCTAGGCTATGCTGCCAATAAGAAGGGATACAAATGTTTGGATAGCAATGGAAAAGTTTTTATCTCTAGACATGTGGTGTTTAATGAGAAAATGTTTCCTTTTAGTCAATCAAATATAAAAACATCACAGAAAGTGTATAATTCAAAATTTTCCATACCATCATACCTGAACAACTTGATGTCATAACTCAAGTTGAAGAAAGAAGTTTGCAGGGCAATATAGATCCAGAATCCTCTGTCAAGTCCACTTCACAACACACAGTGCTCATGCCCGAGCCAGGTCATGAAGGAGATGATCAGAATGGAAGCACAGGTCAGACATCACATATATGTCCTACTGATCATCCAGACTATAGTCAACCATTAGATGATTTGCAATCATCTAATGATCAACAAGAAACCACTGCTGGAGTTTCACATCAATCACCTTCTCAAATTAGACATCATATGATAACAAGAGCCAAAAGTGGTATATTCAAGCCAAAAATATTCAGTGCTACTATGAATACTGAAGAACCAGATACCTATCACCAAGCCATACAGAATGAAAACTGGAAGATGGCCATGGAAGAGGAATAAAAAGCATTGATAAAAAATAAAACCTGGGAATTAACTCCATTGCCAAGAAATAAAAATATTATAGGCTGCAAATGGACATATAGAATAAAGAGAAATGCTGATGGTTCAGTTTCTAAATATAAGGCAAGGCTGGTAGCTAAAGGGTATTCACAACAAAGTGGCTTTGATTTTACTGAAACTTTTTCACCGGTTGTGAAACCCTCAGCTATTAGAATTTTTCTTACCATTGCCTTGCATAGAAACTGGAACATCAAGCAATTAGATGTAAATAATGCATTCCTGAATGGTATTTTACAGGAAGAAGTCTATATGGAGAAGCCTCCAGGTTTTGAGCAAAAGAAGACAGACAAACTTGTATGCAAATTGAACAAACCAATTTACGGACTCAAACAAGCACCAAGAGTATGGTTTGAGAAACTGAAGTCAACACTAATCAGACTTGGCTACAGTTCAACAAAATCAGACAACTCTCTATTTACAAAATCTAATAATAATGTAATTATGTATGTAATAATATACGTTGATGACTTTATTATTACAGGCAATAGTGAATCAGAAATGAGCAAACTCACAGAGCTTTTAAATAAAGAATTCTCAATCAAAGACTTGGGAAATCTGAATTACTTTCTTGGCATTGAAGTTAAAAGACTGTCTCATACAGAAATATTTTTGAGTCAAAGAAAATATATTTCTGAAATCTTACAGAGAGAAAAAATGGATCAAGCAAATGCAATATCAACACCTATGACAAGTAATTCACATCTGTCCAAGTACAAAGGAGAACCCATATCAAATGGTAAGCAATACAGAAGTATCATAGGAGCTCTACAATATGTAACAATAACCATGCCAGAAATTTCATTCATTGTCAATAAAGTAAGTCAATATATGCAAAATCCACTGGATGAACATTGGAAAGCGGTTAAAAGAATACTAAGGTATCTAAAAGGAACTATAAATCATGGATTAAAGCTGCAATCAAGCAAAACTATCAATATAAAGGGGTATGCAGACGCGGACTGGGCAACAGACATGGATGACCGAAGATCTACTTCTGGTTACTGCATATTTCTAGGCAATAACCCAGTTTTATGGTGCTCGAAAAAACAGCCCACTGTATCGCGGTCAAGCACTGAAGCCGAGTACAGAAGCGTTGCTAACGCAACTGCCGAAGTATTGTGGATAACTTCTCTACTCAATGAACTCCATATCAAGATGACTGACAAACCAACAATCTGGTGTGACAATCTAAGCATTGTTATGCTCTCGGCAAATCCAGTGCTACATGCTCGAACTAAGCATATAGAACTAGATCTGTACTTTGTCAGAGAACAGGTAACAGGGGGAAAGATTAATATTAATCACTTACCATCAACTCACCAAATCGCTGATGTCATGACAAAGCCCCTATCAAAACAGAATTTTGTTCGCTTCAAGCAAGATCTAAAAGTAACTGAGCTCAACAATAATATCCGAAACGACAAAGCATCATCTATTCCAAGCAAAGAGAAATTCCAGGTGGCAATCAACTGAAATTCCCCTTAGATGGAATAGCATAGCTCAATTGCGCCACAATCAGGGGTCCATGGCTTAATTCTCACCTTCTCCAGCTTCCGCAACAGAAAGGAGAGCTTTTTTCATCACCAAAGGATGGCAAGTGTCAAATCTACACACTTTTCCAATCAAAGCCCTCGTCTTTCTTTGTGCGGCTAGAGAAAATTGCAAACCCTAACCTGAAGTTAGGTTTGAGGGGAGGTATTGAATGAAGATATGGAGCCGCAACATATATCACAAAGGAGCTAAAAGTATTTGTATTGGGTCATGTTATATTGGGCCTTCATGTAGCCCATTTATCTTTTATAAATACAAAACTGTAACCTGTATATTTCATTCAGTTACTCAAAACAATCTTGTAAGATCAGAAAGTGATCATATACATATTCTGCATTTCAAATACTATCAATAAAAATCAAGATTCAAATTCTTTCTCGGTGAGTAAGCCTTTTCGGACATCGTAGAAAAAATAGAGAATTGCAAAAAGATATAATAAGCAAGCAGACCAAAGTATATATCATTTTCAAAAGCACACATATAATGATTACGCAGATGTAGAGTTAGCTTAACACGGTTATATAGCACAATGAAGCAATCGCGCATGTAAACAAAAATCTTCAACATCTCTATCTCTACTATTAATAAAGAGAATTCAATCAACACGATTTACACGTTGTCTTTTTGAAATTCCAAAATTAACCCATTCATTAATGGAATCTCACCACCCTTTTTCTCTACCCACCAACGGAATTTTACTATCAATTTGTCATTAACATCAGCAACAAAACAACTTGAAATGTATTGTGACTATAAAAACATTTGCCTTTAAAACACATATCCATTCAAGATAAACATCTTTGGATATTAGATGCACGTACATGCGTTGTATACTAGTGTTAATAAGGTAACTGCAAAATGAGTAGCATGAAACTGAAGATCTAAAGATGAAGTAATTTCAATTGCTGTCAGGATGCTGTAGAAGAAGTATAATACAAAAGAAGCACACGTGTATTGCATGGGAAATTAAAATGGTACATTAACTATAGGTGCAAAAGTACAAACTGAAATTAATAAAAACAGTAGTAGGATAAACATACATCAAAGTTTTAACAAATGATAGAACGACGTGGTAGCACTACTTGCTAAGTTTGCATACATTAGTTTATCTACCTCTGTTCTCGAACCTTCCTTCCAAACGCTGCTACAACAATATTATAATATTTGTCACCATCCTATAGTGAAGGAATATTAGTTGTGGATAGATTCTTTAAGGACAGAACAATATACATAAATGTCAGATGCAACTTTGAATTATAGATAATTAAAAAGAGCATAGTTCTGTGACTTTAAACCTACTAAAGTTTCAAGTGTCAACATCGATTAGTCATAAGGATAGGCAGTAATTTAGGTTGAACGTGTGAATACATGTTGTGTATCACAGCAATAGATATGGTATGTGTATATTAAACAACTTTTCATGGAATGATTGTGAACATTGCATAGAAAACATTTGCACGGTTCTAGAAATACTTATTAGCAAATTATGCATATACAAAATATAAGAAATGACAGTCCCACAATTCGACTTTCTAAAAACAAAAGGTATTAAAATGTAATGGCAGATCTTATGAAAATTCAAGATAATCCTATTTTTGATAATCTTGATCAGAATGGAGTCTCTTCTTCATCTCCATATCTCCTCCCTCCATTATCAATCTCTGTCCCCCTTTCACAGCAACCCAAACTCAAAGATAAACCCTCAAATCCAAGCAGTGCTGTTGTAAGTGTTGATGCTGTTGTAGATGATGATGGGTTTCAGGAAGTTGTATACAACAGGAGAGCAAACAGAAAGAATCCTGCTTCTAATTTTCAAAGAAATATTCCAAGAAAACCAGAAAGTGCTCGGAATTCTTTCTATTCTGGCAAGGCAGATTCAAGAAACGATATTACACAGTCAAGAAATGTATACAGGCAACCGTCGAACTCAAGAAACAAAATTCCCACTGCCTCAGCCAACATTGACACTGCTCAGAAGATGCATAAAGCCTCTTCGTGGGCTGATCTTCTCAAGAAAGGAGGGTTAGACTCTAAATTTGACTTGCATTATGTTGCTCCTATCAATATAAATGATAAGAAATTTGTTACTGTGAAGGAAGACATTGATAAACGTACAGAGAGTAAATGGAGTTATTCTATTATTGCTTATATATATGGTCCTCGTCCTCCATATCATCATTTCAAGACTTATATTACTCGAAATTGGAATCCAACGGGAATCTTCGAGATTTACACTAGAAATAATGGTTTCTTTATAATAAGGTTTTCAAAGATTGAAGATTGTGAAAAAACTTTAAATGGGGGGTCATATTTCATAAATGGCAAGCTGATTATTCTGAAAAAATAGAACAAGAAATTTAATTTTGATAGGGATCTTCTGTCTTCTATGCCAATATGGATTAGGTTGCCTGAATTAAGCCTAAGATTGTGGGACAAGGATGCATTTAGTGCTATTGCAAGTTTGGTGGGTATGCCACTAAAATTAGATGAACCAACTGCTAAGGAAACGAGACTAAGTTATGCAAGAATTCTTGTTGAAATAAAAGCTGATGCAGAGCTACCAAATGAAGCTAACATCACAATGTATGATGGTGACAGTATGGTACAAAGAATTGAATATGAGTGGATCCCACCAAGATGCAAATCTTGCAAATGTTTTGGACATTCAATTGAAAACTGCACTGCCAAAAGAGTATGGAAAGAAAAATGCAGAGAGAATGATTCTACAGTAGAGATTAATGCAGAGGAAATCAGTAATGCAACAATAGAAAAAACTGTGCAGGAAACTCATGGCAAAATTATGGATACTAACAACACCTCTCATGCAGTAAATCAAGAAAATATGCAATATAAAAACAGTTACCCCCCTCAGAAAACTGATGTAGGAAAAACAGTTCCTTCAAAAGCATTGGTGGAAGATAATCCAAATACTAATGCTTCTGTCCAGGCTAATACTGTAGAAGACATAATGAATGCAGAACAAATCTCTGCTGACTTAAATTTTGCAGAGATAATTGAACCTCCAAAGAACACTGACTTATCATTCCTCTCTGATTCTTTCTCTCCAATTAAGCAGAAGTCCTTATCCAGGAAAGCATTTCAGACAGCAGTGAATGCTGTTTCATCTTTATCTGTAGATAAAAAGAAAAGTAGAAAGAAAGATAGAACTAGAATTAAAAGCCTTAATGACATCACATCTGCAGAACAAGTAGAAGATGATATAAACAAAGAATTCAGAGAAAAATACATTTCAAAAAATGACAAATGGGAAAAGCTTCTAAAAGTCAAAAGTGACTCTGCATTCAAAAAAAGGGAAGGAAGTTGGAAGTGAAAGAGGATGATCATAGTTATTGTGATTCACTGTAGCTAATCACATATCCTTTGAGTGTCCTTATTTTACAATTTTTATATTTCTTATTATGTCTATAATCTCATGGAATGTTAGAGGTCTCAATTCCTCGGTTAGAAAATTAGATGTTTCTAATTTACTTGTGTCTGAAAAACCTAGCATTATAGGTCTGTTAGAGCATAAATTAGATAATGATAAGATTGCTGACTATCATATTAGGCATCTCCCTGGAGAAGTATAAATAATAACCAAAAGGGGGGCAATGGTAGAATTCTTGTCTTATGGGATGATAATATCTGGAGTTTAAATAACTATATTTTAAATCTTCAATATATCCACTGCTTATTTTCTAATAAAGGTGGGTTTGTTTTAAATATTTCTTTTATATATGCATCAAACTTTGAAAGTGAAAGGTCTGATTTATGGAATCATATTGAGAATTTAAATGGGAAAATATCACATCCTTGGATCATAATGGGTGATTTTAATACAATCATGCATTCATATGATAAGAGAGGAGGTGTTCCTGTTCCTTTTAGTAAACTAGAATATATTAATAAATTTTTTCTAAGAACTGGTATCATTGAAGCTAATATTATTGGTAACAAATATACTTGGAGGTTTGGTAAATTTAGAAACATACACTGCAAACTTGATAGAATTTTAATAAATCAAAATTTTGCTAATATATTTCCCCATTACAAGTGCTGTACTCTCCCACAAGCTACCAGTGATCACACACCTATTCAAATTTTTCTCACTGAAAATAATGATTGCAAAAAAAACATTCCATTTAGATTTATGAATGGGTGGGTATATGGTGATAATTATAGAAATGTTATCACCAAATGCTTGGCATTTAAAATTCATGGCACTGCTCAATATAAATTCTACAAATTTTTGCAAATTGCCAAAGGCCATATTAAAAACTGGAACAATAGTAGAAATAAAAATGAGCTTAAAAATATTAGAGATGAATGTGAGATGTTACAGAATGCTCTTGATAATAATTTCTCAGACAGTAACATTACTACCAATTTTTTTCAAGCTCAAAATAATCTCATTACTTCTCTCCATATTCATTCAGTTAATATGAGGCAAAAGGCCAAGGTTGACTGGCTTACAAATGGAGATGAAGCTAGCAGATTTTTTTATGCAAAAATGACAAATAGAAAAAATAGAAATACTATTGGCAAACTTATTGATGCAAATGGTAATGATTTAAAGAATTCTAATGATATAGAGAGAGAAGCCATTAACTACTTCACAGAGTTATTCAATACTGATAATTATTTGAATTCATTTCCTTCCATCAATGTTAAATTTTCTTTAAAAGAAATGAGTCAGGAAATTTTATTAGCCCCTGTTAATCTTTTAGATTCAAAAATATTGTTTTCAATGCTAATAATAACAAAAGCCCTGGTCATGATGGATTTGGGGCTAAATTTTATAAAACTCATTGGTCTGATATTAATTCTAAAATCTTTGAAGTCATATCTGAATTTTTTAGAACTGGGAAGCTTTTAAAATCTTTTAACCATACCTTCATAACTCTTGTCCCAAAAACACATAATCCAAATGGTATGGAAGATTATAGACCAATCTCATGTTGTAACTTTATTTACAAAATTATTTCTACTATTCTTTGCAACATGATTAAATTGTTTTTAAAATATTTAATTTCTGAAAATCAGTGTGCATTCATTCCTGGTAGGCTAATTACTGAAAACACTTTGCTTGCACATGAACTTATTAGGAATTTTAACATGAATAGCAAAAATGTCATGTGTATCAAAATTGATTTACACAAATCTTTTGACAAAATAAACAGGGATTTTATAATTCATATGATGGCTATAATGGGTTTTAATACAAAATTCTGTGACCTTGTTAAAGAATGTATTAAAAATGTTACATACTCTGTGATGATTAATGGCTCCCCAACTGGCTATATCCAAAGTAATAGAGGAATTAGACAAGGAGATCCCCTTTCTCCTTATCTGTTCACTATTGTTATGGAATACTTCACTGTTCTAATTGATACTGAGCAAAGCAAGGGGAATATAAAAGCCATAAATAGAGTCAAGCCATCTATTACTCATCTTTTATATGCTGATGACTTGCTTCTTTTTGTTACTGCAGATATTAAAGATGCTAATGCTATTGCTGACATCTTTAAAAAGCTAGAATTATTTGCTGGATTAAAAGTCAATGATTGCAAAAGTAAAGTTTATTTCAGCAAAGGTTGCAAATCCAAGGAAGAAAATTTAAACATTCTCAATTTTAAAGAAGGAAATTTGCCAGTCAAATACCTAGGCCTACCTCTGAGTATAAATCAACTGAATGATAGAGACTGCTCAAGATTATATGAAATTATTTAAAGTAAACTTGAAGGATGGTCTAGCAAGTTATTATCTTTAGCTGGCAGACTAGAACTTACTCATACTGTCATCACTGCAATTGTCTTTATATTGGATTCAAGCTCATAATTTACCAGCAAAGGCAATTTGCAAAATTGAAAAATTATGCGCTAATTTTATATGGCAAGGTAAACAGCACAAAATTGCATGGGAGAAAGTTTGTATGACTAAAAAGGCTGGGGGTTTAGGCATCAGAAACATTAAAGACCTGAGGGAAGCTGCTAAATACAAGTTATTTTGGAAATTTTTAGATGGTAAATCTCTGTGGGCCAGATGGATGAGGGATAAATACCTTAAAAAAAAAACTTCTAGACTGCTAAAGCTGGAAACTATCATTCATATACTTGGAAAAACATATTAGATTGCAGGGAAAATGGTAAAAAACTTATAGAAAGGAAGATTAAGGATGGCAGTTCAACTAGTTTATGGTTTGACCCCTGGATATGTGGAAGGTCCCTCATTGATCTGCTAGGGTGGAATAATTTGTTTCTTCTTGGTGGTGCTAATGATAAAGTCCAAAGCATTATTTTCAATCAAAAATGGAATGTTAATACTCATCAAGCTGCTAATATTTTTAGAAATGCTATTGGTAAAGTTTCTATTGATAATAATATTCAAAGAGACACTTGGGTCTGGAAGCTTTGTACAAAAGATACTTTTTCTTTTAAAAAAGTGTGGAATTTTGTGAAAGGTGAAGAAACTGAAGTTTATTGGAGAAAAGTTATTTGGTGCAAATCAAACTGCCAAAAAATGGCTCATTGCTCTTACTTTGCCATCCTTAATAGACTTCCTACTTTAGAAAGATGTGCAAAATGGAATAAGAATATTGATAAAAACTGTATTTTATGCAAAAATGGAGTGGTAAATGCAGATCATCTCTTCTTTGATTGTGCTTTTTCAAAGCATATCTGGTTTATTGCAAAAAATGTGCTGGGTTTAAATCAGCATCAGCCAATTCAAAGCATAAGTGAAAGCATCAAATACATTCAACAATGCTTTAAGCTCAAGTCTAAAGAGTTTAAAAAAGCTTCAATTATGCTTACTACTGTCATTTACCATATTTGGAAAGAGAGAAACCAAAGAATTCACAACAAAAAAGAAAATGATAGCATTCAAATTTGGAACAGTATATTTTCTGACTTTCAGATTCTCAACAAAAAAGCTAGCAGGCAGAATGCTCACAAAGATGCTGAATTGTCTACTACTAATAACATTATTGACTATGAAAATAGAGTTGAAAATTTCTTACTTAATGGGAAATACACAAAGTATATCTCTTGTAGCAGCCGAAAAGGATGCCACTGTCATTTTCATGAAGCTAATAACTTGCCTAATCAAAGTGGCAAGCCTCTGGACTATCTTCCTGGAGGCGGCTATTCTGCAGCTGGAAAAGATAGCACCTGCAAGGGAAGTAGACACATAAATAATAATTATTACTCTAATTTAATGCATTCAATGAACAGTAATAGTGCCTTACTACCTGTTGCAGGACTGAAAAACTACCGCTCATCCAGTAGTGTTTTCAGAGAGCTAACTTTGCTGTCCATCGAAGATTTTAATCATAAGAAAGTTAATGACGGCAAAAAAGATGGCCTTTTCTACAAGAGTCTGTTAAATAACAAGGTTTATCACTTATTTTGTTGGAGTAAAGGAGAAAGCAGCAAATCATCTGCAACCTATCCCCATACATACAACAATTCAACTACCCATCACTATTCTCCAGAGGATCTAGAGAATAGTGATGTTTTGAGAAAAGGGACGACAGGTCACGTTGCTGTCTGCAACAACTCTATCGATGGCATCACCGAGTTGAAGAATAGCGAATCACGTTCAGATCTCTCGAGAAACTCTAATATTTTGAGAAAAGGGACGAAAGTTCATGTTGCTGTCTGCAACAACTCAGTTGATGGCATCACTGAGCTGAAGAATAGCAACACAAATCCAAATCTTTCGAGAATCACTAGCATGAAGCTCAAACCCTTGGATAGGCGCCGCGAGGATAAGAAGGATCTAAGACCTCCTTGAGATTTGCATGATTTTTGCTTCGAGATTCCTCATCTTTCCATAGTTTGAAGACGATTTCGGCATTTCGCCATTATCGTGTTTTCTGTCTTTGTTTGTTGGAGGCGCATAAATGTTTTGATTCTAGGGTTTGTTTGTTTTGTTAATACTTCGGGTTTGGTTTCATTTACCCGATGCTTTTGTTCTATGGGCCGGGCCCTTTTATCTTTTTCAACAAAAAAAAAAGAAATGACAGTCCCTCTCCTATGCCCCTTTTTTGCTGGAGCTGGGTCAGACATCCATAAAACTGGGTCGTTTACATGTTCACCATCCCGTAAATGAAATAAAATTCCATAGTAGGTCCTCGGTGACTAATGAATATGAACCATTGTTAGAGAATGTAGACTCAACCGGAGTAATCTTCGTCTTTCCTTCGATGTCCGTTATAGACTGTGAACTCTGTTTATCACTACTTGATTGAAGCTCCAACATAGAACTTCGATTTCCCTATTGGGTTATCCGTGTTTTTTAAAAGAACAAAATTGAAATATAGTAATAAACAGTAAGGATGTAGGCTAATAAACTGTAAGTTTTGGACTACTTGAGATTGAACATCAACTGTCTTCGACATAGCTAATATGTTAGTAACTTTTCGAGCAGTGAGGAAAGTATCAGTATTATTCAACTCTTGGTTATTCGACCTAAACTCAATCAACGCCTCCATCCTTGGAAGATGTTGGAAAAGCCTTTCAATCTTCTATGCCCTATTCTCCAGCAGCAAACAACTGCTGTTGGTAATATTTGGAAAAAGTAGGCATTATACATTTTCATGGCTGACGTTGTAATATTGTGTTGGAACACAACATTGGGAAAGTGTTCAGAAACATGGATAGGGACATATGCTAAGTTTATCAACAGGAAGAGTCAAGCGGTAGTAAAAACTGATGTAGTTGGTAAAACAGACGTAGGAAAAAATTGGTTATTGTTTGAAGCCTTTGAGGTATTGTTACTAAATATAAATGGAAGGATATCAAGTGCTAGAACATAATAATTAGCCTACGGTACAAAATCAGTAAAAACACATTAAGCTACCATGGTAATGTTTACTCTGACATGTATACATTCACATATAGGCCTTAGATAGTCATGAGTACACAAATGCACCTTATATTTGTTACAAAAGATTCATCTTATCAGAAGAAAATTATCTATTAAGTAACTAATCACATCTTATCAGTTTCTCGTTACCTTCAGTTATATAAAAGATTCATCATTTTTTATCAAGCACAAGATCGGCTACATGAGTCAAATATATAATTTGGAGAATTAATGACAGATGTTTGATTCGATCTTATTCAAGAGATGAAATCATTACATGAATGACAATATAATCGATTCCCTTCTTTTGAGGTGGTAGCAAGATTTAGCTGTGGATTTGAGATTTGGTAACCAGTAGAACCCTAATATAAAAATGAATTAAAATTTGAGTTTGGGATGAAACATACACTCCATTATCATAAATGTTGGGTAATGCTTTAAAAAAATTGCACATTAAATCAACCACCATGAATTTTGGTAAGAGGTGTAGATTAATGCTAACAATTAAGCCATATTTTCACAATTTTTTAGCAGAATTAACCAAATAGATAAATGCGTGTAAGATACAGATTGAAAATATTTGTTGGAATGACTTGGCCTTCTGTTTGAACAATTTGGATGAGCAAGTAAACAAACTAAAACACTAGGACATGGATAGTAATATAATCATGCTTACAAATAAAACCTTTTTTCATAAATTTTTAGGAGAACCAATTATACATGACTATGTTTATAAGATCAGATTTGAAAAAAAATGTTTAGATGACAAAACTGTAGTCTGACCAACTTGGCTAAACAACTACTCAAACCAGGACATAATGATGCGATTATAGCATTATAAACTTTGGTTTACATCATATGGAAAAGGTAGTTAACATCAGAAGGTCCTTATGATCAGGAACTAAGAACGGTAACGAAGCATATGAGGCAAGTGAAAAACACAGTGATATACATTAAATTTACATCTGCATCAAAATTATAAAAATCACATTGAAATAATGAATGAGTTTAGGTACAATTAATTGTTGGAAGAAATTAGTACATCGTTATTCAATCCAAAAATAGATGTGAGAATTTGGCTCTGATGGCACATCGGTCTGTTGACTGATGTGGCCTTACAATGAAAGAGGGATATTGGAATATTTCGATAAGATGATGAGTGAATTAGATATAGAAACGAATTAGTTAATGGCGATCCATCGACTATGATAATTGATGAAGAAGATGAGGATCGATGAATTTACAAAGTAGGTTTTGTTTGCCCTCTTTCGATCTATAACGTTCTCCTATACGTTGAGCTGAGGTAGAAGTTTACGTGAATTCATATCTGACAGAAGTTTATTAGGCTAAATGTAGAGGCTGAAAATTGATTGAGGAAAGGGAAAAGGAGGTGGACGGTTTTTTTTTGGAAGACACGTTTGGAAGTAATTGTTAAGTTACTAGAAAAGGGGAAGGAGGATGCAGTGTTGTTTAGAAATGAGAAATCTTGAAGCGTCCGCATCAACACTCAGAGGTTCCTGCTTTATGTTTTAAGTAATAGATTAATAAAAAAAATGACACGCATGGACTCCATGATTATTTGCAAAAAAAATGTGTTGCAACGAACTCATGTTGAAAAATATAATAGGATGTATTTTCTATCTAATTTTATAAAATCGCTTATGAATATAAGAAAATATTTCCATCAAAACTTTAGTAAATATATTATCCTATTAAATAAAATTATTGTAACGTGTTATCTCACAAAACTGCTAGAATTATTAATAGAATATAATATTTAACAAAATAGGAGTTTCTTAATTTTTATTTTTATTTTCCAAATAAGTTAGTTTTAAACATGTTTAATGTTAAAGCATTCTCGATGAATTGTATTTTGTAAACATTGTATATAGTTACGTACTAACAACCAACCATGGGAAGTAAAATTAAGTCTGCTGGAATACCAATTCAATCCTCCTACAGCGTCTAACATAATCGAAGATAACGATTATTAGTTAAGAGTTATTGAAAATTAGTATTTATTACAACTAGTAAACTAAAAATGTTGTAATATGTATCTATTACAACTAGCAAAAAAAGAGTTGTATAAATTGACATGTACTACAACTGGCAAAATAAAATGGTTGCAATAGACATCTATTACAGTAGACAAACAAAAAAGAGTTTGTTGATGAAAATTGGCATCTATTAAACTGGCAAAAGAAACAGTTGTAATAGTCATCTATTACAATTGATAAATAAAAAAGTTTTTATAGGTATCTATTATAACTAGTAAAAAAAAAGTTGTTGAAAATTGACATCTATTACAACGGGAAAGAGAAAACTGTTGTAATATATATCTATTACAACCGACATTTTTTTACCATTGTAAAAATGCAGTTGTAATAGGGTCATTTTGTTGCAGTGGTATCATAGTTTTGATAACTGGACCCGACCGTCGACAAGACCGCGATTGGTAATGGGTCGCTAACCACTACGGTCGAGAGCTTATTAAAAGTTCCTCTAACCACATTCAAACCCTGAAAACCATGGCCTTGTAGACGATTCGAGCTATGAAGAGGAGATATGAGCTGAAATTTTAAGCAGATATTGCATATGAAAAAGGAATGTTTGGAGGTCTTGTAATAATGGGTTCAAGAAAATCCGAGTGAGAGAGAGAGGCAGATGCAGAAGAATGGAAGGTATTTCTATATATTATTGATGTATATTATTTAAGTACTGTCCATCTTTGTTAGCGTCGCAAATTGTCCTTTACTTCACTTTGTTTCTATTTTACAATGTATATACTACATTACAAGATGTAGATGTGTGGTGCTAATAAACTTTCATATTGAACAGTGACATAATTTTGTGTACTATATTATTATACTACAAAATATCGTTTTATTTTTCTCAGTAAATATATTAACTTTAATTAAATTAAATGCAAGGTAACTATATAAGATTAGTAGCTGAATTAACGCGGTTCTAACAGTTCAATCGGTTCAACTTTCTAAACATTACATCTTAAAGATCGACGGTTTGGTTCACGGTCTGGTTATCAAAATGTTATAAATATACTTACCTTTCTTCATGTTGGAGGCAACTTTCATCCTAAAAGAACTCTCCTCACACATTTAACTATTCACCTTGGAACAGGAAACTCTAAAAGTTAACACACCTAGGATAGTAAATACATTTTGCTTATGTGACTGTCTTGACTATTTTCTAGAGCTTGGTCATCTGTTTTTAGGATTTAATCATGTTGAATTAGTACTTATAGCTTTAAGCTATATTTCTACACTTAAACTTCATTTTTTTTTTCATTTGAATAAAAAGTGGACGGTCTAACCGACTTACCTTTTTGAAAAAACTCCTCACTTTTCAGTAAACTATCCTTCTTACATACATCCATCATCTACTTTATATACCAAGTAAAAATAGAATAATACATCACCTATATATAACTTTAACAATTCTTATCTCACTCAAATAAGAGAATATAAACATGGTGCCTAAATGGAAGTTATAGAGGATGAAGATATAGATTTGTTTTATTATGAATTGTATGTGGCCTAGTGAAGTGTGATGAAACCACCGTTGACAAGCAAACGTTGATCCATGTGGAGATAAACTGGATATTTCAATGATAGGCGCATTCAATGCAATTTTAGATGCTTATCATGCTAGAGTTGATCCATAACGATATGGAATTTCACCACTTTGATTTACGAATATTTAATTAATTTTAAATATTCAAATAATAGATTTTATAATTAAAATATAACTCTTTTAAATAATAACCAGTGATGATAAAATAGTTTTCAAAACTTATTTACGAAAATATTTAGTTCGAAAAAAAATCGAAAATGTGATCGGAAATCGTTTTTCGAATTTTTTCGTCGTCTAAAAATTGTCGAAAACATTATATGTACTTTAATATAAATATACACATTCATTAAATATAAATAAGTTAGGATTTTAGTATATGTGGACATATATACTTAAGTATTTATACACATTCATTAAATATACTTAAGTATTTATACACATTCATTAAATATACACATTCATTAAATATACTTAAGTATTTATAAAGTTTGATGTGACACTTTATGAAAAACAAAATATAATATAGAGATAGAGATGTTTAAAGTGGAAAAGACACCTTAGGAAAACATAAGTACAAGGTGTTATTAATGCATGTTGGTTTGTTGTCTCAAGGAAGGGGGACATGTTGGGGGTGTGGAATAAGGAGGAACAAGGAGGATTGTTAACAAAAAAACTTGTCAACATCCCTAAAGCTATATGGAAGGTAACCAAGTTCAATCGAAATCAAATTACAGATAAGACCTCTTCCTTTGAAACCAACCTTTCAACCGAGGCAACTTATTCGAAAGGGTCTAAGGAGTTAACTTGAAAAATACAAGCTAAGGAAGCAACAACTCGCTCGAAACCTTTCTTTTAAATGGATCGAAAGCAACTATTCATCTTTGGCCTTCCTTTCGATCAGGTCAATTGGTTTATTCTGTCCCTTTCGACAATGTCAGAAGGGATGCATGTTTCACTTGTATGAAATAACTGCTTTTGTTGAGGTACCCCTTCGAAAGGGTTGTTGATGTAACTAGGGATGAACCCCTTTCGAATGAATTCCTTATTGATTAGGTGTTAGCCAATTATAAACTAGAACCCCTTTGAAACCCCCCTTTCGATCAGGTCGAGAAGGGTTTCACTCTTTCAAAACTGGTCCAGCTGATAATTGCCTAAACTCTACTTTGTTTTTTTTGTATAAGATCGACCTGAGTATTCCCCTGTTTCATAGATTCATCAATGTCAAAACCTCATCATCGTTCTTATTTTCACTATCTTATGATGGTTTCAGTGATGATGGGTTTCGACTATATATACACGCAAGTCGATCGTATGCATTGCATAGACAAAAAGATGTTAAGAGAATGGGTTAGAGTTATGTGCAATGGATCATTAGACTAGCTAATGATCTAAATGAGCTTCCTCGTCATCAAAATTCTTAATGAACCAGCCATCTTTTCTTTATTCATATTCCAAAATGAGTTACAATAAAAAGAGTTTTACCCCCAATTTGATTTAGGGTTTCTAGTGGATTTAATTGCAGCCAAGAAATTGTAGTAAAAACATGAATTTGTGATTCCAAAATTCTGTCCCTAAAACTTGACCCCTTGGGTCTTATTTGTTGATACACTATATTTTGATCAATGAAAATGTGCTTCAACAATAAGGAAGAGATATGTGCAAAGCTAAAGGAAGAACGATGAAGACCGAGGATAGCATGAGTATAATTTAAATATAGGTCTTAGTTTAGATTTATTATTAAAATCTATCCTCAAGAGGCTTGCACAAACACTAGAACATGTTTTATAAACTTCATTTTCTAGATAAACATTCACTGTGCAAAAACTAGTAGTTCAGTCGACTGAACAGGTAAGCCCAGTCGACTGAACCTGTTACACATATACAAACATGCACAGTTTCACTCGACTGAAACAACCTTCTCAGTCGACTGAATCTATTCCTGAAAAAAATTCTTTACATTTCCAGTCGATTGAAATCCCTGCTCAGTCGACTGAATTTAAACCTGCGAATTTTCTCTGAATGGACACCTTCTTCCTCCCAAGAGTTGCAACCATTCTCCAATGGAAAAGGAAGCATCTCTAATCTGCGTCTCTAGCCAACAAATGCATCTCTTCTACACCTATATATACATGGTTCTAACATCTTCAATTTAACCAATTTTCTTATGCTTTAATCTCACTACTTTATTGAACATATTTTATATTCTCTAAAAGTTTTCAAAGCAATCACCAATCTACTGCTTGAATCTCTGCTTTGTTTATAACATTCTTTTGATTCATAGCAATTCACATTTCCTAAATCTTCACAAACACATTGCATACTCTCGAGGATAAGATTATAAGAATATTGTACTACATTGGACTCATTAGTGTTGACAAGAACACAACAAGTAGAATAATTGTTTTTAGTAATTGAGTTGAACTCCTCTTCGGTACTTGAGGCAAGAAATCTCGTTCGATTGTTCGGATAAGTTGTAAACCTATTCATCTGGGTTAAGAGAGGGTTTTAGTTAGTAGAATTCCTAAGTGAAGCTTAGGAACTGGACGTAGGACTAGAGGTCCGAACCAGTATAAAATCCTGGTGTCTACTTTACTTATTGCTTATTGTTATTTACCTATACCATCCACTATTCCATATTATACGATCCTACTGCACGGCTTCTTTCAATTGGTATCAGAGCAAGGCCGTCCTATAACCATAACACCGTTATTAGACATATTGATAATATGGAAAATAACGTAAGTACAAGCACAACATCTGCCTATAGTTCTACATTTGCGGAAGGACAATCTATCCAAAGACCCCCCTATTCAATGGACTAAACTATAACTATTAGGCTACAAGGATGAGGATTATATGCAAGCAATAAGTTTCGAAGCCTGGAATGCCACTCAAGCAGAGTTCATTGTACCCACGACCGATCATCCTACATGGACACAAACTCAGAAGAATGAAGCCAGTGCAAATGCCAAAGCTATGAATATGCTATTTTGCGCACTGGATAGAAATGAATTCAACCGTGTTAGCATATGTACTACTACATATCAGATATGGAAAACACTTAGAGTCATACGTGAAGGCACAAACAAGGTCAAACAAACAAAGACATCCATGTTGAAGAACCAATTCCAAAACTTTAGAATGCGACAAAATGAATCCATCAATGACATGTACGAGATTTCAAGACATTCATCATGCCTTAATAGGGCTAGGAGAAAAACACATGGACTTTGACATTGTGTCTAAAGTTCTAAATTCACTCACTTATGAATGGGAGAGAAAAGTACTAGCAATCGAGGAAGCAAATGATCTATCTACAATGAAACCAGAGGAATTAATTGCAAATCTTATGTCGTATGAAGTAAATATGCAAGCTAAGAAAGATCAAGCTCAAGAAAGAAAGAATGTAGCTTTTGATGCTGAAAATGAAGAATCAAAGTCTGAAGATGAGGATTTAGCATTTATAGCCAAAAATTTCAAGAAATTCTTAAGATATAGAAAAGTAAATAAAAACGGATTCAATAAGATTTCTTGAACAAACCTACATCCTCGAATATAGAATGTTTCAACTGTCACAAGAAAGGTCACATGCACAAGGATTGTCCAGAGCAAAAGAAGGAGAATCAGAAAGCTCTCAATAATTAAAACAAGAGAGAGAAATTCAAAAAGAAGGCATTCTCTGTAACATGGGACGATCCAGATTCTTCTTCACCTGCAAGTGAAAACGATAGCGACAATGAACAGGCGAATGTATGCTTTATGGCTCAAGAATCTGAGGTTAATAATTTAACTTTCGATGATTTAATTGAAGTAAACACTGAACCTTTGAGAACAATAAAAACTCTTAAAAAGAAACTCAAGGAAACTCGTGAAAATCAAAACAAAGCTGAATTTGAAAGGGATATGTTAAAAAATGAAAAGAAAATTATAGAAGAAGAACTTGAAAAAATTCAAGAATCTCATTCAAATTCAGAAACTCAATTATCACTTTTAAGTCAAGAAATTGGAACTCAAAAGACAAAGAATGATATAATTGTTTCTGAAAATCATGAGTTAAAAACTAAGATTTCACAAGTTGAGTTAGAAATAAATAGTCGTCAAGCTAGAGTAGATAACATCACTAAAAATGTTTCTAACTTTAACAAAGGAAGAGAAAATTTATCTAAGATTTTAGCTTCAAATAAACATGGATTAGGATATAAAAAGGAGTCAAAAATTCCTAAAAAGAACAATACAAATTTTAAGTGGAATGTTGATTCAAAATAACAAATGTTATTACGAGAACCTATTAAAACAAAAGTAGAAACCCAGATAGTCAAAATTTGGGTTACAAAAACTAACAATATTTTAATTAGGAATAAATATATTAAAACATTTATGGATAGTGTCCATATTAATAAAAACTATATTTATAAAAAGGATACTGAATCGAATTGGGTTTGGTTTTCTAAGCTCTAACTTTTAGGACCCTATTAAAAAGTGGGTACCAATAATTTCATATTTATTTTCAAGTCCCACTCAAAAAGAAGAAATGGATACTAGACAGTGGTTGCTCAAAACGCATGACCGGCGACAAAGATATGCTTACAAACATCACATACTTTGATGGTGGCTCGGTTACCTTCAGAGACAATTCAAAAGGTTATATCATTGGCAAAGGAGATGTGAGCAATTACGGTATATCGAATTTACCTTTTATAACAAATGTTTCATTAGTTGAAAATCTAAAACATAATCTACTAAGCATAAGTCAACTTTGTGACAAGGGTTTTAAAATAACTTTTTCGAAAAATAAATGTAGAATTTTTGATCAAAACCAAAATCTTGTTTTTAAAGGAAATAGAGATAGGAATATTTATGTTCTAAATATGAAAATTAACCATAATACAAATATGTGTTTACTAGCCAAAGATAATGATCCTTGTTTATGGCACAAAAGATTTTGTCATATTAATTTTAAAACTATTAGAAAACTTTCCAAAAATGAATTAGTAAGAGGTTTACCCAAGATAAACTTTAGAATAAAAAATCTTTGTGATGATTGTCAAAAAGGAAAATTAACAAAGTCGTCTTTCAAATCTAAGAAAAATATTTCTACTTTACAACCACTAAAATTACTTCATATGAATCTATTCGGACCAACACAGGTTCAATCCATTAATCATAATCGATATGTATTTGTAATAGTTGATGATTTCTCAAGATATACATGGAATATTTTTATGAAAAATAAAAGTGATACTTTTGAGCATTTTAAAACATTTTTCAAAAGAATTCAAAACACTAAAGATTTGAAGATTAAAAATATACGAAGCGATCATGGAGGCGAATTCGAAAATGAAGCTTTTGAATCTTTTTGTAAAAAGAAAGGAATAAATCATAATTTTTCTTTTCCTAGAACTCCTCAACAAAATGGAGTTGTATAAAGAAAGAATAGAACATTACAAGAATGTGCAAGAACATTATTAAATGGAAGTTTTCTACCAAAACATTTTTGGGCAGAAGCCGTAGCTACTGCATGTTATGTATTAAATCGTATATCAGTTAGACCATTAACTAAAAATACTTCATATGAAATATTTAATAACAAAAAGCCAAATATATCTTATTTTAAAATATTTGGATCAAAATGTTTTATTTTAAATATAAAAGATCAACTTGGAAAATTTGATCCAAAAGCCGACGAAGGAATTTTTATAGGATACTCAGTACGAAGTAAGGCGTATCGAGTATTTAATAAACAAACAAACATACTTGAAGAAACTTTACATATATCTTTTGATGAAAATTTTAATAAAAATTTGAGTATAAAAGATTATGAAGAATTTATAAATATACAAAATACAAACCTTGAAAATTGTAATAATGAACTAAGATCTCCACCAAGAATATTACGAGATCGCCCAGCACAAAATATAATAGGTGAAATGAATTCTCAAGTTAAAACAAGAAGTCAACTAAATCAATTGGGACATGTTGCTTTCATTTCAACAATAGAACCTAAAAATCCTAAAGAAGCATCAACAGATGATTACTGGATTGTTGCTATGCAAGAAGAATCAAATGAATTGAACGTAACAATATTTAGGAGTTAGTTCCCTGTCCTAATAATCAATCAGTTATAGGAACAAAATGGGTTTACAAAAATAAAGTAGACGAACAAGGTAATATAACTAGGAATAAAGCTAGGCTAGTAGCACAACGATATAATCAAGAAGAATGTATTGATTTTGAAGAAACTTTTGCTCCCGTTGCAAGACTTGAAGCAATACATATTCTATTAGCCTTCGCATGTTTTCACAATTTTAAACTTTATCAAATAGATGTTAAAAGTGCATTTTAAAATGGTTTTATAAAAGAAAATGTATATGTAGAATAACCCCCTTTATTCTCTCATGAAAAATATCCGGATCATGTATATAATTAAAGAAAGCCTTATATGGTCTTAAACAAGCACCTCGTGCTTATTATGAGAGACTTAAGAGCTATCTACTAGATTCGGGATTTCAAATTGGAAAAGTAGATCAAACTCTTTTCATTAAAAATACTACTAAAGATATTCTAATAATTCAAATATATGTAGATGATATTATATTCGGTTCGACAAATGAAAACTTATATAAAGAATTTTCAAATATAATGACTAAGGAGTTCGCAATGTCTCATATGGGAGAGTTATCCTATTTTCTCGGACTTCAAATTAAACAATTAACAAATGGAATTTTCATAAACCAGGAAAAATATTGTGCTAATCTAATTAAACGTTTTGGAATGGAAAACGCTTATGCTAAACTTACTCCTATGAGTACCACTACTCATCTCGATCGAGATGAAAATGGAAAAAGTGTAGATCAAAAAAATTTTAGAAGTATGATAGGCTCCTTACTTTACTTAACCGCTAGTAGACCAGACATAATGATGAGTATATGTCTATGCGCACGTTTTCAATCTAACCCTAAAGAATCACATTTAAGAGCTGTAAAACGAATTATGCGATATCTTAACTATACTAAAATTTTTGGTCTTTTCTATCCAAAAGAGTGTCCATTCGAGTTAGTATCGTTTAGTGATGCTATTTTTGGTGGATCTCGAACAAATAGAAAAAGTACAAGTGGTACGTGCCATTTCATTGAAAAATCACTTGTATCTTGGTTTAGTAAGAAACAAAATTGCGTTTCGCTTTCCACGTGTGAAGCGGAATCTATATCAGCCGCTTTAGCTTGTACTCAAGTCATCTATATGCAACATACACTTAAAGATTTTAATATAAATTTAACAAATTCTACAATATATTGTGATAATACAAGTACAATAAATTTATCTAAAAATCTGGTAAATCATTCTAGTACAAAACATATTGATATTCGTCACCATTTTCTACGTGACAATATTGAAAAAGGAATCATAAATTTAGAATATATTTCTACCGAAAATCAAATTGTCGATATATTTGCTAAACCATTACTAGAAAACTCATTCATAAAATTACGACGAGAATTAGGAATAATATCTTTCAAAGATATTTTGAAGTAGCTAATATTTTATACACTAAACCTATATTAACCATTTTCAAAGAAAATATTAACCATCCATTAGCTAATATTACATAACCATCCATTTTCAAAGAAAATATTAACCATTAATTTAATTTCTAGTTATAAATTCTTAATGATTTAACACCACATTCTTTTTGGAACTTTCATACTATATATATACACATCTATACATATGTCATTTTCAAAAAATTACAAAGTTTGAAAATCTAATATAAAAATGTCTTCCAACAATTCATACTTACCTCCTCAGTCGATAACTCACCTACATCACCACAACTTCCTACGCCTACACCAAAGCATGAGCCGGTTTATAAATGGGAAAACTATCGAACTGGCTACACACCGGATTCGAAGAAGGCAAAACGTGGACTTTTAATCTCTCCTGGTAAGAAAAGAAAGATTGATGAAATTCATCATTTTCAACAGCAACAAATTGACCTTCAACATGAATTATATTTTGAACAAAAAGTAACGGCTAGACGATTAAGCTTTCTTGAGCAAATCGGCTTACGTTTTTGTAGCTCGAAGAAAAACGATGTGACTGAGCCCCTACCTCGACCAGTTAGTTCGTATGAACCATCTTCATCATACCGTACACCAGCCGATCCATTGAATCCTTAGATGTCGCCAAAAACTCCTCAATATAGTCCAAATTCATGGGACAAAAACTATATGGCGAATGAAGGAAATAAACCACAAAAGAAAAATAGTCCATCTCAAAAGAAATGATCATTTTTTATTTTTGGTCAAATCATGTTGTTATATTGTAATATGTCTATACAATTGTAATCGTTTCTTTCAATTAAAATCTTTTGCTTTAAAAATTTAGAACACCTAAAACACAAGGTTCAGTCGACTGAACCTTACTACTCAGTCGACTGAACATAAGGCAGAAAACAATTTCCAATAGCTCAGTCGACTAATTGCTCTGCACAGTCAACTAAATTTACCACATAAACTTTCAGACAATAGTTCAGTCGACTAAAAACACTGTTCAGTCGACTGAATTTAACACAGAAAATTTTCGGCCATCAATTCAATCGACTGAATGGACTATTCAGTCGATTGAACGTCGTTTCCCAGGCTACCTTTTCCTTTTTTACCACCAATTTCTACCTTTACTCTTTACTTTTATCACTCCAAAAGCTCCTACTTCACCATTAGTCTTCAAAACCCTAGCCCCCTATCTTTATTTTTTTTTCAAATCCCTCTCAAAACTCTCACAACAATGGCTCCAAAAAGATCAAGGGCTTCAACTTCAACATCCTCCGAGCCAATTGACGCTCAAATTGCTCAATGGCTTTATGATGGAGTGGCGGTCACAAGGTGGAACAAAATGAAGAATTCTCGAATCTTTGAACACTCCTTTGTTGATTTTCAAAGTCTCCAAACGTACAACATACAAGCTTTGACGGATCAAGTAGGTTTAACATCTCTCGACATAAAATGAAATGACCATGCAATCAATCATATTATGGTCAAATTGTTCTATGCAAACCTTAACCTTGGACACCAAACTCCACGAAATCCAAACGATTGTGTTTGGAGTATGGTGTGCGGTAAAAAGGTATGGTTTTCCCTAGACCGAATTGCACACATTTTAGGATCTCCTAACATGGGAAGGAAGCTTGAAGAAATTTAATTTAATCCACATATTCGAGACAACATAAATCATCAATTTTTGGATGATAACATCAACATCCGGGATATTAAATCAACTTCCTTACAACCAAGAGCAAGGCTTCTCCACAAAGCTCTTATGCGAACCATCACTCCTCGAACAGGCTCATATGAAATTTTATTGGGGCAATATTCAAGTTAATTGGGTCAAACTAATTCTTGATGAATTTCTTACTTTCAATAATGGCAAAATGCGAACAATATATTTTGGCGAGTATATCATGCGACTACTCCTCAACGTTGATACGCCATTACCAGAGTCTGAAAACAATGGTTCATCAAATTAATCATCGGACTATAAGCCTTATGCAACTTCCAGCTAGACCTTCTCGCATCATATCTCTTGCCGAATGGGAAGTTAGACATCAAGAGCTGCAATAACCTCCTCAAGCCCAACATAAAGAACCTTTAGATCAAGATGATGAAATTCGTATTGTTGAACCAAGTTTTACTACCAATCAATCATTAGGAATTCTATCAAGAAATCAACAAATTCTTGATAATCGCCTCAAGAAGGTAGATCATAAACTTGATAGAGTTAAAGGCTTCTTCAACAAATTATGGGATGCTATCTCATGCACGAGCTCCACACTGCTTCAACCTCCCGTGGAAAGCGTCCAGCACCAACTTTCACATGGACGTCATCCGAAGAAAATCCAAGCAGCGGCACAAGTGGGAATAGCGATGGTCAAGGTGGAAGAGCTTATAGACCACCCACCGGTGAACCCGTTATTCGTGAACCGAGGGAGGGAGAGAAGGCTCATATGATTGGGATAAAGATGAATAACTCTCTTATGGTTTGATTTTTTATTTCAAAAAAAACACTATTCACAAGGATTGTATAAATAGCCTTCTATGTTTCATATATTATGCTACATTCTAAGTTATTGAAACTATAGTTATGCATATCAGTGATTGTTTTGATAATATACTTCTGCAGATATTACTTCCTTTTTATCAATGACAAAGGGGGAGAAATCTATGATACTACCATGTTTTGTTGGAAAGACAGTGCATATATTCAGGGGGAGGAAATAATTACATCTCTACACGTTTCAGTATTATCATCAATCAAAAAGGGGGAGAATATGGATACGCTATATTTTGATCAATGACAATGTGCTTCAACAAAAAGGAAGAGATATGTGCAAAGCCAAAGGAAGAACGATGAAGGCCGAGGATAGCATGAGTATAATTTAAATATAGGTCTTAGTTTAGATTTATTATTAAAATCTATCCTCAAGAGGCTTGCACAAACACTAGAACACGTTTTATAAACTTCATTTTCTAGATAAACATTCACTGTGCAAAAACCAATAGTTCAGTTGACTGAACAGGTAAGCCCAGTCGACTGAACCTGTTACACATATACAAACATGCACAGTTCCAGTCAACTGAAACAACCTGCTCAGTCGACTGACTCTATTCCTAAAGAAAAAAATTCTTTACATTTCCAGTCGACTGAAATCCCTGCTCAGTCGACTGAATTTAAACCTGCGAATTTTCTCTGAATGGACACCTTCTTCCTCCCAAGAGTTGCAACCATTCTCCAATGGAAATGGAAGCATCTCTTGTCTGCATCTCTAGCCAACAAATGCATCTCTTCTGCACTTATATATACATGGTTCTAACATCTTCAATTTAACCAATTTTCTTATGTTTTAATCTCACTACTTTCTTGAACATATTTTATATTCTCTAAAAGTTTTCAAAGCAATCACCAATCTATTGCTTGAATCTCTGCTTTGTTTATAACATTCTTTTGATTCATAGCAATTCACATTTTCTAAATCTTCACAAACACATTGCATACTCTCAAGGATAAGATTATAGGAATATTGTACTACATTGGACTCATTAGTGTTGACAAGAACACAGCAAGTCGAATAATTGTTTTTAGTAATTGAGTTGAAGTCCTCTTCCATAGTTGAGGCAAGAAATCCCGTTCGGTTGTTCGGGTAAGTTGTAAACTTATTCCTCCGGATTAAGAGAGGGTTTTAGTTAGTAGAATTCCTAAGTGAAGTTTAGGGACTGGACGTAGGACAAGAGGTCCGAACCAGTATAAAATCCTGGTGTCTACTTTACTTATTGCTTATTGTTATTTACCTACACCATCCACTATTCCATATTATACGATCCTACTACATGGCTTCTTTCATTATTTATAGATACAGGTCCATGCCTATGTTCGACTCGGTCGAAAGGACCCCTTATTATATGCCGCCTCATTCCTTTTGACTTTGTCGAAAGGCCTTGTTTTCCTTCAACGCTATCGAAAGGTATCTCCACTGAGTCCTTTGAGTTGCCCTTGCGCAACCATTATCTTTCTCCAGACCTTTTGACCAAGTCGAAAGAGTCCTTTATGGACCTTCCACCCTTATTATGCCTTGAATATCTCTTCTTGCGGCTTTCTCCAGAACACCTTTCGAAGTCGTTGAAAGGTCTTCCAATGCGCCTTCCTCTTAATATTGCTTTATTGTAATCGGAAGTGAAATAGGAGCCTCCGACTCTGTCGATAGGTTGTCCATAAGAGTTTCGAAGATGTTGAAGTACCCGTGGTTTCAATGATGTTGAGTAACTTTCGAATGTGTGCATATGGATTGGGGCGAAACCTTTCTTCAATGTCATTGGCTGAGACTGATTCGAAAGGCTTGTGTATGCTTTCGAAAGAGTTGTTATAAGGAAAAAACCTTCAATTTCGGAAGGTTTGGCATGCATATGGGAGATTAACATTCATTGCCTTCGAAAAGGGGGGTTTCGCAGCTGTCCATCTGTGTCAGAAATTCTTAATAGGTGGATAATTAGCGTTACTTCCCCTTCTTTTTCTTTTTCGGGGGCTTGTACATGATTAATCACCTATGAGGATGCCTACTACTTACGACTCCTTCGAAAGCCTTCCCAATGCCTTCGGAACCTTTATTCATGATCTTTGTCGAAACCCACTTTAGTTGAAGCCGTACTTTTCTTATCTTCTTTCATGCCTTTTTTCTTTGGGTGGATTTTATGGCTAACATTTTGCCCCCCGTATAAAAGAAGCTTTTGTTTTAAGGATAAAAATTTCAGAATTTTCTCTCTCTTCATTTTTCTTGCAAAATTCAAAGTAAGTGATATTCTCTATTGTTAACTCATTATCATATTTATATGCATGCTTCATGATAAATCAGCATATTAACGCTTCTATATTTAGACAGTTAGTTGATCATAATCACGATTCAAAAGATATGAGGCCTGTAATCAATAGCCATTAATGCATATAATAAATGTAGTCTATGAACTCCTTGTGGAAAATAGCAAATATTTGCAAATATGGGCTATAAGTTATTATCAGAAAATAAGCCTTTGTAACCCATCCACTCTAATATGCATTTGGAAATTTTCCTAGAGATTTGAATGATCCTGAAGTCTTCATTCAGATGTTGATGAGAACCATTTAGAGTTATAATACACTAACTATAATTTAAGTATTAAAAAGACCTGCTTGAAATTTCTGGTTGTCCATAGAAATCTCAACTCCGCTACCTTATACCACAGGTTTGGGATTTGATAGGGATTAAGAAGCAATGAAATTTAACCCAAATTAGGGTATTAACTTGTGGAGTTTAGAAGTTAATAATGAGATATCCATAATCCAGATAGCAATATCCAAAAATAGTCCTCTGAATGGAATTTCTAAACCAAGATTAGATTATTTATGGTAGATTAACCAGAATTTAGTAATAATTGTCTTCATATCAAGATCCAAGCCCAGATTAGGGCATATATCGAACAATTAAAGATTATTAGCAATTATCTTTGTAAAAAGAATCTTTGGCCCAGATTATGGCATATGTTGGGTAAGTAGACATCCATAGTAATTGCTGTCAAAATAGAAATTCTCTGTCCAGATTAGGGCATATATTGGACAAACAGAAGTCCATGGCAACTGTCTTTATAATAGAAACCACGAGCCCATATTACGGCATTAAGGCAAAATCAAGCAATAATACCAAAACCCATATTCAGGCATAATAAAGATTATAAGTGATTGATAATGACCTGAAACCCAGATTCGGGTATTAATAGATGAAATCCTGAAGTGGGAAACCTGAAACCAAGATTCGGGAATTTAATTGATGGATTTTAAACCTACTCCTTAGATTTTGTCCTCTTTGACATGAATGAACCCTTCAGATATTATATGCAATTGTAATTTGATCAATTGCCTCTCAGGCTTGGATGTCCTAGTCCATTGGAGATATACCGCTTCTCGGGTTTGGACACTTTAGTTCATGATTCGAAGAGCCTTCTCTTGGGTTTGGATATCTTAGTCCATTATTAGATGAGTCTCTCCTTGGGCTTGGACATCTTAGTCCATAATTGGATGAGCCCTTCTTGGGCTTGGATATCTTAGTCCATTATTGATCGAGCCTCTCCTTGGGCTTGGACGACTTAGTCCATTATTGAATGGGCCTTTCCTTGGGCTTGGATGTATTAGTCTATTGTTGAATGAGCCTCTCCTTGGGCTTGGACGTATTAGTCCACTATTGAATGAGCATCTTCTTGGGCTTGGACATCTTAGTCCAGTGTTTCCTGGTGCTTTCGGTTAGCTCATTTTAGAGGCTGGAACCAAGGACTTACCAGACCTCCGTCCAGGAGACGCCTTGACCTGGCCAGAGATGCAGTCGAGGGATTGTATGGTGCTTTATCCTGGCCATCTTATAGCATGGATAAAGGCTTACTCCGACCTCCCTCCAAGAGGCGCCTTGCCCTGCCATAGCATGGCATGGACAGGGGCTTGTTCGGTGCTTTACCCTGGCTATCTTATGGTGCAGATAAAGGCTTGCTCTGTACTCCCTCCAGGAGGTGTCTTGACCTGACCAGAGGCACAACCAAGGGTTTGTCCATTTGCTTTAACCTGACCATCATATGGCGCGGTTAAAGGCTTATTCTGCCCTCCCTTCAAGAGGTGCTCAACCTTGGACATCTTGGTGCAGACAGAGGCTTTGTACCATCTTAGGTAGTATCCAAACATAAGGAGTATTTCGGTCCCAACATGTAGATTTTCTTTTTGAAGAAAGAGATGTTTTATTCATTCATCTTTGGAAAATATGGCCTCAAATGTTCGGCATTCCATGTTATCAGAACCATATTGCCGTCTAGCCGGCACAATTTGTAAGCTCCTAGGGGGATTACTTTGTAAATGATTAATGGACCTTAACAATTTCGCCCCAGGGGTCCATCTACATGGTTTTTGGTATTTTCCATCACCTTTCAAAGTACCAAATCTCCTTCGTGAAAGGACCATGTTCTCACTTTTGAGTTGTAGTACCTTAAGATTCTTCTTTAATACTCAATGGTTCTTACCGCTACTTCATCTCTCAATTCATGTATCAAATCTAAGGATTCTCTTTTCAGCTCTTGATTCTTATTGAATGCATAGGCGATTCTTCAGTGTGAGGGTATCTCAATCTCGATCGGTAACATCGCCTCACACCCATATGTCAAAGAGTAGGGAGTATGACCCGTCACCAATATGGTGGATGTTCGATAAGCCCATAACACAAGTGGCCGTTCTTCTACCCAATTTCCTTTTTCTTTTTTAGCCACTTTTTCAGAATTGTCTTTATGGTTTGTTTGCAGCCTTAACTACTCCATTCGCTTTTAGATGTGCAATGGATGAAAAGATTTTAATAATTCCATTCTTTTGGAAAAAGCGAGAGAATTCTTCACTCTTGAATTGTGTCCCATTGCAAGAAATTATCTAGGGAATTCCAAATCTGGTTATGCTATTTTTGATAACGAATCTGAGTACCTTCATAGAAGTAATCTATGGAAGTGGCTCTGCTTCAACCCATTTAGTCAAATAATATATGGAGATTACGGTGTACTTTTCTCCTCCTTTTGAGATTGGCAATGAGCCGACTAAGTCTATTCCCTATACGTCAAAAGGCCATGGACTTGCAATTCGAGTCAACCGACTTGGGGTAATCTGGGAATTTTTAAATATTTCTGACATTTTTCGCATCTCACATACTCGATGGCTTCGCTTACCATACAAGGCCAATAAAATCCTTGCCTCATTATTTTCTTTTCCAATTTTGTTCCATTTAAATGATCTTAGCAGAATCCCTCGGGTGCTTCAGCTATTAATTTTACTCCATCATTCTGGCTTACACATCTTAGATAGAGAAGGGCATATCCTTTCTTATAGAGAATTCCATCCACCATTGTGAAGGTTGGGGCTTTTCTCTTGATCTTTCTTTCTTCTCCCTTGTCAGATGGGAGTATTCCTTATATGAGATATTTAATGATGGGTGACATCCAGGTATCTTCATACATGTCGCTGAAAGGGAGTGCGGATTAAGAATCTTAAGGCTAATTTAACACTAGAAGGGGTGAATAGTGTGTAACAACCCGCATATTTATCGATTTTATATTTAAATATTTTATCGTTAGTCGGATTTTAGTCCGAAAAGCTACTTTTTGCATACGGTCGAATTAGGACTCGGGACCACTCCCATTGAGTTTAAAATGCCGTTTGCGACCTTTTTGAGTATAAGCTTCGGTATGTTTGGAGAAAGTTGATTTTTACTACTTTTCACTTTGGGTTTGGTTTGGGCTTAGCCCTATGTTAACTAATGCTCAAATCTGAGCCACTCTTCCCCACTCACTCTCATTCTCTTCTCATTTCAGTCTTCTTAGCATTAATGGTGGGAGAGATTGGAAATTAAAACTCCAAAACCCTAGTTTCTCTTGCAAATCAAATTCCTAGCTCCAAACTCAAGAAGAACCCATTGGTAAGCTTCTCTTCTTCTTCTCCAACTTATTCTCTTACCAATTTCAGAAATTCCTAAACCTAATTTCGGGAATGTTCTTGTTTTTGAGCTTAGATTCAAGCTCAATTGAGTTGTGTTGAAGAGAGGTTGATTCTCCATTTGCTTTCAAGCTTCTTCTTGTTCGATTTTGTGAAAAGGTGAGATTTTTATCTCACATCTATGACTACAATTATCTTTGGTTGTTGGGTATGAATTCCTAACACTTCTTCATGTGCATTTGCTCTTGATTTGGATTGGTTTTGTGAATACTCCAATTTTTGGGTTTTTAAGTCAAATTTGTGTGAAATCCTTTTATGGATGTTTGATCATGCTTTTGGTGATGCATCGAGGAGCATATAGGACCGGGTTGCCGATTGGCATAAACCCTTAGAGCCAATGTTCGTCCGGTTGCATTTTGGAAGAGTTTGCTCTTCATTTGAATAAGGCTGAAAAACAGCCCAGGCATGATTCATTCGACTGAAAACTCTGTTCAGTCGACTGAACCTGAAACCCGAGAGTTTCCAGGCATGATTCAGTCGACTGAAAAACTCTGCACAGTCGACTGAACCTGGAAACAGAAAGTTTCCTGAACCTGGAAAATTTCCAGGTACAGGGTCAGTCGACTGAAAACTCTGTTCAGTCGACTGAACCTGCTGTTTGAGTCCAATTTGCCTTTTTGGATTGAAATTCCAGTTTAAATCGATTCGTGATAATCCTATTTGTTGTTATCATGACTTTGATGACTCTTTTTAGGGATTTTTGAATATCCATTTCGATGGATCCTTTATCGATTTCTTTGGATTTTATTCACGTCTTCGTATGTGAATTTTTGTGATTGATTGTTCTTACAATCTTCTTCGTGATTTGTCACTTTAAAAATATAAAGGTTTTCTATACTAGTAGTAAATATCAAAACTCTTTCCTCAAACGATTTCAATACTATTTTAATACCAAATTCGTTTATAAAACCGTTTTCCAATCTATTAGTATATACAAACCTTTACCTCACTCGTATGAGAAATCTAATTAAACGGCTTAGTAAAAAAAGTAATATGAAACGCTTGCGTTTACTTTGTCGGTTAATTCTTGGACTTGTTCGATTGAACCTCTTGTGACAATTTTCTAGTGGAGATTTACAGTTTGTTCGTAAATATTTAAGTTAAGCAAGTGGTTATGGGACATGAAGCTAAACTCATATATTTACTAGCTTAGTGTAATTGACACTTCTCGTTGATCATGACGATCATCTTTGTGATTTAGACTAGCAATGTGCGATGTCTCTTTGTCTGCGAGGGAGACTAAACCCCGTTTTGTGGAGTTTCGACTCAATTTGTGATGGGGTAGCAACCCATGGTCTTCGGGCCGTTTGTGGAGCTTCGGCTCAATTTGTGATGGTTAGCGACCATGGAATTAGCGTTCCGTTTGTGATACACGTGTTGGTGAGCTTTATGCTCCCGTTTGTGATAGGCCTCCCCCCCCTTTTTGTGATTTCTGGATTTCTTGTGTAGATTTCTAGAATTTGTGTTTCACCAATTTTTCGTGATTTCCATTGATAAGTCTTATCGATATTGGTGCATTGGTGAATTTGTGTGTCATTGACTTTTGTGATTTCTGGATTTCTTGTGTAGTCTTTTGGAATTTGTGCGTCATTGACTTTTGCGATTGACATTGATATTATCGTCAATATTTGTGGTTTGATGAACGAAATAAAGAGTATGACACTTCTTGGATTCTTGTGTAGATTTTGTGATATTGATTAATCTCTTGTTGATTATCAACTACTTATATATCACAGCTTGGCCTTGTGATTATTATGTGTTTAGTCATAACTCTGATTCTATATCGTTTCATCTGATATCTATAGTTAGACTGATCCGTTTATTATTTTCTTATTAAATAATACTCGGGTCAGACCGAGATGTTACAGGTGCTTCTGCTTGACTTCTCTCTTGGGATTGATTTCTCTTGCTTTTGGTTAACTACTTAGATTAGTAGCTTTTGTTGTATACATTTGAGATATAGACTCCATATTGTATACTTATTCTTTTGTGTAGCTCATGTAACTATTCTTTTGTGATATTGTGGATCTTTTTAGACCACTACTCTGATGTACACTTCCAAGTGTAATATTCATATCTATTTTCCGCCTTTGTGATATGAATTGTCTGTGACTGATTTGTGTTATGCTTATTTCTATATTTGTTTTCCGAAGGATTTATATAGCCACCGTGTAGTAGCTTTGAGTTTGTGTCAGTATGTCGGATTTCCTCTTGAAATAGAATGCATGTTATATTATCTGACATATTGGTGCTCGCGCAAAGAAATTACACGGATGGTCGCTCCTCAACAGCCTTATTCTCTGTGCTAGTCGACAGCAATCACCGTAATGTTCTTGGCTAGTGTGGGTATAGAGGTGGGGCGTTACAGCTTGGTATCAGAGCCAAACTTCGGAACAATATGGAATATTATAACAAGGATCATCGTCCTAAGTCTTTCTTAGGAGTCGTGCTTTAGGATTTAATTCGAGTCTTCGTACCGATACATCCTATTTTCCTTATGATTCCTTATTTATCTATCAAGATTGCTTGATATTCAATTTGGTGAATAACCTTTTCTTCTTCTTCTTTCTTTCTAAAGGAAGAGAAATGTTTAGACCAGGCCGCCCCAGAGCCGTGCCATCTAGCACTCCACCCCAAGATGGAGTTTTTATGACTGCTCAACAGCTTCTTGATTTGGTAACAAATGCTCAAGCAGCTGGAGCTAACCCGGAACCTACTCACCCAAAGTCGGGATTTGCACGCTTGTGTAGCGATTACACTAATCTGGGTGGGGAGTCATTCAAAGGTTCCGAAACTGTTATTGAAGTACAGGCTTGGCTAAGAACATGCGATCACATCTTTTCGCGCATGAATCTTATTGACCTTCACCGAGTTTAGGTGGCCTCTAGTATGCTCCGAGAAAGAGCATTGGATTGGTACGAGCTTCTTATTTCTGAGATTAATGAAGCGGATCTCACCTGGGAGAAATTCCGAGAACGCTTCGAGTTGAAATTTGTACCGGAAGCAGAGGAAGTGACATTGGCTCGACGGTTTATAGACCTTGTTCAAGGTGAGTCCTCCGTGACTGATTACGTCGCCTCTTTCGAGTCGCTTTCCAAATATGGGGTTGAATACATCAACACCCCTCTTAAGAAGAATCAGAGATTCGTCTATGGCTTAAACAAAAGTCTCAAGAAGCCATTACTTCTAAAGTTAGAAGTTTCTTTCGACCAACTCGTTGATATCGCTCTTCGTCTTGAAGAGGCGGATAGAGAGAATGACGTTGAAGTGGTGGGTACCAAACCAAACTTCAACAACAAAATGAGGCCAAACAAATTTAAAGGCCCTTATCCCAATAAGAAAGGGAAGCAAGCAACCTCCGTGGCAAAGACTTCTTCCTTTGGACGTGGGGAATGCTATAATTGTGGTTCGAAGGACCATTATGCGAACAAGTGCCCAAAGTCTCTTTCTTGTCGCTACTGCAAAGTTCCCGGTCATGTTATATCTTCATGCCCCAAGCTTCAGGGCAAGAAGGAGGGAAAGTTAAATGTTTCTCAAGCCCCTGGCAACACATCTCGTGGCCAAGGTATTTCTCATTCTATTCTAGATGGAATTATGTTGTTTCGTGATCATCCTATTCGAGTTCTTTTTTATACGGGTGCGTCCCATTCTTTTATATCAAAAGAACTTGTTGATACTTTTTCTTTGGATGTTTTGTGTTTAATGACTTCTTTGAGAATTGCGAATCCGGTTGGTGGATCCGCAACAATCAGTTTATTGTGTAAAGATGTCGAGATTATTTTGTGTGATTTTTCTTTCCGAGCCGATTTGCATGTCATGCGTTATTTAGGCTTTGGAATGATTTTGGGAATGGATTGGATTAACCATTATGAAGCTCATATCCTATGTCCTGAGCGGACTATTCATCTTCGACATCCTCAATCTGTTAATCAGGTTTCTGTTATTCTTAAAGATTCAGATTCTGCTTTGGTTGCATCTTTATATTCTTTAAATCCTCGTGATGACGACGATGATGATGATGAGGGTGATATTATTTCTCTTATTCACGTCGTTTGTGAATTTTCCGACATATTCGAGCCCGTTTTAGGATTACCACCTAAGCGAGCAATTGATTTCAGAATTAATCTTATTCCGGGAGCTCAACCTATCACTCGTCCTCCTTATCGTATGTCCAATAAAGAAAACGAGGAGATGCGTAAACAATTATCTGAATTGGAAACGAAGCAATTTATTCGCTCTAGTTCCTCGCCTTGGGGAGCTTCAGCTATTTTTGTGAAGAAATCCGATGGTACACTTAGGCTTTGCGTTGACTACCGCAAGCTTAATGATCTTACTATCAAAAATAAATATCCTTTACCTCGGATTGATGATCTATTCGATCAACTTAGTGGTGCTAGAGTCTTTTCACAATCCGATGGTACTCGGTATGGATCTTATGAATGGCTTGTTATGCCATTTGGGTTAACAAATGCCCCGGCTTATTTCGTTGACTTAATGAATCGAGTTTTTAAAGACTTTCTCGACCGGTTTGTTCTCATCTTTATCGATGATATTCTTGTTTATTCTAAAACCGAGGAGGAGCATGAAAAACATCTTCGGATTGTGTTGGAAACTCTTAGGAGTAATCAATTAAAGGCAAAATTTTCTAAATGCCATTTTTGGCAATCTCGTGTGAAGTTTCTCGGTCACATTATTTCCGAATCTGGAATTTCCATGGATCCTTCAAAGATTGAAGCGATTCAAGATTGGAAGAGACCGGAGAGTGTGATAGAGATTCGTAGTTTTCTCGGATTGGCAGGTTATTACCGTCGTTTTATCAAAGACTTTTCTAAAATTGCCGTGCCTCTCACTAGCTTGACGAAGAAAGGTGTTAAATACATTTGGTCGGACAAATGTGAAGCTTCTTTTCAGAAATTAAAAGAACTTCTTTCTGATGCTCCTATTCTTGTTATTCCCGATGGGAATCAAGATTTCGTTGTTTATACCGATGCTAGCCGCATTGGTTTGGGTGCCATTCTTATGCAAAAGGAACGTGTTATTGCTTATGCTTCTAGGCAATTAAAGCCTGCTGAGACTAGATATGCCACTCATGATTTAGAGCTCGCGGCTATTGTTTTTGCTCTTCGGATTTGGCGTCATTATCTCTTAGGAGAGAAATTTGTTCTTTACACTGATCATAAGTCTTTGAAATATTTATTCTCTCAAAAGGAACTTAATTTGCGTCAACAGCGTTGGTTCGAATTTCTTGCACCATATGACCTTGATATTCTTTATACTCCCGGTAAGGGTAATCGTGTCGCCGATGCTCTTAGCCGTAAACAACAAGCTGTTGTTTCTATGATGATATCCGAATGGAACGATCTCGAGATCTTATCCACTTGTGAGATTCGAGACCGCGTATCCGAGTTATGCTCATCATTTGTTTTATGTAGCCTTGAGGCTCATCCATCTCTTTTAGACCGCATTCTTGAAGCTCAAAGGCTAGATACTGAATTGGTTCTTCTTGGCCAAAATATTAAGGATAAAATTGATATTGAAGGTTTGAAAGACTTTGATATCGATTCTCGTGGCGGCATCCGGAAATTTGGTAAACTTATTGTGCCAAATGTTAGGGATCTTCGTAAAGATATTTTAGAAGATTCTCATCACTCTAAATTTACCATTCATCCCGGTAGTAGTAAAATGTACGCGGATATGAAGCGACTTTATTATTGGGAGGGAATGAAACTTGACATCGCTAACTTCGTTAAACGTTGCATGACTTGCCAACTCGTTAAGGCCGAACATCAAAGGCCCGGAGGGTTATTGCAACCTTTAGAAATTCCAGTTTGGAAGTGGGATCAAATTTCCATGGATTTTATAGATGGCCTTCCCCGTTCTCGATCGGGTTATGATAGCTTATGGGTAATTATTGATAGACTTACTAAATCCGCCCATTTTATTCCCGTTCGGTCTAACCGAACCGTTCCTCTTTTGGCCAAACTCTTTATTAAAGAGATTGTTAAATTGCATGGGGTTCCTACTTCAATTGTTAGTGATCGTGATCCATTGTTTACTAGTGGATTTTGGAAGAGTCTTCAAAAAGCTTTGGAAACGAAGCTTAATTTTAGCACCGCTTATCATCCCCAGTCCGATGGACAAACCGAGCGTGTGAATCAAACTCTTGAAGATCTTCTTCGTGCTTGTGTTCTTGATTTTGGTGGAAGTTGGGAAGATCATATTTCACTTGTTGAATTTTCCTATAATAATCCAATCTAGTATTGGTATGGCACCTTTTGAGGCACTCTATGGAAGGCCATGTCGATCTCCTTCTTGTTGGCTTGAGGCCGGTGAGAAGCTGGTTTTAGGTCCAGATTTTATTCGGGATTCTACAGAGAAGATTGATCTTATTCGTCATAGGATGAAAGAAGCCCAGAGTAGACAAAAATCCTATGCCGATAACCGGAGAAGGAAGTTAGAATTTTCTATGAGAGATCTTGTGTTTATTCGTGTTTCACCAATGAAAGGTGTTGTACGTTTCAGTCGATCGGGAAAGTTAGCACCTCGATATATTAGGCCATTTCCTATCACTGAACGTATTGGTTCCATGGCTTATCACCTTTTATTACCGGCTCAATTTTCTGCTATTCATGACGTGTTTCACGTTTCTCAATTACGGAAATGCCTTCGAGATTCCGATTCTGTTCTTGAGCCCGGTGTTGTGGAAGAGATTGAAGTTTCGTCTAATTTAACTTATGAGCAACATCCTACTCGTATCATTGCTTCGGAAGTCAAACGACTTCGAAATAAAGATGTTCCGCTTGTTAAAGTTCAATGGTCTTCGAATCCTAAGGATTGTTCTTGGGAATCTAGAGAGTACATCGAGCGAACACATCCGGACTTACTTTCTCGTGCTCTTTGAGGTGAACTTCTTACTTCAAGTTTTTTTTGTGATTGAATATGCTTTTACGGTTGTTACTTTATGTTCTCTTCTTAAATATTGCGAGGACGCAATTTCTTTAAGGAGGAGAGTCTGTAACAACCCGCATATTTATCGATATTTTATTTAAATATTTTATCGTTAGTCGGATTTTAGTCCGAAAAGCTACTTTTTGCATACGGTCGAATTAGGACTCGGGACCACTCCCATTGAGTTTAAAATGCCGTTTGCGACCTTTTTGAGTATAAGCTTCGGTATGTTTGGAGAAAGTTGATTTTGCTACTTTTCACTTTGGGTTTGGTTTGGGCTCAGCCCTATGTTAACTAATGCTCAAATCTGAGCCACTCTTCCCCACTCACTCTCATTCTCTTCTCATTTCAGTCTTCTTAGCATTAATGGTGGGAGAGATTGGAAATTAAAACTCCAAAACCCTAGTTTCTCTTGCAAATCAAATTCCTAGCTCCAAACTCAAGAAGAACCCATTGGTAAGCTTCTCTTCTTCTTCTCCAACTTATTCTCTTACCAATTTCAAAAATTCCTAAACCTAATTTCGGGAATGTTCTTGTTTTTGAGCTTAGATTCAAGCTCAATTGAGTTGTGTTGAAGAGAGGTTGATTCTCCATTTGCTTTCAAGCTTCTTCTTGTTCGATTTTGTGAAAAGGTGAGATTTTTATCTCACATCTATGACTATAATTATCTTTGGTTGTTGGGTATGAATTCCTAACACTTCTTCATGTGCGTTTGCTCTTGATTTGGATTGGTTTTGTGAATACTCCAATTTTTGGGTTTTTAAGTCAAATTTGTGTGAAATCCTTTTATGGATGTTTGATCATGCTTTTGGTGATGCATCGAGGAGCATATAGGACCGGGTTGCCGATTGGCATAAACCCTTAGAGCCAATGTTCGTCCGGTTGCATTTTGGAAGAGTTTGCTCTTCATTTGAATAAGGCTGAAAAACAGCCCAGGCATGATTCAGTCGACTGAAAACTCTGTTCAGTCGACTGAACCTGAAACCCGAGAGTTTCCAGGCATGATTCAGTCGACTGAAAAACTCTGCACAGTCGACTGAACCTGGAAACAAAAAGTTTCCTGAACCTGGAAAATTTCCAGGTACAGGGTCAGTCGACTGAAAACTCTGTTCAGTCGACTGAACCTGCTGTTTGAGTCCAATTTGCCTTTTTGGATTGAAATTCCAGTTTAAATCGATTCGTGATAATCCTATTTGTTGTTATCATGACTTTGATGACTCTTTTTAGGGATTTTTGAATATCCATTTCGATGGATCCTTTATCGATTTCTTTGGATTTTATTCACGTCTTCGTATGTGAATTTTTGTGATTGATTGTTCTTACAATCTTCTTCGTGATTTGTCACTCTAAAAATATAAATGTTTTCTATACTATTAGTAAATATCAAAACTCTTTCCTCAAACGATTTCAATACTATTTTAATACCAAATTCGTTTATAAAACCGTTTTCCAATCTATTAGTATATACAAACCTTTACCTCACTCGTATGAGAAATCTAATTAAACGGCTTAGTAAAACAAGTGATATGAAACGCTTGCGTTTACTTTGTCGGTTAATTCTTGGACTTGTTCTATTGAACCTCTTGTGACAATTTTTTAGTGGAGATTTACAGTTTGTTCGTAAATATTTAAGTTAAGCAAGTGGTTATGGGACATGAAGCTAAATTCATATATTTACTAGCTTAGTGTAATTGACACTTCTCGTTGATCATGACGATCATCTTTGTGATTTAGACTAGCAATGTGCGATGTCTCTTTGTCTGCGAGGGAGACTAAACCCCGTTTTGTGGAGTTTCGACTCAATTTGTGATGGGGTAGCAACCCATGGTCTTCGGGCCGTTTGTGGAGCTTCGGCTCAATTTGTGATGGTTAGCGACCATGGAATTAGCGTTCCGTTTGTGATACACGTGTTGGTGAGCTTTATGCTCCCGTTTGTGATAGGCCTCCCCCCCCCTTTTTTTGATTTCTGGATTTCTTGTGTAGATTTCTAGAATTTGTGTTTCACCAATTTTTCGTGATTTCCATTGATAAGTCTTATCGATATTGGTGCATTGGTGAATTTGTGTGTCATTGACTTTTGCGATTTCTGGATTTCTTGTGTAGTCTTCTGGAATTTGTGCGTCATTGACTTTTGCGATTGACATTGATATTATCGTCAATATTTGTGGTTTGATGAACGAAATAAAGAGTATGACACTTCTTGGATTCTTGTGTAGATTTTGTGATATTGATTAATCTCTTGTTGATTATCAACTACTTATATATCACAGCTTGGCCTTGTGATTATTATGTGTTTAGTCATAACTCTGATTCTATATCGTTTCATCTGATATCTATAGTTAGACTGATCCGTTTATTATTTTCTTATTAAATAATACTCGGGTCAGACCGAGATGTTACAGGTGCTTCTGCTTGACTTCTCTCTTGGGATTGATTTCTCTTGCTTTTGGTTAACTGCTTAGATTAGTAGTTTTTGTTGTATACATTTGAGATATAGACTCCATAATGTATACTTATTCTTTTGTGTAGCTCATGTAACTATTCTTTTGTGATATTGTGGATCTTTTTAGACCACTACTCTGATGTACACTTCCAAGTGTAATATTCATATCTATTTTCCGCCTTTGTGATATGAATTGTCTGTGACTGATTTGTGTTATGCTTATTTCTATATTTGTTTTCCGAAGGATTTATATAGCCACCATGTAGTAGCTTTGAGTTTGTGTCGGTATGTCGGATTTCCTCTTGAAATAGAATGCATGTTATATTATCTGACATATTGGTGCTCGCGCAAAGAAATTACACGGATGGTCGCTCCTCAACAGCCTTATTCTCCGTGCTAGTCGACAGCAATCACCTTAATGTTCTTGGCTAGCGTGGGTATAGAGGTGGGGCATTACATAGTGTTTAATGGATTCTAAGACTGATATGGACTAAATTAAAACTATGTCATAAATAAATGTAGAACTTAATCATAGAACAATCACAGAATCAAACACAGATGTAGAAAGTAAATAAAAAGCAGTAAAAGGAAAGAACACATCAAATTTTATACTGGTTCGGAGTTACCCTACGTCCAGTGCTGCACCAAGGCAAACTCTTAATACAGATTTTTATTATACCAATGTCGAGATTACAATCCTCAATTTCTAAAGGCCTTGAGGTGCCCTCCTGTCATTGAGTCCGGGGCAAACTCTCTTGATTTATGGGACACAACATCACCCAATTGATTTCTAGGAACAACTACATCTTATAGAGAAACTCGATAAACTTTTGATTAGAAATTGATTTGATAACTCTGAATAGCACTTTGATCATCGAGAGAGGGCATAGAATCAAACGAGAATGAGATTCTAATTGATTCACTTGAGAATTCGACAGAATTTCGGCATGATCTTAAAAATATGAAAATTTTAGAGTATGGATTTGTGTAGAAGGAGTGAAGAAAATAAGAAAATAGTTAGTTAAAAAATTCGTTTGTGAAGGCTATTTATAAACCAGTAATGGTCATAACAATTCGTGAAGAGATGTAAACGAATAGACACTTCTTTTGAAAATTGAAACTTTTGAATTTAACGGCCACCATGTCGATATGGGGTATCCCATGATGTAGACATCCCTTAGTTAAAAACTACGTAAAATTTGTTTTGAAAATGGTACTGAAAGGAAAACAAGATGAAATGATTCTGAAGTAAAATAAACTAATTTTTCTATGTTTTAAACTAAAGAAGAGCATAAAAATATATTTTTAGAATGTACATAAAATTTGATTTTAAATCTCAAGTGTATATATATTATAAAATAAATTTTAAAAATCGGAAGATAGTTTAAAAACAAACGAATTTTAAAACAAGAGTGTATTTAAAAACAAAAACAAAGAATAATATAAGGCTAAAACTTTTTGAAAATCATTTGAAAAGATAATTTTTTAGAGAAAAACATTTACAAAAAGTTTTGGAAATCATTTTTAAAAACCATTTTGAAGTAGTTTTGCAAGCTTCTTCCTGCAAAATATTTTATCACTTCAGGACTCGAGAACTTGTATAAACCAGGATGTTCGTGGGTTTGTAAGACACTTGTCGTAGATTTGTAAGCTACTTATCGTGGGTTTGTAAGCCATTAAGAAGGTAGAAATGGGTTCCATCTCAAATGAAATTTGGAATGAAGATTTCCATGCTATTATGAAGTTTGAACAAAACTAGACACTGATCTTGAAATCTTGATCTTAATACTCATGAGTCTTCAAACTTGATTTCTTTATTTTTGATCTTTATACTGTACAGTCTTCAATAATCAGTACCTGCCTTATATATATCTTACATAATAACATTCATATATATATATATATATATATATATATATATACACAGTAGAGTTAATATATAAGTTATAATAAAATAAGTTACAAAGGTTGTTGTCATCATAACCACTATCTCCAGTTCCTAACAATCTTCCCCTTTTTGATGATGACAACCTTATAAATTATACTTACCACTTCGATCGTACCATAACTCCCCCTTTCACCAACAACTCCCCTTACTCTAAGCCTGCTATTTTATATAGCTTCTCCCCCTTTGTCATCAACCAAAATAACCTATAAACCTTGAACTTAATAGCAAAATGAGATAAACAAACATATGACATAAGAATAATAACTAAGTATGAGTGAAATATAGCATCCTAAGTGAAATATAGCATCCTAAGTTAAATGGAATTCAAGATTTTATATACCAAAGATTGTTTTTAAGAGAACAACAATTAAGATAATATTTATATACAAATTAACGAGGACCCTTAACTATTGGTGATTTATGGAAAGAATGATTTGGATAGTGGAGATAAAAGTTTTCACATTGTTCGACCAAGTTTCCATTTTGCGTCAAAAAGAAACTCTCCAACGCAAATCACGCAATCGTCTTCGTCCATATGAACATCCGGATTCAACAAAGGATGTTCTTCTTCTTGAACCTCTTGTGGTTCATGTAGAGGCTCTTCTTCTTCTTCTTCTTCAGAAACTATGGTTTGTGACGATTCTTCGATGATAATGGGATTGACATGGTTATCCATAAGGAAGTTTGTAAATTCCTAAGGATTCTGCCTTGCCTATCTCGTTCTCTAGCCATTCGCATTTGACTCACTTGAATTTCCATCATCATTTGAAGCAAATCTTTCATTTTAGCTTGTAATTTGATGACTCGTACATGTGTGGAACGTTGAAAAGGACCAGAATGAGGAGAAGTATGTGAAGAAGGTTCATTATTAGAGGAGGAAGCCATTAATTTACTGTTGTAGAAGTTTATTACAAAGAATAGAACAAAGAAAAGGAGTAAAAGTCGAAATATATAAATATATAACCAAATAATTTCTTTTAGAGGGAAATTCAAATTTGAAAATCTCAGCCTGTATGTCGACATAGGGGGAAGGGTCATGTCGACATGACCAGTTCAATTTTTGAGAAAATTTAATTTATATTAATTATTAACTATACTTGTATTATTTATAATTTATATTTCAGTTAATGAATATATACCTAATTCTCTTCTAAATTTAGTAAAGTTTTGTTCATTTAATGGTTTCGTTAATATATCAGCGATTTGTTTTTTAGTATTAATATATTCAAGAGTTATGACTTCTTTATTTATATTATCTCTAAGAAAATGATGTCTAATATCAATATGTTTTGTTCTAGCATGATGAATTGGATTTTAAATAGGTTTATTGCACTATTATTATCACAATAAATTGGTGATTTAGTTATAGTTAATCCAAAATCTTTTAAAGTTTGTTGCATATATGTAACTTGAGAATAAGCCAAAGCAACAGATATATATTTTGCTTCAGTTGTTGACAAGAAAACAATGTTTTGCTTCTTATTAAACCAGAAAACCAGAGAATGTCCTAGAAAGTGACAAGTTCCACTTGTACTTTTTCGGTCTGATTTACAACCAGCGTAATTAGATCACAATATAAAATTAAACCAAATACATCGTTTTTAGGGTAAAATAAACCATAATCTAAAGTATGTTTTACATATCTTAAAATTCTTTTAACAGCTTTTAAGTGAGTTTATTTAGGTTGAGATTGGTATCTTGCACAAAGACAGACACTATGCATGATGTCAGGACGACTTGCTGTTATATAAAATAGCGAACCAATCATTCCTCTATATAATTTTTGATCAACATCTTTTGATTTATCTCCTTTACTTAAAGCTACATTAATTGTCATTAGAGTTGGATTCCCATTAGAAGTGGTCAATCCAAATTTATTAATTAAATCCTTAGCATATTTTTCTTAACTAATGAAAATTCCTTTATCTAATTGTTTGATTTGAAGTCCTAAGAAGAAACCTAGTTCTCCCATATGACTCATTTCAAATTCTTTAGTCATTATATCTGAAAATTCTTTATTCGTTATGTTATTATGTTGACCCAAAGATTATATCATCTACATATATTTGTACTAATTGAATATCATTTTTGTTTCTTCTAATAAAAGGAGTTGTATCAATTACCAATTTCAAAACTAAATTGTAGTAAATAAGATCTTAGTCTTTCATACTATGCTGTAGGAGCTTGTTTCAGACTATATAAAGCTTTTTTTTAATTCATATACATGATTTGAAAATTTATTATCTTCAAAAAGTGGAAGTTGTTCAACATAAACATCTTCTTTTACAAAACCATTTAGAAAAGCATTTTTAATATCCATTTGATGTAACTTGAAATTATTGTAGTTTGCGAAAGCAAGTAGAATCCTGATAGCTTCTAGTCTTGCTACAGTTGCAAAGGTTTTGTCATAATCAATTCCATCTTCTTGACAATAACCTTGCGCGACTAAACAAGCTTTATTTCTCACGACCTCACCATGTTCATTCATTTTATTTTATAAACCCATTTTGTTCCAATTATACTTTTATCCTCAGGTCTAGGAACAAGTTCCCAAACATCATTTTTGGTAAACTGATTCAATTCTTCTTGCATAGTAAGAATCCATGAACCATCAGAAGATGCTTTCTTTGGATTTTTAGGTTCAACAGTTGATATAAAAGCTAGATTACTCATATTATTTAGTTGATTTTTTTTAACTATAGATTTTGTATTTCCGAGTATATTTTCTATAGGATGATCTTAGCCCAATTCTTTTATTAGGTTGAATGATTTCACAATTAGTTTCATTAGGTTCATTATTTAAAGTTACAAAATCTTCTTCATCTTCTATTTGTACAGTATTTTTAAAATTTTCATCAAAAAATACATGCATTGTTTCTTCAATAGTGTTACTTCTTAACTTATAAACTTATAAATGCTTTACTTCTATTAGAATATCCGATGAAGATACCTTTGTCAGATTTAGGTTCAAATTTATTTAAATTATCTTTTATATTAAGAATAAAACACTTACTACCAAAAACTTTAAAATAAGCTACTATTGGTTTCTTATTGTAAAGTAATTCATATGGTGTTTTATTAGTTAATGGTCTAATTAAAATCCTATTTAATATAACAAGCCGTAGCGACAGCTTCAGTCCAAAAAAATTTAGGTAAGTTACTATTAGAAAGCATTGTTCTAGCACACTCTTGAATCGTTCTATACGTACGTTCTACTACTTCGTTTTGTTATGGAATTCTTAGAAAAGAGAAATTATGAGTAATTCCTTTTTGATTACAGAAATTAAAAAAAAAATCATTTTCAAATTCTCCACCGTGATCACTACAAATAGTTTTTATTTTTAAAGAAAGTTGATTTTGGATTCTTTTAGCAAAATTCTTAAATAATCAAATGCATCACTTTTGAGTTTAAGAAAAATTATCCAAATATATCTAGAATAATTATCTACAATTACAAACACATATTTATTGTGATTAATTGATTGAACTTGAGATGGACCAAATACATCTAAATGAAGTAATTCTAGAGGTTTAGAAGTAGAAATCATATCTTTTAATTTAAATGAACTTTTCTTAAATTTTCCTAATTGGCAAGTATCACATATACTATCTACTTTAAAGTTTAACTTGGGAAGGCCTCTAACTAAGTCAAGTTTTGATAACCTAGATAGCAGTTTGAAACTTAAATGACCAAATATTTTATGCCAAATCCCAGGGTCACTTGTATTAGCCAAAAGACATAAGTTATCATTTGAAGCTTTCATACTACGGATAAAAATGTTTTTCTTCTAATTCCTTCAAAGATAATACTTAACTTATTATCTTCGATGTGATACTTATCTTTTCCAAATTTAATTTTAAATCCTTTATCACATAGTTGACTTATACTAATAAATTTATGTTTTAAATTCCTAACTAGCAAAACATCATAAATAAGAGGAGTTTTAGAATTACCGACATTGTCGATGCCAATCACATATCCTTTTGAATTATCTCCAAAGTTGGCCAATCCACCATCTTGATATATAATGCCATTGAGTATCTTGAGTTTCCAGTCATATGCCTTGAACAACCACTATCAAGTACCCATTTATCTTTCTCAATTTGCACAGTTTGTCCATTGGTTGTTGATTCTTCAAAAGCCATGTAACATGTCTGTTCCTGCACAACAAACCAATTCAGTAGATAACTTGATTATTCATACAGACTTATGATACTTTGATGAAATGCATAAATTCAAATTAGTATTAAAAAAATTTCCTAAAAAATCCATTTTTAACTTTTCAAGTTTCAGATTATGAAAACTATGAAAATGTACGCTCTGATACCAATTGAAAGGGAATGCGGATTAAGGATCTTAAGGCTAATTTAACACTAGAGGGGGGTGAATAGTTTTTAATGGATTCTAAGACTTATATGGACTAAATTAAAATTATGACATAAACAAATGCACAACTTAATCACAGAACAATCACAGAATCAAACACAGATGCATAAAGTAAATAAAAAGCAGTAAAAGGAAAGAGAACACCAGATTTTATACTGGTTCCGAGTTACCCTACGTCCAGTCCGGCACCAAGGCAAACACCTTGTACATATTTTTATTATACCAATGTCGAGATTACAATCCTCAATTCTAAAGGCCTTGAGGTACCCCCTGTCTTCGAGTCTGGGGCAAACTCTCTTGATTTACGGGATACAAGATTACCCAATTGATTTCTAGGCACAACTACACTTATTGAGAGACTCAATAAACCTTTGATTACAAATTGATCCTATAAATCTGAATAGCACTTTGATCTTCGAGAGAGGGTAGAGAATCAAACTAGAATGAGATTTTAATTTGATTGACTTGAGAATTCGATAGAATTTCGGCACGATCTTAAAAATATGAAAATTTTAGAATATGGATTTGTGGAAAAGGAGTGAAGAAAATAGTTGGTTAAAAAATTCATCTATGAAGGATATTTATAGACCAGTAACGGTCATACCATTCGTGAATAGATTTAAACGAATAGACACTTCTTTTGAAAATTGAATTTTTTGAATTTAACGGCCACCATGTCGACATGGGGTATCCCATGATGTCGACATCCCTTAGTTAAAACTATGTAAAATTAGTTTTGAAAATGGTATTGAAAGGAAAATAAGATGAAATGATTCTTAAGTAAAATAAACTAATTTTCCTATGTTTTAAACTAAAGAAGAGTAGAAAATATATTTTTAGAATATATATATATATATATATATATATAAATTTGATTTTAAATCTCAAGTGTATATATATATTACAAAAGAATTTTTAAAAATCGAAAGATAGTTTAAAAACAAATGAAGTTTAAAACAAGAGTTTATTTAAAAACAAAAATAAAGAATATTTTAAGGCCATCTTTTTGAAAATCATTTGAAAAGATAATTTTTTAAAGCTAAAACATTTTTTTTTAAAATTCGAAATCATTTTTAAAAACCATTTTGAAGTAGTTTTGCAAGCTTCTTCCTGCAAAACATTTCACCTCAGGACTCGAGAGCTTGTACAAAACTAGGATGTTCGTGGTTTTGTAAGCCACTTGTCGTAGGTTTGTGATCTACTTGTCGTGAGTTTGTAAGCCACTAAGAAGATAGAAATGGGTTCCATCCCAAATAAAATTTGGAATGAAGATTTCCGTGCTATTATGAAATTTTAACAAAACTAGACACTTATCTTGAAATCTTGATCTTAATACTCATGAGTCTTCAAACTTGATTTCTTCATTCTTGATCTTTATACTGTACAATATTCAATAATTAGTACCTGTCTTATATATACCCTGCATAATAACATTCATATATATCAATACAATGGTGTTAGTATATAATTTATAATAAAATAAGTTACAAAGGTTGTTGTTATCTAGACCACTATCTCTAGTTCCTAACAGTCGCATGAACTTGATTGGTCAACCCTTTCATCTGATATTCCTCAATCAATTTCTCTTCTCTCTTCCCTTTGTAGCTTAGTTTGAGACCTTGTTAAGACTAATCGTTTCTTTCCAAATTCAGAAACTTCGTCTTTAATACTTGGAATTTCATGATATACTACTCGAACAATTCATGTCTCCAGGGCTCCTCTTGAGCTGGCTAGTTTTGCTAGCGAATTAGCTTGTGAATTTTTCACTCTTGGGACTTAGTGTATTGAAAAATCTTTAAACAAAGCATGCATTCTTAGTATCCTCTTCACATATAAAGATAGCTTGGAGTCCTTCATTTGATATCTGTTTTGCTTGGTTTACCAGTAGTTGAGAATCACTAAAGATCTGAATTCATGGAATCTTGAGCTCTAAAGCCAAGTTTAATCCTGCCACCCTAGATTTATATTTTGCCATATTGTTCATTGCGGGGAATCCTAATTTCATGGCATAATGCAAATGGTGTCCATCCGGTTATAATTACATATCCTACACTGGCCCCTTTTTCGTTTGACGCACCATCAATGAATAATTACCACATGGGTGTTTGATCTTTTTCCTTTTCTGATTGCTCCTTAATAAAATTAGTACATTCATTAATGAAGTCTCCTAATGCTTGCCCCTTGATTGCTGCTTGCGGCTGATATTCTATGTCATATTAGCCGAGCTCAATTCCCTATTTTACTAATATTTCTGAGGTTTTTGGTTTATTAAAGACCTGCTTAGGGGGGAAATTAGTCAATACCCTTATTGGATGTGCTTGAAAATATGTTCTAAGCTTTCGAGCTGTGAGAATCCAGCAATAGGCTAACTTTTCTACCATCGGGTATCAGACTTCTACATCTTTCAACCGTCTGCTCACATATTATATAGGTAGTTGTGCCCCACTTCCATCTCTAATCAATACTGAACTAACTGCGTACTTTGAGATTGTCATATATACGTATAAGGTTTCCCCGTTCTTGGGACTAGAAAGTATCGGTTTCTTTTCCAAGTGAATTTTTAATTCTTGAAAGGCTTTCCTGCAATCTTGCCACCATTCAAAGTTCTTCTTCTTCTTGATTATATCAATGAAGAGTATATACTTATCGGTAGCTTTAGAAATAAATCTACTTAGTGCAGCTGCTCTTCCATTCAAAACCATTACCTCTTTGCTGGTTTTAGGTTCAGTCGTCTCCTTAATGCTCTCCTTAATGGCTTGAATTTGATTTGGACTAGCTTTGATCCCTTGGTCACTTACAAGGTAGTCTAAAAAATTTCCAAAATGGACCCCAAAAAACACTTTTGTAGGTTTAGTTTCATTTGATATTTCTGCAATACCCTAAACATTTCTACTTTATGGGCGTTGTTCCTGGATTGATGTTGAGTGCATGACACAGGACCATTGGATCAATTCCTACAATATCAGAATGTGACCAGGAAAATATGTCTTTGTTGACTTTGACAAATTGCATTAAATCCTTCTTTAAGTCACCACTAAGATTTTTTTCTCACCTTGACCACTTTGGTAGCATCATCTGAATCTATGTATGCTTCCTCAAGATCCTCTATGGGTTTTATCCTTTTTGCTTCCCCTCGACAATCTAATTCTATAACTATTGGGCTTTCTTCTATTGAGTGAGCATCAATTCTCTTTCTCTTGCCTCTAGAAGGAATGTATCTTTGACATATGCGCTGATTAGATTTATTAATTTTAACCTTTGCTTCAAATGTAGGATGTCATCCGAAGGCTGTAAAAGAGAGAGGAATCAAAGTAAATGGAATACTCCCTTTTATAATGATCTAGGGCAGCAAAATACATCTCCCGAGAGTTAAATTGCTCTCTTCGAACAGCCCCCATCCTCTCTTTGTCAAGAATTTAACCACGAGATATTTTGGGGAGACGAATGCATCTATCTCGTCAAGAGCTGGCCTACCCAAGATGGCGTTGTAGTATGAGGGTTGGTTGATTAACACAAAAATAGTTTCAAATGTTCTACAGGTTGGTGGTACCCCCATTTGCATGAGCTGCTTTATCTGTCCCACCGGAGTTGATCCTTTTTTATTGAATCCAAATATGGGTTCCATGCTCGGCTCCAGTTTGTCTTCAGGAATGTTCATCTAGTCGAAGACGTGCTTTAAAATTACGTTGACTGCACTACCTGTGTCAACCAGTATTTTAGAGAGGATGGATAATCCAATTTGTGCAGTAACCATTAAAGGATCATTATGAGAATGGTGAACCCCCTTTCTTAGCTCTTAAGGAGTGACAATAAGGTTTGGCGTCTAAATGTTGAGATGTGAATTCTTAACTAGGGATCCTCTAGGATAGAGTAGATGTCTTCTTTAGCTTCCTTGAGATACCAGTTTCAGGCCCCCTTACTGTTTTCGCCGGATGCAGCCCACCATGAATCACGTCAATTCTGTTTACTAGCGGGATCAAGCTTACAGTGTCTTGATCTTCCAATATATTTGTAGCATTTCTAGGGTATTTCTCTAGACCATCCCCTGTCCATTTAGCTTTTTGCTGACCTTGAATGTACTCCTTCAAATGACCCTCACAGACCGGTTTTTGAATAATGCCAGCTAGAATCCTGCACTCATCGGTCTTGTGACTGTTTTCCTTGTGATAAGAAAAGTAATCTCCTCCCTTTCTCTGTTCAGGGTTGTTCTTGGCTTTAAAGGAGGACGGAAAGTTGACTCTTTCCTTAGCTACGGCATAAACGTAAGATAATGGCTTCTTTAAAGCGACTGCATTAGCAATTGGCTCTTCCCATATTGTCCTTTTGTGTCCTCGGTCTTGGCCAAATCTCCTCCCTTCTTTCTTGAGGATATTTTTCTTCTTAGCATGGTAATGCTCATCCATCTGAATGAACTTGTCAGCCTAGAAATGGAAGTCTTGTAAATCTTTACAGCCGTTAACAAAGAGCTATTTCCAAAAGGGAGTGTTTTCTATCAAGACAGAATGAATTGCAACAAGTTTATCTCAATCATTCATGTCTTTGGGTTTTAGAGCTTCAGCAGTGAATCTCCTTAGATAATCTCCCAAGTATTCCCCCTATCTTTGCTTTATATTGGCCAAGACTGTATAGCCTATTGTGGGATCTTTGCAAATGCAGAATTAGGTGGAGAATTCATAAGAGAACTGCTTGCATGAATATATGGTTTTCTCCCAGTACCATCTGTACCATTTTGTTGCAGCTCCTTTGAGAGTGACCGGGAACAGTCGACCTCTGATAGCTCCAGATGCATTATACAAATCCATTTAGCTATCAAAAGCCATTAGATGATCATTTGAATCTGTAACTCCATGGTATTTCATTGAACGGATCTTCACATAAGGTGAGATGACTGTTGGCATGACCTGATCAGTGAAGGGAGGCACTCGTTCATTGTCATTAGCATTTTCATCCGTTGTTATCTTCCCTTTCGTGTTCATAGCATCCTTTATTGCCTTTTCAGCTACATCTTTTAGTTAAGCCTCCATATTACAATAATTTTTCTGGTCCGGAAAATACTCTTTTGACTTTGAGCTTCCGGATTGTTCAAGCAACTCATCGTGAACACTTCCTTGATAGTTAACTTTTGACCAAGGATGCTCCTTCTTCTTAGAGGATGTTAAATCTGTTTTGCTTTTGGAGTTAGCTTTTAAATTCCTCTTAGGCTAAACCACCTCGTCTCCCTGAGTTGGTGTTGGTGTCTTTGAAGATTTCTAAGATAGTGCCATCTTAAGTAGCTCTTGCATCTCTTGCAGCCGGTTTTCCAAGTGTTTGATCTTTGTTGTATTCTCATCTTACTAAGCTGGTGACGAAGGCTATCCTTGAACAGCCTCTTTTGGATTAAAGGACGGAGATATATTCTCCTTAAGAGTGGTAGTGTGGGTAACTCCTTCCTCAATTCTGCTTAATCATCTAGATCTTATTTTTCCTACGCAAGTTAAATGAACCGAAATTAGTCTATAATATAGTGACAAGGTCGGAGGTTCGAACCCTCCTTATAGCATCAAAAATGTTAACAAGAAAAATTGTCAACATTCCCAAAGCTATATGGAAGGAAACCAAGTTTAATCGAAATCAAATTGCTAAGAAGGACTCTTCCTTTAAAACCAACCTTTCGACCAGGGCGACTTAGTCGGAAGGGTTTAAGGAGTTTACTCGAAAAATACAGGCTAAGGAAGTAACAACTCGCTCGAAACCTTTCTTTTAAATGGGTCGAAAGCAACTATTAATTTTTGGCCTTCCTTGCCTTTCTATCAGGTCAAAGGGTTTGTTCTAGCCCTTTTGACAATGTCGGGAGGTATGCATGTTTTACTTGTATGAAATAACTGCTTTCAACCTAAGTGATTTCCCTGCTTTTGTTGAGGTACCCCTTCGAAAGGGTTGTTGACTAACTAGGGATGAACCCCTTTCGAATGAATTCCTCTCTGATTAGGTGTTAGCCAATTATAAACCAGAGCCCCTTCAGAACCCCCTTTCGATCAGGTCGAGAAGGGTTCCACTCTTTCAAAATTGGTCCACCTGATAATTTCCTAAACTCCACTTTGTTTTTCCTGTATAAGATCGACTTAAGTATTCCCCAGTTTCATGGAATCATTAATCTTGAAACCTCATCATCATTCTTATTTTTACTATCTTATGATGGTTTCGATGATGATGGGTTTCGACTATACATACCCAAGTCGATTCTATCATTGAATATATAAAAAGAAGTTAAGAGAATAGACTAGCTAATGATCTAAATGATCTTCCTCATCATCAAAATTCTTAATGAACCAACCATCTTTCCTTTATTCACAATCCAAAATGAGTTACAATTAGAAGATTTTTATCCCCAATTTGATTTTGGGTTTTTAGTGGATTTAATTGCAGCTAAGAAATTAAAGTAAAAGAAATGAATTTGGGATTCCAAAATTCTATCACCAAAACGGGACCCCTTGAGTCTTATTTATAGATGCAGGTCGGCCCCCTTCCACGCCTGTGCCTTCGACTCGGTCGGAAGGACCCCTTCTTATATGCTGCCTCATGCCTTTCGCTTGGTTGAAAGGCCTCATCTGCCTTTGACGCTATCGAAAGGTATCTCCTTTGAGTCCTTTGAGTTACCGATGCGCTACCGTTATCTTTCTCCGGACCTTTCGACTAAGTCGAAAGGGTCCTTTATCGACCTTCCGCCCTCTTTAAGCCTTGGATATCTCTTCTTGCTGCTTTCTCTAGAACAATTTCGACGTTGTCAAAAGGATTTCCAATGTGCCTTCCTCTTAATATTGCTTTGTTGTCATCGAAAGTGAGACAGGATCCTCCGAACCTGTCGATGGTTGGTCCATAAGAGCTTCGAAGATGTTGAAATACCCATGGTGTCGATGATGTTGAGTAACTTTCGAATGTGTGCCTGTGGATTGGGGCAGGACCTTCCCTTAATGCCACTGGCTACGATCGGTTCGAAAGGCTTGTTTATGCTTTCGAAAAGGTTGTTATAAGGGAGAAACCTTTAATTCCGGAAGGTTTGGCGTGCATATGGGAGATTAACATTCATTGCCTTCGAAAAGAGGAGTTTCGCAACTATCCATCTATTTTGGAAAGTCTCATAGAGGCGGATAATTAGCTTTATTGCCCCTTCTTCATCTTTTTCAAAGGCTTGTACATGATTTATCACCTGTGAGGATGCTGCTACTGACGACTCCTTCGAAAGCTTTCATGATGCCTTCAGAACCTTTATTCATAATATTTGTCAAAACCCGCTTTAGTGGAAGCTGTTACTTTTCTTATCTTCTTTCATGGCCTTTGTTCTTTGGGTGGATTTTATGGCTAACAAGGATGATGTGTCATTGCATGAGAAGGAGGTGTGTACTAGAGGGATTTTCGGTAACTTTATTATTTCATTTTGTATAAAAAACATTTCCTATTTCTCCCTCCTGCTTATTTCCATTTTATTTCTCTACACTCCTCTTTACCAAAATAAGACCATATCCACCCTTAACTACCTAGCCGAACCCCCCACCCATCGAGGCCAAACTATATTTCCCATTTTATTCCACCAAAACTTGACTTTTTTCGAATGCAAGGCGCAGACTCGGATCGTATTCAAGTTTTAGGAGAAGTTACTTTAGTTTAGTCAACTCTTGTTGAGTAAAGATCTAGCCATTAAATAAGTTTTCGAAACTTATATATATATATAATATATATATATATATGCTTGACTTGGGTTGTAAATATGAGTTTTGTTTGGGTAAAAATATTATTTACTTGTATGTACGTGTAAGTGTTTGGATTATAATGATGTTTGGGCTTGGATTATATGTGCTTGTATGCCATTTTCGGAATTAGACTTGAAATAAAATCTAATATTTATGTTAGTTTGGAAGTTGAGATCTTGTCTTGTGCTTGTGGTTATGATGTGAATATGAATATTATGGTCTTAAATACATGATTTTGTGCTAAGCAAGTTAACACCTTTACTAGTCTAAGCGACTTAGAATCCCTTATGTAAAATCCATGTTCTTCGGTTTTAAGTTTCAAAATGTTTTCAAGTTCAAAACTTGCTTAGTTCTAAGAAAATGCCTTCATGTTTTACAAGCAATAAAGTTTTTCCAAGATTTTAAGTTTTAAAGAAGACTTAGAAAGCAAAATTTAGTGTTTTGAATATGGGTCATATAGCGATAGCCGCTAAAAATGCAGTTTGTGAAAACGAACTCTTTTTGAAATCTAAATTTGTTTTCACTTAAATAACTTTTTGAAAAGTGTTTTCAAATACATATTAAGTAATAAAAAGTAATTACTTAAATAATTATTTATTAATTTAATTAATGATTTTTAAATTTATTAATTAAGGTAATTAGTACTTAAGTGTTTATCGAGTAAGTTAATTTTAATTAGTTAATTAACTAAAGGTTAATTATTTTTTAATTATTAATTAATGGTTAGTTACTATTTAATTATTTATTTATAAAAGGGTTTAATTATTAATTAATTATGAATTAAGTTAAGATTTAATTAAGAATTAATATGAAGTTAATTAGATTTAATTATTATTAAATAAAGGTTTAATCTATGATTTAATTATTTATAAAATAAATTAGTTATGATTTAACTATTTATTTAAAAGATTAAGAATTATTTAATTATTTATTTAATAGATAATTATTATTTAATTAATTATTAAAAGGTTAATTACTATCTAATTATTAATTAAGGGTTTAAACACTTTATTTATAAAGATTGGATTTTGTTTTAAAAGTGGCTCACTTTTAAAGGATTCTTAAACCCAAGGAATTTCTTTATCGATTATCTTTAAGTAACCTCAATTGAATATGAAATCCAATGACATATGTTTAGTAGAATAAATGATTGTGCTGCTAATTAAGTTATAGTTGATATCTCTTAGCAGAATAAATCACTGTTCTGTTATAATTCATCTAATACATTATGTTTAACATCTATTAAGTAGAAATTAATTCCAATCCTGCTATTATGGTAACTTGAACATTTACTTATATAGTTGAATAATTATTATTGGCTGATTTCCTTTATGTAATGGCTTGATATGTAAATATACATGTTATAACTGGAAAGTTAAACTAAATTAAATAAGAACCCTTGTGGTCACTAAACTTCCTTCTGGATTTGTAAAGCCAACCATTTAAGTATATTTTTAATAATAGTTTTGAAAGTTAAGTATTATATTATTTAAAGGGTTTTAAAGAAAAGTTATTACTTATTTATAATGTTCAAAGTTTATTATCATTTTAAATATGATATTTAAAGATATCTAAGCGGTTATTTTGTCATAAGTGTTTTGAATTAATTTAATCTTTTCAAATGTTTGTTTAAAGTTATCATTTTATTAATGCAATTTAAAGACAAATTTTGCGAAGGATGTTTAAAATAATAACTTGTTTATTTAAAAAGAATTTAAAGTAATTGACTGCTTATCCTAGGAAATTCATCAATTAAGATTTACTCAAGATGTTTTGATTTAAATAAGGAAAATTTATGAAACGAATTTTATAAATTAAAATGAGATCTTGAAATTTGGAAAGAAGTTTCATAATGATTTTTGATATTTATAAATGAGTTTTATAAATAAATGTGGAGATTTAGAAAGAATATATAAATGTATTTGGGATTTTAGTAAAGAAGGTCTTCATAAATGAAAGAGAGTTATTTAAAAGGGTCTATGGAAAAATTTTATAAAAGAAATTTTAGATTGGATTTCTCTTAACTGACCTTCTTAATTATGGTGGTGTGGAACTTTCTTTCCATGCTTAACACCGAATGAACAGTGTTTAGGGTTATCCTTATCCCTGGTTAAAATAACTTTTTTTATCCTTTAATATGACCTTGAAATTAGAAGTCTTTCATAATGTTTTGTGAATATGCTCATGCCAATGAGATAAGTATATGTGGATATTTTGATAAATACTCTAAAAGGAGTTTTAATAAATGAAAGATTTATTTAAAATGAGGCTCAATGGTTGTTATAGGTAATTAAATCTCTGGATTATTAGTTGTTTTTTTATTTGATAGTTAAATAACCGACTATCAAATCTGGACCAAAACATAACTCCGGAAATATCTAGGAGAAAAACAAGAGTAATATGGCATAGTTATCTCTAATGATGCTGTACTGTGCGCATAAATCACATTTTGTTCTCCTAAGGCAAATCATAAGGAAATTCGTTCACTTAATGGTTAGGAGGCGATCTCCGTGCTTACCTATTATTTGTTTATTTCTGAAAGAACCGTGGTTAATTTTACCGAAACTATCGAATATTGTTTCAAAGGGACCGGGATTAGTAAGTATAAATTATTTGAAAACCACTTCAATCCAACTCAAGTGTTTCGAACTAAAGACATCTTTGTGACGACCCATCTTTCCGATCCCCGAAAATGACACTTAATACATCCTCGGTATTCGTGTGTCGTTTTCCAAGCCTTCGAAAGATAAGTTTTATTGGGGTAAAATAAAGAACAGAATAAGACAGAATAGATAAACCTCACAACGGAATGGTTACGTATAATATAAAAAGATATAGTACAAAAGTTTACTCATAAAGAGTATCGAAGTTATAAAAAAAATACTACATCCAACAAATTTGTAACTATACATTCCGACTTTACATTTTTAAGATACAAAATAAACCTACATAATCATATAGAGGAAATAAATAACTAGATAACCAAGGAGTTGCCTGCTCAATCACCGTCTTTAAAGAGCTCCAAAGAAAACCTGCTATTCTCAGACTATTCAAATATAATTGAGTACCTGAGAGTTTAGGGAAAATAAACAACTCGGGTCAGACAAAATGTCTGGTAAGAGTAAAACTATAAAACAAATGGGGTATTTAAAGAATAATATGTGGGACCACACCGCTAACGCGGAACGGGTTTTCTCCCACGTAAACAACAACCAAACATAACAAAAATGGAAATGAAAAATAGGGAACAAGTCCAAACATATATGATGGGTACAATTAGTATAACATTCAACTTGCAAGAATGAAAATAGTCCAAACAAAATTCCAAACTAGATAGAATGGATAAAACAAGACAACTGTCCAAACTCGATAGAATGGACTAAACAAGATAACTATCCAAACTCGATAGAATGGACAAAAGCAATAATTGAACACCATGAAGAGTAGTTAACTCTTTCCGCTGTAATTAAAGAAAACAGATTCAAAGGTTCTAGTCAGATAAGAAAATGAAATTTTCCAACAAATGACTAGGAGGGTGATCCCCCTTACCGAAAGTATACCTCTAGAAATATACTTGAGAACTCTGATTGCTCTCGGATACATCCAAGCCGGACCCTGCCAATTGTTATTGAGAATCCGAGTATTTCACATCTTAATACGCAAAAACAAATTCCAATCTAGAGTGGATGCGAAAATACCCTAATGGGAGCAACCCCATGTAGCTTGGCTTCCGCTCGCTCTTTGGGTTTAGTCATTTCTATCAAAGGATAAAAAAGCTCAAGTGAGCAGCACATTGTCTTAGAATGACGAAATACAAAGAAGGGCGAGGTAACTGCAAGTTGGAAAACCAACTACCGAGGATAAAACGACCGTATATGGAAATTAAGTCTTGTGTACTTTTCACCACTTATCGAATTCCAACTTGTACTATTTCTTAGTTAACAACAATACCGGACAAGTCAGGATAATGTTAACTTAAAGTCATGTCTCATGATTATTCTTAACTTTTGAAATAGCAACAAGTCTACTTCTTCGATGTTTAGTGACAAGTATAAATAAATCGTTCCCATATAAGTGAAATCGCTTTATGGAAATTTATTCATTTCCATAAACGAATCAATTTTTTTCTTTCAGAAACCCGAATTCGTGCTTGGCCTCACATTACTAGTATTAATGTTAAAACACTTTGTCAAAAAGGTTCACTAACTTCAAAACATCAATATAAAACGGATTTAATAACTTAAAACATCCTCATTGCATTGATAAATTAACTTTGAACTTCATCACATAATTTGATTTTAGAACTTCAAATGTCTTTAAATACTAAAAAGGGAAAACCACTTTTAAACCTTATTAATTCAATTAATTAGTAAAACATATCATTATTTAAATGAATAACAAAGTCAAAACATCCTTGTTAATCTGATAAATTCACTTTGAAACTTCATAAACTAAGCTCGTTAATTAACTATAATGATCTTTAATTAAAAAGGATAAATCACCTTTAAAACATTATTATTTCAATTAATTAATAAATTTAAATATAATTAATTAAATAAAATTAATAATTAATTATCCTCATTATTTAAAATTGATTTATTAGTTATAAACATCAATAAAGTAAAGATTAAATAGAGTTAAAACAAGTTGATAAATTTTAAAAATCCTTCATTAAAAAGATTTATTATTAAAAGTGTCACTAGAAAATTTATTAATTAACTTTAATCATCATTATTGAATAATTAATTATCCTTAAAAATCATTAAATAAAATGATTAATTAAATTTAACATCATTAAATAAAATGATTAATTAAATTTAAACATCATTAACAAGGTAATTAGTTAAATATAAAACACATCGTTAACCAAGCATTAGTTAACCTTAATCCTTATTAATTAAATTGAATTAAATTAAATAATAATTATTAAAATGGTTAATTACTTTTGAAGACATCATTAATCAAAATCTTACTTAACTTGTAAAACAATTCCAAGTAGGACGATGAAACCAAACAGTCTTGATAAAAAGCGATTTTCCAAAAATATCGGTATAGCGACAATTGTATATGGGAAGTTTGACAAACAAATTTATGACATTAAACATATGACCAAACATCACATAACAATGGTTTAATCGCAATATAAAGTAAAAATGATGATATAATATGTAATAAGTACTTACTAACAATTATATTAACTTTAACAACCAACTTTTTATATAGCTAACCACATGCTTGCTAACTTTCAAATGCGACAAATTTTTAAAGCATGAAACAAACAAAAATCCAAACCATCATTTCACATTTCAATAAGAATTCATAGGAAATTAACTTGAACATTAACATAGTATAAACTTGGTTTAAGAAGGTGTAGTTTTACTTACCGAAAGCTCTCCAAACCTTTGCTGACTTAGGGTATGACCTAACACTTCCATTCCTAAGCAAAAAATGAAGTCTTGGACTCTTAATGCACTAGGTAAGCTCAACATTAAAAGAAGAAGGAAGTGAAACTTGTTTTGGTAAGGTCGAGTGACTTTGGATAATCATCGATCTTTCAAAAATGTACCCGAAAATAGGTCATGTTCCAACTAGTTTTTCAATTATGTAATCTCAAATTTGGGAAAAGTAGTAAAGTCGAAAAATGGATAATCTTGATTTGGTGTAGTATGAGGGATATTATGGCTGAATGAAGTGTGAGTAAAAATGGAGGAAGTGGAGTATTGAAATTAAAGAAGGAGATATCCAAAAAAAGTTTTAAAAGTGATTTTAAAATAGAAAGCTACGGTTTTTAATACTCAAAAAACAGGTAGGAAGCCATTATGAGCTTATGAAACTAGGAAACATGAATGAGGAAGTTTTTAAATGAAGATGAAATAATAAAATGGAAAAGAAAAAATGTAAAAAACGTTTTATATAAATTGAAAATGCACAATTACCAATCTACCCTTAGCACTTTGCGCTCCACACCTTGAATGCCCCATCACCATGTCTCCTCCCTTTCATGAACCACATGTCACCCTAAGCCTCCCCCTTCTCATGTCATAGCTAACATGAAATAATGACTAAGTTGCCAAAATGTCAAGTCATGTCCAAACATGTTTCGTTTGATGTGACATTTTTTTCACTAAACTTTTTATTTTAAATCTTATATACTTAAGTATGAATAGGTATATACATGCACTAATGCACACATATATACATATGCTAATTCATTTATAAATATGTATGCTTATGCTAAAGGGTTCACAACATCACGATAACTTTAGCCAATAATAAGCCGAAAATTCGAAAAACGAATTCCGGTCACATTTTCGATTTTTACTTGAACTAATTGTTTTTGTGAACTAAATTTAAAAGCTATTTTATCCTCAATATTTATTATTTATAAGTGTTTTTATTTTAATTATAAAACCTATTATTTGAATATTCAAAATTTATTAAATATTCGGAGATTAATGTTGTGAAATTCCGGATCATTACACTCTCCCCCCTTAAAAGAAATTCGTCCCCGAAATTTACCATAATCCTATCCCTGAAAACAGCCTATCCTAGAAATACCTAACATATTAATCAGATGTAACTTATCCAGCAAAAACTAGTATGATATAAATCCACGTGCAACTAAATCCAAAGAATACACTGAAATAAAATACTGCGCATCCAATCGTATCATAAAGTAAATTTAGAATTAAATGTCTTGCCTCTTATATTCAAAATTTTATTTTAAAATTTCTTAAAAAATAAATATATTAAAACCAAAACCAAGAATAACTAGATGGTAGTCCTCCTAGTAAAACATGTAAAACCCTAGAATCAAAACAACATGGAGTATCCGGTGGTATCCCGGTTCCTCCAAATACAACATAAATTATCTCTTTCCCAATTTTTTTTCAAAAGTATCGGGATTTAAACCCTAATAAACAATAATTCAAAAACTTTGGTTTATAAATTGTTTTTTCTCTTGACATTATAAACTATGGTATATTAGACCACACAATCAATTAAATTTAATTAAGTCTAATCAATCAAATTCCATAAAAGTATACACTAACCATATCAATCATTCAAATTCCATAAGGAAAAAAATCTAACACTCAACATTATTTAAAATGTCAAAAGATTAACAATGAAGTCCTAACTAAGGTACGAAACTTTCTTGATTGCCCAAAATATAGAGATAATTATCTAAGTTACCATTCTTTGCTCATTAGCCTTTGGTTATTGCTTAGAAGAATATCTAAACTTATTTGGACAAAATTGAAAGTTATATTATAAAAATTTTGATTTCTTGGCTATACGAATCTTTCTAAATCACATAAATTAGAATTTAATATTTTATTCGATACCAAATTGTTTATGAAATATTTCATAAATTTTCATCTAAGTCTAAAAATATTTTTGTAAGGTCATTTCTTTATAAAACGTCAGATAATGACTTATTCCACTTTATTTAAATACACTTCCAAATCCTAAGAGTATATACAAAACACAAAGTTTATTTCGCTTTTCACAATGTAGGTGAAAATCTAATCAAAATTTGGGTCTTTTAAAACCGAGTCAACCTCTCGACCTCCTTAACATAGAGTGTTAAGATGGACAATGTTTATGGGTTGACTAAAAATAACGCAACTTATATGTTTTAAACAATAGCTACAGTTTTAATAAAACGATGTCTATAAAAACCTTCCTACCTTTCACATTCAGGTGTTATAATGAATCATAACTGACCTAATAACACAAATTAGTTTACACTACTTAAATACTTAATTAATATCCATGGTTTTGATAAAACGATGTTATCAAAACCTTCATATCCAATCTGACCTATTTAAATCTGTGTTAAATTACCTCGTATATTATTTAAGGGTAAAATTCATTTATCAAAATAATCTCTTATCAAAAACACTTTTTATTTCTGAAATCAATTCCCTTTTAGGGAACTTAAATATTAAATGCCCAATTATAAATTTCAAAACTCATCTTTGGGTTTGTTCGGATTTGAATTCATTTTGTTCGCATAATGATAAAGAGAATAGTTTATTAAGTACTCCATAATATTTGCCTAAGCCTCATCTGATCGTCACTTAAAAGATTATTCAGATTACCACAAACTAACCAAAATATTTCCCTCTGAATTATTCAAAGAAAAGTATTCTACTAAAAATTTCTTTTCTATAATATCTACACTTTATAAATATTTCCAAACAATAGCGCTATTACTTTTCTCAAAATCTTTTGAAACCATTTTAAACAATTTTACGATTTAAATTTTTCAAAAACTCTTTCAATGTTATTTGGAAAGATAAATTTATAATACTACTTGTAGTAAAACAAAGGTCAAAACAAATTCGTTTTAAACATCATTTACTAAAATCCCATAAAAATTTACACTTAGCTTTATTTATAAACAATTCTATTGAAAAAGGTACTCATTTGAAAACCATCATTTATTAATTTAAAACAATATTTATTATCTCAGTGGATCTAATAAAATAATTGAAATTCCTTTTATAAATTCCAAACAATGTTAATTGTCTTGGGGGACGATTTATAATATTCTTTTTAAAACCTTAAAACTGTATAAATTTTCCAAAGATAATAAATCATTTGAGTTTTTTATTGAATTTAAAATAACATTAGTTATCCTGAAAGAAAATAAATCACATTTATAATCTCTTTTATAAACCTAAAACAATATTAACTATCCCAAAAGATAATTAATCAAATTTACGACTTTCTTTAATTAACAAATAAATTATCTTTAATAAAATAGTTAATTACTTTCAAAACACTTTGTCAAATTTATTTATTTTAAAATCACTTATTAAATTAATTAACTAACTTAAAATATTATTTATCAAATGAATTATTAAATTCAAATATTCATTAATTAAAATGAATAATTACTTTTAAATGTCACTAATTAAACTGATTTTTAATTTTCAAATATCACTAAATATCGAGTAGATTTCAGATATCATTACTCAAATTGATTAATTAAATTGAAATCTCATTAATCAAAAAAATTAATTTATTTTTGACATCAGTGGTTAAAATGATTAATTAATTGAAAATATCATTAATCAAAATGGTTAACGAATTTTAAACATCTACTTTTTGAAAACACAAGCTCAAGTTCAAACTCATACAAGAATTTAGAGGATGATATAATAAATGATAGTATAGCAGAAATTACTACAAAGACACTTAAACAGTTTAAATGGAATATCCAGATTAGTTTCAATTAATCAATCAAACAAATCTAACTATCATCCAAGAAATCAACAATAGTTTATAGCATCACATATATGATATAGTGAATTTGGGTGTGGGTTAACTCATATTTAAGTAGTTCTTATGTATTATAACTAAATTTTCTCATATATTTCTCCTCTAAATGTATTATCCTACTTTTCATATTATATTAAACAACTTCTTATTAAAAGTTTATTTTTAGCTTAACATTAATAAAAGATGACTTTTAACCTAACCCTTTCGCCGAACACCTCATAGTCAAACTATGAAACTTAATTCATATAGGGTCCATTCTCAAGGCTCCCTAATTCTTATTTACCTAAACTATACCTTACTAAGGAATTCCTTATGTACTTATTGAACAATAGTTAATGCTTAAACTGGATGAGCATAACGAAACAAATCCTAAATGATAACAATAATATATTATCATTTCTGAATAATCAACTATACTACGCAACTGTATTAGTTTTGAAAATAATTTTAAGACATATAAAATATATCCCTAGGTACAATTATTTCATTTATCATGCCAAAACAATACTATATTGGTATATCTGTTCAAGTGTTTTAGGAATCACTATTGGCAACGCTAATCATACGCATCAACCAGAATTCGTATACTACTCAATGGATATGTTATCATTTTATCACACTAACGAATATGCACTCAATATATATTTATACTCTTAGACTTATCCTAGAATATTACTAATCCTATCCTTAGAGAGTTTACCCCAACAGGGCTTAGGGGTTCACTAAACCTAAGATTTTATACCATCTATGATGACCCAACTTTGTAACCCTTGAGAATGACATTTAATACATCCTCGGTATTTGTGTGACGTTGCCTATGCATTCGAAAGATAAGTTGCCTTGGAGTGTTTCAGAACAAGACAAAATAGATAAACCTCACAACGGAATGGTTACATATAATATAAAATGATATAGTATAAAAGGTTACTCCTTATAAGGAGTTATCAAAGTTATAAAAACATTACACCTAACAAATTTGCAGATATACATCCTGACTTTACATTTTGAAGATACAAAATACAGCTACGTAATCATATAACAGAAATAAATAACTAGTTAACTAAGTAGCCGCCTGCTCAATCACCATCTTCAAAGAGCTCAAAAGAAAACCTGCATTTCTCAGACTACCCAAATATAATTGAGTACCCGAGAGTTTAGGGAAATTTAACAACTTGGGTAAATGTCTAGTAGGAGTAAAACTATGAAACAAATGGGGTGTATTTAAATAATAATATGTGGGACCACACTGTTGATGTGGAACATGTTTTCTCCCACATAAACAACAACTAAACATAACAAAAATAGAAATGAACAATATGGAATAAATCCCAACATAGACGATGGGTACAACTAGTATAACATTCAGACTTGAAAGAATGAAAATAGTTCGAATAAAATTCCAAACTGCATAGAATGGATAAAATAAGAAACGGTCCAAACTTGGTAGAATGGACTAAACAAGATAATCATCCAAACTTGGTAGAATGGACAAAACCAATAATTGAACACCATGAAGAGTGGTTGACTCTTTCCATTGTAATTAAAGAAAACAGATTCAAAGGTTTGATTCAAATAAGAGAAGGAAATTTTCCAACAAATGACTAGGAGGATGCTCCCCCCTTACCGAAAGTATACCTCTAGAATATACTTGAGAACTCTGATGGCTCTCGGGCAAGTCTAAGCCGGACACCGTCAACGGTTATGCAGAATCTGAGTATTTCACATCTCAATGCGCAAAAACCGATTCCAATCTAGAGTGGATGTGGAAACACCCTAATGGGAGCAACCCCACATAGCTTGGCTTGCACTTTCTCATTGGGTTTAGTCATTTCTGATAAAGGATAACAAAGCTGAAGTGAGCAACACACTATCTTAGAATGATAAAATAAAAAGAAGGCTGAGGTAACCAATAGTTGGGAAACCAACTATCGAGGATATAAGTCGATCGTATATGGAAAATGAGTCTTGTGTACTTTTCACCACTCATTAAATTCCAATTTGTACTATTTCTTAGTTAATAATAATACCAGACAAGTCAAGATAGTATTAATTCAATGTCATGTCCGTATACAAATAAATCACTCCTATATGAGTGAATTGCTTTATGGAAATTAATTCATTTTCATAAACGAATCAAACTTTTTTCTTTTAAAAACCCAAATTCTTGCTTGGCCTTACATTACAAGTATTAGCTTAAAACACTTTGTTAAAAGAGTTCACTAACTTCAAAACGTTAAATTAAAATGGCTTTAATAACTTAAAATATCTTTATTACATTGATTAATTAACTTTAAACATCATCACACAATTTGAATTTTGAACTTCAAATGTCTTTAAATACTAAAAAGGGTAAACCACTCTTAAAACTTATTAATTCAATTAATTAGTAATTAAATTAATAAATAAATAATTATTATTATTTAAAATGAATAAGAAAGTCAAAACATGTTTGTTACTCTGATAATTCACTTTGAAACTTCATAAATTAAGTTGATTAATTAACTCCAACAACCTTTAATTAAAAAGGGTAAATCACCTTTAAAATATCATTAATTGAATTAATCAATAAATTTAAATATAATTAATTAAATTAATTAATGATTATTTAATTCTCATTATTTAAAAATGATTTATTAATTATAAACATTAATAAAGTAAAGATTAAATAGCGTTAAAACAAGTTGATAAAATTTAAAAATCATTTATTAATTTAAAAGCATCATTAGTGAATTGATTTATTAACTTTAATTCATCATTATTGAATCATTATCCTTAAACATCATTAAATAAAATGATTAATTAAATTTAAACATCATTAAATAAAATTATTAATTAAATTTAAACATCATTAACTAGGTAATTAGTTAAATTTAAAACACATCGTTGACTAAGTAATTAGCTAAACTTAATCCTTATTAATTAATTATTTAATTAAATTACATGATCATTATTAAAATGGTTAATTAATTTTGAAGACATTGTTAATCAAAATCATACTTAACTTGTAAACAATTCTAAGCACGAAGATGAAACCAAACGGTTTCGATAAAATATGATTTTTTGAATGTGTCGATATAGTGACATCGCTATATGGGCAATTCTGCAAACAAACTTATGGCATTAGCCTTACAACCAAACATCACATAGCAATGGTTTAAGCACAATATAAGGTAAAAATGACGATATAACATGTAATAAGTACTTATTAACAATTATATTAACTTTAATTACCAACTTTATATATAGCTAACCATATGCTTACTAACTTTCAAATGCAACAACTCTTTAAAGCATGAAATAAACAAACAACCAAACCATCAATTCACATATACAACAAGCATTCATAGGCTATTAAATTTAACATTAACATAGTATAAACTTGGTTTAAGAAGGTGTAGTTTTACTCACCGAAAGCTCTCCAAACCTTTGCTAACTTAGGGCATGACCCAGCACTTCCATTCCTGAGCAAAAGATGGAGTTTTGTACTATTAGTGCACCAGGTAGGCTCGGCCTTGAAAGAAGAAGGAAGTGGAACTTGTTTTGGTAAGGTGGAGTGACTTTGGATAATCATCGATCTCTCAAAAATGAACTCGAAAATAGGTTATTTTTCAACTAATTTTCGATTATGTAATCTCTGATTTTGAAAAGGTAGTAAAGAGCAAAGCTTTAGAAAATTATTTTCCTTACTATTTTAAAAAAATAATCACTCAATTTTGATTATTTGTTAAGAAGATATAGTTAAAAGAATAAGGACCATTTTCGGACTTGAAATTCTGGGTTCGAAGAAGCTCTATAAATAATTGATATTTTGACATGGTTATGCTATAATTTGAAGAAGTAATAAAAATAATAGTTCTAGCCATTGGAATTATAAACCTTCTAAAAAAAAGAAAATATTTATTTGGTGTAGTATGGTGGAAGTTACGGCTGAATGAAGCGTGAGTAAAAATGGGGGAAGTGGAGTATTGGAATGAAAGAAGGAGATATCCAAAACTAGTTTTTGAAAGTGATTTTAAAGTAGAATGCTATGGTTCTTAATACTTAGAAAATAATTAGGAAGCAATTATATAAAGCTTATGAAACTAGGCAACATGAATGAGGAAGTTTGGAAATGAAGATGAAATGATAAAATGGCAAAGAGAAAATGAAAAAAAAGGTTTTATATAAATTGAGAATGCACAATTACCAATCTACCCTTAGTACATTGGCCTCCACTCCTTGAATGTCACCTCACTATGTCTCCTCCCTTTCGTCTACCACATGCCACCCTAAGCCTCTCCCTTTCATGTCATAGCCAACACGAAATAATGACCAAGTTTTCAAAATGTTAAATCATGTCTAAACATGTTTCGTTTGATGTGACATTTTCTTTTTCATTAAATTTTTTATTTTAAATCTTATATAATTAAGTATGAATACGTATATATATATATACACACTAATACACACATATATACATATGCTAACTCATTTACAAATGTGTATTCTTATGCTAAAGAGTTTGCAACGTTCGCGATAACATTAGCCTATGAAAAGTCGAAAAATCGAAAAGTGAATTCTAGTCGCATTTTCGATTTTTATTTGAACTGATTTTTTTGTAAAATAAATTCAAAAACTATTTTATCATTAATATTTATTTTTAAAATTATTTTTATTTTAGTTATAAAACCTATTATTTGAATATTTAAAATTTATTAAATATTCGAAAATTAATGTTGTGGGTCGTTACAACCTTAAAGAGTATGGAATCGAAGACAGTGTTCTTTGAAGTGCAAGGGCTACCTGCTATTACTCCTGAGGGTGATTCCAAAATGGATGTAGTAGAGGTAGTACATTTGTTTTCATCCAAAGCCAGAATAAACTTGTATGGATGAACGCTGACATTGTGTTTCTGCTGGGGAGCAGTTTTAGCATACCAAGATGGTCTATTAAGAGAGAAGGTAGATTATTGCCTCAAGCCTCACACCTCGATAATGACTAAAATAGGGTAGATGCATTAGCGCTATATGGGTCGCTCCCATTAGGGTATGATCATCCCTTATCTAGAGTCGATATCTATGTATGCTCTGGAACCCATTATGGTTGTTGATCAACCATGTGGTGATCATATTCGGTACTATCCAATTAGGGTAGGCCAGTTCTATGTTGGAAGAGGTTAAAAGATTTTTGTCCTCAGATACATTTGATCTTGAGGTGTGCCCTTTTTGAAAGGTAGTCCCTTACCTTACCATTTGTGGGAGCTCCATCCATATACGTGTCTTAACGGTTTTGGATTGTATACCTATTATTGTTGTGATGTACGCACATCACAAATACTTGATTATTGGTAAACCTTAGATATTATTATAATATCATTGGATTTTATAACAAATATGGTTTGATTATCATACGGTAAAACTTGCCTGTGTTTATGTGTGGTGTGGTCTTACGGGATACCTTTTATTTTGAAAAAGGTTTTCAAATGTAGAAATCCATATCTATTGATATGAGTTTTACTCACATTGGTTCACCAAATTAACCCAAGCGTTAATTTATTATAATGTTCGGGTCAACCCAACCATATTTTTTGGATTTAGCTGGATTCTTTGGAGCTTTCTGAAGACAACCTGGATTCTCCAATACGTATTCATGTATCTTGTATTCTTTCACTATTTTCCTTGCTATAATTTCTATCTGTATTTATCAACAGTTGTAAGGACGGGATGTTATAACTATCCAGGCTGATAATAGGTTAGTGTACTCTGATATTGTGTATAACAAAGATGATTTCTTTTTGTAAAGATCCTGTGTATATTATATCTTTCTTGTTGTGATGTGAGATTCTGTTTGTCATTTTCTTTCTTCATCCCAAATAACCTATTTTTTATACACTTAAATGGTCGGCACATGAATATGAGGATGTATTATGTGTCATTTTTAGATGTAAGAAAGGTAGATCGTTACATGATCACTTGGCCAACAGATGAACGAGGTGGTGGTTCTAAGAAATGTTGATACTATGGAAAAGATGGATGATATGGAGCAACATCGTAGGTGAAGTAAAGATGACTTGTTGATGTAGCTCGAGCTTTTGAGTGTAATGGTGTTGGCCTCATATTCTCAAACGATAGGTGTAAGGAGGAGTTTTTGGTCAAATCCATTAGCCATGGAGGTTGACTAACGATGCAAGAGGCTAAGCCAAACAAGATATGTTCAGCTGGGTGCAATTTTTGATGTTGGTTAAGCTAGTAATATTAGCGAGGCCAAAAAGTGCTTGCAGCTATGATGGCGTGAGCTCCAGTAAGTGCCAGTATTTGAGATGGCATCCATTGGTATAGCACCAAGTTGGTTATGTAAATATTGTTTTGGACGGTTTTCATTGCTGATTGGAACGATGTGGGTAGCGAGCCCTCTCGAGTTTTGAGCCAAGGCAAGATAAGTTCGCATCAATTGTTTATTTGGATGGAAAATTAATCAGATAAGATAGAGAAATTTCAAAAATTTCATAGGGCTTTGACAATTGCAGAGACAACCATATTTATTTATTTATAATGATTTAACAAATTGCTAATAAATCCCTGATGATTAAACAAGCAATAACTCATTCATCTAAGATTTGTTTGAGACGTGGTACACATCATTAGGATCATTATGTAATTTAGAACATTTTGATATAACTTGTTCATTTATATGAAGAAGTATATAATTATTATATAAAACAAAAATAAGTGGTATATAATCCATTAACTATTTAACGACCTGTATTTTTTGACAATAAAAAATATTGAATTTAATAAGAGTTTTGAATTTAATATTATGAGAAATTAAAATTTATGATTTATAAATGGAAAAAATGATTAGAATATAATTTAATAATGTTGATTGAATGAAATTGACAACTGTTTAATTTAATTTCAATTAATTGTAACAGTGAAAGTCAATAAGGAATAAATTTGAACGTTGTATTTAAAAAGAGAAACCAATGTTAGTTGACTTGGTTGGTTTTAACTTGTAATAGGAAACTAATTATTCAGTACGTAGATTCGGTAACCTTTTTTGTAAACAATAAATTTATAAACGTGTTTAAATTACTAAAATTTAAATATTGTTTTATTTATCATCTTATTATTATACCCGTTTGAAAATAATTGGGAAATCGATGGAATTTAATGCAAGTAAATATTGCAGTCAATATATGAAAGGACGTTAAATGTACAGTCATAAGAATAATAAGATGGAAACTTATGTTAAATAAGATCATAAGGTATTTGATGATTTAATAATAAGAATGTAAATCAAAATGATAGAATTATTGAAATTTTAAATATAATAAATTGGGGTTTGATTACTTCTGTAAATTAATGTAATATCTAAATCTTGGAATCAACATGGAAAAATTAATTTTAAAATGCTATTAATTCTTGTTTAATCAAGGATGAAAATTGTTAACTTTTAATTTAGAATTTAAAAGTGATTAAATTGATTTTTAAAATAGATTGTTTTAATTAACGTGAAAAAATTAGCCTTTTGGTCACTGTCTCAGATTCCGATGAAACCAGCTTCATCATATCCGTAATAGTGAATTATTATAGGATTTTAATTTTTGTAACGATCGGACTTATCGTTTGATTGTGCGAGCTCGAAACGCATAGAAATCAATTAATGGAATTTAAATGAATATAATTTGATTTTAAAAGATAATTCCTATATACAATGGAATTAGGGTTTGAAACTAGTTTCATTGAGTTTAAAAATATTGAAAACCTATATTTCGACATATAGGATGACCTATTTTCGTTTTGGGAACGAAACGGGCTTTTCGGGTCATTGTTACCTCTTAGACCCCATTCGATCTGTTCCATCATTCTTATCCGTCTCTGTCTATATATAGGCTATTATAAACCCTAGCAATATTTTATTTTATTGTCCCTACGTACAATTTCTATCTCATCTGTTCCTTCTCAGTGGTAGACATCTCAAACCCTAATTATAATTCCAAATCAAATCGGAAAATTCAAATGGCTCAAATCATGTCATGTAATATATCATTTTGAAGCTCTCGACGAATGTAATCTGCTTCTGCAGTTAGTTTTTATAATTGAGTTTCACTTTGTCCCAAAATCACCAAAACAATCTCGATCGTCCATATTAGGTTTCGTGATCAACGGTGGATTTACGACCGATCGACGATCGAGGAGTTGAATCTGGTAGAGGTCGCAAAGCAGTGCTTAATAGTGATGGCCGATCATCATTTGGTGGACTCAATTTGCCAGAAATCACCAAAAATAGGCGACGATGGCGGAGGAGCGGAGCACGGCCGAAGGGCATCGCAACTTGGCCAGAGGGTCGGCCTGAGGTGAAGGGTGCAGCGGCGTTGTCAGATTTGGTCGAGGGTGGCTTGGGTTCGTGCGGTGGCAACGTGAAGGAGGCGACAACATGAAGGGTTTGTTCATGATCGTGTAAGAGAGGTAGGGTTTGAGAGATGGTAAAATACGCTTTTAACCCCTGAATTTAATTTTAGTTTAATTTTAAATTTCAAACTTCTAACATTAATAACTTTTGCATACGAACTCGGATTGACGCGCCGTTTCTTCTGTTAGGATCGTATAGAAATTCCGGGCAACATAGAACAGGTCTGGTTAAATTTGGAGACTGCCCAAATTTTGGGCTTTATTTGGAATTTTAATTCACTATAAATCAAAGGTGAGTGATTTAACCCACTCACGCAATACTAAACCTTCTTATGTTAGTTGAATAGATTTATGATGTGACAAGAATGTTTTTGGTTGCTATTTGGTAGTTTAAATTGACATTTTAACTATAATTGAATTTTATATTGAATTAAATTAATATTAGATTTAATTAATAGTTAAATACCTGATATTGATAACCAATAAACTGTTGTGAATTATTGACTGATTTGGATGTTTATTATGATGGATGTTTATTTGTTGACATTTTGAATGATTGGATGTTTATTATTCTTATATATATCCTTGTTATCACTCTGTATGTTAAGAGACATCATATAACTATACTTAAATTATTTCAAATAAATTAAGAAACAAGTTGAAATGATATATACCTATGTGTTAGCACTAAAATTGGTAACTAACACCCCTGAATATTATTATGTAGAGAAATTAATGAAGAAAGTAAATTAAGACAGAGAAGTAACATGATCGAATACTAAAACAATAACAGAAACGAGAACACGGATTTATAGTGGTTCGCCGTAATTGCCTACGTCCACTTTAAATATAATCTTCGTTACTTTTCCAATCACTTGAGTGCAGATGCAATTCATAAACAAACAATTTGAATATAAGTTTTAACAAAAAAGAAGCGAGTACAAAAAATGACAGATTGTCCATGGAGTTCTCCCTTCCCCAAAAAAGGTCCCCTCACTGGACTCTTACCCCTCTATTTATTGACGAAGATATGCTGGTTCCTGTGGCCAGGCCCATGATCGATATGGCTTGGCCCATAGCTGCTAGGTTAGGGTGACCGACCCAGGCAGGTCTATCCACTACCACCGATCCACCTGTTTTCGATCAAGGGGTTGTCTCGTAACTGATTCGAAGCAGGCTCTCAAGGAATTTGGAGTAGCTAGTGGCGCATCTCAAAGCAAAACACTGCCAACCACATCCCTTGCTGTAAATCTAAGAATATGCTAACTCTCCTAATGTGCACCGACCCAGGTATGCCGAATCACCTAGGCTGACCCAACATGGCCGACCCACTAGGGCCGATCCACTAAGAACCGAGCCATATGAAAGAATTCTTTTGAGGCTGATCCCATTCATACTAAACCATCTAGGCTAACCCAGAACTGTCGACCCACACTCGCTGACCCACGTATGCCGAACCACAAACATATCGAGCCACCTCAAACATGTCGAACCATAAATATACTAAATCAATTGGGTTACACCAAACCCTTATACTTCCATTTCTATCTTGGCTTGAGTCCCGTCTAGCTCAAGCATAACCTCTGCAATTGTCGCATTGTAGCCGAGCTAAGTTGCCGGGTAACATTTGCCCCCTAAAGTACGTCATGTTGCATACATGACGTGCTTTAAATCGAAGCAAATTAGAGTCTCCAGAAAGAAATCCATCATGTTTCCTGAATAGTCATTATCCTTCAATTTTATCCTCCCAAGTGTCGTATCCTTCTTTGGTCATCATGACTCTTGGTCGAATCCCAATAGTATAAATTCTGGATTGTAGTTCATTAGTGGCCAACTGTATTCGGTTCTATAGGGCTTGTAAGCTTCAGCTATTTGATCTAGTCTTTTCTTAATAAACCTAAGTGAAAATTCAATTTCTGTTGATTTCAAGAAGTCAAATTGTTTCGAATATACACGTGCATGTTCAGATATACGTTCTTGCCATTGGCTCTTGGATGCGTTTTATATGCTCATAAGTCGTCATAATTCCATATAGTTTAATTGCAATTTGATTGCAGTTCCTTGTTTACATTTTTTATGAAATAAGAGTTGTAATCAGCCACTCGATGAGAGAGGACTTCAAGTTCTACATGGATGACGACCTCGGAGTCGTAAGCAAGAGTAAATGGAGTACGGCCAGTCATGGAGTCGTGGGTAGTTCTATAAGCCCATAATGCTGTTGGGAGTTTATCCACTCATTTACCTCTAGCATTTTTCAAACCTCTCTTCGTAATAGAGTTTGTGATTTTGTTCGCAACTTCAACCTGTCCATTTGCTTGAGGGCGAGCAGATATCATAAATCTCTTTTCGATATGATGCTACGGCAAAAGGCATTTAAATTTAGCGTCTTCGAATTGGGATTCATTACCAGTTATAGTGGATCATGGAAGGTCATAAGGACAGATGACGTTACGTACAATGATGTTGATTATTTTCTTCATCTTGGTCATGGTTAAAAGTTCTTCATCTGCCCATTTGGTGAAGTAATCAACTGCTATGATGGCATATCTCGCACCACCTTTAGGATTGGTAAGAATACGATGATGTCAGTGCCTCTAAGTGGCAAACGGCTATGGACTAGCCATTTGAGTAATTTCCATTCGACAGGGCTCCAAGATTTTTTGCAAACATCTTGCACTCGTCGCATTATCTAGCATGATCAACCATATCTTGATTAATAGTTAGCCAGTAATACCTGTAGTAGAGTATTTTCTTTGTCAGGGTTTACCTCCTGATGTACTCGCTGCATTCTTCTTCATAGATTTCACTCAAGACTCATTTGATATCATCATGGGTGATACACCAAAGCATGGGAATAGATAAAATCCTTTCTACACATGACTTCTTCTTAGATGATTTAGCGTGAAGCTTTATGGAGGATCTGTCATTTTCCATTCCTTCGTTCAATAAGAATTCCTCATTGTAAATAGTTTTTAATAGGAGTCAACCATGACCCCTTTTCTAGCACTGTCTCTAAGATCTAGCCGATCTCCATCCGTCAGTGCTTGTAATATTAAGTATTTCAATCAAAACAAATTATGTTCATTATGCATCCCTGAAACCGGCCAGCTTGGCCAGTAACTTGACCCCTTTTATTTCGTTCGCTGAGGATGTTTGTAATGATGTAATACATGAAGTTGGCTAGTAGTACTTGGACCCGACCAAGATAAGGAGCAAGACAATGCCCTATGGCAAGATTAACTTCTCTAACTTTCCATACTACCAATCAATAATCACAAAAGATATGTAAAGTTTTCACTCCACGGTCTCTAGCAAGTTTTAGGCTGGCGGTCGAGGCTTCATACTAAGAATCGTTGTTTGTTACAAGGAAATCATGTTTTAGGACATGGCACATCGAACGTTCCTCAAGAGTCATTAACACGACTCCTGTGCCATAACACTGATCATTGGATGCTCCATCTGCATACATTTTCCATCTGTTGGTTGGTTCTCCACTACTCTTCGAGTAGTCGTCTGATGCAGTGAATTCAGAAATGAGATCTGCTAATTTCTGTCCTTAGATAGCTTTTGGAGGGATATAAGTGGTATCGAATTGGCTAAGTTCGATATTATATTTAAGTAGTCTTTCAGATGTCTCAGGTCGTTGTATGACCTGTCATAATAGCTGTTAGGCATAGACGTCAATGAGGTGAGCCTAAAAGTAATGGCGGAGCTTCAATGATGAAATCATTAGACATTACGCGAGCTTTTATAGCTTCGTGTCAATATTTAATGCATGACTCGCGATGGTCGGTGAAATCACACACACATACTAGAATACGTCCAAGGGAACATATCATCATTTATTCGGAGAAATCCAACTAATTCTTTTATCATCATTACACGACGCTGTGATCAGATAATCAACACCCGTGAAGGGTCGCCAAGATGACTGTAATGTCGACTGTCAGCTTAGTGGGTGCAATCTCGGATTCTTTGAGTTCAACTGTAACTATTTTGTGTAACATTCAATGTGAAATATGGTTGGGACGGTCAATGTTGATGGTTATTCTGGTCGAATCTTAGAATCATGTCATGAGTTATTAAGTCTGATAGTGAAGGGTCTGAATGCTCTGATCGATTATCTGCAAATGGCTAGAGATCAGGCTTAGAAGTGCGCTGAAGAAAATTTCAAGTAGGGTCAGCCTCGAGTTGCATGAAGTTGCATAGCTGGATCTTGCTTTGAGTTTGAGTTTGCTTGTATATTCGAGTAATGCGCTTTCCATTCAATGCATTCATGATTCTTTACCCGTCCTTTGGGTTGGAGTGATAGTCAATTGCCCATGAGCTTAGGTATTGATTTAATGATTCTAACTCTAGGCATTCTTTCAGTCATAGCCTTGAGTAGCTATAAACACTTTATATAAGTTCCAATATTAAGCTATCGCAGCTAGTCTTTGGGTGATCATGCTTCTGCACCCAGTCTTGAGATGATAATGTACTACATGGACAGTTGAGTCTTGTCCTAGCTATGTTTATACTCCTACCTAAACTTCAAAGACATAGAGTTGATCGGTGAATAGTCGGTTCACATTCATCCTGCTTCTCGCTCGTGCCCCATGTCTGGGGCATATACCGATAAGTAGGAAGGCTAGCCATGCGCCCACTTTAGTTTACTTTCTTTCCTATCGAATTGTGGGATCAGGTCAGTTGATGGGAGGCCGAGTCTCGACTATCCTGAATTGTATTATTGTTTTTCATTCGAAGGGGAATATTTCGATGCCTCGTCAGTTTCTGGGCATAAGTTGGGTACTGGAAAGTCAGCACGTCCACTTTGGTTCATATTCTGTAATCATATCTCGGGGTAAAGTTGGCTCAAGTGTAGTTGGGTCATGCTCATCCAGTTTCATACTCCTCCTGATGGATTGAATGAGAGTGCTGGAGAATTAATGACCAAGTCTTCATGGCTTACCCTCCTTTTCACACTCTGGTGGTCATAGTTTTTCAAGGGACATTCGAATCACATTCGTATGCGCTTGGTGCTGATCGATATTGACCCTCGTTCTAAGGTATGATATAGTCGATCGTCCGTAGCTTTGGATGTTGTTTCAATTGGTTCTATAGTGAGGCCTCCTTGCAGTCGTTTCCTTAAGTTGTAAAGAATTCCAAGCTAGAGCTATAATGAGTTATCGTATTCAGCTTTTGGTGCTTTGTACTTCTGCTCCAAGCATTGATTCGGCTAGGCCACAAGTCGATGGTTAACTTCATCCTTAGCGAGTTAATACTCCTCCTATCGATTTTAAGCCGAAATTTGCGGAATAGAGAACGGTCGGAATCCATTCATCTATTTATTGATGTTTATATGCCAATTACATTCTGGTGACTTAGAGTTATTCTTCCCTCGGTGGACTCATGCCCAATTTGTGTTTATGCTTTGGTCCATGCTCCGAGACTTAGAGATTTTTAGAATAGTTTATGCTCTAGTCCATAGTTTGGGACATAGAGATTTTCGTTCAGTCGTTTATACTCTAGTCTGCGCCCTGGGGACTCAGAGTGCTCTAGTCCGCTTCAGGGACTTAGAGATTTTTTTTCAAGTTGATTATACTCCAGTATGCTTCAGGGACTTAGAGATTTTGCTTAAGTCGTTTATACTCTAGTCCATGCTCCAAGGACTCAAAGTACTCTAGTCCGCTTCAGGGACTTAGAGATTTTCATCAATTCATTTACACTATTGTTCACGCTTTGGGGACTCAGAGTACTCTAGTCCGCTTCAGGGACTTAGTGATTTTGCTCCAGTCGTTTATACTCTACTCCATGCTCTAGGGACTCGGGGTACTCTATCCACTTCAGGGACTTAGAGATTTTTCTCAAGTCATTTATACTCTAGTCCATGCTCAGGGGACTTTGAATGCTCTAGTCCGATTCAGGGACTTAGAGATTTTTCTCAAATCATTTATGCTCTAGTCCATGCCCTGGGGACTCAGAGTACTCTAGTCTGCTTTAAGGACTTAGAGATTTTGCTCAAGTCGTTTATACTCTAGTCCGTGCCACGGGGACTCAGAATAGTCTAGTCCTCTTCAGGGACTTAAAGATTTTTCTCAAATCCTTTATACTCTAGTCCATGCTCTGGGGACTCAGAGTACTCTAGTCTGCTTCAGGGACGTAGAGATTTTTCTCAAATCATTTATACTCCAGTCCATGCCCTGGGGACTTAGAGTACTCTAGTATACTTTAGGGACTTAGAGTACTCTAGTCTACTTTAGGACTTAGAGGTTTATCTCGAATCGTTTATACTCTAGTCCGCGCTCTGGGGACTCAGTACTCTAGTCCTCTTCAGGGACTTAGAGATTTTTGTCAAGTCATTTGTACTCTAGCCCATGCTCCGTGGACTCAGAGTGCTCTAGTTCGCTTCAGGGGATTTATAGTTTTTTGTCAATTCATTTATAATCTAGTCTATGCTCTGGGGTCTCAGAGTACTCTAGTCCACTTTAAGGACTTAGAGGTTTCTCTCAAGTTGTTTATACTCTAGTCCACGCTCTGAGGACTCAGATTACTCTAGTCCGCTTTAGGGACTTAGAGATTTTTCTCAAATCCTTTATACTCTAGTCCACACTCCGGGGAATTAGAGTACTCTATTCCGCTTCAGGGACTTAGAGATTTTTCTCAAATCATTTATACTCTAGTCCGTGCCCTGAGGACTCAAAGTACTCTAGTCCGCTTTAGGGACTTTGAGATTTTTCTCAAGTCGTTTATACTCCAGTCCACGCTCTAGGGACTTAGAGTAATCTAGTCCTTTTCAGGGACTTAGAGATTTTTCCCAAATCATTTATACTCTAGTCCGCGCCCTGGGGACTCAGAGTACTCTAGTCCTCTTCAAAGACTTAGAGATTTTGCTTAAGTCGTTTATACTCTAGTCCATGCTCTGGGGACTCAGAGTACTTTAGTTCGCTTTAGAGACTTAGAGATTTTTCTCAAATCCTTTATACTCCAGTCCATGCTTCGGGACTCATAGTTCTCTAGTCCGCTTTAGGAACTAAGAGATTTTTCTCAAATCATTTATACTCTAGTCCACTTTAGGGACTGAAATTTTTTTCTCAAGTCATTTATACTGTAGTCTGTGCTCTGGGGACTCAGAGTACTCTAGTCAGCTTCAAGGACTTACAAATTTTTCTTAAGTCATTTATACTCTAGTTCGCACTCTGGGGACTCAAAGTACTCTAGTCCTCTTCAGGGACTTAGAGATTTTCGTTAAATCATTTATACTCTAGTCTACGCTCTAGGGACTCAGAGCACTCTAGTCTGCTTCAAGGACTTAAAGATTTTCCTCAAGTCGTTTACACTCTAGTCCATACTCTGGTGACTCATATTCTAGTTTTCTTCAGGGACCTGGAGATTTTTGTTGAGAGCGGTCATATTTTCACCCGTTTGATTTGTATTTCATTTACCATATTGAGGCTAATGTTGTTGAATGAACGGTCGAACTGCATTTACTCATAGAATGGGACTCTGCCCTCAGCATCAAGGATGAAACTTGAAAAATGGACAATCGATTCTGGTACGCTTGGTGATTGTAGCTCTTCCAATCAAGTCAGGGAAGGAGGTATATGATAGATGGTTGGATCACATCCATGCTGGGGTTAGATAATCATGTTCAGGGTAGGATTTTATGTGTAGATGATCAAATCATGTCCACTCTAGATAGGTCCCGACATCACCGAGCTTCTGAAGAGGAATTTATATTTTTGGAACTTTGTTTTATGACTCGATTTGAGTGGATGATCGGGCCATAATCATATCAAGCCTTGCTTAGGTCTCCAATCCAAATGTGGAGGTCGATGAATGGACGGTCGGTCATGTTCGCTTTGTATTGGGCTCTGACCGTGACGAGCTTTTCAATCTCTAGTCCTTAGCCCCAAATAAAAGGCACATGGTTGAAGATGAGTGATCCTTTCATGCATGTCTTGATGAAACTCCACAGGTCCGATCAAGGTCTGCATGGATTGGTTGGCGGCCAAATCTGAGTACTTGGTCACCTGCATCCTTTTGGAAGAAGTTTAGTTCAAGTCGGTCATAATTCAAAGCACAATTGAAATAGAAATAGAAATAATCCAAATAAGATTGGTATAAATCTCATTTATAAGTGGATCAACATCGTGTGCTAGCTATTCAACTATAGCCCTAGCTCCTTCTAGCGGGATGTCGACTGTCAACGTCTAAATGATAATTAGAGTTCTTTATTGATGGGCATCCGAAGTTCCTAGCTCATCATTCTGTAAGGCTTGCACATACTATTAATGCTTTCCTTTCCGAATCAGCTTTCTGATCTCACTGCGGAGGTGTTTTTAATTGCCAGTGTTAGGATCAATATGCATCTTAGAATATACAACATTCCCTTGATTTTCTCTGGACTTCGGTGGACCCTCTCGAGGTTGGTTTGCAGTACTACTCTGAGCCGCGAGTCTCCAAGTAGAGGCTATCGATTGAATCTCTCAAAAAGCATATGGGTCGAATTTTGAGATCTTGTTTTATCTACTGGAATGAGAGTCCTTGGCCAACGTTCCTGCATTTTTATTTTATTTTTAGTCCGCTCCACTCCTCCTCCCTTTGGTTTTGATTCATTTTGTAACAGAAACGATCCATTGTCATAGGAGAATATCTAGCTAACTAGCTGCCAAAATATATCTGAAGGTCGACTCCCCCAAATGCGATTAGTATGATATCCTTGTGAGCATTTGGAACAAATTGCTTAGAGTCAAACATTGGTTTGCTTGGAGTCACTAAATTCGAAGTGCGGGATCAGTGAAGACTGCTGCTTAGAGTCATCTTGGCATTTGCCTAGAATCATATAATCTATGTTCTCCAACCTTTGGGAGTATCGTTTGAGTAGCGGTTGCTGGTCTGTTCCCTTGTTGCCATTCAGAAGCTACCGCTTGATCCTTTATGCCCTGGTCGGTCATAGGATGTAAGGGACCGGTCAGATGGTTTTATGAAAGAGGGATCGGTATACAGTAGAGGGATCGGTATACACTGAAGGGATCGGTATACACTAGATAGATCGGTATACACTGGGTCGATAACACTATGACACTTTGATTTTGATTGAAATGACATATATCCATCCCTATAATTAAAACTGGAATAACTGGTCACTTGACCATAGGGTAGAAAGTTATATAAGGATTAGTTAAATTAAATGGTTTTAAAATCTTAAATTTAGAATTTTATTAAATGATATTGTTTTAAAGGAAATAAATTATGGATTTATATGAATTAAATTATTCCTAATTCAAGCTTTGAACGGTGAAATTGAAACTGGTTAAAAGAAATGAATTGGAAATGTAAATTTATAATCGATATATGACTTTAATTCAGAAAATTGAATTATTTTAAAGATTTGGATCTTAAAATCGAACAATGAGGTTTAATTTGAATTAATTATTTAAATCGATAAATTGAAATTGGACTTGAAGTTGATGTAAATTAAAATGGTTTAAAATAAGAATTGGATTGAAACTTAAACATTGAATTGAATTGTTGAATCGAATTTGAAGTTAAAAACGAATGTTTCAAAAATTGAAATTAATTCCAATTGGAATTGAAATCAAGTTGATTTGAAACTAAATCGAAATTGATTCAATTAAATTGGAAGATTGAAAATTGGGTTTTGTTGATCTGAAAACTGGACAAAGGTCTAGATTTGTGAAATGGAAGGAAACAATTTGATTTGATACTATTTTTAAAATAAATTATTTTAATATAAACTTTTTAAAATCTATCTTTTTAATATTCAAATTATTTTCCAGACTATTTTACTGTATAAACCATTTTCAATACTCAAATCATTTTATATTAAACTGCTTTAAATCTATAAACTATTTAAACTATTTTTTGAAATCTCAAACTGTGCAATGTTGGAATGTTTATATTTAAATCGTTGATTTAAATGCAAATGTGATTAATGTGGTTATAACCTAAGTTGAAATTTGAAATGATACTTTCAAGTGAAAATGACATATTTTGAGTAAATATGATGATTATGATATTCTGAAGTGAATATGATATTTTGATATCAAATATGAATCGGTTTTTGAAATGTAAAAGAACCAAACAGTGTGAAAAATGACGTTTGGTTATTAAAGAGAATGGGCCCTCTTATTGGCATACCCTCTGTCAATGTTGAAATCACTTTAACAACTGTGTACATAATGGATGATCCATAATGAAAGTGGTTGGATTTGGTGAACGCTTGCTAGATTTGAAGAAAGAGAATGATGATGGATGAATCCCGATACTTGCGCCAATTTGAAATGACTAAAATAGGACAGCCTTTCAGGGTCAAGTGGGCTAGCTACCCCTAGCGAACACACCTCTTCGTATTACTATATTGACGTTGGCTTGATCAATGCACCTTGATTTGATTTTGAGGGTGCTGGATGCGGTGGGTGGTTGTAGCTACGATGCATTACCACCAGCTCTACGACCCAAACTGGTAGTATCCTACCTCGGGCATTGCCTCACGTGCCTTGTCATACTTTTGTCCTTATACGCGACCAAAACGACTTTGTTTTAGTGTTGTCTTATCACGGCGCCTCCCTGGCTACCAACATTACTAGTGACGCTACTAAGGAAAACTGTAGTACAATGCTTAGAAATGTGTTAAGGGGGATCAATGTAAAGCCTTAACGCTATTTTAGTATTTATTTTATTGATAGATATTACATATATAGCGTATCTTACTACCTATAGATAGTTTGACGGATCCTTAGGAAATGGAAAATTCCATAACATCTCTTAAGTTATTGCACGCACGTTATACACTGTATAGGAGATGTGAAATCCCATAAACATATCTGAAGCTATCACACTCATATTTACTTATTGTTGATTTAACTTACATAAAAACTTTTAGTTCTGACTCGAGTGCTTTTTCATTTCATTACGCTCAGGTCAGCATGAGAATTTCCGTGCGAAAATATTATTCCTTGAAGGTGAAGATGGAGTTGCTAGACCGTATTTACTATTATTATTCCATTGCAATATTTTGGTATGTTTGTTGATTGTACTCAATTATGCTGTAAAAATTGTGTAATCAAATGTATATTGTAAAATAGCTTCATGAACTGTTTATTTAACAATTATATTTTGTCATTCCACTGTGAGATTTTGGATTTTGTTTTCTTTCTTTTCTTTTTTTTATTAAATCACATTGATAATCTATCTTTTGAATGGTTTGAGTTAGACGTGTGTGATTTAATATCGACATAGACCCCCTAAAAAGGTGGGTCATCACAAATTAATACATCACTATCCATTTATTAGTACAGTTAGTGACCAATTATAATTATAATAATGATTAGATATCCCTACATCCTTTTTTTATAACATAGAGAATATTTTATGTTGACCATTAATTTAGTAAATATGTATGATGGGCCTATATAGGTATATTACTGGGATTCTTCAAATATCTGTAATAGAGATATGCCTATCTATGTGGCCACCGGCATTCACAAATACATTGTGATGGAAGTCTTCCCATTTCCATGGATATCAGCAATCGTAGATTTTCTTATAGAAATTCACCCAACATCAAGGCTATTATACTAGAAATTACATATATTAATAAATTATTCATTAGTTGAATATTCCATATTTGTTGGTCAGAAATGTTTACTATTTGTGTATTTAATAAGAGAACATTATTCTGAGTAGTGAACACCTGTAAGTTGCTATTTTTAGAAATATAATATTTGTATGCTTAGCCAATATATATTGTGTATATCTGACAGAATTTATAATGTACACATTTTCTAGTTTTATTATATATAACTAACCGTAAAGATTTGTACATATTTCCAGTTTATTAGTGTATAGTTGGTAGTTAAGGGTTAAGTACACATTTACTACTTTTACAATGTACAAATAATAGTTAAGGTCATTTATACTTTTCCAGTTTTATATTGTACATATTACAATTTGGGATTGAATACACAACACCAGCTTTAAGTGTACATTTAACGTAATCTCAACAATGTACACATTTGATGGTTTTATGGTGTACAATCGATAGCTTTAATGATGTACACATTTGTAGTTTGTGGATGTTAGAGAGCTTGGGAAAGGATTAAGATTTCGAATATCAGTTGTGGGATCGCAAAAAAATATTTGGGCAAACAACTAGACATTTGAATAATGGATTTTGTAAAGTGGCAGATGGACTTTTAACATTAGATAGTATGATTTGTCTTTGTGTTGGTACTCTATCTACACTCTGCTTTGTAATTTGAGGATTAGGTAATTATGAACTAATCGTGAAGACATTATTAAGAGTAGTGAAATCCCGTAAGCTACTCAAGTTTGTTCACTTATAAAGCTAAAAAGAATTTAATACAAGGTTAAGTGGTTAAGTGGTACAGTTACAATAGATCTAACCAGTATAATGTGGTTAAGGAGCATAAAATTTAGAAATACATAATGACCAAGATGATAATCATAAAGTACATACTTGATAAAGTTGAATAATTTTCATGGTAAAGATTGATATATGTACCTTGTCGATGTTGAGGATGCATATTATATTATTATTACTAATAATTATTGTCGAGATTTTACAGGAAAAAACCTCATTCTACTACTAAGGAACAATGATAGGTTTGTATCACTTTGGTGTGATATTCTTTCCTTTATATATTAATGCATTGTTGATACCATTGTTGATTATTATAAGTACTCATATGTTTATATAATTAACACCCTTTATGATATTGCTAAGGTTTGGGTAGAATGTACGATTAGACACACTCTATATGAAGAACTACACCCAATAGATCTTGTGAGAGTGATTCGATGTGAGGATTTATTTGGTAGTAATTATTAGTGTAATATCAGATAGATTAATATCCATCTTGCTGACTGACCATAGGGTAGTGCCTTAGGTCTATGAAAAGGTAGCCTTATTGTTACTGGTCAAACAATTTGCTACTCAGACTTATCCTTAGGATTTGAGTTTGTCTAGTTAAATGATGGAGTTTGTGAATTGTGATTTGAGTGTGATTTAGGATAGCACAAAGATTATGTGAGGATGCATGAAGTTGTGTAACTGAGTACTTTCTTCCATTTGCATACTCAACCTCTGATATAGGTTTTCAATAAATATGATTTCATACAAATTTTGGAAAAGGCGGATTTTGGAAAATTTAAGGAATATGTTTTGAATCCTTTAGGAGTCAGTTTTGAAAATAACAGAGTGAATGCAAGAAGTAAACAAAAATGAATGGGAATTAGAAACAATAAATGTGTATTACGAGATGAGTAGGATATAATAGTGTGCTTTTAACATTCACTTGTATACTCAAATGATTTGATTATATGCATCATTTTGTGCTAAATAGGATTAAAATGGAATGTTAAGGTATAACTACTTCTTTTTTTTCCACTCTCCTAAAGGTGACTTTTGTACTGTATCTGTAACGCCTTGCAAATTCATAATTTGGATAAATTATATTTATTTTTAAATATTCAAATATAAGCTTTTTAACATAAATTATGATGTCTTGAAAAATAAATAAGCACAATAAACTTATATAGAATAAGTATTCCAAAAAATATATATTTTGGAAAAATATCAATATATTTTATCGATTAACAGCTGTATAATTATCAAAAGTCGTGCGCAAAGCTGGATACATACACTTATTTATCCATTTAAACATGAATATGAAATAAAAAAAATTATTTTATTTTTGGAAAATAAAATGTATTTATGATAGCATTAATAGTAGCATCATATTTAATAATTCATTTTAGGTAGTTATAAAGTGATAATAAATCATTTATAGTAGTTTTATAAAGATATATTTGACTTGAAATTATAAGGAAAATTGATATCGTTTTATCGATATAATAGCATTTTCCGTAAATAGTTGTTTAATATTAATTTATATGGTTTTATAATTCAAATGAGATCATTTTAATTAGTTAATAATGATGGGAAATTATTTTTAGGATTTTTTTAACATTTATATGTAAATTAATTATAAGTGAAAATGTGACTGGAAATCGCCTTTCCAATTTTCAACGGTTCAATGAACCGAAGTTGTTCAAGGTTATTGCAACCTTGTTTGTCTTATGCACATATATAGCATACACATGCACACCCTAATATATACATGAATATATATATATATATATAGACACATATATAGACACACGCACACAAAGATACATATACACTTATATATATAACAAAAATATCTTAGATATTTTCACTAGTAATAAAAAAACTTCACTTCACTCTTACATGCATCAACTTACACACATGGAAGAATAAGGGGAGATGCTTAGATATGTGCCTTGAGATGATGGGGAGGGTATGGGCAATGGCATATTGGTCCATGCACATTTGGATATTTATTTCCAAAATTTTCCTATAAATACATATCCATTCTTTCATAATTTTAACACCATTCTTCATCTTATTCTTCCTCTTTCTTAAGAAATTTTAATAGCTTCTCTACTTAGTAAATTTGTGAAGAAAAATAGTGGTAAAAGAAATTAAATTAATATATATATATATATATATATATATATATATATATATATATATATTGTAAAATCCACTTCAAAACAAGCTCAAACTGTGAGAAATGCGGATTACAGATCTTAAGGCTAGGATTAACACTAGAAGGGGGGTGAATAGTGTTAATAAACAATTACTAAATCTTTTTGAGTTTATGTTAGTTTAGACACCAATGTATGCAATATACAGACACAGATATTATCATAGAAACAAACACAGATACAGAAATAAAATAAAAGCAGTAAAGGAAAGAACACACCGGATTTTGTACTGGTTCGGAGTTACCCTACATCCAGTCCCGCAACACAAGTACTGATTTCCTTTCAAAAGCAATTGTACAATTACACCCTCGGTTTCAAGGCTACGAGGTACACCCTCTAGAATTTCTATCCTCTGGGTAGAGATACTTGATTTCCGGGACACAAGTTTACCCAATTTATTTACCAAGGCTACAATCACACCTTTTCTCTTTTGATTGATTTCCAAGGCTACAATCACACCTTTTCTCGCTTAATAGATTACAAAGAAGTCTATAACTCTGAATAGCACTGAGAACCTTGTAGAGATAGTGATAGAGAATCAAACTAGAAGTAATCGAGTTCGATTCAGTGTTGATTTCGGTAGAGTAATGGTAAGAATATATATTAAGAAGTGTGGAAGAAGAAGAGGAGTGAAAAACCAGAAAATCTGATATAAAATTCGTTGAAACTAACCCCTATTTATAGAAGAACAACAGCCATGTCCATTCATGAAGAGTTATGGCGAATAGACACTTCTTTTGAAAATTAAATTTTGAACTCTACTGACACCATGTCGACATGGGGTACTTGGGCATGTCGACATCCCAAGTATTTTGATTTTCTTTGAAAATAGCTTTTATTTTATATTAAAACTATTTTAAACTTTATAAATATACTAGACTATAGTTAAAATTCATAAGTAAATATAGAGAATAATATATATAGAATTTAACTATAATTTTATATTTAAATCTAAGTATAAATATTTAAAAGTTAAATATATTATATTAAAAGATAGTTTAAAATCAGGAGTAATTTGACTTTGAAATTAAAGATAATTTTGAGGCTAAAACTGTTTAAAATCAGGATAGAGGGTTTTGATGTTTTTTAAAAGGAAAGTTTTGAAATCATTTTGAAAACAAGATAATTTTGTAAAATCATTTGAATTAAAATTAGTGGATACAAAATAATGCTCCACTAGATTTTCGTAGGTTCCATCCTACTTAGGGTTCCATCCCTTTAACAGGCTCGAAGTGGATTCCATTCCACGAATAAATTGGATTTTAAGATGCTAGTGTTTTTCTACGAGTTTTAATAAAAATTCCTAATAAAAATACTTATGCTTGAAATCTTGAACTCTTGATAATCTTGATACTCATGAGTCTTATATCTCGATATCTTGAATCTATATACTGTACAGTCTTCATTCTTGGTACCTGCATGGTTAAATTCTGCATATACATACATATCTAAACTTATAATGTCAATATTCATATTTTATAATCTATTCTAAGGTTGTTGTCGTCAAAACCATCGTTTCGCGGACTAACACAAGCCACTCCTCTCCTCCTTCCAAACCGACGGTCATCACCTCCATCACCATTGGCCGAGCCTACCTCTACTTACAAGCTTAGGCCGTGGCTACCCAAAGGTCCCAGGCTCGATTCCATAAGCTTTGATTTGAACGGAGTGAAGCTATAGTCTATTTTCATAAGCCTAATATCCAACGAAGGTGAGAAACTCTAATTATATTTTGATTTTTTAGATGATATATATGTTTGGCTATGCTTGGTTGTAATAATTTATAAACTATGTTTGAATATAATAATATGTTTGGTTGGATGTGTGAACAATTAACGTTTAATACACGTCGAATATCACAAAGGAATTATTTTACTTTAATAAATGAAAAGGTGTATATAAGATCGTTAAACCTCTTTAAAATGGTTTAAAATGATGTAGAAATATTTTATAATCATTTAAAAGTGTTTCGACAAGGTTTGGAAAGGGTATGGAAAATTAGTTAAAATAGGCGCGTGGCGTAATAGTAGTTTACGATTTCACGTCGCAAATGTTTAAATCCATTTATATGATGATTAAAAATCAAAATTTCTTGAAATAAGAAAACGATCGGGATTTAATTTAGTAGATTTTGAAATATGAGCAAATCAAAATTTTAAAACAATCGCGCTTTGGCGGTTCGGAAACAAAGCGATAAATTCTTTAAAATGGATATTTTTAATTTTTTTAAAATATGGAATAAATTCTATGAATATGTTAAAATGTTTTAAAAGAGATTTGGTTATAAAAATGGATTTCTAAATGATAGAAAAGTTTTTTTTTGATCAAACAAGCCTTAAAAACACTATTTGCGGCACTTTTTTTGGCAGTTTTAATAACTTTTGTTAAACTTAAGCATTCTTTCCTATATCTTTTATAAATGTTTTCAAATAAATAATTATTTATTTTAAAGATAATGTGGAGGTTTAAAATTACTTTTAAAGGAGACTAAATAAATGATTTAAAGAAAAACTATTATAATCAAGTGATTTAATCTTGGCTCTAAAAGCCGATGAGTAGACTGGATTTTTCTATTTGTGAGATCCGAACATGAGGTGCTTAAACTAAGGAGATGTTCAGAAGCAATCAGTGCCTTAGCTCATCTGTCCTCTTTCTTGGATGAGGGATAGATAAGGTCGAAGTGTCGAAAATGAGGCAAGTATAAAAGATTCGATTTTTTCAAATTTAATACAACCTAGATTATGTAGAAATAACCTTCTTCTACTTATTATTGAATTTCAAGGTGGGAACCAGCACTATCCATGTGAATTTAAATGGTGATTCCACCATTATTCGATGGATAGTAAAGGTTGAATACGAAAATTTATATTGGATAGAATTAGTATAATTCCTATCTACCCTTTTTTACCTAATAAAGTTTTGCAATGTGATTTATGAGAGATGATTTTGATTTGATACTTTCAAAGTTAATGAGAGGTTTAATTATTCTGCATATGTTTAAAGATTTATACCTCTAAAAGAGATATTTTATTTGATAAATGATATTGGTGAATAAATGATAATCAGCCTTAACCTCTTTTATCGATGATTGGTCAGAAGGAGCAGGCATCAGATTTGCTTTGGCATGTGTGCAAAATGATAGGGGGTTCTCGCATTGTGTTTGGTGGCGAGTAGGAGAATCTTACCCCTACATGTCCTCCGGGTTGGTGCAGTCGAGTGACTGGCCATAAAAGCAAATGATGAGGTACTAGTGTGAGCCATGGTGGTTGTACCCACTGTTGGAGGGCCATAGGGCCGGTCGTCAAATTTGGTATTAAAGCTTAGGTTGAGCGAACACTTGACCTAATAGGGGTAAATTCTCTTTAGAGATAGGGTTAGTAATACCCTAGGATAAGTAACTCATTAGATAGGGTTACTAACACCCTATAGTGAGTTGAGAGTATTATATAAGAGTGCTATTTGTTAATGAAATATAAAAATGATTTTTTTAAATATGGTAAACAAAATAATTTTACCTAAGGTCATATTTTCAATATAAAGAATATATTTTGGAAAATATAGTTAGTTATGATATTAAAATCATAAATTGGATAATTGTTTTAACAAAAAAGTTAGTTAAATCAAGAATATAACATCTTGTGATTAGAATTTCACTATTTGACTGTAAAAAATTTAATAACGATATTGAGAGGATTAAGAATAGAGAGGAAAACCTAAGATAATGAGAACTTTTATTTAAATTTATTTTTCTTAGAAAGGATTTTGAAAGACGATGATAAAAATGGTTAACAAACATTCTTAAAAGAATCAAAAGGATTTTTTAAAAGTGATAAAACATTTTGATAAAGATCTCGATTTGTTTCCTACGTGTTGATCAAACCTTGGTTTGAAAAGCAGTATACTTGTTAAGTTAGGATAAATATTAGTGTCTGCTTCTTAATATTTGTTGTTATAATTGTAGAATCCATATGGAGGGAAGTATTCAAAAGGAGAAACCTCAAGAGAAAATTAGGGTGAGAAAGATGATCTAGTCATTCGTTTAAGTGGTGAGGAAGAATCCATAGAAGTGGAATATAATCCGTATACTCGTACATACGAAGATGGTTACCCAATAGCGGGATGCTTATACCTCCCCTAACTTCAGATCTGGTCATAATATCTAGTGACGCAGAGGCCGCTCTGGCCTTAGAAAGGAGGGGGAACATTGACCATGCCAGTTCAGAATCCAAACTTGAAGAAGAACCCATAGAGGAAGAGTATGAGCTAGAGGAGAATGCAAATGATATAATATCAAATTAATCGAACCACAATAGTGGGTGCAACAATATCATATGCTAGATGGATGGGGATCATGTTATCTGGTGCTAGGAGTCATCAAGTTCATACATTCATTAGGATAACATAGAAGATGATGAAGTGGAAGCTAAGGAAGAAGCTGGGGAGGAATTCGAGAACCCCGAGGAGATGAGAATGCAAGGATTGGAGGAATTAGAGGAAGTGGAAATGTTACAGGAAGTACCAGCCAAACTTGGACATGTTCCATGAAATCAGCCTTGGCTACCATATGTGGAGGATGAGACATAGCAAATGAAGACAAAAATGAAGCCGACGACGAACAAGAAAGTGAGGATGAGGATACTGCGGAAGAATCATTGGATTTTGGATATTGGAGTGCACCATCGACAACAGATTAGGAATGATGATTGAGATTGTGATTGAAGACTAGTTATATCTACATAATATTAAGTGTTAAGTGGTAGATTATAAGTATGGTGTGATAAGGTAGTGTTGTAGTTAATCACATATTAGTATTTGTATTATGAACTTCTATTAGGTACACAAGTAGGATTGGGATGACTTAAGGACGACCCAATTATGGTACAAATGATGGATGTAAGATATAAAGTTGTATAATAGAACTATGGTCTTTCATTTTGACTTCATTTATTTGCAATTATACAAGTAACTTAAGAAAATTTATAAGAATTCTTGATAAAGGAAATAAATTATAATATGAGGAGTTTATTATAATTTTAGAAACAAAAGGTTATTTATAAATTTAATGAATTATTTTGAAAATGTTTTTTTTAGAAACTGTTAAGATATGTTTATAGAAAAGAAATGTCTTTATAAAAGAGTTTGAATCAAAGTTAAGATTTATGAAATGTTTTCATAAAATATTTTGGGAAGGTTAATAAGCATGTATGAGGTACATGTATTATTTAGTCCCATGATTCAATCTAAGATTCGAGTGTAGAAATTTAAGGTGTTTACACCAGTCCAAAAAGGGTTTATCAGTCGATTCTTGACGATGAACATTGATGAGAATTTATGGTTGGATACTTGAGTTTTCTATCATAATTGAGGGCTATGCAAGAAAAACTAAAATTCTGTTTGAAAAGCCTGATCGGAGTACGCACTAGAGGATCAGGGGATCAATACTAGTTCAGAAGTAAAGTTGTGTATTCGAATAGTAGATAAAATTAGATATTGCATACGAATGATCTATATACGTCGTACGGGTGTAAGTTTAAAAATAAACATTTTAGGCAAATACCTTTGGGTTTTGCGTTGTAATTGTGAGAACGAAATTCTTTTGAGGAAGGGAGTCTCTAACGACCCGCAAATTTATCACTTTGATAAATTATATTTATTTTAAGTATTTGAATATAAGCTTTTTTAACATAAATTATGATGATTTGAACAATAAATAAGAATGGAAACTTATTAGCGCAAGTATTTACAAAAGATATACATTTGGAAAAATATTGATAAAACAACCGAAAATTGTTTTATCGATAAACAGCTTTATAATTATCAGAAGTCACGCACAGAGCTGGATACATACACTTATTTATCCATTCAAATATGAATATAAAATAAAATTGATTCACCAATAATAGCATCATATTTAATAATTGATTTACGGATTTAAATTAAGATTTAATGATTTAATAATTATTCAAATAATTGTTTTCAAATGATAAAATTTCATTTAAATTAGTTATGAAGTGATGGTAAACCATTTATAATAGGTTTATAAAGATATATTTGACTTGAAACTATAATAAAAATTGGTATCGCTTTATCAATATAATAGCACTTTCTGTAAACAATTGTTAATGTTAATTTATATGGTTTTATAATTCAAATGAGATCATTTTAATTAATAATGGTGGAAAATTAGTTTTTGATTTTTGTTTACATTTATATGTAAATTAATTTATAAGTGAAAATGTGACTAGGAATCGTCTTTTCGATTTTCAATGGTTTAACGAACGAACGTTGTTCAAGGTTGTTGCAACCTTGTTTATATGCCTTGTGCACATATATAACATACACATGTACACCCTAATATATACATGAACATATATACATACAACTATACAATACATATACACTTATACAAACACACATGTACACACACGTTACAAAAATATCTAAGATATTTTCACACTTAAAAAGCAAACTTCACTTCACTCTTACACACATCAACTCACACACAAGGGGGAGACCTTTCCTTGTGCCTTGAGGTGATGGGAAGGGTGCGGGCAAGGGCATTTTGGTCCATGCAGAATTGGATATTTAATTTCAAAATTTTCTTATAAATACCCGTCCATTCGTACATAATTTTAACACCATTCTTCATCTTCTTCTTCCTCTTTCCCAAGCTATGTTAATGACTTCTCTACTTGAGAAATTTATGAAGAAAAATAGTGGAAAACGAAATTAAGTTAAAATAGTATTGGTGTGTGTATATGTACGTGTGTGTATTGTCAAATCACTTCAAAACAAGCTCAAAACACTCTTCTCCTCCTTCCAAACTCATGGCCACCACTTCCATCACCATTAGCCAAGCCCATCTCCACTTGCAAGCTTAGGCCGTGGCTATCCAAATGTCCCTGGCTCGATTCCATAAGCTTTGGTTCGATCTTAGCGAAGCTATAGTCCATTTTCATCAGCCCAATATCCAATGAAGAAACTCTAATTATATTATGATATTTTGAAAGATATATATGTTTGGATATGCTTGGTTGTGATGATTATGAGCCATGTTTGGATATGATAATATGTTTGGTTGGATGCGTAAACAATTCACGTTTAATACACGTCGAATATCACAAAAGAAATCACTTTCCTTTAGAAAATGAAATATTGTATATGAGATTGTTAAACCTCTTTAAAATGGTTTAAAATGATTTAAAAATGTTTTATAAACATCTCAATGTTTCGATAAAGTTTGGAAAGGATATGGAAAATTAGTTAAAATAGACGTGTCACATAATGGTAGGTCATGATTTTGCGCCGTAAAAGTTTAAATCCATTTATACGATGGATTTTAAGTCGGAATTCTTTGGAATATGAATTTTTCGAACTCTTATAATCATAGTTTTCAAAAAAATAAAAAGTTTTAAATTTCGTTTAGTAGATTTAAAAATATGAGCAAATCAAGATTTCAAAATAATCGCGCTTTGGCATTTCGTAAATCAAAGTGATAAATTCTTTAAAATAGATATTTTTAATTCTCTTAAAGTATGGAATAAATTCTATAAATATGTTATAATGTGTTAAAAGAGATTTGAGTTATAAAAATGGATTTCTAAATAACAGAAAAGTTTTTTGATCAAATAAGCCTTAAAAGCACTATTCGCGTCACTTTTTATAGTAGTTTTTAATAAATTTTAAAATATAGCTTTAAACTTAGAATTCTTTTCCAAATATTTTATAAATGTTTTGAAATAAATAATTAAGTATTTTAAAGATAATGTGGAGGTTTTAAATTACTTTTAAAGAAGTTTAAACAAATGATTTAAAGAAAAGCTGTAATAATTAAGTGATTTAATCTTGGCTCTAAAAGGCTATAAGTAGACTGGATTTTACTATTTGTGAGATCTGGACATGAGTTGCTTAAATGATGGAGATTTTCATGAGCAACTAGTGCACTGGCTCACTTGGTCTCTTTCTTGGGCGAGGGATAGATAAGGCCGAAATGTCGAAAATGAGACAAGTATAAAAGATTCATGTTTCTCCAAATTTAATATGATTTGGATTGTGTAGAAATAATCTTCTTATACTTGATATTTAATTCCAAGGATGGAACCCGTAGTGTTCATATGAATTTAAAAGGTGATTCCACTGTTATTCGATGGATAGTGAAGGTTGAATATGGAAATTGATATTGATTATAATTAGTGTAATTTCTATTGACCCTTTTTACACAATTTTGCAATGTGATTTATGAGAGATGATTTTAATTTGGTTTTTCCAAAGTTAAAGAGTGGTTTAATGATTTTGTATATACTGGAAAAGAGATTTAAAGATTTATATATCAATAAAAGATATTTTATTTAATAAAAGATATTGATAAATGAAATGATAATCACCCTCAACCTTAACATCTTTTATCGATGATTGGTCAGAAGGAACTGAGATTGAATTTGGATGATTCCTATCTGAAAACCACTTCAAACCAATTTACGCATTCGAGGGTGAAGATATGGAACGATAATAAATTAGAAGATGAAATGTAGGGCTGCTTGTCACTGACCCTCGGGGGAAATTTCTGATATCATATATATGTAGCATTAGTATCTTCATTTGATCTTCGATGCAAGGGCTGCTCGCCGCTAATCCTATGGGTGATTCCCGACAGAATGTAGTAGAGAGTTTCTTTGCTTTGTTCTATTTTTGGATAACTTGCATGGACGAATGTCTGACATTGCATTTCTAACATACACATATATTTATTTTTACAAACGTACACCAATTTGATGGTGTAGAAAGTAACTTTATTACACTTAACATCCTTCTTCAAAATGTACGAGCTCAGAGGTTGTACATTTGTGAAAATCAATAATGTGTGATGGAATTGACAATACGGCATTCAAAGTGAAATGTGCTATGTGAAAGGTAATCATTATCTCAGGCATCATCACCTAGAAATGGTTTAAACAGGGCATGTCGTAAGGCTATGTGGTTTGCAATCATTAGGGTTTAGTCATCTTCTTTCTAGATTATGCTCTATATATCAGGTATATTGTGTATGCTATGAAAGCTATTGGATATGTCGGAAACGATTAGGGCGATGTCATATTCGGTTCTATCCGCCACAAGATAGGTCTATGGGTAGGTTGTCTTGATAGGTGCAGAGGTTTCAAAGGTACTGGTCCTCGATGCATCCCTCCAAAGATACTAACCAACTGGTTAGTATTATAATCGGCAATTATGGCTTCAAGAACATATCCAGTTTACAGTAGGGATCCTGTATTCCGAGTTCATGAAAACAGCAAGTTAAATTCAGGTAGCTTATTATATAAGTAGACCAATCTGTTAATAGTACAATGCTTTTGTCAGTCTGTAGTCACATAATAAATTGTTTAATGGTGCATGCAAAATCAAAGTTAATGTCCAAATCAGAATAGGTTTTAATAGAAGCAGATAAGATTTTAGTTAGTTTACAAAGTATTGAAGGTGTTAATGTATAACAAAAAACATTTGAATTCACAAATTTAAACTGTTGGAAATTGGCATCATATTTCACAAATATTAACGGGAACCTAGTTAGTGGCCAAGATTTTATTCGTAATACATCCGACGATGCAACGATAGAATTAATAAAAAGTTAAGAATACAATAGCAAATTCATCCAAAAGGTCAAAACTCTGTCCCATCATTTGACAGCAAATATTTTTTTTTAATGATAGTAGTATAAACTACACAATCGGTCATAGACATGTCGTGGTATCATAGCATGTTGAATTGCAAGGGTCATATTCGGTAATGTTAGATTTTTATAAAAGCGATTAGCATTTTCAAATTAAGGGAAATGTTCACATGTGAATACAGGTTTGAAATATTAGTTGTCACATGGTTACTGCTAACCTAATATGTAGTAGTACAGTTCATCCAAACATATTTATTACCAAACTACCATACCATTTTAAGACTTTGTAATGCATGCAGTAGCCACAAATGGCATGAAAGGCACATACTAAGTTACAAAACGTAGTATCATTTTAATGCAAGTTTACTATTCTATAACCGTAAGGTTCAATCATCTATGTTCCAATTATATTTAAGTCAAATTCTCAAGTAAATTAAAATAGAACCATACTTCGATTCTTGCCTATATTAGCTACAATGTAATAAGTAAGCATCACAATTGAGAAATATGTTGACAGTCAAGTGAGTGCAAGTGATCATGTTGGCCATTAATATTGTAACAATCAAGGCTTGAAATTTAATTAATTGGACAAATGGAAGCAACATAGAGTTAATCGTTTTTATTGTACTCTTAGGAACATGTGTAGCCAGGAATATTGTAGCACGGTCGTATCCAACCAACACTACAACATTGTTATAAAGTGTGAAGTGTGGTAAAATAATTTAAACGGGGCACGAATGTGAACTTATTTGACATCTAGTGTATTCATAAATAAAATGTAGTATTAGGTGTTTGGGGTTTTAAAAGAAAGAGTTGATGGGCAACTGACAAATTTATTGTTATACGTCTAGTATACCAAAACAGAGAATAATCAATTATAAACTCGTCGCACAAGTTTATAAATCAGATTTCCACTACACTGAAATTCTGTAGTAATTATTATAACAATATGAATGTTGTAAATAAATTACAACAACAGCGTTATACTATTTTGAATAAATAGTATAACCAGAATAACGGATAGAATATAAAATAATGTATATAAATATACAATCACACTAGAATTCTAACCGGATTATGTATGAGGCTCCTCGTAACGATTTCCTTAAGAATTTTATTTCAAAATTCTCCCAAGATACAACAGGCATATTCTACTCGAGATAGTAATGAGTATACCACTCTGTGATTTTGATTATAAGAACAACAGTTATTAGAAGAGAAGAGATAAGAAAATTCAGTGAGAAAAGTGATCAGTTTTCCTCCTTATTTATAGTTGGTTTGTATCCCTTCGAACTGTCGCGTCTATACCCATTTGTCCAAACGGCCGCGCCTGTTGCTTTTCATCGCACATGCCTGCTGTTCGGCCGCGTCTCCTCAGTCGGGCCGCACCTGTTCGTTTGCGCGTGCTTCAGAAGTCGTGTCTCTTCAGTCCCCGCGTCCGTTTTTACCCGCCCGCTGCTTCCCTTCATATTCCAGGCCCATCCCAGTTTCAGCCGAAGCCCAAAAACTGTTAGACAATGGCCTAGCAAAAGAATGGTCATTTTAGACCCATACCCGTACCCGTAAGCGGCCCGGCCCGGCTCGGACGGACGGCGGCGGCGCGCGTGTGTGGTGTGATGCATGATCTCACTCCTCACAACAAAGCATACATTTGGGATCCCCAGGCCCCCAACCTCCTCATGAGAATATTATATATAAACCACTATAGCTTTCAATAATTTGGAGATGTGGGACTTTGTATATTTCATTCATCTTATTAAGGAATCCCAACAATCCCCCACATGAATGATAATATACATATCGCCCAGAAAAAGCGTAATATCACAGAGTATATATGGAATTTATGCTTTATCGTGGATAAGTAGATATTTCACTTTGAACTTTCCCTAGTTAAAACTTATCAGATCGACTTGGCTAATCGGTGAAATATTTCATCTTAAACCGTCGGCCTGTATTGTATATCCAAACAATAAGCTTTACGAAGCATTGATTCCATTCTCATCCAATCTCTTGTTTGGGTTCATTTTGGTCCTGAACAATTTTCGGTTCTGCGAGTGTTTTAGAGAATAAAAGCCTTTGAATATTCTCATAGAGCCGACCCAGCTCACACTAACATAGGTGATCGCAACCATTAAGAGTATCCTACATATACCCCACTTGTTATTTCCAAGATATGGTCATCAGTAAAAAACATAGTTTTAACCTTTAAATACTTTTGTAGGCATGCATTTATATTGTGCACCATAGGAATGGAGTTGGACCAAGTCGAGACAAATGCATTACTTCTTGAGTTACTCATAACTGGTTTGCCTATTGATCCTAGTCCGTGGGATCTCCAGTCGCTGGGATAGGTTTCCGTATAAGGTAACTCTTGTTGGTTTAGTCTTTTAAATCCATTCCCCTCGATGCGCAGTCAATTTTCTCTCTTGATAAACCTTTAGTAAATGGATCCGCTAGGTTATATTTGTTCTCACATAATCTATGGAAATAGTTCCATTTGAGAGTAACTGCCTAATTGTGTTATGGCGTCGACGAATGTGTCGTGACTTTCCATTATACACAAAGTTTTGTGCTCTACTTAGTGCGGCTTGGTTATCGCAGTGTATGCATATGGCCGGTACAGGTTTAGGCCAGAATGGAATATCTTCTAAAAAGTGATGAAGCCATTCTGCTTCTTCGCCTGCTTTATCTAATGCAATGAACTCTGATTCCATAGTGAATCGAGCTATGCATGTTTGTTTAGTAGATTTCCATGACACTGCTGCCCCTGCTAGGGTAAAGACATAACCACTCGTTGATTTTGATTCCTCTGAATCTGCAATCCAGTTTGCTTCACTATATCCTTCTAAGACGGCAGGATATTTTCCATAATGTAAGGAATAGTTAGTGGTATTTTTTAAATATCCAAGCACTCTCATTAGTGCTTTCCAGTGTTCCTTCCCTGGATTGCTTGTATACCTGCTCAAGCGACTTACTGCATAAGCTATATCAGGTCTTGTGCAATTCATGAGATACATGAGACATCCTATCACACGAGAATATTCCAGTTGCATTACACTCTCATTAGTGTTTTTATGCAGTACTTCTGATGGATTAAAAGGTGTATTTACTCCTTTAGTTCCAAAATTTTAAAATCTTTCAATCACTTTTTCTACATAATGTGATTGAGATAACTCAATTCCATTAGGTGTTCTTATTATTTTTATTTCCAAAATAACATCTGCAACACCCAAGTCTTTCATGTCGAAATTGTTGATCAACATTTTCTTTATGGTCTCAATTACCTGAGTATTTGGACCGTATATTAGCATATCGTCCACTTGTAGACAGATCATCACATATGATTGTCCAAGTTGTTTATAATAAACACATTTGTCACATTCATCTATACGAAAACCATTTCTCATCATGACACTATCAAATTTTGCGTGCCATTTCTTTGGAGCTTGTTTTAGTCCATATAATTATTTGACTAATCTACAGACTTTGTTTTCATTTCCTTTGGAAACAAATTCCTCAGGTTGCTCCATGTAAATCTCCTCATCGAGATTTCCATTTAAGAATTCTGTTTTTACATCCATCTGATGAATCTCTACATTATAGATGGATGCAATTGCTATTAGCATTCTTATAGAGGTTATTCGTGCTACCGGCGTATATGTATCAAAAAAGTCTACTCCTTCTTTTTGACGATATCCTTTGGCTACTAATCTGGCTTTATACTTGTCGATAGAGCCATCTGCTTTCATTTTCTTCTTGAAAATCCATTTGCAGCCAATTGGTTTTATTCCTGGTTGAATATCAACAATTTCTCAAGTTTTATTACTTAGAATTGAATCAATCTCACTTTGGATTGCTTCTTTCGAACATGAGGACTCAGAAGATGACATTGCTTCCTTGTACGTTTGAGGTTCGTGCTCTAATACATATGTAAAAAAGTCGGAACCAAATGTTTTGGAAGTTCTAGCCCTTACGCTTCTTCTTGGTCTAACATCCTCAATTTGATGATGAGTTTCATCTTCATGTGAATCGTTTGATTATTCCCTTGTCCTTTTTGGGACATTATTTCCTTCATTCCTTTTGTGCGGAAACACATCTTCAAAGAATGAGACATCTCTTGATTCAATGATTGTATTTACATGAATATCAGTTATATCAGACTTGAATACCAAAAATCTATAGGCACTACTATTTTGGGCTGGCCCAAGATAATAACAATCTACCGTTTTTGGTCCAAATTTGACTCTCTTGGGAGGCGGAACTGGAACTTTTGCCAAGCACCCCCACACTTTGAGGTATTTAAAGCTTGGTTTGTGTCCTTTCCATATCTCATATGGAATTGTTCCCATTTTATTGTGAGGAACTTTGTTTAATATGTGATTAGACATATTTAAGGCTTCCCGCCACAAGTTCGTCGGTAGACCAAAAGTTAAAAGCATGGCAGTAATCATGTCTTTTAACATTCTGTTCTTCCTCTCGGCTACACCATTTTGTTGTGGTGAATATGGAGCTGTTGTTTGATGAATTATACCATTTTTGGCAGAGAACTGTTCAAATGGTGATTCATATTCTCCACCTCGATCAGATCTTAGTTTCTTGATCTTTTTATTTAATTGATTTTCTACCTCAGCCTTGTATTTTATAAACGCTGTTATTGCTTCATATTTACTATTTAAAAGATATATATATCAATATCGCGTATAACCGTCAATAAAAATAATGAAATACTTTTTCCCACCTCTTGTAGGTAGTGATTTAAAATCACATAAATCTGTATGTACCAAACCTAATGGTTCGGTGCTTTTGTCAACAGATTTAAATGGTTGTTTGACTATTTTTGCTTCTACACATGTCTCACATTTGTAGTTCTTATCTACTTGGAATTTTGAAATTAATCCCAAGTTTGATAATGTTTTCATTTTGCGGAAATTTATGTGTCACAATCTATCATGCCATAGTAAAATTTCGTGCTCAAGCAAATAAGAAACTTCAATTTTATTAATAGAACAATCAGAATACATATTTTTGTTGTCGACAACGGCTACATTTGCCTTAAATAGGTGTAACGACCCAGGATTTTTATTAATTAAAATTTGAATATTTAATTAATTTTAAATATTAATAAGTGAATTTATAAATCGAATAAATTTTATTTCAAATAATTGGATTTAACTGGATAATTAAATCGATAATTTAATATGTGAAATTATGGAAATAATTGAAAATTGAGTTAAATATGATTGAAAATGATTTGTAAAATTTTATTTTATCATATTGAAGTTAGAAAGATATTTTAGAACTTTTAAAATCGAATTAAAGGTTTATCTGTGAAAATTGAATATTTTACTATTTAATCGACTAGTGAAAATAGTCAATTTTTGAACAGTCTCAGAATTGGACGAAACTAGTTCCATTGGATCCGTAATAGTTAGTTATTACCGGATTTCAATTTTCGTGTCAATCGGAGTTATCGTTTGATCGCGGCAGCTCGAAACGCATCGAATTATTTTTAATATTTATTTGGCGAGTTAAAATAGCCATTTTTCAAAAAGTCTCGGATTTCGACGAAACCAGTTTCATCGGATCCGTAATGTGATATTATTGTAAGGTTTCAAATTTCGTGTCAATTGGATTTACCGTTTTTCCGGTACAAATTAAAACGCCTAGAAAATCGTTTAAATCGGTTTAATTAAATTGAACGTTTATTGCCATAACTCGCACAGATGTCCGAATTAGCTTTCGAAACCTGTTCCATTGTGTCCGGAACGCGGGGTAAACCTTCGGAATTTCCGGAATGAATAGTGTTTCGTTCGATTCCTATAAATAGACCATCTACTTCACAAATAAAAAAAAAAAAACTAAACCTAACCCTAGCCGCCGTCTCCAGAACCAAAGGCCAGAAATGTTCGATCTTTCCCCCTTAATCTCTCCCAATCTATAAACAATTAGCAAATGTTGTCAACTACAACATTGTAGAGCATCTCGTGCTCTATCGATCTGTACGGTTGTGATCGAGTTTCGTTGCCAGGATCGTCGACAGGATGGCCGCGTTTGGGGTCAGTTGCGCACGTGTTTTCTCGTGCCATGGGGGGCCGAGCTTGGCTGGGTGGCAGCCGAGTGAAGTGGAGGAGGCGAGCTTCGTGTTGCAAGTTGCTGATCGTGTTTTCGTCGAGCGAGGAAGTGGCGATATCTAAACCTAATTTGTATAAGTGGGTTCGGCTATATGGTGCTTGCGTGAACGAAGAAGATGGATGGGGGGGAGACGCACGGATCTGAAGGGAGTAGTGGATGGACGGCCCAGATTGCTTAGGTTTAAAAATAAAAATTTATGTTATAAAATTTGTAAATAAAAATTCGTATAACTTCATAAATTCATATCTTTTTCATGCGATGTCGAAACCGCGCGAAACCAGTTGCGTTGGAATCGTATGGACGAGCACTACGCGATGGAATTGGATTGGAGTCGTTTAGAGTTAGTGAAAATTTCGTGTAAAATTAAACGTCCGTTTAATTTTATTCGAAATAAATCGCTAAAACGAAATTGAAATCAAGGTGAGAACTTCTCACTCAATCGAATCAGTTTCGATTTTTATTTTAAATAGTTAGATTTAAAATACTTGAATGCATGTTTGAATGATGATTGTTATCTATTGATTGTTAAAATAGACATTATACGCCGTTAGTAAGCGGATGTTATTTATTAAAAACATATACCGCGAATATTTCATAAACAGTGAAATTGGTATTATATATAATAGCAATATATATATATTGGCATATGTATATATTGCAGTTGTTGATTTCCCGTATTTTTTAGCGGATGAGACCCTATTGCGCCGTCTATTAAGCGGATAATATTTTAAATCCCATATACCGCGATAATTCCGTACTGGAGCGGAATTGGTATTGTGCTAATGTTTTTGGATGCAGGAAACAGGTTGGAGGGATCCAACTGGATTCCTCAACAGTATTTATTTGATTTCAGATATTTTGATATTTGATAGACTATCATATCGATATATGATATCGTTGTTGTCGTGATTGACTATTTGGTGTGTAGCATCATTGGACCAAACTTTGGAACTTTAAAAGGATTTCAAAGTGATTTTTGAAAATATACTATATGTTTGGAAATTGATTCATTTTAAATAAATAAACGTTATAATTTTTAATGTTATAAAAATTATGATTTTTGAGAAATACGGTTAAAGATTGATTTTTGAGAAAATATGGGTTAATGATTTTATAAAATAGTGTAAATTGGATTTTTGAATTTATTATAAAAAAGTTTAAAAATAGGATTTATAAAATTTGATTATTTTATAAATCAAAATGATGAAGTTTTTAAAGGAGTTTAAAGACGTTTTGAAATATTAATATAAATTGATTTATATAAAAGATTTATAAAATTGATAATTTATAAATGAAAATATTGGAATTATAAAACGAGTTTTTATAAGTGTTAGAATGAATTGTGAATGAATTTCATAAATGAATGAAATTTATAGAATTATAAACGGTGAAGTTATAAATGGAATTTTATAAGCAATAGGTTTATAGAATTTATAAAGTTATTAAAAGAATGGTTTTGGATAAATAATTGAATCTTATAAGTTATAAGGTTTATAATTATGAAGTTTAAAGGAACGATTTTGTAAAATAATCGTTTTATAAGCATTTAACTTATAATATGAACTTTTGTTATATAATTGAGTTATAAATTGAATAGGTTAATAAAGGAATTTATAAAAGGAAGTTGTTATAAAATAAATAATAAAGGAATTTATAAACGTTGTTTTATAAATTCGCCAACGACTTATTTTGATAAGTAAATTGTTGAAACTTATTTATGAAGTTATATTCACGTTTTAGAAGTGAATAATCCTTTAAAATGAAACGTATAGAAATGATGAAATTGTTAACGTAGTATATTCACGTTTTTGAATAGTGAATAATATGTTAAAGAAATTGTTTTGAATGTGATGTTTTAAATAGAATTAAAACGATCTAACGATGTTTTACATTGTGTTGAGATTCGAAACCATAGATTTCAACATTTATTGTTGAAATAGATGTTTTCGAGAAATAAAAGGAAATGGTGGACTATAACACTATTGTTATAGTAAATGATTTCCGAAAGGAAATGTTTTGTATAGTATTGGGATTTATATATATCTATTTTAATTTCGAATCCCTATACTAGTGATTTTGGGTTGTCGTAACGATGTTTTACGCAACATTCGTTTTGGCCCAAATAAATATGTTTAAGAGAATGATTTCCTTAAAGAATGAAATATATACTTAATCTCGATTTAAGTATATTGAATATTTTCCAAGTGTTGAAATTAAATGGATTGAGAATTACTTAATAAGTAAGTATGGAAATGTTTTTCCAATATAAAGTGAATATTTTGAGAATTTATCTTTTTGAAGATAAATTGAAAATGAATAATTGAAATCGTATATTCATAGGTATTGTGAAATATAAATTCACTATGGAATTTATAAAAGAAAAGGGAATTCGTTTAAAGATAAATATTGATTTATTTTTGAAGTGTGAAAATTATATATCTAGTAAAGATATTTTTGGAAAATAAATAATTTGGAAAATTATTTGGAATCTGGTGATGTGTGCATATCCATTGATAGTTCAATAACCGACTATCAATATTTACCTTTGAAAGGTATTTGTTGTGATTTTTTGAATTTGAATGCTACACTTATTTTTGAATAAGCGCTCGCTATTCGGGTTTACCGGGAAAGGACCATGGGGTCGTATAACCCATTCCGAATAGTGATACGACGTAATGTATAGCATTGAAGATCGGTGTTGAAGACCCGGTATTTGCGAGAGCGATAGGATGACCTGTCGATTGACTCTGCACCGAGTTGCTCCGGTATTGAGTTCTCCATATGTGATGGGAAATCTGATCAGGATTGTGGATATCCGGATTGCAAGGACTTCTTTGTAAGTGCCTTCGGTTCTGTTCGAGCCCAGAACAGACTTGTATGGATTGTATGTCTGACATTACAAATTGAGATATAAAGACGATTTCTTTCAAATATATTTCTGTTGGTGGCGGAGAATTTATTCTTTTAGCTTAACACCCTTCTCTGAGACGTACGAGCTCAGAGGTTATGTAGTTGAATGTATCAGCGATATATTCCCAATTTGGTAATGTGACATGCTGAGTGTTGCTGTGAAATGATCATTGTGTTGATTATTTGTGATAGGATCATTTATTTGATCGTCTATCTTGGTGATCATTTCTATGATCATTTGTTGACCCAAAGCATGGCTTTTGTATAAAGTATGTTTTTGTGGACGTGACTTCGTCGAGCCTCACACCTCGGGAATGGTCAAAACAGGAAAGATGCGGCAAGGTTATGAGGGTAGCGCCCTTTAGGATATGTGCATTTCCTTCTGGAAAAGGGTGGTATCATGGTATGGAGCCCAGATACTTACTCATGTTGAAAACACTTTATGATTGTGTGAATTGATTGCGAGCGCTCGGTGAAAGGTCCCAAAGGACCGGGGGATGGCATATTCGGTCAGTTGTTACTCAGTTAGGGGTAACCTGGCCTTGTGTTGGTAGAGATCCGGTTTGGTTCTCGGGGATGTCCATCCAGAGGCATTCTCATGTGGCAATGGGAAGTTCCTTGGCCTGATCATTCGTTGGAAATCCAAAGAAACAATACGAGACTTGTACGGTTTTAGTTGTAGAACCTGCCATTTAATATGATAGCTATAGTAAGCATACTATAATGGTACCTATGCTGGCGAAGATTTATATTCTACTTTCGAAATATTTTCCTACACTATGCACTAATAATAATATCAAATGTTTCTTTTTAATGCGTATCAAGCATCTTTGACTATCATAAGGAGAAATCTCCTCCGATTCTGCGTTTGCATTGTGTGTGCGGCTGGAGGTCTTATGGTAGTCTCATTTTTAAAAGCATTGCGAATTGACTTAAAAAAAAATATTCCTCTATTTTGATTTTTAAAGATAAATAAACTGTTTTGAGTTATCACACCAGTCACATGACTGACTCGGAGTTTATTTTTTTCCTTCCTAAACTCTGGGTGCCCACCAATTTCCACACGGGCAGTCAAGAGTTAGGTTTATCAGGATATTCTGGATATTCTGGAGTTGCTGGAGGCAAGATGGATGGCATGGCGTATTACTAGTATATAGTATTTCTTTTGCGCTGTTTGATGTTGTTGATTGTTATTGTTGTTGTACACTCTGATGTTATGAAATGTAATGAAATGTGATGTAATGTAATAACTGATATAGTTCTTTGTTTAAAGATTATCCATTTATTATTATATGTTGTTCCGCTGCGAATTGTGAGATTCTGTTATTGTTCTGTTGTTTTCTTTTCTATTCCGTTCTATTTTCTGTTTTCTTTTCCCTCTATTTTCTTCTCCCTATTCTCTATCTTTCTCTCTCTTCTTCTGTCTTTTCCTCTTTCTTAGACATTGATAATTCGTATTTCTGTTCATCTTGAATTAATCTATGGAGATTAGTGTATATTCAAGGGGTACAGATTTGCGGGTCTTCACAGGTGGTATCAAAGCATATGGTTAAGCGACAACCATGGTTCTGTTGGGTATTACTCATTAGAGATAGAGTCGGTAGTACTCTAGAATGAGTTTGAGTGTAATAATAGCTATGAGAGCGTATTTGTTAGTGTATATAAAATTGTTTTATATTGTGATGATTGGTTTATTGAGTGGCATATGAACCTTCGTCAGCGCGGTTTGCAAAACTATGCCGAAGGGGTTTTATAAACATTTGAATAGAACAATTCGACATAATATTGTTTTAAATTGGGTATATGAAATAATTTTACCTTGAGTATATTTTATATATAAAGGAATAATTTTCAGAATTATTAAAGTATATAAGTTGATTGTTTAGTTGTTTGAATAGTCTAAATTAAAGAATTATTGTATAAGCAAAAGAATTATAAGAGTTGAATTATAATTAAAGTGATTTACAATTGTGAAATAAACTTATATATATATATAAGAAGTGAAACTATATGAAATTTGGGTTAAATATGAGTTGAAATAAAAATGAATTTAAAGTTAAACGGGAATTTACTTTAGAATTGGAAGCTGAATTGATTTATAAGTGGGAATTTAAGTTATGTAAAACCAAGTGATGTTTATAAAATGGAAGTATAACTTAAGAGATGTTGAATGAAGTTGATATTGATATCAAAGTAAATTAATAAAGTTAAGTGATAGATATGAACTTAGATTATGTAAATGAAATTCAACTTTTGTAATTGAATTGAATGAATGGATTGAATAATAATCAATTAAATGTGAATAATTGATATGAAATAATGAATGTAAGTGTAATTCATTAAAATGTAATGTTATTGGAAGTTGAATAGTTGAATGAAAATCAATTTAATTAAACCAATTGAAAGTAAAGGTGTTAAACCAAAATGAATAAAAGCAAAGGAATTTGGTTGTAATGAATATACATTGATTGTTATATGATTGTTAGATTGTATATAATTCATAAGTATTAATGAAATTGAAATTTAAATTAATTGAAATCCAATTTGAAGTTAAGTGAATCTTGAATAGAATTGAATTTGATTTGGAAGTGAACCAACTTGAGTATGAATTAGTAAATATAAACAAATTGAAAATAAATGTTAGAAACATCCACTGTAAATGAATCAAATGTGATTAAATTGAAAACCTATTTCATTGAATATTAATGAGAATATGAATGAATATTTATGGGTTATGGATGCTAGTTGGTTGATGTTTGCATTTGTTGCTTTTAATGCATTGCTATGTTGGCATATATAGTTATTATGTTGCTATATGTTGTGTATTGATACTATTTTCATATATACATGTTCTCATGTTGTTTGTTGAGTGTTTAGTAGGTGCGGATCGCGTTTGCTTCGCATTTGGAGCTCGCTTTCGCGCTATATTAGCCGTATATGCTCGCTAATAAAATATAAGGTACATATCTCGGATTACATATCGTACTTTTATACTTTTTTCCCTTCGGGATGCCTCATTACTTGATGAGATGTATATTTGTGATATATATACTGTCATTTTTTTTTCGGATCGAGCCGCGCAAAGGAGACTATGGCGAATTTTTCCGAAAATTTAAGGCGTTAGAAAAAATTTGAGAAAATTGGAAAGTTTTGAAAACTTTAATTTTGATTTGAAGTTGAAAGTTAAACAATAGTAATTGTTTTTGAAAAGATAACTAAGCATGATTGGAAAACTTAGTAAGTTATTATAAGAAGTTTGGCTATGAATTATGGAAAGCTAATAAATTCTATAACTTTTCTTACTTGTTAATTTCGAGGACGAAATTCTTTTAAGGAGGGAAGATTGTAACGACCCAGGATTTTTATTAATTAAAATTTGAATATTTAATTAATTTTAAATATTAATAAGTGAATTTATAAGTCGAATAAATTTTATTTCGAATAATTGGATTTAACTGGATAATTAAATCGATAATTTAATATGTGAAATTATGGAAATAATTGAAAATTGAGTTAAATATGATTGAAAATGATTTTTAAAATTTTATTTTATCATATTGAAGTTAGATAGATATTTTAGAACTTTTAAAATCGAATTAAAGGTTTATTTGTGAAAATTGAATATTTTAATATTTAATCGACTAGTGAAAATAGTCAATTTTTGAACAGTCTCAGAATTGGACGAAACAAGTTCCATTGGATCCGTAATAGTTAGTTATTACCGGATTTCAATTTTCGTGTCAATCGGAGTTATCGTTTGATCGTGGCAGCTCGAAACGCATCGAATTATTTTTAATATTTATTTGGCGAGTTAAAATAGCCATTTTTCAAAAAGTCTCGGATTTCGACGAAACAAGTTTCATCGGATCCGTAATGTGATATTATTGTAAGGTTTCAAATTTCGTGTCAATTGGATTTACCGTTTGTCCGGTAAAAATTAAAACGCCTAGAAAATCGTTTAAATCGGTTTAATTTAAATTGAACGTTTATTGCCATAACTCGCACAGATGTCTGAATTAGCTTTCGAAACCTGTTCCTTTGTGTCCGGAACGCAGGGTAAACCCTAGAAATGCTGGTTACGGCGCGTGAGTCGGAGTTAGGAATTTCCGGAATGAATAGTGTTTCGTTCGTTTCCTATAAATAGACCATCTACTTCACAAATTAAAAAAAAAAAAAAAACTAAACCTAACCCTAGCCGCCGTCTCCAGAACCAAAGGCCAGAAATGTTCGATCTTTCCCCCTTAATCTCTCCCAATCTACAAACAATTAGCAAATGTTGTCAACTACAACATTGTAGAGCATCTCGTGCTCTATCGATCTGTACGGTTGTGATCGAGTTTCGTTGCCAGGATCGTCGACAGGATGGCCGCGTTTGGGGTCAGTTGCGCACGTGTTTTCTCGTGCCATGGGGGGCCAAGCTTGGCTAGGTGGCAGCCGAGTGAAGTGGAGGAGGCGAGCTTCGTGTTGCAAGTTGCTGATCGTGTTTTCGTCGAGCGAGGAAGTGGCGATATCTAAACCTAATTTGTATAAGTGGGTTCGGCTATATGGTGCTTGCGTGAACGAAGAAGATGGATGGGGGGGAGACGCACGGATCTGAAGGGAGTAGTGGATGGACGGCCCAGATTGCTTAGGTTTAAAAATAAAAATTTATGTTATAAAATTTGTAAATAAAAATTCGTATAACTTCATAAATTCATATCTTTTTCATACGAGGTCGAAACCGTGCGAAACCAGTTGCGTTGGAATCGTATGGACGAGTCACTACGCGATGGAATTGGATTGGAGTCGTTTGGAGTTATTGAAAATTTCGTGTAAAATTAAACGTCCGTTTAATTTTATTCGAAATAAATCGCTAAAACGAAATTGAAATCAAGGTGAGAACTTCTCACTCAATCGAATCAGTTTCGATTTTTATTTTAAATAGTTAGATTTAAAATACTTGAATGCATGTTTGAATGATGATTGTTATCTATTGATTGTTAAAATAGACATTATGCGCCGTTAGTAAGCGGATGTTATTTATTAAAAACATATACCGCGAATATTTCATAAACAGTGAAATTGGTATTATATATAATAGCAATATATATATATTGGCATATGTATATATTGCAGTTGTTGATTTCCCATATTTTTTAGCGGATGAGACCCTATTGTGCCGTCTATTAAGCGGATAATATTTTAAATCCCATATACCGCGATAATTCCGTACTGGAGCGGAATTGGTATTGTGCTAATGTTTTTGGATGCAGGAAACATGTTGGAGGGATCCAACTGGATTCCTCAACAATATTTATTTGATTTCAGATATTTTGATATTTGATAGACTATCATATCGATATATGATATCGTTGTTGTCGTGATTGACTATTTGGTGTGTAGCATCATTGGACCAAACTTTGGAACTTTAAAAGGATTTCAAAGTGATTTTTGAAAATATACTATATGTTTGGAAATTGATTCATTTTAAATAAATAAACGTTATAATTTTTAATGTTATAAAAATTATGATTTTTGAGAAATACGGTTAAAGATTGATTTTTGAGAAAATATGGGTTAATGATTTTATAAAATAGTGTAAATTGGATTTTTGAATTTATTATAAAAAAGTTTAAAAATAGGATTTATAAAATTTGATTATTTTATAAATCAAAATGATGAAGTTCTTAAAGGAGTTTAAAGACGTTTTGAAATATTAATATAAATTGATTTATATAAAAGATTTATAAAATTGATAATTTATAAATGAAAATATTGGAATTATAAAACGAGTTTTTATAAGTGTTAGAATGAATTGTGAATGAATTTCATAAATGAATGAAATTTATAGAATTATAAACGGTGAAGTTATAAATGGAATTTTATAAGCAGTAGGTTTATAGAATTTATAAAGTTATTAAAAGAATGGTTTTGGATAAATAATTGAATCTTATAAGTTATAAGGTTTATAATTATGAAGTTTAAAGGAACGATTTTGTAAAATAATCGTTTTATAAGCATTTAACTTATAAGATGAACTTTTGTTATATAATTGAGTTATAAATTGAATAGGTTAATAAAGGAATTTATAAAAGGAAGTTGTTATAAAATAAATAATAAACGAGTTTATAAACGTTATTTTATAAATTCGCAAACGACTTATTTTGACAAGTAAATTGTTGAAACTTATTTATGAAGTTATATTCACGTTTTAGACAGTGAATAATCCTTTAAAATGAAACGTATAGAAATGATGAAATTGTTAACGTAGTATATTCACGTTTTTGAATAGTGAATAATATGTTAAAGAAATTGTTTTGAATGTGATGTTTTAAATAGAATTAAAACGATCTAACGATGTTTTACATTGTGTTGAGATTCGAAACCATAGATTTCAACATTTATTGTTGAAATAGATGTTTTCGAGAAATAAAAGGAAATGGTGGACAATAACACTATTGTTATAGTAAATGATTTCCGAAAGGAAATGTTTTGTATAGTATTGGGATTTATATATATCTATTTTAATTTCGAATCCCTATACTAGTGATTTTGGGTTGTCGTAACGATGTTTTACGCAACATTCGTTTTGGCCCAAATAAATATGTTTAAGAGAATGATTTCCTTAAAGAAAGGTAAATCTCGATTTAAGTATATTGAATATTTTCCAAGTGTTGAAAATAAATGGATTGAGAATTACTTAATAAGTAGGTATGGAAATGTTTTTCCAATATAAAGTGAATATTTTGAGAATTTATCTTTTTGAAGATAAATTGAAAATGAATAATTGAAATCGTATATTCATAGGTATTGTGAAATATAAATTCACTATGGAATTTATAAAAGAAAAGGGAATTCGTTTAAAGATAAATATTGATTTATTTTTGAAGTGTGAAAATTATATATCTAGTAAAGATATTTTTGGGAAATAAATAATTTGAAAAATTATTTGGAATCTGGTGATGTGTGCATATCCATTGATAGTTCAATAACCGACTATCAATATTTACCTTTGAAAGGTATTTGTTGTGATTTGTTGAATTTGAATGCTACACTTATTTTTGAATAAGCGCTCACTATTCGGGTTTACCGGGAAAGGACCATGGGGTCGTATAACCCATTCCGAATAGTGATACGACGTAATGTATAGCATTGAAGATCGGTGTTGAAGACCCGGTATTTGCGAGAGCGATAGGATGACCTGTCGATTGACTCTGCACCGAGTTGCTCCGGTATTGAGTTCTCCATATGTGATGGAAAATCTGATCAGGATTGTGGATATCCGGATTGCAAGGACTTCTTTGTAAGTGCCTTCGGTTCTGTTCGAGCCCGGAACAGACTTGTATGGATTGTATGTCTGACATTACAAATTGAGATATAAAGACGATTTCTTTCAAATATATTTCTGTTGGTGGCTGAGAATTTATTCTTTTAGCTTAACACCCTTCTCTGAGACGTACGAGCTCAGAGGTTATGTAGTTGAATGTTATCAGCGATATATTCCCAATTTGGTAATGTGACATGCTGAGTGTTGCTGTGAAATGATCATTGTGTTGATTATTTGGGATAGGATCATTTATTTGATCGTCTATCCTGGTGATCATTTCTATGACCATTTGCTGACCCAAAGCATGGCTTTTGTATAAAGTATGTTTTTGTGGACGTGACTTCGTCGAGCCTCACACCTCGGGAATGGTCAAAACAGGAAAGATGCGGCAAGGTTATGAGGGGTAGCGCCCTTTAGGATATGTGCATTTCCTTCTGGAAAAGGGTGGTATCATGGTATGGAGCCCAGATACTTACTCATGTTGAAAACACTTTATGATTGTGTGAATTGATTGCGAGCGCTCGGTGAAAGGTCCTAAAGGACCGGGGGATGGCATATTCGGTCAGTTGTTACTCAGTTAGGGGTAACCCGGCCTTGTGTTGGTAGAGATCCGGTTTGGTTCTCGAGGATGTCCATCCAGAGGCATTCTCATGTGGCAATGGGAAGTTCCTTGGCCTGATCATTCGTTGGAAATCCAAAGAAACAATACGAGACTTGTACGGTTTTAGTTGTAGAACCTGCCATTTAATATGGTAGCTATAGTAAGCATACTATAATGGTACCTATGCTGGCTAAGATTTATATTCTACTTTCGAAATATTTTCCTACACTATGCACTAATAATAATATCAAATGTTTCTTTTTAATGCGTATCAAGCATCTTTGACTATCATAAGGAGAAATCTCCTCCGATTCTGCGTTTGCATTGTGTGTGTGGCGGGAGGTCTTATGGTAGTCTCATTTTTAAAAGCATTGCGAATTGACTTTAAAAAAAATATTCCTCTATTTTGATTTTTAAAGATAAATAAACTGTTTTGAGTTCTCACACCAGTCACATGACTGACTCGGAGTTTATTGTTTTCCTTCCTAAACTCTGGGTGCCCACCAATTTCCACACGGGCAGTCAAGAGTTAGGTTTATCAGGATATTCTGGATATTCTGGAGTTGCTGGAGGCAAGATGGATGGCATGGCGTATTACTAGTATATAGTATTTCTTTTGCGCTGTTTGATGTTGTCGATTGTTATTGTTGTTGTACACTCTGATGTTATGAAATGTAATGAAATGTGATGTAATGTAATAACTGATATAGTTCTTTGTTTAAAGATTATCCATTTATTATTATATGTTGTTCCGCTGCGAATTGTGAGATTCTGTTATTGTTCTGTTGTTTTCTTTTCTATTCCGTTCTATTTTCTGTTTTCTTTTCCCTCTATTTTCTTCTCCCTATTTTCTATCTTTCTCTCTCTTCTTCTGTCTTTTCCTCTTTCTTAAACATTGATAATTCGTATTTCTGTTCATCTTGAATTAATCTATGGAGATTAGTGTATATTCAAGGGGTACGGATTTGCGGGTCTTCACAATAGGTCATCACATAAATATCCCCTTCCTATATACATTCCAGCCTTGGACAGAACCATCTTGTCTGACTCGAACACCATCTTGAATCCCTTCTTTGATAGGACTGCACCGGAGATGAGATTCTTGCGTATGTCTGGAACGTGGAACACGTTATTCAACTTAACAATTTTTCCAGAAGTAAACTTGAGGATTACTGTGCCACTGCCTTCGATCATGGAAACTGCAGAATTACCCATGTAGAGTTTTTCTTCGTGATCGAATTTCTTATATGTAGAAAATATGGATTTGTCAGAACAAACATGACGAGTAGCGCTTGTATCTACCCACCATTGGTTAGGATTCTCAACCATATTGCATTCAGATACCACCGCCGGAAGTTGGACTCGTCTACTTCCATGTTAACCACTATATTTGCCTCTTTATTGCGTTCCTTCTTGAGTCTGCAATCTCTAGTGGCATGTCCAACTTTTCCACAAACCCAACATTCACCATTAAACTTCTTGGTTCGTTTGTTGTCTTTTGGTTTGTTGTCTTGAGCTTTCCTTTTCTTTTGGAAATTCTTCTTTTTGTTTTTGGTCTTTGACCCTTCAGGCACAAATGCCTCCTCGCTTTGTTTTGTTATTTCACGGTTATCTGCCTTAATTTTCAATCGGACTATGAGATCTTGTAAAGAGATTTTCTTCTTTTTATGCTTTAGATAATTGCGGTAATCTCTCCACGACGGCGGTAGTTTTCCCGTGATGGCTTCAACCAAAAACGATTCTCCAACCATATGACCTTCCGCTTCGAGTTCATGAATGATGATTTGCAATTCATGCAGTTGAGCAGTCACCGGTTTGGAGTCAACCATCTTGTAGTCCATGAATTTGTCTATAATGAATTTCTTAAGACTGGTATTCTGCGTCTTATACTTTGTGGTACGTGCATTCCAGAGTTCTTTTGATGTCTTTGAAGGCTGATATACTTTGTATAGCACCTTGTCGAGACAATTTAGAATATAGTTTCTGCATAGAAAATGGGAATGCTTCCACGTATTCACCTCTGCTTTCTTGCCTGGTGCAGGAATCGGTTCCTCCTCCTCGAGGTATTTTTGCAGACCGAGTGTGGTGAGATAAAACAACATCTGATTCTGCCATGTCAAGAAATCATCACCATCTCCCTTGAACGGTTCAGGTCTGTTGTGAATAGTATTCTTTGAAAATTCTGCTGTTGCCACCTCTGTTTTAGTAAGAAAACAGTAAAATTCTTTAGATGTTATACGTCTAGTACACCAAAACAGAGAATAATCAATTATAAACTCGTCGCACAAGTTTATAACTCAGATTTCCACTACACTGAAATTCTGTAGTAATTATTATAACAATATGAATGTTGTAAATAAATTACAACAATAGCGTTATACTAATTTGAATAAATAGTATAACCAGAATAAGGGATAGAATATAGAATAATGTATATAAATATACAATCAGACTAGAATTCTAATCGGATTATGTCTGAGGCTCTTCGTAATGATTTCCTTAAGAATTTTATTTCAAAATTCTCCCAAGATACAACAGACGTATTCTGCTCGAGATTGTAATGAGTATATCACCCTGTGATTTTGATTACAAGAACAGCAGTTATTAGAAGAGAAGAGATAAAAAAATTCAGTGAGAAAAGTGATCAGTTTTCCTCCTTATTTATAGTTGGTCTGTATCCCTTCGAACTATCGCGTTCTGTACCCGTTTGTCCAAACGGTCGCGCCTGCTGCTTTTCATCGCATCTGCCTGCAGTTCGGCTGCGTCTCCTCAGTCGGGCCACACCTGTTCATTTGCGTGTGCTTCAGAAGTCGTGTCTCTTCAGTCCCCGCGTCCGTTTTTACCCGCCCGCTGCTTCTCTTCATATTCCAGGCCCAGCCCAGTTTCAGCCGAAGCCCAAAAACTGTTAGACAATGACCTAGCAAAAAAATGGTCATTTTAGACCCATACCCGTACCGGCCCGGTTCGGCCGGATGGCGGCGGCGCGCGCGTGTGGTGGTGATGCATGATCTCCCTCCTCAAAACGAAGTATACATTTGGGAGCCTCAGGCCACCAACCTTCTCATGAGAAAACTATATATAAACCACTATAGCTTTCAATAATTTGGAGATGTGGGACTTTGTATATTTCATTCATCTTATTAAGGAATTCCAACATTTATGTTGTGCTTAGTGCAATCGAAAAAATTGATTGGTGAAGGAAAGACGAATGTTCAATTTAGATTTTAAAAGGCATTTTGTAGTACCACGGTCTAGTGCCATTCAAATTAAATTAGAGTAGGTTATGCAATCATAAACAATGGAATTGTTGCTTAAAAAAACCAAAATTATGAACCCTCAGGTAGCCCACTAATTACCGTTAGATGGTCCAAGAACCTAAGCGTAGAGGAAATAAATTTTGACAAAATTGACGTGTAATAAATTAAATCAGTAGAGGTTACAGATTACCATGGACCATGGTATTGTACATTTGGTGCTGTGTATACGGACAATATAATGTTATCAAAATATTATATGTTATCTTTTTATTAAATGTTTTTATTTTTATTTTCCCCTTAGAATTAGTGGATAATGATGACCATGGTTATATTATTGCAACCAATACACTGATACATGTTTTCACTTACTAATGTGAAAACTTAACGAAGGTAGGCTGCAACACTTTTAATATATGACTGATCAACTGGGTGGAAAGGTATGGTGCAACACTATAAACAGCCAGTGAAGACAGCATCTCGGATAGTTCCATTAAAGGAAATATTAGTCGATATTGTGCATCTTGCAAAGAAATGGACTTTCATTCCTTACACCGGTATTATATGCTTATTCATTCCTTTCAGTTTTCCTTTTATTTTGCATAAAAATATTTATTGGTTTTATTATCAATGCTTGAAATTTGTTTATAGTTATAAAGCGAGAATGTAGAACTGCTCTGTAGAAGTCCCTAAGTTGCGAGAAACATATAGCCCCAACAAATTTCACAATTTATCATTTACGTCAAATATAAATACCAAAACGAATATGATTATATATCTACTTGGTACTTCAATTGAGCCACATTATATCTGTATACTCCTCGTTTTAGAAAAACGAAAAGGAAAAATTCCTTTTTGTAAGTTTGTTTTTCTTCTTCAAGTGTTGACACCAATCATAAAAATCCCACAAATTAATGATGAATGTAGCTAGGTGAGACGACCCGACCTTTTCTCTACAAAAAGTCGTATCATCCTTAAGAAAGAAAGGGATAGAAAAGAGAAAAGAAAGAAGAGAAAGAAGAATCAACACAAGAATCTCAACAACGGAACGAATAAATTATATTAGTAACATAAGTATTACATAGTATACATCAAATATCAGAGTTACACGGACAATACAACACATACTAGACAGTTATAAACATCTGTCTAGTTATTCAACTCAATACACACAGAAGACACTCAGAGATACCAACACAGCGGAAAACTATATAACTATACGCAGAAGCCTCCTGCTCCATTGCTCCTCCACAATTCGTCAAAGCTAACCTGAATCCTAACCTGAATTCCCTTGGCTACTCGTAAAAATTTGAGTACCCAAGAGTTAAAAAAACAGAAATAACTCCAGGTCAGACATGGGTCTGGTGTGAGTAACAGGTTAAAGTTGCTTAAATTTGAAAAACCTTTGAAAAGAAAAGGTATCACGTAAGACTTCCCACACATAAACATGGAAAAGTTTTTACCTTACGCTAACCAAAACATTTGATAGGAAATCCGACGATATTATAATAGTGTCTAGGGTTTTCAAGTAAATAAGAAATAGCCGAAATTGTTACACGATTAAATTCCAGCTACTAGCCACAAAAGTGGGTAATACAATCAAAACCGTTGGCACTTATTGGATTTTGGATTCCATCAATGGCTGGGCTACTGGGGTACCGCCCGTCATAGTACGTGGCCTAGATCACCGTACCGAGGAGTACGCCCGCTCCCCTACAACACAAAGCTGGACCCATTCCTTACTGAACAGTTCCGAACAAGACCACCCCGCAGTTGTGATCAGCAACCGCACCACTAAGCCGAAATAAAGGGACATCTAGACAGGGGTAAATTTTGCTCTCAAGTGGGGGCTACCCATGAAGCTTTGTTGCACCTCCCCTGTTTTAGCCATTCCCGGTTGATGAGGCTTGAGGCTACGTTTACATTTATAGGACATAACACTTAGAATGCTCATCGTCCACCTGACGATGTTCTGAAAGCATTCAATCGATACAAGTTCATTCCGGGTTCGAATGAAACTGAAGGCATTATCTCGTTACACTCATTTTGAAATCACCCTCAGAGTTAACGACGATAACCCTTGCACTCTGAATCACCATCTCGAATCAATAAGTACTATTCCGTCAACTCATTACGGAATCACCCACAGAGTTATACTGACGTATAGCCCTTACACCTCGAGTCTTCACTCGCTCCACTTGGATTAACGACCTAACGTTAATTTGGAACCGATGTGGTTTTCGGATATCCAAATATGGAAACCCGATCCCGGTGTCATCGAAATCCAAAACGTGTCTTTTAAGGTCCAAGTTGTTTTAAAGTTTAAAAACAGTTCAATTTATTATCTATATACACACAGATAGATAATTCACAACACAATAGATAATCAACCTTATCATCAACAGATAATTCATATCATAATCAGATAATCCATATTATCATCCAAAGCAACCAATACATCCATATCTCATACATCTTCATCTCATAGCTGAATTTACAAACCATACCAGACAACCAATACCAATCATCAAACATAAGCAATTATCTAACGATCACACCATTTTATAATTAATTTAAAATGAATTAAATTAATCACTTAATCTCTAATTAATTTAATTTAAATTAAATTAATTACTTCATCATTAAAAATCCTACTTAACTTAACCATCAATTGATTACAAATCAATTAAAATAAAATACCATCTCAATATTCATTTCAATTAATCATTTCAGATTAACAATCACTAATTACAATAAGTAATTAGCCTTTATTATTAATTACACAAGTTAATTAGATTAAACCCTTTGCAACTAATTAACTTGTAATTACTTAATTAATTAGCTAAAATTAATTACATTAATCATTTATTCATTATTAATTATACTTTAATTAATCAATCCTAAATTACATCATTAATTAATTAATTATTGATTTCTGATTACAATTAATCAATCTCTCAAAATAAATTAATTACATAAGTAATTAATCTTCAATTTAAACCCTATATGCTAATCACCTATGATTAATAACCATTCAGTAATTAACTACTTTAATTACTCATCCCATAAATTAATTGTTCTTAATTAATTATCTTTATTAATCACTTGATTAATTTTCAAAGTAATTTAAATTACTTCCATAATTAATATCTTTAATTACATTCAATAATTATTAATTAATTACTTCCTTAAGTAATTACAAATCCATAATTTACATAAAGTAATTATTCATTAATCCACACATGTTTAAATTAATTAAGCTTAATTAATCTAAACTAATCACATTAATCAAATTAATTACACAAAGTAATTAATTCATTAATTACTTTCATTAAGTAATTAAACTTAAATAATTGATTATTATTAATTAATTAATCTAATTAATTATTAAAATTAATCACATTAATTAATTGTTAAATAATCTCAAGTTAATGACCTTCATTAACATTTCTTAATTACTTAATTAAGAATTAAATCATTATTAATTATCAATTAATTAATATTTAATTACAATTTAATTAATCTCTAATTATTAATTAATTAAGTGTTAATTAAAATCTAAATTACCTTTAATCACTTGACTAAATAAATCTTAATCATTAATTAAAATTTAATTAACCAACCTTAGTTTTAGATTAATTAACCTTAATTAATTAATCTCAAATCTTAATTAATTAACCTAAAAATTATTAATAACTTAATTAAACATCCACATAATTCATTAATTAAATAGTTAATATTCCATTTAAATTAATTAAATAATTTAAATGAAATCAATTTCTTAAGTTCTAAATTAAGAAACATTCTTCTTATAAAAAGTATTTTAAACAATTTGTTTCAAAAAAAATTCAATTTAAAAAAAATTCTTTTTAAATTTCAAACTAAAACACAATTTAAATTTTCATTCCAGATTAAATCTTAAAAATTTAAAACTTTACTTACTCTTCCATCTTCATTTTTAAATTCAAATTATTCCAAAATAGTTACAACAAATTTAAATATAAAAACTTATTTCATTTTAAAAACTGTCACTAAAATCAAATCTCAGTTTTTAAAACTGAATTAAAACTTATTATAAATTTTATTTCATAAATTATAACTCATAGTTTTAAATTCAAATCAATGTTCTTTTATACTGTAAAAAGTTTAAAATCTAAATTTAACTTTCCAGATTTAAATTAAATTTAAACTTAGATTCTTCTACTTGAGCTTCATATTTCTGTTCCCAGATTTTAAACTTTGTTTTAAATTTTCGGTTGCATTTTAAAATTTTACTTCAAATTTAAAAACAGAAAAACAATTTTCTGTCTTAGTTTAAAACATCTTAAATTTTGAATTCAAAAAATGTTTCAAAATCCAAGAATTAAATTATTGATTACATATTAAATTTCAGGTTTAAAAAAATTTCAGATTGAACTTCATCTTTCAATTTTTAAACTTTACTTTTAAAATTTTAAAACAGAAAGACAGTTTCTGTTTTGGTTTAAACCCAGACTTGAGTTTAAAAGCATTTCAAATTTATTTAAAAGATCTAAAATTTAAACTTATTGAATTCAAATTCAATTCCTGGTTCAAACTTATCTTCAGATTTTTGTTTGAAATTTACTATTTACTTCAAATTTTGAAACTGTAATAGGTTTCTGGTTTTGCTTAAGACCAATTAAAATTTTCAAAATTTAAATTATTTCAAACCTAAGGTTTAAACTGATTGAATTCAAATTTAAATTCAGTTTTTAAATTTTAGGTTTAAATTTAAGTTTGCATCAAAACCTTTGTTTAAATTTCTAAAACTGGAAAAAGAAAAAAAAGAAAAAAAATAGGTTCTGTTTATTTGAGAAACCGGAAACAATACACAAACCCGAGCTCCTCCTATATTACTTCGAGTCACAAGTCCCCCTGCTTGGAGTTAAAAATCGATTTCCCTGAGATAAACACGAGGAAGTCAAACCTATAACCAAAAACATCACAAACCCGAGCTCCTCCTATATTACTTCGAGTCACAAGTCCCCCTGCTTGGAGTTAAAAATCGATTTCCCTGAGATAAACACGAGGAAGTCAAACCTGTAACCAAAAACATCACTAACATGCACAACCCCTCCCTGTGCACTCACCCCCAACTTCGGCCATCACTGGCCATCATCAATGGTCATCCCCCATCTACCAGTATCTCCACATCACCCTTCAACCTTCTGATTCTTCAAATTTCAACTCGAACTCGAATTCGAGTTAAACATCCAACCTGGAACTGCAGACAGCACAATCATCCCCAACCTGTCAACGGCGAGTCCTCCCATCTCCGGTCACTATCACCTTTGAAACTCCGTCAACAACTCCATTCATCCCTCATCTAACAATACCCTAAATATCTTAGAACTCGATCCGTAGTTGAAGCCGCAGTACTCAAATTCTTAAACACAGTAAAACTAGGGCTTAAAGCTGCAAATTCCCAAATTACAACATCATCAAATAAAAGTAACCCAAATCCATAATTTTTCCATAACCTATGATAGCTCCACCCTCTCCAGAAACAATCTCAGCACTTCAAATCTCTGGTGGCAACAGAAATGCCCCTAAACTCAATTTACAGTCAAAATAAAAATGCTCTTTAAATATATCATTAAAAATTGTAATTCTTGGTTTAGAATTCAGGATTTTGATTGATGTTTTAATATTTAACCCTGAAACATAGATTCATATAGCTTGAATTTTACCCTATACAAATTTGTTGCACTGATATTTTTATTTCGAGGTAATATAAAATCTTACTTAACTTCTATAAAAAATTTAATTCAAAGTTTGTGATGAAACCAACAAGTATGCTTTGAATCTTAAGTTTTTAACAGAATCAAAATCAGGAGATTGAATTTATATTAAACCAAGAGACTAAAAAAAGAAAAGAAAAACTAGAAGTAGAGAGGACCTACAGGTATCACAAGCATGTATGCAACAGACATAAGAAATTCCACAATATTCATACACAAACATGTTTATTTCAAACAACTAGCATGCACACATATAATCATACATATAAATATTCACTGCAAATTTCATAAAAAAAATACTCATTTCAGATTAAAAGCATGCAGTCAACCTTTACTTATTTAAATTTAAAAAAACGAGTTACTCACCTGAAATTAAAATGCAGACAGAGCCTAAATTCTTCTTTTAATTAAGCATGCAGAACATCTTTTTTTTCTCAACTTGCTTGAATGCTTGCAGAAAACTTGTTTTATGCAAAGGCAAATTTCCAGTTTTGAAGAAATGCATGCTCCTGCTTCCAAGAAGATGCAGGCCCTTGCTTAAAATTGAAATGCAGGGTCTTCTTGTATCCAGATTTTTGAAGAAGAGAATGCAGATTTAATGATGAACAGGTTTTTAGAAAAATGAATGCAGGCCTTTTTGTTTTCAGATTGAAGAACAAAAATGCAGGTTTGTTTTGCAAATTTCTTCAGGTAGCTTGCTTTCATGGTTGCATGCAGGTTTGTTTTGCAAATTTCTTCAGGTAGCTTGCTTTCATGGTTGCATGCAGGTAAGATATTTGATGAATAGATTGTTATGCATTTGATTTTGCATTTTGAGGAGTTTTTGTTTACTGATTTTCAATAGAATGAAGATTACTTTGGTGTGAAATGTTTCTTAGTTAAGAAATGAAACTGAGAAAAATCAGGAATGAAAGAATGTAATGTCATAAAAACTAAATTTATGATTTATTAAAAACAAAGGAAAAACATAAATAAATTTGACACTTGTTAACTTATATCTTAAATTACTTACACATGTTAATTATGCTTACATTTGTCGTCTTAAATTAATTAGTATTTATAATTAGAGTTAATAAAATATTAAGCTTAGTTAATTAGTTTATAAATACTTAGTTATACATAGATAAATAATTTTTAAAGAATAAAACAAAGTATTATTATAAATGAAAATAATATACAAATCAATTATTTGAAAAAAAAAATACTTTTAAACAATTAAAATAAATTTATAAAAGAGGTTGTAACTTAAATGAATACATGTTTCATATTTTAAATTGTATTTTAAATTTCATATTAAATTTACAAATCACATTTTATAAATCAATAACTTAAAAAGAATAACACAAACATTTTGTAACTTATTTTAATATTCAAACTTAAGTTAAAATGAATTTTAAACCAATAAAACATTTATCTCACATTTAAAATCATTTAGTTATTTTATTAAATATTTTTTAAAAGCTTAAATCCAAAAATAAATCACAATTTCCCAATTAAAATTATGCTATACTAATGTAATTAAAAACAAATTATCTATTTAAAATATATATAAATACATATACATTATTAAATAGAATATAGATTTATTAGTTTATTAAAAATAAATTCACCAATTAAATATTTAAATAAAGAAGATTATTAAATCAAATCAAATTTATCAACAATAATTATCTATTCAATTTAAATTTAAACACAGATTATTAAATTTATATTGTCCAAAATTCCGGGATATTACAATCCTTCCCCCTTAAAAGAATTTCGTCCCCGAAATTTAAAACAAAGGTAATTTTATAATCTATTTACAAATTTTATTTTAAAATACAGCATATGTTAATCATATGCAAACAACCAAAGCAACCAATTCACACAATCAGAACAAATCTAATTATCCAAAAGAATTTTGGATAAAACTTTCATGAGTTTCCCTGGTATATATATATCGGGATACTCGCCCTATAGAATACAAACAATCAATACTATGAAGCTACAACTCCTATCAACAATTCTATACAGAATGTCATACTACAAACGAGCCTGACTCAACAACCAATCCATCCTAAACTGCTGGTTCTACAATCAGAAATATCAAACACGTACTCCCTCGAAGATACGTGAAACACTCTGAATCCCAGTTATCCAAACTGGCAATTCAACTCTAGAAAACCGAACACTGATCTAACCCATCATAGAAGAAACCAAAACACTTCTGAGCTAGCTTCCCAAACTTATAGCTCTTTGGATCAGAGAAAAACTTATCCCAAATCAAATCTCCGATTCCAGAATCCAAATTCCTCCGTCTCTTATCCAATAAAAAAACTCTTCGGACGATCCTGGACTACCAACATCCATCCTGATCAGCTTAACTCTATGCTGATTCCACTAGAAACAGACTGAATCAAAACAATCCAATGATCTCCTCAAGAACACTCAAAAACCAAGAACACAAATCCTGCTTCTCAATAACAGAAGACAGAACAAACTTCTCCTTATCCGGAAAAGAAAACAGAAACACTCCAAACTGATTCCGCTGCACAACTCTGATCCGCAGTAGAAGAAAAATGCTGATGGAGAACACAAGCACAGACTAGACAACCCAGCACAGAAATATGGTTCCACATATCCATAAGAAAACTCAGATGTTCCTTCGAAACCTGAGTTGCTTCACCAACTTCTATCTTAAGGAACCATCCATCTACTAACTGAACCACCAGTTCCATTCCTGGAAAGAAAACTCGATCTCCAGATGTGGAAAAACTTCTGACTTCTCTGAAGACATTCGGACAATCTCCAACAATCCAAAAGAACACTATCGCAAGTCAGTTTTGTGATCAACTCAGCCTAAATCCAAAGAAACCGCTCTCTCTCAACCAAACAGAACAGCATATGCTGGCTTAGCCAACTCACCAGAGAAATGGATCTACTCTACTGCTTCTGATTTCCACTTCAGAAAAACTACTCAGCCAGAAGACTCACTTCCTTCCTCTTGTTCCAAAGAAACATCTTCGGAAATATCCATAGTCACTGCATCTCATCACGCAGCTACAACTTCCCGAAATATCAAGACACCGTCACTTGCTTGCTTTGCCCTACCGACAGATCCAAACTCAACTCATCCAACTCTGCACTACAAAGATGAACTCCGAACCTCAATAGGTTTCCTTCAGAGATCGATGAAGTCCTTACACCAAGCAAAACTTACTTGAGACGATATTAGGTCTACAGTCTCGACAAATACACTTCCAACCTCATCCATCAAACTCCAACCAATGGTAGTCATGTTACACACACCACTACCTCATCTACCTTTATAACTTACAATTGAAAAACCTAAACAGGTAACCCAACAAATAGGTAGAACCATAACAATATATATATATATATATATATATAATAAAAATACAAATACGCTCTCTCAAGATAGACACTACTACAGAGCCTAGGTATTCACTCAACCTAACGCTCTGATACCAACTGAGATAGTCTAGGCTTTGCAACCATCAACAGCGGATCACCGACTGATAGGCTTTTCAACCATCCCAGCCCCGCCGTGGCTCCCAGTGGTACCTCGGGTTTGCTTTTACGGCCAGCCTCTCGACTCACAACCAACCCCGCAAGGCCTTATACTACCCCCGGTGGCATGTAGGGGTAAGAGTCTCCCGTTCGCCACCTAACGCAAAGTGAGAACCCCTTATCATGCTGTAATGTAGCAAACCCGATCCCGGTCTCATCGAAATCCAGAATGTGTCTTTTAAGGTCCAAGTTGTTTTAAAGTTTAAAAACAATTCAATTTATTATTTATATACACACAGATAGATAATTCACAACACAATAGATAATCAACCTTATCATCAACAGATAATTCACATAATCAGATAATCCATATTATCATCCAAAGCAACCAATACATCCATATCTCATACATCTTCATCTCATAGCTGAGGTTACAAACCATACTAGACAACCAATACCAATCATCAAACATAAACAATGATCTAATGATCACACCATTTTATAATTAATTTAAAATGAATTAAATTAATCACTTAATCTCTAATTAATTTAAATAAATTAAATTGATTACTTCATCATTAAAAATCCTACTTAACTTAACCATCAATTGATTACAAATCAATTAAATTAAAATACCATCTCAATATTCATTTCAATTAATCATTTCAGATTAACAATTCACTAATTACAATAAGTAATTAGCTTTTATTATTAATTACACAAGTTAATTAGATTAAACCCTTTACAACTAATTAACATGTAATTACTTAATTAATTAGCTAAAATTAATTACATTAATCATTTATTCATTATTAATTATACCTTAATTAATCAATCCTAAATTACATCATTAATTAATTAATTATTGATTTCTGATTACATTTAATCAATCTTGCCAAATAAATTAATTACATAAGTAATTAATCTTCAATTTAAACCCTATATATTAATCACCCATGATTAATAACTATTCAGTAATTAACTACTTTAATTACTCATCCCATAAATTAATTATTCTTAATTAATTATCTTTATTAATCACTTGATTAATTTTCAAAGTAATTTAAATTACTTCCATAATCAATACCTTTAATTACATTCAGTAACTGTTAATTAATTACTCCTTAAGTAATTACAAATCCATAATTTACATAAAGTAATTATTCATTAATCCACACATGTTTAAATTAATTAAACTTAATTAATCTAAACTAATCATATTAATCAAATTAATTACACCAAGTAATTAATTCATTAATTACTTCATTAAGTAATTAAACTTAAACAATTGATTATTTTTAATTAACTAATCTAATTAATTATTAAAATTAATCACAATAACTAATTGTTAAATAATCTCAAGTTAATGATCTTCATTAACATTTCTTAATTACTTAAGTAAGAATTAAATCATATAAATCATTATTAATTATCAATTAATTAATATTTAATTACAATTTAATTAATCTCTAATTATTAATTAATTAAGTGTTAATTAAAATCTAAATTATCTTTAATCACTTGATTAAATAAATCTTAATCATTAATTAAAATTTAATTAACCAACCTTAGTTTTAGATTAATTAACCTTAATTAATTAATCTCAAATCTTAATTAATTAACCTAAAAATTATTAATAACTTAATTAAACATCCACATAATTCATTAATTAAATAGTTAATATTCCATTTAAATTAATTAAATAATTTAAATGAAATCAATTTCTTAAGTTCTAAATTAAGAAACATTCTTCTTATAAAAAGTATTTTAAACAATTTGTTTCAAACAAAATTCAATTTAAAAAAAAAAATCTTTTTAAATTTCAAACTAAAACACAATTTAAATTTTCATTCCAGATTAAATCTTAAAAATTTAAAACTTTACTTACTCTTCCATCTTCATTTTTAAATTCAAATTATTCCAAAATAGTTACAACAAATTTAAATATAAAAACTTATTTCATTTTAAAAACTGTCACTAAAATCAAATCTCAGTTTTTAAAACTGAATTAAAACTTATTATAAATTTTATTTCATAAATTATAACTCATAGTTTTAAATTCAAATCAATGTTCTTTTATAGTGTAAAAAGTTTAAAATCTAAATTTAACTTTCCAGATTTAAATTAAATTTAAACTTAGATTCTTCTACTTGAGCTTCATATTTCTATTCCCAGATTTTAAACTTTGTTTTAAATTTTCAGTTGCATTTTAAAATTTTACTTCAAATTTAAAAACAGAAAAACAGTTTTCTGTCTTAGTTTAAAACATCTTAAATTTTGAATTCAAAAAATGTTTCAAAATCCAAGAATTAAATTATTGATTACATATTAAATTTCAGGTTTAAAAAAATTTCAGATTGAACTTCATCTTTCAATTTTTAAACTTTACTTTTAAAATTTTAAAACAGAAAGACAGTTCCTGTTTTGGTTTAAATCCAAACTTGAGTTTAAAAGCATTTCAAATTTATTTCAAAGATCTAAAATTTAAACTTATTGAATTCAAATTCAATTCCAGGTTCAAACTTATCTTCAGATTTTTATTTGAAATTTACTCTTTACTTCAAATTTTGAAACTGTAACAGGTTTCTGGTTTTGCTTAAGACCAATTAAAATTTTCAAAATTTAAATTATTTCAAACCTAAGGTTTAAACTGATTGAATTCAAATTTAAATTCAGTTTTTAAATTTTAGGTTTAAATTTAAGTTTGCATCAAAACCTTTGTTTAAATTTTTAAAACTGGAAAAAGAAAAAAAAAGAAAAAAAAGAAAACAGGTTCTGTTTATTTGAGAAACCTGAAATAATACACAAACCCGAGCTCCTCCTATATTACTTCGAGTCACAAGTCCCCCTGCTTCGAGTTAAAAATCGATTTCCCCGAGATAAACACGAGGAAGTCAAACCTGTAACCAAAAACGTAACTAACATGCACAACTCCTCCATGTGCACTCACTCCCCAACTCCGGCCATCACTGGCCATCATCAATGGCCATCCCCCATCTACCAGTATCTCCACATCACCCTTCAACCCTCTGATTCTTCAAATTTCAACTCGAATTCGAGTTAAACATCCAACCTGGAACTGCAGACAGCACAATCATCCCCAACCTGTCAACGGCGAGTCCTCCCATCTCCGGCCACTATCACCTTTGAAACTCCGTCAACAACTCCATTCATTCCTCATCTAACAATACCCTAAATATCTTAGAACTCGATCCATAGTTGAAGCCGCAGTACTCAAATTCTTAAACCCAGTAAAACTAGGGCTTAAAACTGCAAATTCCCAAATTACAACATCATCAAATAAAAGTAACCCAAATCCATAATTTTTCCATAACCTATGTTAGCTCCACCCTCTCCAGAAACAATCTCAGCACTTCAAATATCTGGTGGCAACAGAAATTCCCCTAAACCCAATTTACAATCAAAATAAAACTGCTCTTTAAATATATCATTAAAAATTGTAATTCTTGGTTTAGAATTCAGGATTTTGATTGATGTTTTAATATTTAACCCTGAAACATAGATTCATATAGCTTGAATTTTACCCTATACAAATTTGTTGCACTGATATTTTTATTTCGAGGTAATATAAAATCTTATTTAACTTCTATAAAAAATTTAATTCAAAGTTTGTGATGAAACCAACAAGTATGCTTTGAATCTTAAGTTTTTAACAGAATCAAAATCAGGAGATTGAATTTATGTTAAACCAAGAGACTAAAAAAAGAAAGAAAAAACTAGAAGTAGAGAGGACCTACAGGTATCACAAGCATGTATGCAACAGACATAAGAAATTCCACAATATTCATACACAAACATGTTTATTTCAAACAACTAGCATGCACACATTTAATCATACATATAAATATTCACTGCAAATTTCATAAAAAAAATACTCATTTCAGATTAAAAGCATGCAGTCAACCTTTACTTATTTAAATTTAAAAAAAAGAGTTACTCACCTGAAATTAAAATGCAGACAGAGCCCAAATTCTTCTTTTAATTAAGCATGTTGAACAGCTTTTTTTTTTTCAACTTGCTTGAATGCTTGTAGAAAACTTGTTTTATGCAAAGGCAAATTTCCAGTTTTGAAGAAATGCATGCTCCTGCTTCCAAGAAGATTGCATAAAATTGAAATGCAGGGTCTTCTTGTATCCAGATTTTTGAAGAAGAGAATGCAGATTTAATGATGAACAGGTTTTTAGAAAAATGAATGCAGGCCTTTTTGTTTTCAGATTGAAGAACAAAAATGCAGGTTTGTTTTGCAAATTTCTTCAGGTAGCTTGCTTTCATGGTTGCATGCAGGTAAGATATTTGATGAACAGATTGCTATGCATATTATTTTGAATTTTGAGGAGTTTTTGTTTACTGATTTTCAATAGAATGAAGATTACTTTGGTGTGAAATGTTTCTTAGTTAAGAAATGAAACTGAGAAAAATCAGGAATGAAAGAATGTAATGTCATAAAAACTAAATTTATGATTTATTAAAAACAAAGGAAAAACATAAATAAATTTGACACTTGTTAACTTATATCTTAAATTACTTACACATGTTAATTATGCCTACATTTGTCATCTTAAATTAATTAGTATTTATAATTAGAGTTAATAAAATATTAAGCTTAGTTAATTAGTTTATAAATACTTAGTTATACATAGATAAATAATTTTTAAAGAATAAAACAAAGTATTATTATAAATGAAAATAATATACAAATCAATTATTTGAAAAAAATACTTTTAAACAATTAAAATAAATTTATAAAAGAGGTTGTAACTTAAATGAATACATGTTTCATATTTTAAATTGTATTTTAAATTTCATATTAAATTTACAAATCACATTTTATAAATCAATAACTTAAAAAGAATAACACAAACATTTTGTAACTTATTTTAATATTCAAACTTAAGTTAAAATGAATTTTAAACCAATAAAACATTTATCTCGCATTTAAAATCATTTAGTTATTTTATTAAATATTTTTGAAAAGCTTAAATCCAAAAATAAATCACAATTTCCCAATTAAAATTATGCTATACTAATGTAATTAAAAACAACTTATCTATTTAAAATATATATAAATACATATACATTATTAAATAGAATATAGATTTATTAGTTTATTAAAAATAAATTCACCAATCAAATATTTAAATAAAGAAGATTATTAAATCAAATCAAATTTATCAACAATAATTATCTATTCAATTTAAATTTAAACACGGATTATTAAATTTATATTGTCCAAAATTCCGGGATATTACACTAGGAACCTGTGGATGCATAAAATCTTAGTATTTTAATAGCTTTAATAACTTTTAAACTTGAGTGGTAGAAATTTTATAAGGAATTGAATAATGCAGTCTTGATTTTAGTTATTCGTCTGTCTTCAATTGTTATGAAGCTAATGTAAAGCATTTAAGGTAGAGGAGACGGACTATAAAGTATAGAAATTTTAATGCCACTTAATGGTCCATAATAGTCTAGTTAATAAAACTATATGTAGTGTCCTGAAAACAACGACACTCATATTGGATCAATAAAGGTATGTACAATTCACCTTGTAGTAGCGAGATGGACTATAAAGTACACAAATTTTAATGCCACTTAATGGCCCATAATATTGTAGTTAATAAAAATATATGTAGTTTCTTGAGAAGACACTCATATTGGATCAACAAATGTACGTACAATTCACTTTGTAGGAGCTAATCAAATAAGTAAATAAACTAAAAACACACAAGTCTGTTGCTGACCTGAAATAAATTTTGGCAATGTTACTTCACTGCAGGTTGTAAGTATTGACTTATTTATGTTATATTGGTAGGTATTTTTCTTGAAATTAGAGCCACAAACAATTATACGAAAATAATAATTACACACACACCCCATCAAATTAGAGCCATAAAAACGAAACAAATTGAAAATTGCAAATACAGATTTCAACAGTATAAATTTTTTAATGCCACTCGATGGAACATAATACAGTAGCTACTGAAAGTATATGTAGTTTCCTGGAAACACCAACAAAATTTTCTCATGAATGTATATAGTACATACATAATACTTTAAAATAATCAATGTAAAATCAAATTCAGAAGTGATGAAAAAGAGAGGTTGAAGTTCGTGCACGGAATAAAAAAAATGTCAATGTCAAAGAAATGGAATACAACTTCTAGCTAAAACATAATAATAAAAGACTCGCAACCTAAGCTGGACACTATAGTACTATTTAAACACAAACTGTAAACAGTAAGTTGTTTTACAACATGGAACCAAACTAGCATTACAATAAAAAGACCCTATTACAACTGTATTTTTACAATTGTCACAATTTGTCAAATGTAATAGAGGTTTTTACAACTCTTTTTTACAGAAAATTGTAATAAACTTACTTTCAACAACTCTTCTTTTTTGTCAGTTGTAATAGATGTCTATTATAACCTTTCTTTTTTGTCAGTTGTAAAAGATGTCTATTTTTAACGACTCTTATTTTCTGCCAGTTGTAATAGATCCCTATCACAACAATTTTTGCTAGTTATAATTGATGCCTATTTTTTACAACTCTTCTTTTTTGTAAGTTGTATTAGATGCATATTACAACCTTTTTTGCTAGTTGTAATAGATTTATATTTTTAACAACTCTTTTTTTCAGTTGTAGTAGGCGTCTATTAAAACTTTTTGTTTACCAATTGTAATAATTAGCTAATAATTATAATTAAATATTAACACTTAATATTTATTAGAAAATTTAATAATAAATAATAATTACTATTATATAATAATAACTAATATAAAATATGAAGTAATCAAGGCTAATAATTAATAATTAATATTTGTTTTGGTATTTTTAGTACATTATGTGAGATCCTGAAAACACAGTAGTTGTACTGTAGCAATATGCTAAAACAGTCTTTTACTCTTTAATCCTTTTAGTGTACTGAGTAAATAAATTAATTTTGCCGGCGTTTCAGTATTGGTGATATAATAATCAATAATAATAATTAATATAATAATAGAATTAATAATAAACAATAAATACTATCAAATAACTATAAGTAATTTGAAATATGAAGTAATTATAACTAATAATTATATACTAACTATTTAATCGATAATCCGTAAATGATAATTACTATCGAATAATAGTAACTAATTAACAATAATAATTTTTTTGTAATAGGATTAATTAACTAAATAAAAATTAAATAGTAATAATAAAAGTTAAAAATGATTGTTAAATAATAATAATAATTAGTAGTCAAATTAAATAATTAAGAAGCAATATCTAATATTTACTAATTAATTTTTGATAATTAATAATTAATAATTATAATGTTTTTTTAGGAAGTTTTGGAGACTTGTTTTCAACCGCTCTTTTTTCACCAGTTGAAACAGAGACATACTAAACATCAGTATAACTAATATTTCATAATTAATATTTAATAATTAATTACTGATAATATTAGTTTTAATAATAACCTTACAAATTGACAATTAACATGTAATAATTAACTATTAATAATTAATATTCAATTATAACAAGAAATAATAAGTTATAATTAATAACAATTAACAAGTAATATTTAATATTTCAATAAAAATTAATTTCAAGAAATTCATATTATATTTAATATAAATTTTCAACTTGTTGATATAACTTATAATATTCATTTATATAAATTTTGGTGAAATTTTGATAAAGACCCATAAAAAGGGAAAGGAAGCCACAAAATGTTATAGCACAAACGCATGAAATATTAGGCGGAAAAAGTGAAAATTTGGCTCCAAAATCTTCCGCGTCTTATATTTCTGCTCTCTTATGCAGGTCGGCCTCCTCTCTAAATTCTTCCTAAATCAAAATCAATCCCAATATCTTCCACTCCCAAACAAAGTTCCTCTCAACAAAATCAAGAGCGACTACTGTCAAATATGGATCCATTGATTGTCGCGATGCTGATGACAATGGGGCCGATTCACGATTTGATTTGCGTCTGCCTGCTTTCGATTCCACTGATTGAAGCAGATGACCCCGCCGCGCCTTCTTTGTCTTCCCCGAAAAGAACTACGATCGATAAACTCAGGTTTAAATCATGTTTCATACTATTATTTGCTTTTTTATTTCCTTTTATTTCTTATTTTCATCTTTATTTTATTTTTTTTACTTGTAATCGCATCCGTTAGTATTTGGATTTCATTATATTATAAAAGCGATTTTACTCTATCTTATTTGTAATTTCGTCCAAGAATTATTTCAACACTGTTTTGCAATCAATTTTCAAATAACCTAGTTTATGGATTTACTTGCAACAATTTGACTTTTTATTAGAATTATTTCTTAAAGCACCACTTTGCACCAAAGATTCGAATATATAGAGTTTAAACCAACATCGAAAGATTAGGGACAGGACCCAGATAATCTTACTGGAAATGAGCAGTTTAATTTATGTTGTTTGCTAGATGATCGTTTTATCAAATCCAATATTTATACAGTTAAGTGTGATTGTTTTCTTTGTAGAAGATTTTTACCGAAGTGATTTTATGTTGTTTGCTAGTTTATATATATACATGTAATGATTCAAAGTTTCCCTATTATATAATATAAAATGATCAAGTTTCTTCTTTCATGTGCTATAATTTGGCTTCCTGCACTTTGTTGGATATTTGATTTTATGTGAAGGTCTGCAGCCTTGTTCTGAGAAGGAGAAGTATGTGTATAATTCATATATATAAATATCCGCTGCATAAAAGATGCATATTTTATATTTCTTGTTTTTATTATTGTTCCTATTTCAGTACATGACTTGTATTAATAAATATATACATTTTTGAGGTGTGAAGCCTTATGATATCGACATTTTTTATTACTAAAAACTATCGTAACATTATATTGGTTTAACCGTGTGTATTTCAGAATATCTTTAACGTTGTCGAGCATTTTCCTATATTTGTTATCATGCCTATTTTTGTTGCTTATTACTAAAATGACATTTGCTTTTGCATTGCGTCTATCATTATATATGCATGGTTGACCGTGTTCTTGCGTGAGTAAGCAAGTGTTGTGCTGACTTTTAAATGAGTATAAGGCTGTGCTTTGCCTTGATTCTTTATCCAATACGTATATATATCATGAGTTGTCACTTTACTCAATTCATGAATTGTGTGCATGAGCTTTTCATGAGTTATCACCTTATTTAATTGTGATTTGTATGCACTAAGCATTGATTTCCTTCTCAGAATCGCATATGAACTTTGTTGGAGGTTGTTTCCTTCTACATTCAGTACACTTAATTTAAACACAGAAACATAGTACTTAAACAGAATCAATCAAAAATGTAAGAATTGATTTGGTTGGTGATCAAGTTAAACATTAGACAAACTGAGATGATATTACATTTCAGTGAAGGGTCAAAATATGAGAAGATTCTCATTTGTTACACTTTTTTTTGGATAAAATATGTTTAATCATGTGTTAATGTTAACAATGCACAATATAATACCGAGTAGATCAGTATCTACAGGGGATTGAATGCTTTTAAACTTTGAAATTCCTATGAAGTGACATGTTTATAAGGTTCTAATTATTTGATGTAGTTTATGTTTATAATCCAGGAGAAGCAAGGGGCGTAGCAATAGAACAAGAAGAAATAGAGGAAGTTCAAACTGACATTATTGTCATCGCCTTATCAAAATTTCCACTAAATTCTTTGATGAAGTTTAGCAAAGTATGTAAGGACTGACATGACATAATTAAAGAATCATTCTTTGCCAACCTCCATACCTCTAATTTTTTGTTGATGACTCTAATTTTTGAATGCCTGCAATTGTTTTACAGACAACAAATCTGGACAAATTGAGAATGCTTTGAATACTGATCGGAACATGTACAAATTGAGAATGTGGATCAGGATTTAATGCAATGTTAAATTGGTATGCAGTCTCAAAAGAGACCGGCTTAAGATAATCTAGGGAATAAAATTCATGCTGCTTCAGTCAAGTCGAGTTTATCTGTTAAATTGGTATGCAGTTTTTCCCTTTCTCGATATTTATAATATTCGACTTTGATTCGAGTTTAATGATTTTTTGGTCTTTGTTTGCTTGAACTCGAATGATTTATTTGTCGATGATGTTCATCGTTTATATAGGGTTCGAACCCCTATATTTTTGATTATCAGTAGTGATTTAACTTAGTTTATGTTGTCTCTTATATATACAAGTTAACATAAGAACTAAACTTAATTGGACGAGCACATATGGACTATCTTTAATATCAACTTATCGCAGAATCAATCTTTTTGTTATTTTGATGCTATACATCTTTAAACCCGACCAAATATAAAGTCGTGGCATTAAAACTTTCATTTAATAATATGTATCTAAGATTGAATTGAATGCTATGAACATCTCTTCATTCTATCATGCTGACACATAAGGAACTTATTCGTAATGGTCACTAATTATAATATTTACGATGCAAACTGTTCTCTCATGTCTTTTGGAAAATAAATTAGCTAAAGCCATATAATTTAGTCAAATTAACCATCTAATGTCAAATTATTAACTTATTTTCTCAAAAAATTCAGGCACACAACGGCTCACATGTCTTGTTGGTCTTTTTAAAGGAATTGAGATAATGATGGTAAGCAATTTAAACTTTAAAGTTTAAATCCATGATAAGTTTTTTATTGTTCATAACTAGGTTTAACAATAGTTAGCTTATATCATGAACATTCTGCTTCTCAATAGACATCAAAGCCAATTAAAGGAATCGAGGCTCAAAAACTCGGTCTTGTTGATGCTGTTGTTTCACCTAATGTTTTGATCAGGACCGCTAAACAGTGAGCCCTAGATATTGCGGATTTTAGAAAATCGTGGGTCCGAAGTCTTTATAATACTGATAAAATAGAACCACCGGGAGAAGTCAAAGAAATTCTCAAGTTTGCAAGAGTGCAAGCTCAAAAGCAAGCTCCTCATCTTCAACACCCAATTGTATGTATTGATGTCATTGAAAAAGGCATAGTTTCAGGTCCACGTGCTGGCCTTTGGAAGGTAATTTACTGTACATATAAAAGATAGGTAAACTATTCATGCTTCCCTTGGATTTTGGCGGAAAGCACCCAAACCCTTAAAATTAGTTTTGGAATTACCTGCTGGGATAAATATAATAATTTTGCACCTGAATATATCTGGATTTGCTTATTATTTTCAAGACAAAGCTGCTGATTTCAGTTGTTGGACAAAGTTAAGTATTAGTACAATAAGACATTTTTTGGACTCTTATATGTCAGACGTGTTTTGTAAAATTTTAAAGTGTATAGGGTTTGCCTCTTCTTTTGTTTTGATACTATTTTACCTTGTTTATTTTATCTGCTGTTAAACCAGTCAAGTTCTAAAACTTTGTGTGCAACCGTTTTTCTAGGAAGTGACTGCATCATATGAACTTCAGTTCGTAGAAACAAGTAAAGCCTTGACACACATCTTCTTCTCACAGCGTGCTACTTCAAAGGTAAATCATAGTCTGAGTAGTGTCCTTATACAAGGTTTAGATCTAGGAAATACGTATACATGTGTAGCGATGCTATCACAAATTTTCTAGTACTAGTTGGTACTTAACGTAAACTGATCAAATATGTTTGTCCATTGGACTTGAGTTGCATGGGCATGCATTTAAGGGCTATTCGATGATAATTTACTACAAGTTCCTTAATGTTCCTTAATGCATTGTGTATGTTGTCATTACTTTGTGTATTCATATAATCTGGTGGCACGGTCATCTCAGTTTTATTGATATTGCTTTGTTTTAATTTCCTTGTCGGATATCATCATGCAATCTTCATTGTGACTTTGCACTGAATCTTGAAGTCTACATGCATCTATGTTAAGTTGAGCCACTTGGTTGAACATGTGCACTTAGTTGGTTCATTGGTGTTTGATCATTCATGTTGTTCATGCTGTCTAGATTAGTGCAGTGTGCATTTTAGCTGGGCATATGTTTGTGAATCTTTGGGTTAGTTTGCGTATTTGAGTCATGTGCGTGTTGCCACCATTGTTGTATGTGTCTAGTTCAGTCTTCATTGAGTCTGACTTTGAGTATTTTGTTGCCAGTCTTGTGTTCTTCATGGTTCACCTAAATTTTTCTTCAGATCTGATTCGTTCGTCGATGCCGTTTTCCTGGATCTGGAGAAATTGTAGCCGAGGTTTGATGTAATCTCCCATATATCTATTGCATCATATGTCTGCACTATTGGACTCAACTGGATTCTTAAGCACTCAACTAGATTGCAGTCAACTGGATTCTTAAGCTATTCTATATAGGCCTACTTCATACGTCTGTACTATTGGACAAGCGGTTGGGAAGATTGTTGCTCAGCATAGGGAATTTATCTCTTTTAATTAGTACGTATCTGTATTTATATTGATGTATGTTATGGATTTAGTTATATTTTATAATAAAATTATGAATTCAAAAATGGTGTAAAATTGAATTGTTTTAGCTTTTATTAAATGTGAATGGTTCATGTTGTTTCAAGTAAACGATTGTATTATTATTAGTGAAATATCGATTTTAATTATAATATCGTGAAATTTATGGTTAATGGCAGTTGTCGGAAGATGAATTACAATTGTTGCTAGCAGTTGCAAAAGTTTTATTGCAACTATCAATAACAGTTGTAAATGAATCTATTACAACTGCCAAAAGCAGTTGCAAAAGTTATTGTTGCAATTGCTATTAGCAGTTGCAAAAGAGACCTATTACAACTGTCAATGCAACGGTTACGATAGACTTTACCACAACTTTCAAAAGCAGTTGTAAAAAGTTTTTTACAACTGCTCCTACAACTGTCGGCAACAGTTGTAAAAATATTCAACTCTATTACATCTCCGGATATTAAGACTGGCGGCCGTCAGTTGTAATACACCTATTACAACTGTTTTTGGCAGTTGCGAAAAGGTATTTTTGTTGTAGTGTAGTAAAGAAAACATACCACTATCAAACTCAACAGAACAATTACTTATCTGAAGAGGAGCCACGAACCATGAACTGCATAAAATCCATATCATTAAGGGTCGATGTAAAGTCTCTTGCAGAATAAGACACTTGAGCATAATGATTGATGATACAGATGTGGATAATAAAGAGGTCCACACCGCGAAAATGATAAATTTTGTTGGAAGAGTGTGGTTGTTGGGAGGATGATTGTTGTTGATTGGGCGGTTGATTTTGGGTTATTGGTGGGTGACTTGTGTCAAAGAGGCTCTTTTAGTGTAGATGAAGGTCGTTCTGGTAGGGATTGAGGAATGGATGATAAATTTTGAGAAGATTAAATCATTTTTCGTAGCTCCTCTATCTCCTTTTTTGTCTCTCATTAAAATTTTGTTATTTTTCATACATTTTTTTAGACCCAAACATTCAGATTGTAGTAAAGCATAAGCTCGACCTCTGCGCGATCTACGAACCGTTAACGTCGATTGAGTTTCTTAACCTAAGGAACCATAGCTAGTGTTATAACTTATACATAACCGTAAATTCTACCGCCGATCACAAATCCCCTTGCTGATACATATGCTTGCAGCCTTGGCTCTGGTGTCGCATCGTCGATAGTATCGGCTTGTTTAGCTAACTTTTGTGATATGAATGCCTACAAATATTGTACCAATAAAAAGATAATATTACTTTAATCATTCAGGGTTAATAATACTATAAAAAGATTAGTTAAATGGTATATCAATATATCATTTCTAGTTATGATGCCAATACTATAGTCAAAGCCATCGTGAAGTAAGTACAAAAGATGAACGTGTGTATGAAGTGAAGTTTTAGTGGAGGTGATGGCAGAAAACACTAAGGGTTTCAATCTTGAAATTCCTGTACTTGGAACTTTCAAAGGAAAATGATTCATTCTTGTCCGTATAGAGCATTCTTGTTAGTATAGGTTGGAAAGATTACTAAATATATCGTGTAGCCATGTATAGGTTGTATGAAGTAAGAATTACAGAAAGGAGATTGCCTATGATCTTTGCAACCATGGTTCTAAAACCTCTGTTGCTATAATTTAATATATTATAAGAAAATTATGTAATATGAAGTTAATAGTAAAATGCAGTTCCATGTGTTGACAAAGAAAATTGTATACCATGTCATGTTTTATATTGTTTCGGTGCCAACTTTGTTAAGTGACTTAAAAAAATAAGTTCATAATTAGGTAACTATTATAATACATGGTTGCTTCTAAGAAAAAACCACAGTGAAAACTGAAAATTATTTATAATCAATCTTGTTAACTTGGAATATATGATAAACATCAATGAGTGCCCATGATGATTCATCGTATAGTTTAAAAAAATTCAACATTATATTTGTTGTAAGGTTCGAAGTTCCCGTTTCCGTTCCGGTCATATGAAAAATTCAAAATTTCGGTTCCGCTTCGGGATTTCAGGAAATTCCGTTTTAAATTCGGTTTGTGAATTCCGGTACATTTTTGTTATAAATACGCAATAAATAGGCAATACTGATAGTCAATTACACTAAATTATTCAGGTGACATAGAAGTTGCAAAACATACAACATAAAAATTTAATACCAAAAGCTATTTCTCTGAGCTTCATATAAATTTTGTCCATCGATCTCTTCATCTTGTGTCGGGTTATAATATGCTGGAAAAGCATACTACTGTATCTGATCCGAACTTAAAAATGTCATCATCGTATTATCAAAGGGCGAGGGTTCATCTTGGCTGCTTGATGGCTCAGCAGCATACAGTTGATTTAACCCACAATACGAATAACCTCCGGTATAGTCAGATGTAGAATACCTAAAAATGGGGACATTGTTAGAAGTATATTTGTCATCATAATCCCCTTGATCTTCATGTACAACGTTCAAATTTCTATCTCTTCGTCGACTATAGTCATCTGCTTCATAATTTTGGATATGTCTTTAAGACTTATCAAAAGTGGAACCAACGCCATGACCACTAGAACCAATACCGTTACCATCAGCATTACCTGAATCATCATTTGATGAACTATCATTTTCAGTATTTTCTGCAGATACATTATCATTGTCCGACCAAGGATTATCGCTTGCATTATCAAGTAGTGGATTCTCAGCTTCTTTAGTCCATTCTGCAGGTGGATCCTCCTCATGAAAGATGTAATCTAAATCAATAAATTGGTCTGTTGTTTGTTGGCGTTTAACAAATCGTACTCTTAATCGCATGTTATAATGTACAAATACCAATTTTTCTAAGTTCTCCATTTTTATTCTGTTTTTTAACTTCGTGTAAATCATTGCAAATGTTGTCCAATTTCTTTCACAATTTGAAGATGAAACTGTTTGGCTAAGAATACGCATAGCTAGCGTGTTAAATTTGGAGTAGCTTCCATACCAATTATTGACCATCATATAGCTGAAAGACACGACTTAACTGCACGTTTCGCTTTTGCAGAACCAAATAAATCAAGTTTCATTCTATATTTTTCAACCTACGAATCATTCATAATAAACCAAGTTATTCTTTACGCTAAACATTAAGTTTAATAATTTTTTTATTACCTCTTTTGAAATTTCAATTTTCATAGCAATATCAGGTACCATTTTTTCAAGAACATTTGTCCATCCATTTAAAACTTCATCATGATTTGTTGTATTATCTCTGTATTGTATATGAGGATTGAGAAAATAACCTAAAACAATTTGATAGTTCAAAGAAATATTGGCATGATATGTACTTTTATAATTGTGCAATAATTAAAAAAATACCCGCTGCATGAATAGGTCGATGCAATTGTCTTTCCCATCTTTTATCAATTATATTCCACCACTCTTGACAATGTCTTACACCAATATTTTTCATAATTGATTCCTTCGCTCGATCCATTGCTTCATATAGATATTCCATCTCTGCTTTATCATCATTATCCACCATTCTTAAAAGTTTTACAAGTGGACCAAATACGAGAATAATAGCAGCAACGTTGGCCCAAAATTTATCACTGTGGATCAAATTATAGATAAGAATTGCAGTTTTTTTAATCTTTAGGACCGAGTTTAAGAATCTTTGCGCCCCACTCACTCGAAGAAATCATTCTTCTTAGATTCTCTTTATGTGTGTATATGGATTCCAATGCAATAAAGTGAGTAGCAAAACTTATTACTGCTGGCCGAATTAGCTCTTTATTATTGGTTTCTTTTCTCATTATGGTAAGCAACCAACCATGATTGTATATGAATCATGTTATTGATTGACAATTTAAAATTATCGATTTTACCTCAGTTTCTTTTGAAATATCTTCAAGAACCAAATCGATACAACGTGCTGCGCATGGTGTCCAATATAGTTTTCTTCTTTTTTCCATCAGTAGTTGGCCAACAGCTTTGTAATTTTCTCCATTGTCAGTTACGATTTGCACAATTCTATCTTCTCCAATAAAATTAACAACATTATCCATTAGACCACAAATATACTCAGCACTTTGAAATTTATTAGTAGCATCTACAGATTTAAGAAAGACAGTTCCTTGGGTAGAATACACAAGAAAATTTATGATTTTTCTTCTATTTTGTGTGCTCCAATCGTCGCACATCAACGTACAACCATACTCATCCCAAAAGTTGGAGTAAGTGTCGATGTGTTGTTTGATTTCAGTGCACTCTAAATCTAAATATGTTTTTAATAATTCATGTGATGTTGGTCCTTTAATTCCAGGACTAGCTTCTTGAATGGCCTCTATCATAGTTTCATAGCAAGGACTATTAGCAGCATTGTGTGTGATATGATTAAAGTAAAAAAAATTGATATTGCACGACCCATGTGTTTTTTGGCATCTTTAGTGCCTTTTATTGCAGTTCTAATAGAAGGTTGAGTTCTACCTCCTCGTTTTTGTACATATGGATCAATCCTTCCAGCTGCCCGTGTTGCTAAATCGTCATCTATTCTGATTGATTTTGAACGGTCATTACGCTTTAGTCCGCTAGATCGTATACCTGTTCCATTAGGTCCTCCATCTGAGTTCATATAACTTTCTTTACTTTCTTGCAAGACGCATCTTAGCTCTCTGTCATCTTCACCTCCATCACTGTCGGTATCTTCATTTTGTTGCTCGGGCATGCTCATTAGCTCTTCTTGCACATGTTGTTTTTCGAGCTTTCCATGATTTCGCTCACTTCTCTTTTTATTCAGATGTTCTCGTATAAGTTTCCTGACTTCTCTGAGAACAGCCGGACACACTGCCACGTAGCCTGTTTGTCCTGCAAATGTTCTTTCATACGTGTTATACCACCACCAAAAATTATTTTATGACAATAATTACATTTGTTTTTTCTTTTTTCACCAATAACGGCCGTACAATAATTCTAAATGATATCATGATTTGTCATAATCAGCCACCTAAATAAGAAATAAAATAATTTAATGTTTAATTACTTAACGCTAATTCATTTTATTGCAAACTAAACAATATATTATTTGCATTATAGAACTTCTATTCATAATTGTTCAGTTATTAAATTAAAGTATATATGCATATGCAAAATAAATGTCAACTTTCACAATTCAATATGACATAAATAATAAATATATAAGCATGAATTACTTGTTAAAATCTTAAAACTATACTATATGATATTCTTTTGTAGATTTGGATCTGGGATTTGGTCATGTATATCAATAATGCAATTAAACCAGCCTATTAAAACAATTTGTTTTTAAACTCGAGTGTACATTTAAACATAAATCATTCACAACCAGCCATTATGTATCTCCCCTCTTCATACGCAAATCATATAGACGAAACAAGATCGAGCTCGAGCAAATCAAAATCGACGCAGTAAATCAAATTGGGTAGAAAAAAAATCTAGTCGTCGCTTTTTGTTGAAGAAGATCGAGCTCGAGCAAGGATCTCTGCTGCCGCTAAGAGGTGCTGCCGCAAACAGGTGTCGCCATTCCTTTCTGCCACGAGCTGAGGAGGTAAGTTTTACTGCGTATATTGATTGAATCGTCTGGTTTCATAGAGCATAAATTGATTCACATGAATTTGTAAATGGCAGATAAAGTTTTGATTCATGTGAATAAATTTTAGATTGAATTTGTCTCTGGTATTACAACATAAATTGATTCACATGAATAAAGTTTTGATTTTGTTGCTTTGTTTCACATGCGATTGTTCTCCTCTGCATTTTTTAAGACGAAACTGGTTTTATTTCATTGTTTCGGTCCGGTTCGCGTTGGAATCGGGCCGAGACGGCCGGAACTCCGGCGTGCCGGCCGGACTTTGATACTTTGGTATGTAGTATTATAAACTAAATGCACATAAGCTCTGTTTGCAACAAACTATGGTTGTTTTTAATATAAACAATGGTCAAAGATGCTACAGACGTTTTTATTAGCCTGCGCATCTATCTGAGGCAAATTTTTATTCCTATATTGAAATTTGTTTTGTGTCTACATCTGCATGGACTTGTTGGTTAGAGGCAGATTTAAAATCTGAAATGCCCATATGTGTTATTGGAGGCAGAACTTATTGGGACTATTGTTAATTTGCATCTCGCAATTTTTGAGGCACATAAAGAATAGATTTATCCCCCGGTAACAGCAGTAATAAGGCTCTAGTAAAGAGCCTTTATTATTTCTATTCTTGGTAGTGTCTTTACTCTCTCCCTCTATCCCTTTATTTTGCATAATGTTATCATAATAGATTAAAAGCTCCTCTACTGAAGTATATCTCTGATATCCACCCTAAGGTCGAAGATTTACTAAATTTACCATTGTTTGTTTGTGCAAGACCAAAATGTTACGTTATAAGCTTAACATGAGAAATCACAATATTATATTATATAGGTTTTCCTAGAAAGTTAGGGGCACACGCTGAACTTGAGAAATCATGTAAAACTATAAAATCATTTGAGAAAAGAAACCAAACGATCAATGCTAAGGTAGTTCCTTAGACCGCAGCTCCATTTCCAAGAGTCACAAGGTCAACAGTTTCTGTTGTATGAACACTGATAGTTGAAAAAAAACGGGTATACATAGTGGATTGTGTGGTCACTGATAAATATTTTGGTTGATTAACGACCACTATGACAGAAAGAGAACTCAATATGGTTTAGGCCTGAGTAATCCTCAAAGGTTTCTAATTACCGTGTAAAACTACAAGGTTGTTTGTGAGCCTTGAGGAAAAATCAATACAATGATTTAACACTTAACGAAATGTTTAGGTGTCTATAGAAACACGATATCACAATTCTGTTGCCAAAGTAGGTAAAAATAATAAGTGGAGATTTTTGAGGCTTGAGCACGAAACATGGAAAAGTCTTGGTATACGTATGAATAGTTGTTCATGTGGAATACAATTATATCTCATTATATTACCATTATGTTCTAACCCTTGTGATTCAAAGAAGGTTAATGTAACACCCCACCTTCATACCCATATCACACAAGAGTATTACTAAGTAACATTATCAAGTAATATGAAGAATGAGGTGATGTGGATGATACACGCGTTAATATTCCCTTAGATCGACACCAAGTACATTACATGATATAAAAACAACTCGCCTCATAGCAAATAGTCTTGGTACAAAATAATAAACACGTGTGTTTCCTGGTGATAGAAAAATACACAATAGATAAAATAAATCACAAAGCATACAGTGTCCTTAACGCAACGATAACATATAATAAAAATATACACGATTCCAAGTGGATCTATTAGTCAAATGCCCACTATCATCAAAAATATACATACACGTCCAATATATGTACATCTCTACATCAACATGAACACTTGTAGCCATAAATATACAAAATGATACTCAACTCTGTAATGTTTACAACTATCATCCTCTATGCCCAGCAATCACAATCTAATTTTTTCGTCCCTAAACCTGAAAAGTCTCGGACTTACCCGAGTATTATATAAATAATAAACGGGTCAGACTATGTCCAAATTCAAAGATGAGTACATAAACATTATCTCAAGGAGTAACATATACACAACATAATAAAGAAATCCAACCAAAGGAATAATAAAACATATACAACACATCAAACATCATTACACACGTCATACATCAAAACATCCATAAGACATCGAACATCATCACAAACATTACACACCACACATCAAGCACCAATCACACACATCACACCACACATATCGAACATCCATCTCACATGTCTTATACGTTACACACCGCTCACGTTACACATCACCGCACACATTGCACACATCACTGCACACATTGCACACATCATGCATCACATACATCGTACACAACGCATACATCACACATCAATGAATATAACGCACATTAATTCATATTTATTCGACTGTATTTGAGTTATTCAATATATTCTTTGGTTTTATCTTATTTATTGCTATATCTACTGCTACTTTTAATGTACCACCAGAAGCTGTGTCTACGCCTGAGTCTTGCTACTACTTAGACGCAATGGGAGACCCTATTTGTAAATTTTTATGAGCGTTTTCACCAGTCTTTAGCTACAAAATAAATGCACGTCGCTTTCCTTGCTTCCTCGTACCTCGCTTTCCATTTTCAACCACGTCATTTCTTCTACATTCATCATGTTGGCTCGTGCAGCAGAGGGTGACTATGTGACGAGAGGCCATGTCGCCACAACCATCGAAGAGTGACCACTTGGTCGGTCAAGCTATGATGGGGCTAGACATCACATTTACGTAAGCGACTTCACACACCTTGTTCCTCTCAAAAATGGAGATAATCATATTCCATCGTTAAAATAAAATAAAGGAATATTGTAATACACCTCACACGTGAAGTCAGATATCTAAGTAATATCGATTAATATTTGTGCATAATATAGAATAATTCACCGATATCCAAGTATTAAATTTAAATACACGGTCTTCAATGAATTATCTGATTTTATGCTACTGTTGAGCAAATAAATATACTCCACACGGACATCCCATACCGTCCAATGAAATACAATTATATACATAACAACACTCTTAATTAATCAACGTTCTATAAATTTCTTCTTCGCTTATTAATTCACTCTTTCTTATTTTTACTTCAGTTCATTATTCTTTATTTTCATTACTTCATAGTTTAATACAACGAGCGAATTTAAGTTCATCTTATTCCTAGTATTTAATCAATAACCATCCATACACACATCAAAATATTATATAATTAGTAATAATAAGATGAAGGGTTTTCATTAAATGCATTTCACTTTAATTTTTTCTCCTCTTTTTATAAAAATGCTTCAATTTAATTTGACAATAAAGTATCGCTTTTATTTATTTCACTCTCTTTTAAAATATTGATTCTCTTATTAAATTTATAATTCCACATTTTAAACAATTTCTTTGGTTTCAGAAAAACCTTTTTTCGAATTCATCAATTACTTAAAACCTCTAAAATCCTTTCATTTTCACTGTATACTTCAATTATATTATGGAAATACCATAAAGAAATTTGGAATTCCAATTACTTTTAAACATCAATTAGAAACACATCATTTCCGATCCAAAAATATTTTCAAACCCAAATATATATAATTTCAAAACTATTATTTAAAATATTCATTTATATTTCAAACCCTATGAGTGATGTTTCTTTACGATAAATAAATAAATTGCATTCAACTTTCAATTACTTCGAAATATTATTTTACACACTTCACATCTATTAAATCCAGCTAAAATTAACTCATCACTTTCAAAAATACATTTAAGTAGTTTTAAGATCAACGGTGAATAAACAAAAATATAATTACTCAAAATTCACTTGTTTAGTAAAATCTCAAAATTCATTAATTTCCAAAATAATTTCCATTCACAAAATCTTCAAAATTATTCCACTTGTATATTTTTCCAAAATTGTCCTTATTTTAAATTTTCCGTTAATTACAACATCTTTAATATTAACCAAGGAATCATTTCAAAATTCAGCATCAATTCCAAAAAAATCTATTTATTTCATACCTTAATCTGTTAATTCGTTCATCCTATTTTCGATTAATTTCAAATGTCATTCGATTATTTGCAAACAATTATTCACCACTCAAACATCGCGAATCAACAATGAAACAATAATTATCGCAACAACAAGTAACTCATAGTTTGCAACACAATTCCAACAAATATAGAATATATCAATCATCAATAAACAATCAATTTCATACCAACAATTCATGTAACCAAGCAAATCAAGCAATACATGGGGGAAATTGATACGGTATTGATTGTGGTAACGGAAAATGCATAGAATTTATTAAAGAAGAAGATAGAAATGAGGAGGGAGAGGAGTAGAGAATTGCCAGAATAGAGAATTTGATTTTTCAATTGCCTGCAGTTTCCTTACATTTCCATCATTATATAGAGTTGGATACAAATTGTCATAACAAACTTTCAGCCAACTATCATTCCAGGCTGACAATCACTAAATTACGAAATGAAAAGAAAAGATGCTGATTCTAGAAGCAACTATTTCATAACTAAATTTGTTTGCTTGCATGATGTGTCATAACAACTTGCACATCCATTTGTAGGTTATTATTCTAAACATCTAGCAGGTATTTTGCAGTATAATTTTGCTAGCATTAGCCCAATGGGTTTATGTAAGGCAGAGGCTAGTTCGTGCATATGTGTAGTCATATCATTGCCAACCCCTCGAAATCGACCTAGTCCTCAAGGTCAGAGTTGCTTTCTATGTTGAAGTTCCACCAGGATCAAAAACGTAAACCAGGCTATTAGCAGAATCAGTTGAGTGATAAACTACGCTGAAGAGCACATGAGCCTTAATCTCTTGTAATACAAGCTCTACAGTATCCAACTCACGCTGCGGAGTGGTTTTGGGAAGGAACGAGAGGGGATGAGTTACTTGATAGGGAAGGGAGTTACTGTCGAAGGGGAATTTTTTGGTGACAGTGATGGGGACGACTTTGATTTTGGGAAAGAAAGGATTGATGTTGGTGGAGATGGGGAATACGATTTTAGAGGGAATGGAGTAGTCGGGGATGCCGATGACGAACTCAGTGTGGGTGTCAGAATGAGATTTAGATATTTTGGTGTAGTCGAACATCGATTTGGAGTTGGGAGCAAGGGAATCGAAGATTACCTTATTGTTGTGGAATTTGGTATTCCAGACGAAGCTGGATTTGTCGATAGTCTGGGAGGGGGTAGTGCCGCGAGGGTGGTTCGGAGTAGGATAGGAGAGGATGATGGTTGTGGCGGTGCTGGAGTTGATTTCAACTGATGTGGGGTTGTTGTCGGTTGGTTTCGGGTGTCCGTATTGAAGAGGGAGATAAGGAGTCAACACATGAGGAGCGGGGGAAAGGCGGGATGTCGTTGGAGAGGGTGAGAGAGTAGCCGCTATATGAGCGAGAGAAGAGTGAGGTGTAAAATGTAGGGGAAGACTTGTGTTAAGGGTTTGGAGGGCCTTTGAGGCAGCGAGCATGAGAGATGGAGGAAGACCGGAAGAAAATATGGGGCTGCTGTTGAGGGTGGCTGTTTTGGAGGGAAGTTTGAGTAACGAATGGTGGATGAGACTCATGGAGGTGTGGTATTGGAGCATGTCAACTTGATGAATGAGAATGGCGTTTTGTTGGTTGATTTTGTCAAGGAGTTGCTTCAAAGTGGGAGTTTTATCCATGGCAATAGAATAATACTACGGAGGTGAGCGTGGAGGTGAGAGCATCGGTGAAAGCACCAATTGATACGTTATTGATTGTGGTAACGGAAAATGCATAGAATTTATTAAAGAAGAAGATAGAAACGAGGGAGAGAGAGGAGTAGAGAATTGCCAGAATAGAGAATTTTATTTTTCAATTGCCTGCAGTTTCCTTACATTTCCATCATTATATAGAGTTGGATACAAATTGTCATAACAAACTTTCAACCATCTGTAATTCCAGGTTGACAATTACTAAATTACGAAATGAAAAAAAAGATGCTAATTCTAGAAGCAACTATTTCGTAACTAAATTTGTTTGCTTGCGTGATGTGTCATAACAACTTGCACATCCATTTGCAGGTTATTATTCTAAATATCTAGCAGGTATTTTGCAGTATAATTTTGCTAGCATTAGCCCAATGGGTTTATGTAAGGCAGAGGCTAGTTCGTGCATATGTGTAGTCATATCAGAAATACACATTAAATAATATGATAAAGACATAAATGTGAGTTTAGAAACTCACTAAAAATTCCAAGTGAGACATTTACTATGATTGACTTCGACTCTTCCATTTCAGCCATCGTCATCGACCGAAAATTCCAACTACTTCCCCTAGCCCATCGCCTAGACCTAACTTTGATCGCAGCCCTACCCCAGCATCCCCCATACCCCTAACTCTATCACATACTCTCATTGTACACGTCATTGTGCCTCCAAATCACATTCGCTTGCCACCCCAATGTCGTGTGTGCTAGAATCGAGACGTCGCTAAAATTGCCTATCACCACATCATATCCTCCTTCATCACGTTGTTTGCCATCGTCGATCTTAAGTCTCCCCCTCGCATCACCTAAACCAGGCATCGCGCTTTAAGAACAATTTGTTTTTTTAAATCTAGAATTCAATGGGGCTTAGGGTTGAAAAATAAAATAAGGGAACACGAGTTTGGACTTGAATAGAGAAGTTGTGAGAGTTTTCTAGAAGCATGAAGAGAAAGGAAAATGGGCTTGGGCCTGTTTACTTTGGGCTGAAATAATATTAGGCTTTGATTTAATTCACTTCATTTTTAAATAATTTCCTATGCATTTAAATTTAAATTCTTGAAATAAATTTCACTATCTGTATATGGGTATAGACAATCTTTCATTATTCTTCGTGATATTGACCACATTTCTTATCCCTATTTGCATTTCAGTGGGTTGGTCTGGTATGAGAAGTTATGGAAAAGAGTATATTACAATATCTCACATTCATGAAAGTCCATAACCAGATGAAAAGATTGAATTTTGGATAGCGGTAAAAGAACCTACTCGCCTTACACAATGACAAGGATTTATTATCTAAGCTCACTGAACGCGAAGAAAGAGTCCTTTATTAAAGAGATCGGTCGCTCTCGCTTGAACTGAACGCTTTCCCTTAACTAGAAGTCTGAAATAAACATCTAATATAGATTGATTCACATCTCAATCTACAAATTATATTTCCGTAATTGAATAATTTTATTCAATTCGATGCCCTATTATTTTTATTTAAGTATTCATTATGCTATTACAAAATAAATTTAATTTTCAGCTTTTTCAATTATATAAAAATTATTTTTAGTTCTAAATATTTCATATTGATTAAAATAGTTTATTCAATTTCAATAAATTATCTAAAATTTTTTATTTATTTAATTCAATTTATTACCATAAAATCTTTTATTAAAAGAATTTAATCAACTACAAATTTATTTTAAAAATATTAATTATAAAAAATCAAATTCAATCACTTTTATTCAAATAAAATTTATTTATTTACATGGCGTTGAAAGCAGGGTTATTATAGTTAATTATGAATTCCATTAATGTTTATGAAAAATAATAGCGAGAAGAAAACTGATTTTGCTATGTAGTGTGGTCATACTTAATATTGTATTACATGGATGATAGCTAATATTATTCGCACCTGGCTTTATGTCTGACCCACTTTTCCTCTTTAAACTGTCAACTACTCATTTGAGTTGGTCGGTAGTAAGGGTTTCATTGGTCTCAATTCGGACACTAAAGCTTTTCAAAGATATTGCAAGTGGAAAGCTACCAGTTATTCTCTATGGTAATTTCTACTTCAACAACCATACTACACCTCCAGTACCCAACAAACTTGTAAAGTGTCAATAATGGTACCCGACTGAAGTACAACAGCAGCAGCTAAAGTAGTCGATATACATCGGGACCTATCGTATATCTTACTACATAAAGGTTACAATATAATAAATAACAAAAATATAAAATAGATGAGGAATATAGCATAACTAAAATGAACCATAGAAAACATCAGAGTAATAGGTTCACGATAGTTATACCACATAAATAGATTTTATACATCATCAAAACAAACTCAAATATTACCTTTAATAATAGTCAAGCACTGACAAAAACACTACAGTGCTGCACAGCAGAATAAGCACCATCCTCTTGAATAGCTCCATGCGCCAATCCTCCTACTCATCCATTGAATAGCTCCATGCACCAATCTCAGACCAAATATCTAGTCCAACGATTGAGTCCTAAGATAATAAGAAGAAAAATATAAAACCTCGAGTTAGAAAACAGCCTGGTATGACAGACCAATAATCTCAATATACTATGAAAGCTGATATAGTAAAGAGGAACACAAGGAATGGAGAATCACACCTGACAGTCTATGCATTCAATAGGTTAGCATAAAATGCAATATATGTTATGCTATCATTATATAACTGTACTGTACTAAATACAATATAAGGTGTCAACGTATCTAACATAGTAATACCTACATAACATGACATCCATCCAAATCACATAAGAATCAAAGAACATGACAATTGCATACATAGAAATAAAATAATCACAATGACTATCGCTAAGGTCTCACATCACCACCATGATGCCTTCGGATATACGATAACTCGTACAACCATCAAGAAGGTTGGCTATGATGACCTACCTTTCTGACCCTTAAGAATGACACTTAACACATCCACGACATTCGTGTGTCGTTGCCCAAGCATTCAAAAGAAGAATTATCATGTGGTAAAATAAAAAGAATAGAACAGAAAATCTCACAACGAAACTGCCAAATAGAACATAATAGTAATATAATACATAAGGTTACTTCTAACATGGGTTTATCAGAGTTACACAAAAGTACGAAAATAGATAAGGGAGTTATAACAACCTGCCTTTACATATGTTGAAAAAATACACCTACAAGAGCTGAAAATAGCGGAAATAGAGACTAAATAGCTAAAGGCCTCCTGCTCGGGCACCTTCTTCAAAAGAGCCCAAAAAGGACTTGTACTCTCGAACTATCCAAATATAAATGAGTACCTGAGAGTTTAGGAAAAACAAACAACTCGGGTCACATAATATGTTTAGTATGAGTAAAACTATGGACAATGAGTGTAATTAAACAACAACATGTGAAACCACACCGCCAAACACGGAACAGGTTTCGTCTCACAAGAACAACATTCAAATGTAAAGATTGTATACAAATAATTAAACATTACAAAGAGATCCAAACTCTTCCCAATGCAGTTAAGGAAGGAAAACAAATTCGAATGTTCGAATCAACAAGGAAAAGTAAATTTACCAACAATGACTAGGAGGGTGCACCTACCTTACCGAAAGTATACCTCTAGAATATATACTTGAGAAACACCAATGGCTCTTGGAAAACTCCAAGTGCGCACAGTCGAATCCAATCTAGAGTGGATGTAAAAAACCCTAATGGGAGAAACCCCATATAACTTGGCCCTCACTTGCTCTTTGGATTTAGTCATTTTTGACAAAGGATAACAAATCTCAAATAAGTAACACAACGCCTTAGAATGACGAAAAATAAGGAAAGCCGAGGCAATTGATGGTTGACAAACCGACTATTGAAGATAACAAAATAATCATATATGGACAGTAAACCTCGTACTCCTTCCACTACTAATCGATTTCAAATTTGTATTGTTTCTTGATTAAAATGAAGTCGGGCAAGTGAAAGTAGTGTTACCTCTAGGTATTGCCTTGACAATTTTAACTTTTGATAAAGTGACAAGTTTCTATACCTCAATTTTAGTGTCAAGAGTATGACTAAATTCTTTCCATATAAGTGATAACGTACATGGAAACTTCTTTTCTATAATCGAAATGAACTTTTACTTTTAAAACCAAACTCGTGCTTGGCTTTTAATTACAAGTTTTTAACTTTAAACGTCTTTGTAAAAATGGTTTACTAACTTTAAATCACCATTATAAAAAGGATTTAGTGAAACAAAAATATTATTATTAAATTGACAAGTTACTTTTAACTGTCATTAATAAGGGTGATTAATTATCTTTAGACTTGGTTAATTAATTTGATTAATTAACTTTAAATACCTATAATTAAAAAGGGTTAATCACTTAAAAACATAATTAATTAAACTAATTAAAAACTCATTAATTAATTTGATTGATTAATTTTAGAACATAATTTATTAATAAGGATTAGCTAATTTATAATATCATTAATGGAAAAGGTAAATTAAATTTGAACTAATAAATTAACTTTAAAAGTAATTAATTAAAGATGATTAAGTAATTTTAAATGCCATTAATTAAAATGATTAATTAACTTTAATCGACCATTGTTAAATAATTAATCAACCTTAAATATCATCATTAGATAAAATAATTAATAAAGTTCTGTTGAAAATGAAAGTATATGATTTTTGTTTGATGATATTAAACATATATATATATATATATATATATATTCATCTAAATGTATGTGTTAATGTACTATTTTATTTTCACAGATTAAATAAATATTTACCGAATAAAATAAATAGCATAGATTAAATTCAAACAGATATTTTATTCAAACAAATCTTTATTACAATTTTGAATAGTACAAATTCGAGCTCTCACTATATATACATACATACATACATATATATATATATATATATATAATTTTCAATTAAAATACAAATTTGTCTACATCGCATTTTTTACACACATTTGCACCTCACTACATTTCACTCGTTCACTCGTATTTTATCTTCAACTCTAGTCCAAATTGAATCCAACATCTGAGGTATCTGCAAAAATAAACACTAACATAGTAAAATTGAAAAAGAAATACTTTTGCAATGTAAAATAAAATGTAATTTTGAAAATATTATTTGCCTCAGTTATTTGGGTTGTTCGTCATCATTAAAATTTGAATTCATCATATACGAACAGCTTGTGACATGCACAGTGTATCACTATACATGCCACAAGGCCGTGCACACCAATATATACTTGATAAATCTACGGCGATAGGTGAGCACAGGTCAAACCCAAATGAAAAGTCGGGTTCAACTCAAGTGCAACAAAAATAAAGACACGATATCAGCACAAGTTCAAACCCGAGCTATTATCTGGATTCAACACAGGTACAGTCCAAAAATACAAGCATAATATGTACAAAGTTAATGCAACAGTGGTGCACCATAAATTGACACAAGGCATTGCACACTGGAATATATAGTGCAACAAAGTTAAGATGCAACTCAACTCAACTCGAAGACTGGACACTACTCCCTACAGTCACAAGTGGAACGAAAATCAGACATGAGTTCAAATGCAATACAACATGAAGTCTAATTCAACTCAGACATATATAGTGCATAGCATATTCAAGTGCAGACTACACAAGTGGTGCACATGTCAACAATCAATGATGAAGCAATGCAATATGAACCAGACAGTACTCAAGTGAAGAATGAATGCAATAAGAACACAGTCTCGACCAAAATAGCACCAGACTCGACCAAAAGCACTTCTGGTAGCAGTAAACAAAAAGGCAGTGCAACAAGACAACTCGGCTAGCATGAACAAGATAACAGTGACTCATGGAAATGCAGTCACAAATATGTACACAATTCAACATGTTTAGTTCACATGAGTCAATGCTATAGAGACTAGACCCTAATGAACAGGAACCTGACTCAAGGAAATGTATAATGCAAGTACGAACACAAATCCAATTGGAAAAAGTCAATTTTTTATACCCAAGTCAATTTTAAAAATGTCAGAGATTCAAATGTAATGGCGGTTTTGAACAAAGCATTAGGTAGCAGTTTCAAGTAATATCAACAGCAGTGTCAAAGTCGATATTGAACAAGCAGTGCCAAAGTCAAACCAGCAAAATCGAAACTGTGGCGAGCAAGGCAATTCAAAGCCGTGAGTATCAAGTAAAATAAAAAATATACGAAGTGACAAAGTCAAAAATCATCACCAGCATCAAAACAAGATCGAATGGCCGAGTTAAATTAGAAGAAAAATTCAAACGAACGAGAATATAGGAATTAGAATCCTATTTAACCCAAATCATCACTGGCCGTAAAAGGTTTTCGAGTCCAAGCAACAAAGAACGATCATTCAACTCGAATCAAAAAGGTCGAGCAGAATCAATATCGAAAAGGAAAAATTGCATACTACTTTGACAGTCGAACTCGACCAAGTTGAAGTAGTCGTGGACGAATCAATCGAAGAAAAAAATCGAAGCATCATCAATCAAATCGACAAAGTCGGTGCCTTCAATTTTCAGAACCCCTAGTTATCAGAGAAAGAGGAAGGAACGATCAAAAGAAATCACCATTTTCTACAGAGCAAGTTGGGATGAACAAAATAAAAGGAGAAAGGGATTATTATCACTGTATTTTGTTTGGGCCGACAATTATTTATGGGCCTTTAAAAACTAGGGTTTCATTGTTTTATTGTGTTTAATTTGTATTTTTCTCTTTTAAACATTGTAATTTCTAGTCGTGCGACTAGGGGACGAGCTACGGTGATGTAGTTCGAGAATTCGCAACTCAGTGGCTGAGTTGTTGCAGGGTTTTGAGCGTAGAGTTAAGGCTAGTCGATACCAGATGTCGTGAGTTTATGTGTGTAAGCGTCTGGCTGCTTAATTTCTAGTAGAAACCTGGGGGCTGCACGTAGGCAGGGTTTTGCCGAAGCTGGGTAAATTCTGTATTCTATTTCTGCATTTCTTATTCTGCTATTATCTATGCTGCTATAATAATGATATATCTGCGTTGAAATTATTTTATACAAACTTCTGCAATAATTTTTATAATTGATAGTATCACCCTGTTCACTTCCCCTCTAGGGTGAAATCGATCCTACGAGTGGTATCAAAGCTAGGAACAAAAGCCAATTTGCTTTTAAAAAGTTTGATTTTTCAAAGGCCAATTGTTTTTACAAATTTGAATTTTTAAAATGGCTACTTTTGCCGAGGGTCGTTCTAATACTATCCCTTCTATTTTTGATGGAACAGATTTTTTGAATTGGAAATTGAAAATGGAATTTTATTTAAAATCTGTTAATGTTAAATGTTGGGATATTATTGAACATGGGTGTGATATAACAGACGAAAAAATTATCCCGATCAACGCTCTTGCTATGCATATATTATATTCTCATATCAATCAAGATAATTTTAACTTTATTTCTCATTGTGAAAGTGCACAAGAAATCTGGAATACTTTTGATGCAATATATGGTGCAAAAGTCAACAAAAATGAGATATCCTCCTCAATCGACACAGAAACATGCTTAACAGGATTGACAAAAAGCAGCAGTGGTGATGATGATGATGATGGAGAAGCTGAGCTGGCACTATTAATGAAGAAATTCAAAACGTGGAATCACAAATACGGAAATCCAGCTCTAAATCAGAAATTAAAAAGCAGAATAGCCAAAGCACTAGACAATGCAGAAGAACATGAGATCATCTGTCACAAGTGCAACAAACCCGGACATATCAAGCCAAATTGTCCTCTAATTCAACACGGTCAAGAAAAGAATTCAAAAAGGAAAAGTTTTGCAGCCACGTGGAATAAAAGTGATGATGATTATAAAAGCACTAGCAGTGAGAGTGAAAAAGTAGATCTATGCCTTCGAGGTGATATAAATGATAGAGACGATGACGAGCCAAGCGAGGTATCAAAACTTTCTCACTCGGAACTACTTATATATTTCAACGAAGTAAATGGTTGTTTTAAACGACTTAGGGAGAAATATGCTAAAATTGAATCACAAAGAGATAGTTTGATAGAATCAAATAAACATCTGAATCAATTGGTTAAAAACTATCAAACTAAGAGACCTAAGTGTGAAAAGTGTCCAACATTCGAAGAAGAGATTAAAAAATCAGGAACTAAAATTAAATCACTTGAAAATGAAATTCTGATTTTGAAAGAAAGTGAAAATACAAGGAGAGAAAATTTCGTTAAAAAGTGCACACAATTATTAAATGAAAATGAATCTCTCAAAACACAAGTCCAACAAATGTCAACGGCTTTAGAAAATTTTTCCAAAGGGAAAGATCGTTGAATATGCTATTAGGGAAACAAACTGTTAATACAGTTAGACAATGACTTAGGTATAATCATTCTGAATATGTTAGAAGCAAAATTAATCAAGTTAAATCCCAGTGTACTATTTGTAGAAAAATTGGACACAATCAAAATAATTCCTGGTATAGACCTAAACACGTGAAAACCATTCCAATTTAGCTTCCAAAAGGCACAGATATAAAGTCTTTGAAAATCAAACAAATCTGGGTGCCAAAAGGAACATATATAAATAGTTTTGGGTCTCCACAAACTTATTTTTGCCACTAACAACGATGGACCTATAAAAACAAATAGGTCACAAAAATCTTTTATCGTGTAGGTGTAGTGGCAGGCTAAGGAATAGCAACAGTGTTATCTGGATTCTGGTTGTTCCAGAAACACAACGGCCGACAAAGAAAAGTTCCTTAGCCTAGTATAAAGGTGACAGAATCACAATGGATAACTACGAAAAATTATCGTAAAGGTAAAAGAGGCAACGATATATTTATTTTTGAACAATATATGAAATCTGCACCATAATTTGATTTAATTCAGCCAGTTATTGATAAAGAAATGAATGCTGATTTTGATTCTGACTTTTTCAAAATTCTTGGCCAAATTATTCTTTTATGTCGAGAACACTTTAAAATATCTCTAAAGTCTTTGAACTACTTCATATAGATTTGATTGATAATAATACATTTGGCTGACTCTAGATTCATGATTTTGTTTACACGGTTTTAATTCAAATTCAAATTCAAAAGAATTTCACTTAAAAGCTAAAAAATGATTTTAAGTAATTTGTCGCAACTTCATGATCTGGTCCATAACCAATGATAATCTTTAGTGAAAGAAAATTCAGATGCAGATTACACTAGTAATTTAGTTGATAGAAAAATTACTAGTGAAACATGATTTATGTTGAGACATTCAGTAGCTGCATCGTTTTTCAAAGAAAATATCTGCATACTTTTCATTTCAAATAATTTTCAAATAGTAGAAAATTTTCTTATAAAAGCCCTTCTAGAAAATCATTTTTGACCTTGTTTCAGATTAGTCATTTTTAGAAAATTTGATAATTATTTTTGAATATGATTTTAAATGACTATATTAACTAGTCTGACTCCCTACTAATTATCGAAAAGATAAATAGTGATTGGAAAAGCGATGAGTGTTGATACTAATCATATATTATAACTTGAGACAGTATATTTAGTAAATTTCTTTAGAAATTTGAACAGGGTTATAAAAACTTTTTGTTGGTCAAAATTCTATGACCATCTCTATTTCTATCATATTTCTAACGACAACCACTCATCAAAATCAATATAGTTTGTCAATATGTGGTGATTTAAACAGGAAATCATTTGTTTTTCATTTTATATTTTCTTAAAAAGATCCAAAGTATTCACTCTCATTTAAAAGTCCTCACGTTTATGCATGCGTGAATTACTTGGAATTTTTGATTATGTGCTTCCATGCTCATTTAAAAGTCCTCACTGTTATGCATGTATGGATCGCATTTTAAAATTGATTAATTAAATAGACAAGTAGATTCTAATCCCATTTAAAAGTCCTCACGGTTATGCGTGGTTAGAAAATACTTGAATTCATTTTTTAAAAAGAAAAAAATTAGAATACTACTAATCTCATTTAAACGTCCTAACGGTTATGCATGGTTAGTAGATATTCAAATTCCTGATATATATATACCACAAATAGACACAACTATATGGTTTTATATGATGTCATCATCCCTATCATTCTAAAGAAGAATATGCGTCAATCAAGTATTTATGATTTTGTTTGATTTTTTATTGAAATTTAGTATTTCTACTCGATTGAGTATTAATCTTATATTAATGTCTATCACTTTATCTCTATTTTTCTAACACTATTGTTCTTTCGTTGATAACAAAGGGGAGAAAAGTTAATATTTTGGAAAATAAAGGTCAAATATTTTCTATATGCATCTAGGCTCATTTGCATATTTTTATTTATTTACATGCATATATGAAGGGGGAGCTTTGTGTAGAGAGGAAGCATTCAAATAGGGGTAGCAGATTGAATAATCAACTACATTTAATAATTTCAAAATCTTAAATATATGTTTGTTATCATCAAAATGGGGAGATTGTTGAATATGCAAATATATGATTTTTGTTTGATGATAATAAACATATACATATATATTCATTGTTGATGTACTATTTTATTTTCACAGATTAAATAAATATTTGCTGAATAAAATAGATAACACAGTTTAAATTCAAACAGATATTTTATTCAAACAAATATTTATTACAATTTTGAATAGTACAAATTCAAGCTCCCACTATATATATACGATTTTCAATTAAAATACAAATTTGTCTACATCGCATTTTTACATACATTTTCACCTCACTACATTTCACTCGTTCACTCGTATCTTCTCTTCAACTCTAGTCCCGATTGAATCCAGCATCTGAGGTATCTGCAAAAATAAACACTAACGTAGTAAAATTGAAAAAGAAATATTTTTACAGTGCAAAATAAAATGTAATTTTAAAAATATTATTTGCCTAATTTATTTGGGTTGTTCGTCGTCATTTAAATTTGAATTCATCATACACGAGCAGCTTGTGACATGCGCAGTATATCACTGTACGTGCCACAAGGCCATGCACACCAATATACACTTGATAAATCTGCAGGGACAGGTGAGCATAGGCCAAACCCAAATGAAAAGCCGGGTTCAACTCAAGTGCAATAAAAATAAAGTCACGAATTTAGCACAAGGTCAAACCCGAGCTATTCGCTGGATTCAACACAGGTGCAGTCCAAAAATACAAGCACAATATGTACAAAGTCAATGCAACAGTGGTGCACCATAAATTGACACAAGGCATGGCACACTGGAATATGTAGTGCAACAAAGTTATGATGCAACTCAACTCCATGCAAAGACTGTACACTACTCACTACAGTCACCAGTGGAACGGAAACCAGACATGAGTTCAAATGCAATACAATATGAAGTCTAATTCAACTCAGACATATACAGTGTGTAGCATATTCAAGTGCAGACTACATAAGTGGTGCACATGTCAACAATCAATGATGAAGCAATGCAATATGAACCAGACAATAATCAAGTGAAGAATGAATGCAACAAGAACAAGATCTTGACCAAAACAACACCAGACTCAACCAAAACCACTTCTGGTAGCAGTAAACAAAAAGGCAGTGCAACAGGACAAATCAGCTATCATGAACAAGACAACAGTGACTCATGGAATTACAGGCACAAAAATGTACACAATTCAACATGCTTAGTTCACATGAGTCGATGCTATAGAGACCAGCCCAAATGAACAGGAACCTGACTAGAGGAAATGTACAATGCAAGTACGAACACAAATCCAAGTGGAACAAGTCAAAGACAATTTTTTATACCAAAGTCAATTTTAAAAATGTCAGAGATTCAAAAGTAACAGTGGTTTTGAACAAAGCATTAGGTAGTAGTTTCAAATAATGTCAACAGCAGTGTCAAAGCCCATATTGAACCAGTCAGTGCTAAAGTCAAACCAGCAAAATCAAAACCGTGGTGAGAAAGGCAATTCAAAGTCGTGAGTATCAAGTAAAATAAAAAATATACAAAGTGACAAAGTCAGAAATCATCACCAGCATGTAAACAAGATCGAATGGTCGAGTTAAATTAGAAGACAAATTCAAACAAACGAGAATATAGGAATTATAATCCTATTTAACTCAAATCATCACCGGCCGTAAAAGGCATTCGAGTTCAAGCAATAAAGAACGAACATTCAACTGGAATCAAAAAGGTCGAGCAGAATCAATATCGAAAAAGGAAAAATTGCATACCATTTCGACAGCCGAACTCAACCAAATTGAAGTAGCCGTGGACGAATCAATGAAAGAAAATAAATCGAAGCATCATCAATCAAATCGACAAAGCTGGCACCTTCAATTTTCAAAAGCCCTAGTTATCAGAGAAAGAGGAACAAATGATCAAAAGAAATCGCCATTTTCTACAGAGTAAGTTGGGCCGAACAAAATAAAAGGAGAAAGGGAATTATTATCACTGTATTTTGTTGGGGTCGGCAATTATTTATGTGCCTTTAAAATTTAGGGTTTCATTGTTTTATTGTGTTTAATTTGTATTTTTATCTTTTAAACATTGTAATTTCTAGTCGTGTGACTAAAGGATGAGTTACGGTGGTGTAGTTTGATAATTTGCAACTCAGTGGCTGAGTTGTGGCAAGGTTTTGAGCATAAAGTTAAGGCTAGTCGACACCGGATGTCGCGAGTTTATGTGTGTAAGCGTCTGACTGCTTAATTTCAAGTAGAAACCTTGGGGGCAGCACGAGGCAAGTTTTGCCGAAGCTGGATAAAATATGTGTTGTTCTATTTCTGCATTTATTATTCTGCTATTGTTTGTGCTGCTATAATTCTGATATATCTGCATTGAAATTATTTTATACAAACTTCCACAATAATTTTTATAATACATAGTATCACTCTATTCATCCCTCCTCTAGGGTGAAATCGATCCTACAAGTTCAATTTCATTAACAAAGAAATTAATTAACTCTAAACAAATTATTATTAAGTTAATTAATTAACCTTAATCCTTTTAATTAAAATAATTAATTAAATTTAAAATCATATTAAATTAGTAAATTAATTTTAAATCTATCCTTATCAAAAACTTAATTAACTTTGTAAAGTAAAGCCCAAGCTCGAAAGTAAATCAAAAGATGTCAAAGAGATGGTATTTTCCGAAAGTGTTGATATAGCGATAGTTGCTATAAGGACACTTTGCGAACTATTTTCACAATATATTGGTTTTCATCCTAGCATCACATTACATAACATAAGTAAAGCATACATATACAAGGTCCATAACAAATCACACAACATGTGGAGAGCATCACCTATAGTATATTTAACTTTTTCTACTAACTTTTCATATTGCTTACTAACTACCAAGATGTCATCTTTTCAAAGCATAAACCAAACCAACAACTATCACATTACCATACATATACAACAAGCATTTAAAAGCTACTAAGATGACTGATATTAAAGTTAAAATATTTTGGTTTTAAAAGGTGAGATTTTATTCAAGTTTGGAAATTCAACTCTAACTTCCACTAGAACTTGAACATGATCGAGATCTTTGCTTCCAACTTGGAAAAATGATATTTTGGCGGGCTTAAGTAGGCAATATGTTTCGGCCTAGGGCTTAGCGTGGCTTGGTTAGATGAATATGGTTGTGTATAGGATTGTTTTGTAGAGGAGGAGTTGTATAAGTTGATAGAATGCTTTTTAAACAAGTCTAAAGTGTTTATAAAAGTGAATGAACTAAATTTTTTGAGCTTTATAAATATTTGAAAGCCATGTAAGTTTTCTCAAGAGCTAAGAGAGGTTTTAGGAAGTAGAAATGAAATTTGAAAATGAGGAAAATGGTAGAAATTGAGTTTATATACTAGTGCAAAAGTTAAATTACCTAAATAGTCTAAGGGTACATACCATCCACTAAATTTTTGCCACATCATTTTTCTTATCTCCCCCCTCTCTCCCACATTTTCCTTGTCCCCCGCTCTCTTATGATGAGCCAACATATATTAATAACATAGTGTATTTATTTTTTGAGAGAAATGACATTTTTTGATAATACTCCTTTTTACTTTTTAAACTTATTTATTTTTCATAAAATATCATTTCATATTCTAATAAATTAAAGTATAAATTCTAAAAGTATTCTGACTTGTGTATAAATTTGTATATATGTTAGAAAAATATGCACAACATTTTCTAACAAATTTTCAACACCAAAAAGTCGAAAATTGGGAAAACAATTTCCCGCCACTTTTTCCATTTTTTTAACTGGTTATTTTGTAAATAAATTTTGAAAAATATTTCACCATCATTACTTATTATTAAAAATATTTTTATTTTGATTATAAAATTTACTATTTTGAATATTTAAAATTAAATATATATCCACAGTTTATAGTAGTGAAATTCCACGCCGCTACATTAATGACACATTACGTAATAATTCGATTTGGTGCTCGATCACAAACCAAGACTAACTACTACACTCATATGAGTAGCCCAGACCATCATCGAAGTCTAGGATACATATGTGAGCGTCCCCATAAGCCCCCGCCTAATGAAACCCACATCACATCTAGAATTATCAACGTTCCCTTTGACACATGACTCAATGGTAGAACATACTACATTATAATCCGTTACTTCTTATCGTCGAATGTACCATCTTGGTCCATCACTAAGTCCTATGAACACTTCCCACTTGAATTACTCCACTCTAGTGACTCACACAGTTAATTTGTAGAAGCTTAGAACATCTTACATTGCTTATAGGATTTCCCTTCACCTGGCCCGAAGTAAGCTATCACTTTGTCCATACCTAGCCCAAAGTGCCCAAAGTCAACCTAGTGGAATCCACATTCTAATTACCAAGCAACACATCGACATTCCCATAAACATAACTTGACATCCTCTAGTCCAAATCACATGCAACCAATTACATTACCTCCACACATCACTATGAACCCCCATATCGATCGCTACACCTATAATAGCCCATAAAATAAATAATATATGACGACCCACCTCCTTGATCCTCAGAAACTGACACTAATACATCCTCGGTACGTGTCATAAATCCTAGTGCTGGGGAGGTAGATTATCATACGGTAAAAGAAAATAAAGGTAGAAGATAAACAAAATAGAACCTCACATTGTATTTAACAATTTATAATTGTACATGTAGATAGTACATACAATCACTCACAAAATGAGATATCTGGGTCTTAACAGGTACTAACCCAACCAAGGATAGTTATAATTGCCTATCCCTATAGGTGCTGGTAGATTCTTATAGATAATACACCTGATAGATAACTATCAACATAGGACCCTCCAGCTTGATGCTCCATCATAAATGCTCTTAGTTACCTAACTACGTAGCTACCCAAAAAAATATGGCACCCAGAGTTTAAGGGAAAAAGAAAGTAAACCCCGGATCAGTCATGTGACTGGTGTAAGAAGTTTAAAGCAAGGATATTTGAAAACAAAGGATATCTAATAAGACTACGCCACATACAAACATGGAACATTTTTTTTATGAAAACCAAAATTTTTAGTACACAAAATCCGATAAAATTATTTTTAATGACATTTTTAAAAAACAAATTTCAGGTAAATATACATAATTTTAACCGAAATTGTCACATTATTAAATTCTAGCATACTAGGCTCAACAATCAAGTATGAAGGCACTTACTAGCGAATGGATTCTATAAAATGACAAAGTAAAAGACTACCTTTCGGTAGTACATCTCTAGAAAAATGCATTGAGGCACCAACAGATGGTCCTCTATGAACATAGAACCGACCTACCTTTACCGTAGATAGCACCAAATATGACATCACCCAGGTCATTCTCGACCTATCCGGGATCCCAAAGCATACAAAACATACCCGAAATATAGAGGGTAATCTAGAAAGGTGATGACCATATCCTAATGGGTGCGACCCATAGTCCTACGGCATTAACCCTGTTATTGTCATTCCCGGGTGATGAGACTCGAGTAACGATTACCTTTCACATAGCACATTCCACTTTGAATGCCACATTGCCAATTCCATCACATGCTATTGATTTCCATAAATGTACAACCTCTGAACTCGTACGTCTCAGAGAAGGGCGTTAAGTATATGAGAGTTGCCTCCTGCACCACCAAACAGATGTACATTTGTAAAATCAATGTACGTGCATTTTAGAAATGCAATGTCATGCAAAGTCAAACATCGTCCATACAAGTTGTCCTTTAATAGGACAAACCAAAGGAACTCTCCTGCTACATCCTGTCAGGAATTACTCAAAGAATTAATAGCGAGCAGCCCTTGCATTGAAGATCAAATGAAGATACTATTGCCACATATATATGATACAAGAAATTCCCCCTTGAGGGTCAGTGATAAGAAGCCCTTAATTATACTTATTATCAAATGAATAAAGATCGGTTGGTCACGCAAGGTTATTGTCAAAAAGAAAGAATAGACTTTGATGAAACTTTTGCACCCATAGCAAGATTATAAGCCACTAGAATTTTGCTTTCTTTCGTAAACCACAACACGTTCAAAGTATTACAAATGGATGTCAAAAATGCCTTTTTAAATGGTTTTGTTAAAGATGATTTTTATGTTGAACAACCTCCACTTTTTGAAGAAGAAAATTTTCCAAATCATGTTTACAAATTAAAGAAAGTTTTGTATGGTCTAAAACAAGCTCCTAGAGCCTGGTATGACAGACTAAGATCCTACTTATTATGTAACGACCCGCAAATCCGTACCCCTTGAGTTAACTCTAATCTACAACAATCAACTCAAGTTGCACAGAAATACGAACCATTTGGGTTAAAGAAGAAGAGGTAGAAGAAGAGAAAACAAAATCAACATCAGAATCTAACCATCGCAGCGGAATAAAATATAATAGATAAGAAGTAATTATACTCAAAATCAAATATCTCTGTTTATATATTACATCATCAGAGTACATCAATCACATATCACATCAATAACATACAAGTGGATACATAGCAACTCAATACAGCGGAATATATATATATACAAGTACGAGAGTACGTGTCGTCATCCAGCTCGTCTCCTGAGCTCCATAACATCATCCTGTATCCTATAATACTCGGTCTGACCCGAGCATTACAGTTAAATAACACCCGAGTCAGTCTGGAATACCAGCGTGAGAAAATCACACCCAATTGATTATTAAAGTTTCAAAAATCCTTTGAAAACAAAAGCATCTCGTAAGACCACGCCACAAATAAACATGTCGGGTTTTTACCTTACGATAGCTAAAACAATTTTTATAGAAATCCTCTGATATTATACTAGGGTCTATATACAAATACATATAAAATAGCCGAAATTGTTACATCTATTAAATTCCAGCTACTAGCCACTGAGTGGGTAATACAAACAAAACTCGTACAAGGCTCGTAGGGAGAATGGATTTCCAACTAATGGCTAGGCACTAGGGTACCACCTGTCACAGTACCTGGTCTAGATCAGCGTACCGAGGAGCCACCCTAACTCCCCTGCAACACAAGACCGGAACCATCCCTTACTGGACAGTCCCGAGCAAGATCACCCCGCGGTTGGGATCAGCAACCGCCCACTAAGCCGAAATAAAGGGACATCTAGACAGGGATGACCTCACCCTCCAGTGGGGGCTACCCACGAAGCCTTGCTGCATATCCCCTGATTTTCAGCCATTCCCATTTGATGAGGCTTGAGGCTAAACGTTACCTTTTAGAACGTTTCACTTAGAATGCCCATCGCCCACCTGACGATGTTTCGCAAGCATTCGTCCATACAAGTCCGTCCCGGGTTCGAACGGAACCGAAGGCACTATTCCTACTACATCCATTTTGGAAATATCCTCAGGATTAGTAGCGACTAGCCCTTGCACTTCACTGCTCCATCTTCGACTCCGAACACGTTTTTCGCACGAAACGTACAAACCGGATCGAAGTGGTTTTTCGAGAAATGAATCTCGATCCCGGTCTCTTCGAAACGATCAACGCATTGTCCAATATTGATAGTCGGTTATTTAACTATCAATTAATATTCACAAACATCCATCAAACAATAAATAATTTTCCAAATTACTTATTACCTTTCAAATATCTTTACAAGATATATTTCTATTTTCAACCCTTTGAAAACAGTTTTCAAAACCCTCATTCTTTTCAGAATCAACTTTCCCAAATATTTCTATCTCCTCTGAGATCGCCAAGTACAAAACTAAATTTAAAAATAATTTAAAATACTTTACTTTGAAAATATAAACTTTAAAACACATAGGATAAAATTACTTAAATAATTTGTAAAAATACATATGATATAAATTTGAGAAAATAAGGTTACTTTATAACATATAAAACCAAGTTTTCATTTTTAAAAACAAATATTAAAGCACTTTAAATAATGAATGCTAGAATATATTAAAAGGAAATACTTGCTTTAGAAATTAAATATTAGAAATAATAAATTTTATAAAACTTGTTTTCTTTAAAAATATCTTTAAAACATTTACTTTACATTTACAAATTTATTTTTAACGACGTGTACTTGGCCACCCAGAGAAAATTCCAACTTCAAGCACTTAAATCAATTTTCCCAAATTGATTTCCAATTTATTCCATTTGAAATAAATTTCTTTACTTACTCAATTCCTTCAAAATTCATTAATTATGTGTTTTATTATTAATGTTATTAATTCTGTTTGATTTAAATCCTTTAACTGAAATATTCAAATTTCAGATTTTTCTCATTTCCTCTTTATTTTTATTTTTTAGAATAATTTAAATCCTAAATTTAAAATAATGGTTTTGTTCTTTTACACAGTAACATTGAAGTTTAAGTTACTTAACTTTCTTTTATTCAAAATTCCTTTCTTTATACAGGATTCATTACTTAACATTTTGAACACACTAATATTCTTATTCAATCCATTTTAATTTATTTACATTCTTTATAATTATTTTCTTACCAAAATCCTAATGCTATATAATTTAGTATCTCAGAGTACCAGAATATATCCAAGCAACTATAGCATTCAATATTTCGATATAATTTATCATAGAATATCCACAAAGCTTAACAGAAAATAATAAACAATATATATATATATATTGAGGGACCCAGTTGGATCCCTCCAACCTGTTCTCCCTGCATCCACAGCCGTTAGCACAACATACAATACCCATTCCAAAATATACCATATTATAGCACATCAATCAATCAATTTCAACCATTCAAACAATTATTTAAGTTTAATCATTTAAATTTAAATTTTAAACTGAGTGAGATTAACTCACCTTTGACTTTTGTTTGGCAATCCATTTCCATCGCGCCAATTCCACAAAAATTTTAGACCTTGAACAACATTATATAATTTATTAATATCTGAGATAATCGGATAATGCATTACTATTTATTAATTTTAATTTAACTAATAATTTTCCTATATAAATCCCTTTGTTTAAACATAATAATATAAGTTAATTACACTAATTAATCTCCTTCTTTTTCTTTTCTTCAGACCTTATATAACAATTTATATGATTTTATTAACATTCGAACCGAATGAATAATCAACTACCCTTTAATATTAACAAATTATTAGATTTAAACTAAATATCCTTTTTCATAAAATATATGTGTGTGAATCTTATTTTCATCTTATAAATTCGGTACTCCAGTTATAAATATCCGATGTAGATCTAAAATCAGTCACCCTTTTAATAGTTTTAATTAACTGTTTTAAATGACAGTTAAACCAACCTGGCTTATATATATTAAACAGAAAATGGTTTATGCTAACTGAAATCAATTTATTTTGCTGCTTATCTGTATACATATTTTTGTAATATATATATTTATATATATCGAATTAACGTCAAAACAAAACTGCTTAATTTCTTTACTGTAAACATTTTCTTTCCTAACAACAGTTTATAAATTCAAAAATATTTTCCCCTAATCTCATATGTCATATATATATATACATATATATATATATATATATATATTTTTCCTTTTATTTATTATTTCCAAATCCTACAGTTTTAAAATCGAACAGAGGAAAGAAAATACCTTACTGCGTACCATACGTGCTCTGCCATCGAACAAGCCTCCCTCGTCACTCGGATGAACCCAGAATCCACCATGAAGCCTCGATTCGCTTCCAAATCCCATCACTAGTCGTGCCTTCGAACCCAAAGTCGAATTGTCACCTAAAAAGCATCGCGACTCTACGCGAACCACAAAAGATCACCGAGACCCTCGAGTCGCCTGCCATCCACGTCAATCGATCGCGACGTCCATATGTCGTACCTTCGATGCGTCGCGCTCAACACACGTGCTTCGCAACGACGCCGCCCTCCTTCCTTTCGCAAGCCAACCACGACCGCCTCTACCCAGTGCTCATGCGATTCGTCACAACTTCGGTCACCCCCCTTTTCTTCGAACGAGGTGGAATCGGCTTTGATTTTAGCTGAGGACAAAATAATGGAACTCGATTTGTAGATTTCGATTTTTATTTAAGAAGTTTGGGCTTCGGCCATTACAGAATTTCGAATTGAAGGGGAGTGGAATTTTATTTCTGGAGGAAACAAAGGGGTTCAATTATATTATATATTTTTTTTTTCGGTAGCTTGCTTTAGAATCCTTACGTTGAACGGCTCGGGGTATTATACTTATTATTATTTCCTTAAAAACAAAGCGTGTTCAAGAAGGCTCAACCAATTAAAAGCTTACCTTAGCTGACGTGAAATTATTTCGACGGAAGGTTAACTGGTTAAAACAAAAAAATGTATTAATTTAATTTCAAATTTCAATTTAAATCGACTATTATCTATGAAATTCCAGCGCGAATATACTTCGTACACTCTCATACCAGCTCCAAACAATACAAAATTTGAAATCCGATAATAATTCAATATTACGGACTCGATGGAACTGATTTCTTTCAATTCCGAGACTGTGCCTCGGAAGGCTATTTTCAAATTCAATTTAAACGATAAAATTTTAAAACTGAACAAATCAATGTCAAATTCAATGTTAAAACTTCTATTATCCTTAGTGTCATCAATATAAAATTTATAAGCCTTCAAATCATCTAAACAGGCTTCAAATCTCAGGTTTCATATTTTATCCAATTCAAATTATTTAATTCAACAATCTAATTACCAAATAAATTATGATATTCGTAATTTAAGCCAATAATTAACTTTTAAATATTTAAAATCAAATTAAATATTCTGATTTTAAATGCTTGAAAATTACGGGTCGTCACATTCCTCCCCCCTTAAAAGAATTTCGTCCCCGAAATTACTAGTTAGGAAGAATGACTCAATTCCCGTTTATTGTTTCCCTAAAACTAAACAGTTTCTAACAGTTTAACATCTTACCAACTATCTTTCATAAAGGATCCATTATCATTCTTATTAACCTCCCAAACCTTTCTCTAGTTTCAGACTATACCGTCTGTTTAACCATTCAAGTTTCAATTTAAAACCAAATTTTGAATTCTCAAAATTTTCTCAAAATTTTTCTAACTCCCTAAATTCCCGAAAAATTTCGCCAGCGTTTCCTTTGCGCGGCTGACTCGGTACAACTACAAAATGGCTCTACGGCCTCCCAAATCCAAAAAGAAAACAAAAAGGCCAAGTGGCTCAATCCAAATCCAAATCCCAATCAAATTTCATACCAAATTTAAATACATACCTTTTGTCGGGCAATTCAAATTTATCTTTTGAAATCAAATCCAATTTCCTTTTCCCTTTTATAATACCTGCATATCCTGTTTAGCACTAATATCCAATCACAATATTCTCAAAACATTATATCGACTTCCTTACCAATGTCAATATTTATTAATCCAAACATCAACTTAGAAAGTATATGTAATATTCAATTTCCAATTAAGAATTTGATCATTTCTTACTCAAGTTAAGATAAGAAATTTTATATGTTTTCTTTATTTATTTCCGTCTTACCACTTCGGTTATATCTATTTTTATTCACATTGATTCTTTCATTCTCATATGAATTCAATTTACACTTAACTCTGAATATTTAAATTTTATTTTTCATTTATAACCAATTTATGTCATTATTTAAGTTAGTTTCATATACTAACTTATTTTAGTTTCCAATTTGAATTTGTTTGTCGTTAACAAAATTTTCCAAAATTTTCAAAAATTTTCTAACTCCCAAAATTTCTGAAAAATTTTGGCAGAGTCTCCCTTGTACGGAGGAGCTTTTGCAATTTGACAAAAGAGATAAATATATATACATCGACCCACACGGTCGGAAAAACCAAAAACAGTTCATATTTCCTATTTTAATTGCGTAGGCGTACCTTATTTAGCATTTTAAGCAAGCGGCTTATTATTTTTAGCAAATAGCTCAACTAAATCCAGCCACACGGCTTCCAGGTACCTGTACTTACTCAGTTTAAACATGTAAGTGCCATATAAATGAAGTTTAACTACATTTCACTTGTTTACAATAGTTAAAACATATGAATTCTAAAAGAAACTCATTCCAAACATTTTTCTGTAAGCAATTTATACCGTTCCCATGCTAATTCAACTGTTCCAATTTATTTATAAACCATTTTTATACAAATTTGAATGGTCTTCAATCCATTCGTATACAATTTCATCAATTCGAATGGTTTAAAACACAATAGCTTACATTTAGTTTTTTTTTTTTTTAAGCAAACTGAACTCATATTTAATTCAATTGCTTTCAAAATCAATTTATTTTACTCCAATCAATCCATAGAATGTTTAATTATCAAATGACAATTTATTATGTGCAATTTGACGAGATCTATGTGAATAAATAGGTATTTATGTTTTATAACCAATTTAAATTGATTTTACTCAATTTTATTCTCAATTCTATTCCATTTCCAAATTTATACACAATCCATATATTCTCGCTTCCATTTCAAATTTGAATACATTCATTTGTATTTCATTCATTAACCCAACTAGTTCCATTATTCAAACAAGTTCAATTCAAAATCATTAACAATTTAGGTTCATCTTATTTGCCAATTAAACTTCCCTTTTATTTTAATCCATTCTCAATCACTTACTTAGCTCGACACATTACAATTCATTTATTTACATTTCATTCCATATTAGTTTATTCCATACTATTTTATTTAGCTCAAAAACAATCCAAACTAATTTCATTTAGTAAGCATTTCTCAACTTATTTAAACCAACACCTCATTTGATACTTATTTATTCCATCATTTATTTATTCATTATAATTAACTTACCCACTCAATCCATTACGGATTTTCCATTTCTTAAATATTATTACAACCCACCAAGTTTTATTTCAATCCATATTTATTTTTATTTTATTTTTTTACTTGATTCAAATTTAATCCAATATCATTAAACTTGGTTTAAGTTGAATTAAATTCAACTCTCTTCGATTTATTCAGCTTAAGTCAATTTATTCAAATTTATACTTAAGCTAATTTTCATTTCACAAATAAATATTTTTCTCTTTTATCCATCTTGATGCCATCTAAATTAAATCTCATTTTAAATCTACAATTTCCATTGGTTAGTTATTATAAAATTTAACTTTCCAGATTTAACTCATTCAATTTATTACAAGGCCATTTCCAATTATATTTTCACTTAGTTGGATTTTATTCTCAATACAAACTATTATTATTTTAATCCATTTCATTTTTATTCTGTACTTTTCAAATTATATTTATTTTATTCACTTCAAGTCTACTTTTAATTAATAACTCAAGTTCTGATTCTATTATTCACTTTTAATTTACCATCCAATTTATTAACTCACAATTCAATTTCATTTATTAATTTATTATCTAATTAGTTTTCCCCTATTTATAATCCAACACTTGAATTTTAATCCCAAATATCACTCCAATAAATTTTTCTTAGTCCAATTTAGTTTATAATTCAAGTTTGGATTTTCTTTTCTTTATCCAAAACATCAAACAATATTTATTCTGGATTTTCTATTCCACTTTCAAGATTTATAAGCCACAACTTATTATTTACACAATTCCATCCATTATAGGCTTGAATATATTTTCTTTTTATTTTAACTCAAGCCTTATGCTTATTTATATCCCAAGCATATTTTTATTCTATGCAATTTAATTCTGATTCTTTTATAAGTTATTCTAATTTATTTACTTCAATTTCCAATCCTTATTCAATTCAATTCCCATTCGTTCAGCTAAGAATTTAATTCCATTCATTAATTCAATCGAATTCTCATCCCAACTCAATTTTACTTTAACTCGGATTTATTTAACTCAATTCAATTTCAACTCAATTCGAATACAACTGGATATTATTTTAGCTTATTCAATTAATTTCAATCTAGTTATATTTTTTTTTATTTTTTTATTTCATCAATCCAAGTTAATTTCATTTTAAATCTTCACTTTAGATTTTCATTCCACTATCCAAAGATTAAATTTCTTCCTGATTTAAAAATCATTCCCATTTATAAGCTTACAACTTATCTTACCAGGATTATTTTTTTTTTAAACTTCCGGCTTTGTTTCAAATCATTTTGAAATCCCCAACATTTCAAATCTCATTTCTCAAAAATTTAAACCAATCCTGGTTTTATTTCCAACAAATTTCCTTTGAGATTTTCAAACAAACCACTAGCTTTCAGAACAAATCAATTTGGTAGCAATCCGTCACTTAGAAATTCGAAAATGAATACTGATGATGCGGCCGTCATCACAAGAATTATTTTCCAATAATCCAAGTGATTTCAATGCTATATTACTTCCAAAAGCCATTTAAGACAAATTTTCCTTTCAGAAATACTTTCAAAACAATAATATTATTATTTATCTTCAAAACATTTCGACAAATTCTTCGAAAATCTTCGGAATTTTAAATTTCCAAATCCTACTTAAATAAATTTTAACCACAATTCATTTGCATTGCTTATGCTTATTCAAGTTCCCATTTAATTATATTTCAATTTATAATCTACATCTATAATTCATACTTATAAATTTCATTTTATAACCCATATTCATGAATTTTATAATTTATAATGTATTTATTTCCTTAACTTTTAATTACATTTCCATTCCTAGTCAAATTCTTACTTAACAATGATAATGCTTTAATATTATTCTTCCTAACATCCAAGCAACCATATATTAGTTAAATAGTTTTTCAAGAACTATTCTTTATATCAAAATATGTTTTTTGGGTAAAATTATTTCATTTACCCACATTTAAAACAATATCATGTCAATTGTTCTATTCAAGTGTTTAGAAACCCCTTCGATACAGTTGTACAGACTGTGCCGACGAAGGTTCATATGCCACTCAATAAACCAATCAACACAATATTAAAACAATTTATATCCACTAACAAATACGCGCTCACATCTATAAATACGTTCAAACTCATTATAGAGTACTACGGACTCTATTTTGAGTGAGTAATTCCCACCAGAGCCAAGGTTATCACCAACCTGCTCTGATACCAAATGTAACGACCCGCAAATCCGTACCCCTTGAGTTAACTCTAATCTACAACAATCAACTCAAGTTGCACAGAAATACGAACCATTTGGGTTAAAGAAGAAGAGGTAGAAGAAGAGAAAACAAAATCAACATCAGAATCTAACCATCGCAGCGGAATAAAATATAATAGATAAGAAGTAATTATACTCAAAATCAAATATCTCTGTTTATATATTACATCATCAGAGTACATCAATCACAGATCACATCAATAACATACAAGTGGATACATAGCAACTCAATACAGCGGAATATATATATAAACAAGTACGAGAGTACGTGTCGTCATCCAGCTCGTCTCCTGAGCTCCATAACATCATCCTGTATCCTATAATACTCGGTCTGACCCGAGCATTACAGTTAAATAACACCCGAGTCAGTCTGGAATACCAGCGTGAGAAAATCACACCCAATTGATTATTAAAGTTTCAAAAATCCTTTGAAAACAAAAGCATCTCGTAAGACCACGCCACAAATAAACATGTCGGGTTTTTACCTTACGATAGCTAAAACAATTTTTATAGAAATCCTCTGATATTATACTAGGGTCTATATACAAATACATATAAAATAGCCGAAATTGTTACATCTATTAAATTCCAGCTACTAGCCACAGAGTGGGTAATACAAACAAAACTCGTACAAGGCTCGTAGGGAGAATGGATTTCCAACTAATGGCTAGGCACTAGGGTACCACCTGTCACAGTACCTGGTCTAGATCAGCGTACCGAGGAGCCACCCTAACTCCCCTGCAACACAAGACCGGAACCATCCCTTACTGGACAGTCCCGAGCAAGATCACCCCGCGGTTGGGATCAGCAACCGCCCACTAAGCCGAAATAAAGGGACATCTAGACAGGGATGACCTCACCCTCCAGTGGGGGCTACCCACGAAGCCTTGCTGCATATCCCCTGATTTTCAGCCATTCCCATTTGATGAGGCTTGAGGCTAAACGTTACCTTTTAGAACGTTTCACTTAGAATGCCCATCGCCCACCTGACGATGTTTCGCAAGCATTCGTCCATACAAGTCCGTCCCGGGTTCGAACGGAACCGAAGGCACTATTCCTACTACATCCGTTTTGGAAATATCCTCAGGATTAGTAGCGACTAGCCCTTGCACTTCACTGCTCCATCTTCGACTCCGAACACGTTTTTCGCACGAAACGTACAAACCGGATCGAAGTGGTTTTTCGAGAAATGAATCTCGATCCCGGTCTCTTCGAAACGATCAACGCATTGTCCAATATTGATAGTCGGTTATTTAACTATCAATTAATATTCACAAACATCCATCAAACAATAAATAATTTTCCAAATTACTTATTACCTTTCAAATATCTTTACAAGATATATTTCTATTTTCAACCCTTTGAAAACAGTTTTCAAAACCCTCATTCTTTTCAGAATCAACTTTCCCAAATATTTCTATCTCCTATGAGATCGCCAAGTACAAAACTAAATTTAAAAATAATTTAAAATACTTTACTTTGAAAATATAAACTTTAAAACACATAGGATAAAATTACTTAAATAATTTGTAAAAATACATATGATATAAATTTGAGAAAATAAGGTTACTTTATAACATATAAAACCAAGTTTTCATTTTTAAAAACAAATATTAAAGCACTTTAAATAATGAATGCTAGAATATATTAAAAGGAAATACTTGCTTTAGAAATTAAATATTAGAAATAATAAATTTTATAAAACTTGTTTTCTTTAAAAATATCTTTAAAACATTTACTTTACATTTACAAATTTATTTTTAACGACGTGTACTTGGCCACCCAGAGAAAATTCCAACTTCAAGCACTTAAATCAATTTTCCCAAATTGATTTCCAATTTATTCCATTTGAAATAAATTTCTTTACTTACTCAATTCCTTCAAAATTCATTAATTATGTGTTTTATTATTAATGTTATTAATTCTGTTTGATTTAAATCCTTTAACTGAAATATTCAAATTTCAGATTTTTCTCATTTCCTCTTTATTTTTATTTTTTAGAATAATTTAAATCCTAAATTTAAAATAATGGTTTTGTTCTTTTACACAGTAACATTGAAGTTTAAGTTACTTAACTTTCTTTTATTCAAAATTCCTTTCTTTATACAGGATTCATTACTTAACATTTTGAACACACTAATATTCTTATTCAATCCATTTTAATTTATTTACATTCTTTATAATTATTTTCTTACCAAAATCCTAATGCTATATAATTTAGTATCTCAGAGTACCAGAATATATCCAAGCAACTATAGCATTCAATATTTCGATATAATTTATCATAGAATATCCACAAAGCTTAACAGAAAATAATAAACAATATATATATATATATATATATATATATTGAGGGACCCAGTTGGATCCCTCCAACCTGTTCTCCCTGCATCCACAGCCGTTAGCACAACATACAATACCCATTCCAAAATATACCATATTATAGCACATCAATCAATCAATTTCAACCATTCAAACAATTATTTAAGTTTAATCATTTAAATTTAAATTTTAAACTGAGTGAGATTAACTCACCTTTGACTTTTGTTTGGCAATCCATTTCCATCGCGCCAATTCCACAAAAATTTTAGACCTTGAACAACATTATATAATTTATTAATATCTGAGATAATCGGATAATGCATTACTATTTATTAATTTTAATTTAACTAATAATTTTCCTATATAAATCCCTTTGTTTAAACATAATAATATAAGTTAATTACACTAATTAATCTCCTTCTTTTTTTTTTCTTCAGACCTTATATAACAATTTATATGATTTTATTAACATTCGAACCGAATGAATAATCAACTACCCTTTAATATTAACAAATTATTAGATTTAAACTAAATATCCTTTTTCATAAAATATATGTGTGTGAATCTTATTTTCATCTTATAAATTCGGTACTCCAGTTATAAATATCCGATGTAGATCTAAAATCAGTCACCCTTTTAATAGTTTTAATTAACTGTTTTAAATGACAGTTAAACCAACCTGGCTTATATATATTAAACAGAAAATGGTTTATGCTAACTGAAATCAATTTATTTTGCTGCTTATCTGTATACATATTTTTGTAATATATATATTTATATATATCGAATTAACGTCAAAACAAAACTGCTTAATTTCTTTACTGTAAACATTTTCTTTCCTAACAACAGTTTATAAATTCAAAAATATTTTCCCCTAATCTCATATGTCATATATATATATACATACATATATATATATATATATATTTTTCCTTTTATTTATTATTTCCAAATCCTACAGTTTTAAAATCGAACAGAGGAAAGAAAATACCTTACTGCGTACCATACGTGCTCTGCCATCGAACAAGCCTCCCTCGTCACTCGGATGAACCCAGAATCCACCATGAAGCCTCGATTCGCTTCCAAATCCCATCACTAGTCGTGCCTTCGAACCCAAAGTCGAACTGTCACCTAAAAAGCATCGCGACTCTACGCGAACCACAAAAGATCACCGAGACCCTCGAGTCGCCTGCCATCCACGTCAATCGATCGCGACGTCCATATGTCGTACCTTCGATGCGTCGCGCTCAACACACGTGCTTCGCAACGACGCCGCCCTCCTTCCTTTCGCAAGCCAACCACGACCGCCTCTACCCAGTGCTCATGCGATTCGTCACAACTTCGGTCACCCCCCTTTTCTTCGAACGAGGTGGAATCGGCTTTGATTTTAGCTGAGGACAAAATAATGGAACTCGATTTGTAGATTTCGATTTTTATTTAAGAAGTTTGGGCTTCGGCCATTACAGAATTTCGAATTGAAGGGGAGTGGAATTTTATTTCTGGAGGAAACAAAGGGGTTCAATTATATTATATTTTTTTTTTTTCGGTAGCTTGCTTTAGAATCCTTACGTTGAACGGCTCGGGGTATTATACTTATTATTATTTCCTTAAAAACAAAGCGTGTTCAAGAAGGCTCAACCAATTAAAAGCTTACCTTAGCTGACGTGAAATTATTTCGACGGAAGGTTAACTGGTTAAAACAAAAAAATGTATTAATTTAATTTCAAATTTCAATTTAAATCGACTATTATCTATGAAATTCCAGCGCGAATATACTTCGTACACTCTCATACCAGCTCCAAACAATACAAAATTTGAAATCCGATAATAATTCAATATTACGGACTCGATGGAACTGATTTCTTTCAATTCCGAGACTGTGCCTCGGAAGGCTATTTTCAAATTCAATTTAAACGATAAAATTTTAAAACTGAACAAATCAATGTCAAATTCAATGTTAAAACTTCTATTATCCTTAGTGTCATCAATATAAAATTTATAAGCCTTCAAATCATCTAAACAGGCTTCAAATCTCAGGTTTCATATTTTATCCAATTCAAATTATTTAATTCAACAATCTAATTACCAAATAAATTATGATATTCGTAATTTAAGCCAATAATTAACTTTTAAATATTTAAAATCAAATTAAATATTCTGATTTTAAATGCTTGAAAATTACGGGTCGTCACATATTACAATCAAAATTTAAAATTGGTAGAGTAGATAATACTCATTTTATTAAAAGAAACAAAAATGATATCCAATTAGTACAGTTTTTCATAGATGATATCCTTTTTGGATCAATAAACAATGAAATGAACAAAGAGCTTTCTAAATAAAGATAAAAGAGTTTGATATGAGTTATATGGATGAACTTACTTTCTTTTTAGGATTGCAAATAAAACAATTAGATAATGGTATTTTCATTAGTCAAGAAAAGTATGCTAGGGATCTAGTTAGTAAGTTTGGAATGACCACTGCGAGTGGAAAACCCACTCCTATGGCAACAATGAAGTCTTGAATAAAGAAGACGTGTCAAAAGATGTTGATAAAAAACTATACAGACGAATGATTAGATCGCTACTCTATACAACTACGAGTAGGCCTGATATCATGCATAGCGTCTGTCTCTTTGCAAGATACCAATCTTAACCCAAAGAAACCCATTTAAAATTTGTTAAATGTATCCTAAGATATGTTAAACACACTTTAGACTATGGCCTATTTAACTGAGAAATAGAATATAGATATAGTAACATATATATTTAAATGGTTTCTGGCGATTCGCGTTTGTTTGTTTGTTTGTGTAAAACCCTTCTAATGGTTTCTGGCGATTCGCGTTTGTTTGTAGCCTCTGCTCTCTACCTCGCCGTGACTTTCCTCTTCTAATCGCGTCTTTTCTTTCATGTCCCCCTCTCCGCCTCGTCCCTCTCCTCCCCCCTTTCCTCTCCCTCTTCGACTAGGTCTGGACGCCCCTTCAAAACCAAGTCCTCTACCATGCCAATAATTCATTCCCACTCCGACTTTCCTCCGCTTCACGCTTCCAAATCAACTGCTGCGTCGTTTGGAATTATTGGGGTTGTGGCATCTGACTTTGATCGTTCTCGCGCTGTGTCGCCTCTCCCTGGTACCAAATCGAGTTTGCCTGTGAACGGCTCCGGAATGTCAGATTTGTTGATTAAATGTGGTGGTTTCTGTTCGTCTGCAATTAACTATGAGTGTGGTGTTGGTGGCACGAGTGGTTGTAACGTGGGGTTGGGCGAAGCTACTTTCTCTGAACATTGCACGTCACCTATATGTTCAAATGACACAGGGGATTTTGGTCCTATTATTTCTGATGTTAGTTTGAAAGCGACCAAGGGTGTTGTTCAGCCTGTTAAGCATCTTGAAGTGGGTAGTGTTGTGGGCAAGACTACTGTGTTTGTTGAGTGTGATACTAGTGTAGTCGTTGGTAAGCAAGACCTTGTCCAGGGGTGTACTTCTGTCGGTCTCCCTAGTTGTGTACATAGAACATCAGATGTTTGTGTAATTTCCCCAAAGAAATCTGTTCCTAATGACACTGTTAAATGCTCTGATACTACTATGCACACTCCTGGTATTGCCCCCAGTATTGTTGATAGCCGTGTAACTGATGGATCGATGAACTCCTCAAAATTGTGGTCTTCTCTTTTCACATCCTTGCCCCGTAATGCGGGTGCATACATCCCAATTGATTTTGATTTGGTTGAGCAAAATGGAGTGATGATTCCTCCCCCGAGTGTAATGCAAGCCGGTGAGGATTTTTGGTCAGACTATTTGGTTGGTTTTTCTTGGATCCGCTTCACCGTCTTTCGTATGCGTCTACGTTGCTTCGAAGGGTTTGGAAGCTTCGTGGAAATTTGCATGTGAAGCTGATTGATACGATGTACTACCTGAAGTTTTCCTCTTCTGAGGATCGTCGGCTTATTTTGGATGCGGAGCCATCTTTTGTTGATGGAAGGCCTTTTATTGTTACCCCATGGTCTCCTACTGTGGCGTGTGCTCATGAGAAAGTATTCTCTATCCCTATTTGGGTATATTTTTCTCAGATTCCCTCTGTTCTACAGCCTCTTATTGGATTGAACCGGTTAGCTTGTAATGTGGGTAAGCTGAAATGTTTTGACTCCAATACTGTGGCGCGTGATAAGTTGATATTTGCGAAGGCTCTCATTGAAATTTCCCCAACTAAGCCTCTCCCTCTTCTATTTCTGTTCAGCTTGCTATTGGCCATGTGGTAGAAGTCAGAGTTCGCTATGGTTGGGTTCCGGATATTCGTACCGCTTGTCACTCTTTTGGACACCTCTCTATCGACTGCCATCACTCTGAAGCATCCGCGGCTGCTTCGAAGTCACCCTTGCCGCGCCCCCGTCGTAGGATCTGGGTCCCCAAGGCTTCTGCCCCTACCTCTATCTCATATCCTGCTCCTGCGGCTTCGATGCCTGTTCTGAGTGTTCCTCCATTGCCTTTAGTTACGCCTGTTTCACCTCTTGGTTCTGAGGTTCCGAGTGTTGCTCCTGCCACCCCTTTAGTTGCTCCAGTCCCTTCCTTGCTGCTGCCTCCTGTAGCTTGGGATGAGCCCGAAGGGTGTTGGATTGATCCCATTTCTGATATGAGGTATAACTCGGTAAATCAATCTTTCTTCCGGTTTGTTTCTGACGATCATCTTGACCTTAGGTGCCTACGCTACAAACTATCTGGTGACTCTCTAGTTCTTGATTTGGACGGTATGGATGCGAGTTCTAATTCTGACATGCTTGATGATCCATCCTGGGATCGATCTTTTATCTACTGTGCTGATGTTGTGGATTATGACCCTTGTCTTGCTCTACGGTTTCTCCCCTTTGCTGGTCTCTCTGGGACTGTTCCATTGTGCACTTCCTTGGTGACTGGGGTTGTTGGTCATTCTCCCTCCTCGGAGGATTGCTAGTTTTTGTGGTTCTTATAGTTATCATGACATAGTTGTCACGTACCTGTGCTTTATTTTCTGTATTTTATTTAGTAGTTAAGGTGCTTTTACCTTGCTCCTGTACTTCAATTTTTATTACGTTCGTAATAAAAAGTGGACGATCCACTATAAAACCGGCTGGCCTTGCCAAAAAAAAAACATATATATTTAAATAAATAGAGAAGGAAAAAATTTTCAAAATTTTCAGAGGAATGTCGACATGCCCCTACCCCGCATGTCGGCATACAACAGTCAGATTTGAAATTTTGTTTTTCCTTCTAAAATCAGTTTGGTGGTTATATAACAACAATATTTCATATTCATCTATCTTCTCACTTCATTTTCTCTGTAATAAACTTCTAAAAATACAAAGTAATGGTCTCCTCTTCTAAATCAAAGCAAAATGCAACAATTTCCTTCCCTTCTCCTAATTTTGGTCCATTCCAACGTAACACATTGGCTCGAGTAATGAAGATTGAGGAAATTATAAAGGATTCACTGCAAATGCTGACCGAATTACAAGTCATGCAAATAAGGATGACAAAGGAATAAGAGAAACAACCCAAGATTCTTAGAATTTTGCAAAAATTTCTAATGAATAATCATGCAGACCCTATTGTGATTAAAGATGATTCCTCTAACATACGTATTCATAATACATTAGAAGATGATGAAGAAGAAGAAGAGGAAGAAACACAAATGGAAGAGGACGATAATGTTGTTTGCGTTAGAGAAGTTTGTTTTGACAAAAATGATAATTTGGTCGAACAACATGGAAACTTTTGTCTTCATTGTCCTAATTGTTCAGTTCACATGTCACCAATTATCAAGGACTCTTGTTAGACTGTTATTATTATTAATGTTTTTATATTTTGTGTACTTGTATATATTTGCGTCAATGTTTCATATATATGTGTAATGTAGCATCATATATAATGAAATTAGATTTATGTTTCGCTTTTTATACTTTGTTATTTGCATTTAGTTCCATAGTATTAGTTTAAGGGGGAGTTTAGGCTTAGTTTTTGTAGATGACAAAGGGAGAGAATTATAAAATAGGATAGTTAGGTTGTTAGTTAGGCTTAGATTAAGGGGGAGTTAGTAGATTAAAGGGGAGTTGTTGTAATAAGGGGGAGTCGGAGTAGAATCAGAGTTTGGTGTAGTATATTTTATAAACATAGGCTATCATCATAAAAAAGGAGGAGATTATTAGTTCTTGAGATGGTGATTTTGATGACAACAAACTTAGGACTTGTTATAAATTTAAATACTAATATATTTGTCAAGATATATATGTATATGATATATATATATATACACACACAGGTACAGAGAATGAAGACTGTACAATATAGAGATTCAAGACTGATGAATTCAAGATTGAAGAAACCAAGACTGAAGACCAATGAGTATCAAGAGTTCAAGAGTGCAAGATATCAAGAATATCAAAGGTTCAAGATTTTATGATATCAAGATAAGTAATAGACTCTAGATACATATTAAAACTTCATAATAACACTAAAATATTTGCTCGGATTTTAATTGTGGAATGGAATCCACCCTCTCGCTTTAATAATGGGATGGAACCCACGATCTTTTAGTAGGATGGAACCCATGACCTTCTTTAGTGGAATGGAATCCATGAAATTTTCAAAATGACTTATTTTTAGATTTTTTCAAAATTATCTTTTCAAAAAGACATCTCTCTCGGTTTAAATATTTTAGCCTTAATTAAAAAACTGTTTTTAATCATATTAATTTCAAAATCATTTCTTGTTTTTAGACTATCTCCTAGTTTTTATGTTTTAGCTTTAATCTCAAAATATTTATATATTTAATTTTTATTACTTTTATATTTCGTAAGATTCAATGAATTTTAAGTTAGTTTCTCTTTAGGGGCATTTCACTAGAAGGATAAACTTTGCAGTCCAATTAGTTTCTAGGACACACATCCATAGAAATTAATTTCAAGGCCAAAGTCAGCAGAATAATTACTTTTAAGGACAACGTCAGTAGTCCAATTACTTTCAAGGACATAATTTCATAGGTTTTTAGGCCTTAGAAACTAATTATTTTGCATTTTTTCCTTAAAAGTAATTATTTCAGTTGTGTCTCCTAGAAACTAATTGCACTTGCTAAAGAGGCCCTTTAGGCTAATTTCCACTTCTCTTTATTTCTTCACTCCTTCTCCACCACTCAAATATTCTCTTATATTTCAAATGCTTTGACAAAACTCTGCCGAAATTCTAAGTGAATCAAACTCGATTGTCTCTAGTTTGATTTTCAGCCATTTTCCCTCAATGTTCTTAATGCTATTCAGAGTTATAGAATCATTTGTACCCAAAGATCAAAAGATAGAAGTGTATCAAGTCTCTTTATCAAAGTGTGATTGGAAATGGTGTGATTGTGGCTCGTAAATCAATTGGGTGTGATTGTAGCCCGTAAATCTATTAGGTGGTTTTGTAGCCTAGTTAAATCAAGAGAGTTTGTTCTAGACTCGGAGACGGGAGGGTGTAGCACATGGACTTGAAATCGAGGTTGTAATATCGACATTATATTTGAAAAGAAACATGCACAAAAAATTGTGTGAGACTGGATGTAGGGTAACTCCGAACCAGTATAGAATTTCCTGTGTGTTCTTTCCTTTATTGCTTTTATTTACTATTTGCATCTGTGTCTGGTTCTGTGGTTGTCTCCATGTTTGTGAATTGCATCTGTTTGGGTTTAATTTGAAAAGATTTCAAAAGGATTCATAAAATTAATTAAACACTATTCACCCCCCCCCTTGGTGTTAATTCTGCCTTAAGATCCGTAATCCACATTTCCTACAGTATTTATAGGAAAAAATGCAAATAAAAATATCATGATATTTAGTTGCCATTTAATTACCATTGCCTGACCACCACACCCCCTCCTACCTCATTGGACATGGCCAAAAATCCCCCCTCCCCCCACCCCCTCCCCCGTGTGTAGCCATGCGCTTGTGCTTAGGGTACAAGAGGTTGACTTTGGTTTACTCAAGAATGAAGTTTTAGAAAATATCTTTGATATTTTGTAATATATATATATAGGTATATTTGTATGTATGTGCATATATGTGTATGTGCACATGTATATGTGCATATATATGTCACAATGATCCATAATGTTACACAACTTCTCTACGTTGAATCGTTACGAATTTCGATTTCGATTTTTGGTCGTATTTTCACTTCTTATTTAATATATACACATACATACCCGCACACATAATTTGATAATAATAGTTCGGTCATTATCTAATAATTAAAAGAGCTGATTTAATAATCAAAATAATTATTAAATCATTTAAACTCAATTTAAATCAAAAATCATTTATCCCAAAATAGTGGTATCATGGATGATGTCATAAAGACATTTTATTTTCAAAAATAAAATAAATAATTTTATTACATGTTCTCACTCATATATATAAATGAATGTATGTATCCAGCTTCGAGCACGATGTCGGATGCTCTAAGAGCTGTTTATTGATGAACGGTTTTATATCTTCCAAAGTATATATTTTTGTAAATATTTATTAAAAATAAGATTACAAGTATTATTTATTGTTCAAAACATTATCATTTATAAAAAATCTTATATTTGAATATTTTAATTTTTTTCTCGAAGTGATGAATTTGCGGGTTGTTACATACTTCCCCTCTTAAAAGAATATCGTCCTTGAAATTAAAGATAAGAAGAAAATGACTCGTAAAGGAATATGTGTGTGTGTGTGTGTGTGTGTGTGTATTTGACCCCACCATAAGCGATGAGTACACTATCTCGACACCGCACACAAACTACACCTTAATTCTAAACCCAGGATAAGTTTCCCACATTCTATCTTTTGTTTTCCAAGTGCAATCGTTAGTATCACCACTCCATTGAACTTTAACTAATCGCATAACCTTTCTTCTTAATCACTTCTCATCACGATCCATGATTCGATTAGGCTGTCTGATAACCGCCAAGTTAGGTTCCACTTCCAAATCTTCTTATGTTACTATCTATATGATTTGTTCCAGGTCATACACATGCTTTCGTAAATGGGATACATAAAAAACATTGTGTACATCCAACAATCTTTCGGGCAATTCCACACGATGAGCTAATGCCTACTTTGAGCTTCTTTCAGCCTTTTCAATCTGCTCAAGAATAGGTAAAGGTCTAATAAATCATGGCTCTAACTTGCCTGCCCATCCAAATCTTACCACTCCTCTCATTAGAGAGATTTTCAAGAATACAAAATCTTCAACTGAAAATTTCAAATTCCTGTGCCTTTGATCAGTGTAACTCTTCTGCCTACTTTGAGCTTCTTTCAGCCTTTTCCGATTCATGTCTCCCTTTTCTAAGGCTTCTCGGATCATATGATGGCCAACTACTAACTAATTTCTGGTTTCGATCCAGCACGCTGGGATTCTACACGGATGATTATATAAAGTTTCATATTGTGCCATATCAACGCTTGCTTGATAGCAGTTATTGTAGGAGAATTCCACAAGATGAAGATGATTTTCCCATGATCCTCCAAAATATAAGACACAAGCTCGCAGAAGATCTTCTAATACAAGGTTTACCCTTTCGGTTTCCCCATCTACCTGGGGAAGGTATGCGGTGCTTGAATTCAGCTTTGTTCCCAACGATGTCTGTAACGCCTCCAAAAACTGACTTGTAAATTCGAATGCTGATCACTCGCTATACTGCTTAGAACTTTATGTAATCTAACAATTTCCTTCATGTATATTTCTGCCAGAGTTGAAGTGGTCCTTGTTGGCTTTACTGGAATAAATTGTGCGGTCTAAGTCAGTTGGTCTATGATAACCCAAACGCCTTCATTTCTCTTCCTTGTTCGACGTAGGCCATCTACGAAATCCATCGATACGTGGTCCCACTTCCAATTTGGAATTTTAAGAGATTGGATTAATACAATAGTCTTTTGCTGATTGTTGTTGATCTGTTGACAATTTGCACATCTGTTAATATGGATAGAGATGTCCCTCTTCATACCATCCCACCAAAAAGTTTTCTTTATATCTCGATACATTGTGCTAACTTTGGGATGTACTTAAAGGGACAAATTGTGACATTTTTTTAAAACTTATTGCCTTATCCCATCGACATTCGAGATGCATACTCTTCCATTAATCCTTAATATTCCTTCGTCATCCACCTTAAATCCTATCCATCTTCCTGGTATTGTGTTTTTCTCCACTGCTTTGACCATCTTTGGAATAAATGGATCTCTAAGCTAGTTCTCTTTTATACGGTTAAACAAATTTGGATGTACCACTAAATAAGCTATAACAACATGCTTTCTGCTTAACATATTCGCTAGTACATTGGCTTTTCCAGGCGTATATAAAATGTCAAGATCTAATGACACGAGAAATTCCAACCAACGTGCTATTTCCTTGAGCGGGTACTGAATTCTTCTTGTCTAAGGCTTTATATCAGAAGCCTATATTCAATAGGTCTATAAAGGATCCTTTTATGTAAGCGGTCATCATGTCCTAATATAGTTCCTTCACACCTGTGATAAACATCTCTTTCTTTTTGACAGGCGTGTCTATCACACCAGGCTCGAATGAGATAGGTTATTGAACTTGTGGGAATATTCCTCTATAGATAGTTCTTCTTATTTCAGGTCTATGAAATTCCTATAGAGACTTGATCTTTTGGCTGCCGACATGTATTCCTCATCAAATATATCCTTAAACCTCTCCCACGAGAAATTTTCCTCCGAATCATTCAGAGTTATAGACTCCCACCAAGCTAGAGTCCCTTCATGTAATTGCCAAGAACATAAGAACGTTTTCTGCTCATTCCTTATATTCAATCCTTTAAAGATCCTTTCACATGATTGGATCCAAGCCTGTACTTTAATAATGGACTTTGTTCCAATGAATGGTTTCCTTCCTAAGCTGGTGTAATTCTTCCATAGAGCAGCAAAGTCAATATGAGGTTGCATGGGGATTACCACTTCCTCAATTAATGTAGCATTTGATCGATCGCTGGTGGTCGTAGTATTGCTACCTCCCCTTTGCCCATGATTGAATATACTTATTTGGATAAAATTTCAAATACACGCTCTCTGACTAAACTCATTCTAGGGCATTATGAACCCTATCTCTAATGAGTTGACCCCATCAAGGATTAGGTATTCGCTCAATCATAAGCTCTGATACAAATTGGGATGACCCACCTCCTCGACCATCAGGAATCGGCACTAATACATCCTCGGTATTCACCTGTCGCAAATCCAAGTGCCAGGCAAGTAGATTATAATGAGCTAAAAGAAAATAAAGGTAGAAGATAAACAAAATATAATCTCATACTGTATTTAACAACTTGTAGTTATACATATAGATAGTACATACAATCACTCTCAAACTGAAATATCAGAATCATGGCAAGTACTAACCCAGTTAATGACAGTTATAACTGTCATCACTACAGGTGTTGGTAAATACTTCTCCATAATATAGCGAAAACAGAAATAGATGACCATTAACATAGGACCCTCTAACTTCATGCTTCATGTTCCATCCAAAATGCTCCAAGTTACCAAACTACTTGGCTTCCTAAAAAATAGGGCACCCAGAGTTTAAGGGAAAAAATTAAATTCTGGGTCAATCATGGGACTGGTGTGAGAAGCTCAAAGTACAGATATTTAAAAAAGGGTAACTTATAAGACCATGCCGCATATAAAAATGAAATGAGTTTTTACCTTATGATAACCAAGTTGAACAGTTATGTGAATGGACGAATAAATATTCAGTTTCGTTTCAAGTTTTGAAATTGCGTGCAAATCAATACACGGTCTGCTATGATGTGGAAGAAATATGCTCTTGGTGAGTTCATGCAAGCCTTCCGGTAAGAATAAATTCAAATTGGTGGAATATAACTACATTTGCGGCTATCATACTTGTTTAAATGCAACCATCAACTCAAACCATCGACAGGCAACTGCTAAGTTTATATGCAGCAAAATACTTCCGTTGATTAAAGATGAAACAAACATGATTGCAAGAACTGTTCAAGAGACAATGTCTAACATGTTTCATGTTAAAGTGAGTTATTTTCGAGTCTGACACGGAATGCAGAAAGCTGTTGAAATGATTTATGGCGATTGGGAATCGTCATACGTGGAATTGCTTAAATATCTTAGAGCCTTACAACATACCAACCCTGGTACCGTATATGATGTTATTCATAGCCATGGTGTTTTTGATGGTGCCGTTTGGGCTTTCGGACCTTCTATTCAAGGCTTCGACCACTGTCGACCCATATTGTCTATTGATGGCACTCGTTTATACGGAAAGTTCTGGGTACATTACTAGTAGCAACTGGGGTGGATGCAAATTAAGGGCCATTTCCTTTAGCTTTTGCTATTGTACAAATAGAGTCATAGCAAACGTGGAGTTGGTTTATTCATTGCATATGGAATTATATTCCATCCGTACATACTAAAGGTATCACCTTTATCTCAGATCGTATGAAAGGAATTCCACATGCTCTTAGAGAAGCTTGGCCAATTGAACATCATCATCGCTTTTGTATCCGTTATATTAAAGAAAATTTCAAGAAAGCGGGGTTTGGTACGGATGAGCTACAAAATTTATTATACGCATGTGCCACTGCATCAGAGGTCGTAAAATATAATGATCTTCGAAAATAGTTGAAGGATGTGAATCGAGATGCCTTTGCATGGATTGAAAGAAGTTTGAAAGACCAGGAATCAAGCTGGGCTCTTTTTCATGACGGTGGAGTAAGATTCAATATGATGACGACCAACATTTCCGAAAGCTTCAATGGTGTGCTCAAAGGAAATAGAATTTACCTGTTAGATCATTGGTTGCACGAACGTTTCATTGACTTAACCATTACTTCGTCGAATGACGAACTCAAGGGGAAGAGTGGACGTCGCAGCTCGCACCTAGGTGGAAAGCATTAGCACAGAGAAGAATGGAATAATCGAGACTCGTGTCTATGGAGAGATATAACTTCATTGAATGGCAGGTGAAAGATGTGCATAGTTTGACTATATGGTGAATATCGAAGATAATGTTGCCAAATGTTCGTGCAACATGCCGACATTAGATCATTTTTCGTGCTTCCATATATTAGCGGCTTGTTCACGTGGTTCAGATGGTGCTAATAGAGCGTATTTTGACTTAATCTCCACGTGGTACATAAAGGCTATGTTTTCCGCAGCTTATGCTCCTTTATTCCATCCTGACCAGATAGTCGACATTGGAACGTCTACGATGGTTCAATTATACAACCACCGCCTATGCGCAGAAATTTAGGTCGTGCTTGTTCTACTCGAATAAAAGGTTTCATGGATCTCCCATCTTCATCCGGCCATAACAGATGTAGCAACTGTGGTTCTATTGGCCACAAGAAGGAAACTTGTCCACATTGAATTGTAATAGAAGTAGAACGTCTATGTTACTGTATGACTTGTTGACTTTGTTATGTGATGATGCTATCATTCGAATGGTGTTTGCGTGTCATATAAAATATTGTTAAGACTTTTTGTGTGAATTATGTGATTTACGGTGTTGAAAGAATTCTCTGTCTCGGACATGGCCGAAAACACGCTTGCGCATATATGGATTGCGCAAGCTATGCTGTCAATATAGCTTGCGCAATCCAGAAATGCGCAAGCTATATGTAAAATAAAGCCTGCACATTCCATTTATGCGCAAGCGTAGAACTGGCTTATTTGCAGCATTTCGCAAATTCCACAAAATACCAAATGTAACATTTGCACATTGCAGCAAATAACTCGAAAAAAGCTTGCACATATGTGGAACGTGCAAGCTATATTTACAATATAGCTTGCACATTACACAAATGCGCAAGCTGTTTTTTTAGGTCAGTTCCAAACTCGATAGAATGGACTAAACAAGATAACTATCCAAACTCGATAGAATGGACAAAACCAATAATTGAACACCACGAAGAGTAGTTAACTCTTTCCGCTGTAATTAAAGAAAACAGATTCAAAGGTTCTAGTCAGATAAGAAAATGAAATTTTCCAACAAATGACTAGGAGGGTGATCCCCCTTACAGAAAGTATACCTCTAGAAATATACTTGAGAACTCTGATTGCTCTCGGATACATCCAAGCCGGACCCTGCCAATTGTTATTGAGAATCCGAGTATGTCACATCTTAATACGCAAAAACAAATTCCAATCTAGAGTGGATGCGAAAATACCCTAATGGGAGCAACCCCATGTAGCTTTGCTTACGCTCGCTCTTTGGGTTTAGTCATTTCTAACAAAGGATAAAAAAGCTCAAGTGAGCAGCACATTGTCTTAGAATGACGAAATACAAAGAAGGGTGAGGTAACTGCAAGTTGGAAAACCAACTACCAAGGATAAAACGACCGTATATGGAAATTAAGTCTTGTGTACTTATCACCACTTATCGAATTCCAACTTGTACTATTTCTTAGTTAACAACAATACCGGACAAGTCAAGATAATGTTAACTGAAAGTCATGTCTCATGATTATTCTTAACTTTTGAAATAGCAACAAGTCTACTTCTTCGATGTTTGGTGACAAGTATATAAATAAATCGTTCCCATATAAGTGAAATCGCTTTATGGAAATTTATTCATTTCCATAAACGAATCAATTTTTTTCTTTCAGAAACCCGAATTCGTGCTTGGCCTCACATTACTAGTATTAATGTTAAAACACTTTGTCAAAAGGGTTCACTAACTTCAAAACATCAATTTAAAACGGATTTAATAACTTAAAACATCCTCATTGCATTGATTAATTAACTTTGAACTTCATCACATAATTTGATTTTAGAACTTCAAATGTCTTTAAATACTAAAATGGGAAAACCACTTTCAAACCTTATTAATTCAATTAATTAGTAAAACATATCATTATTTAAAATGAATAACAAAGTCATAACATCCTTGTTACTCTGATAAATTCACTTTGAAACTTCAAAAACTAAGCTCGTTAATTAACTATAATGATCTTTAATTAAAAAGGATAAATCACCGTTAAAACATCATTATTTCATTTAATTAATAAATTTAAATATAATTAATTAAATAAAATTAATAATTAATTATCCTCATTATTTAAAATTGATTTATTAGTTATAAACATCAATAAAGTAAATATTAAATAGAGTTAAAACAAGTTGATAAATTTTAAAAATCCTTCATTAAAAAGATTTATTATTAAAAGTGTCACTAGCAAATTTATTAATTAACTTTAATCATCATTATCGAATGATTAATTATCCTTAAACATCATTAAATAAAATGATTAACTAAATTTAAACACCATTAAATAAAATGATTAATTAAATTTAAACATCATTAACAAGGTAATTAGTTAAATATAAAACACATCGTTAACCAAGCAATTAGTTAACCTTAATCCTTATTAATTAAATTGAATTAAATTAAATAATAATTATTAAAATGGTTAATTACTTTTGAAGACATCATTAATCAAAATCTTACTTAACTTGTAAAACAATTTCAAGCAGGACGATGAAACCAAACGGTCTTGATAAAAAGCGATTTTTCGAAAATATCGGTATATCGACAATTGTATATGGGAAGTTTGACAAACAAATTTATGACATTAGCCATATGACCAAACATCACATAGCAATGGTTTAATCACAATATAAAGTAAAAATGATGATATAATATGTAATAAGTACTTACTAACAATTATATTAACTTTAACAACCAACTTTTTATATAGCTAACCACATGCTTGCTAACTTTCAAATGCGACAAATTTTTAAAGCATGAAACAAACAAAAATCCAAACCATCATTTCACATTTCAATAAAAATTCATAGGCAATTAACTTGAACATTAACTTAGTATAGACTTGGTTTAAGAAGGTGTAGTTTTACTTACCGAAAGCTCTCCAAACCTTTGCTGACTTAGGGTATGACCTAGCACTTCCATTCCTAAGCAAAAAATGAAGTCTTGGACTCTTAATGCACTAGGTAAGCTCAACATTAAAAGAAGAAGGAAGTGAAACTTGTTTTGGTAAGGTCGAGTGACTTTGGATAATCATCGGTCTTTCAAAAATGTACCCGAAAATAGGTCATGTTCCAACTAGTTTTTCAATTATGTAATCTCAAATTTGGGAAAAGTAGTAAAGTCGAAAAGTGGATAATCTTGATTTGGTGTAGTATGAGGGATATTATGGCTGAATGAAGTGTGAGTAAAAATGGAGGAAGTGGAGTATTGAAATTAAAGAAGGAGATATCCAAAAAAAAGTTTTTAAAAGTGATTTTAAAGTAGAAAGCTATGGTTTTTAATACTCAAAAAATAGGTAGGAAGCCATTATGAGCTTATGAAACTAGGAAACATGAATGAGGAAGTTTTTAAATGAAGATGAAATAATAAAATGGAAAAGAAAAAATGTAAAAAAACGTTTTATATAAATTGAAAATGCATTACCAATCTACCCTTAGCACTTTGCGCTCCACACCTTGAATGCCACATCACCATGTCTCCTCCCTTTCATGAACCACATGTCACCCTAAGCCTCCCCCTTTTCATGTCATAGCTAACATGAAATAATGACTAAGTTGCCAAAATGTCAAGTCATGTCCAAACATGTTTCGTTTGATGTGACATTTTTTTCACTAAACTTTTTATTTTAAATCTTATATACTTAAGTATGAATAGGTATATACATGCACTAATGCACACATATATACATATGCTAATTCATTTATAAATATGTATGCTTATGCTAAAGGGTTCACAACATCACGATAACTTTAGCCAATGATAAGCCGAAAATTCGAAAAACGAATTCCGGTCACATTTTCGATTTTTACTTGAACTAATTGTTTTTGTGAACTAAATTTAAAAGCTATTTTATCCTCAATATTTATTATTTATAAGTGTTTTTATTTTAATTATAAAACCTATTATTTGAATATTCAAAATTAATTAAATATTCGGAGATTAATGTTGTGAAATTCCGGATCATTACACTCTCCCCCCTTAAAAGAAATTCGTCCCCGAAATTTACCATAATCCTATCCTAGAAAACAGCCTATCCTAGAAATACCTAACATATTAGTCAGATGTAACTTATCCAGCAAAAACTAGTATGATATAAATCCACGTGCAACTAAATCCAAAGAATACACTGAACTAAAATACTGCGCATCCAATCGTATCATAAGGTAAATTTAGAATTAAATGTCTTGCCTCTTATATTCAAAATTTTATTTTAAAATTTCTTAAAAAATAAATATATTAAAACCAAAACCAAGAATAACTAGATGGTAGTCCTCCTAGTAAAACATGTAAAACCCTACAATCAAAACAACATGGAGTATCCGGTGGTATTCCGGTTCCTCCAAATACAACATAAATTATCTCTTTCCCAAATTTTTTTCAAAAGTATCGAGATTTAAACCCTAATAAACAATAATTCAAAAACTTTGGTTTATAAATTTTTTTTTCTCTTGTCATTATAAACTATAGTATATAAGACCACACAATCAATTAAATTTAATTAAGTCTAATCAATCAAATTCCATAAAAGTATACACTAACCAAATCAATCATTCAAATTCCATAAGGAAAAAAATATAACACTCAACATTATTTAAAATGTCAAAAGACTAACAATGAACTCCTAACTTAGGTACAAAACTTTCTCGATTGCCCAAAATATAGAGATAATTATCTAAGTTACCATTCTTTGCTCATTAGCCTTTGGTTATTGCTTAGAAGAATATCTAAACTTATTTGGACAAAATTGAAAGTTATATTATAAAAATTTTGATTTCTTGGCTATGCGAATCTTTCTAAATCACATAAATTAGCATTTAATATTTTATTCAATATCAAATTGTTTATGAAATATTTCATAAATTTTCATCTAAGTCTAAAAATATTTTTGTAAGGTCATTTCTTTATAAAACGTCAGATAATGACTTATTCCACTTTATTTACTTGTATAATACACTTCCAAATCCTAAGAGTATATACAAAACACAAAGTTTATTTCGCTTTTCACAATGTAGGTGAAAATCTAATCAAAATTTGGGTCTTTTAAAACCGAGTCAACCTCTCGACCTCCTTAACATAGAGTGTTAAGATGGACAATGTATATGGGTTGACTAAAAATAATGCAAATTATATGTTTTAAACAATAGCTACAGTTTTAATAAAACGATGTCTATAAAAACTTCCTACCTTTCACATTAAGGTGTTATAATGAATCATAACTGACGTAATAACACAAATTAGTTTACACTACTTAAAACTTAATTAATATCCATGGTTTTGATAAAACGATGTTATCAAAACCTTCATATCCAATCTGACCTATTTAAATCCGTGTTAAATTACCTCGTATATTATTTAAGGGTAAAATTCATTTATCAAAATAATCTCTTATCAAAAACACTTTTTATTTCTGAAATCAATTCCCTTTTAGGGAACTTAAATATTAAATGCCCAATTATAAATTTCAAAACTCATCTTTGGGTTTGTTCGGATTTGAATTCATTTTGATCGCATAATGATAAAGAGAATAGTTTATTAAGTACTCCATAATATTTGCCTAAGCCTCATCTGATCGTCACTTAAAAGATTATTCAGATTACCACAAACTAACCAAAATATTTCCCTTTGAATTATTCAAAGAAAAGTATTCTACTTAAAATTTCTTTTCTATAATATCTACACTTTATAAATATTTCCAAACAATAGCGCTATTACTTTTCTCAAAATCTTTTGAAATCATTTTAAACAATTTTAGGATTTAAATTTTTCAAAAACTCTTTCAATGTTATTTGGAAAGACAAATTTATAATACTACTTGTAGTAAAACAAAGGTCAAAACAAATTCGTTTTAAACATCATTTACTAAAATCCCTTAAAAATTTACACTTAGCTTTATTTATAAACAATTCTATTGAAAAAAGTACTCATCTAAAAACCATCATTTATTAATTTAAAACAATATTTATTATCTCAATGGATCTAATAAAATAATTGAAATTCCTTTTATAAATTCCAAACAATGTTAATTGTCATGGGGGATGATTTATAATATTCTTTTTAAAACCTTAAAACTATATAAATTTTCCAAAGAAAATAAATCATTTGAGTTTTTTATTGAATTTAAAATAACATTAGTTATCCTGAAAGAAAATAAATCACATTTATAATCTCTTTTATAAACCTAAAACAATATTAACTATCCCAAAAGATAACTAATCAAATTTACGACTTTCTTCGATTAACAAATAAATTATCTTTAATAAAATAATTAATTACTTTCAAAACACTTTGTCAAATTTATTTATTTTAAAATCACTTATTAAATTAATTAACCAACTTAAAATATTATTTATCAAATGAATTATTAAATTCAAACATTCATTAATTAAAATGAATAATTACTTTTAAATGTCACTAATTAAATTGATTTTTAATTTTCAAATATCATTAAATATCGAGTAGAATTCAGATATCATTACTCAAATTGATTAATTAAATTGAAATCTCATTAATCAAAAAAATTAATTAATTTTTAACATCAGTGGTTAAAATGATTAATTAATTGAAAATATCATTAATCAAAATGGTTAACGAATTTTAAACATCTACTTTTTGAAAACACAAGCTCAAGTTCAAACACATACAAGAATTTAGAGGATGATATAATAAATGATAGTATAGCAGAAATTACTACAAAGACACTTAAACAGTTTAAATGGAATATCCAGATTAGTTTCAATTAATCAATCAAACAAATCTAACTATCATCCAAGAAATCAACAATAGTTTATAGCATCACATATATGATATAGTGAATTTGGGTGTGGGTTAACTCATATTTAAATAGTTCTTATGTATTATAACTAAATTTTCTCATATATTTCTCCTCTAAATGTATTATCCTACTTTTCATATTATATTATACAACTTCTTATTAAAAGTTTATTTTTAGCTTAACATTAATAAAAAGATGACTTTTAACCTAACCCTTTCGCCGAACACCTCATAGTCAAACTATGAAACTTAATTCATAAAGGGTCCATTCTCAAGGCTCCCTAATTCTTATTTACCCAAACTATACCTTACTAAGGAATTCCTTATGTACTTATTAAACGATAGTTAATGCTTAAACTGGATGAGCATAACGAAACAAATCCTAAATGATAACAATAATATATTATCATTTCTGAATAATCAACTATACTACGCAACTGTATTAGTTTTGAAAATAATTTTAAGACATATAAAATATATCCCTAGGTATAATTATTTCATTTATCATGCCAAAACAATACTATATTGGTATATCTGTTCAAGTGTTTAGGAATCACTATTGGCAACGCTAATCAGACGCATCAACCAGAATTCGTATACTACTCAATGGATATGTTATCATTTTATCACACTAACGAATATGAACTCAATATATATTTATACTCTTAGACTTATCCTAGAATATTACTAATCCTATCCTTAGAGAGTTTACCCCAACAGGGCTTAGGGGTTCACTAAACCTAAGATTTTATACCATCTATGACGACCCAACTTTGTAATCCTTGAGAATGACATTTAATACATCCTCGGTATTTGTGTGACGTTGCCTATGCATTCGAAAGATAAGTTGCCTTGGAGTGTTTCAGAACAAGACAAAATAGATAAACCTCACAACGGAATGGTTACATATAATATAAAATGATATAGTATAAAAGGTTACTCCTTATAAGGAGTTATCAAAGTTATAAAAACATTACACCTAAAAATTTGCAGATATACATCCTGACTTTACATTTTGAAGATACAAAATACAGCTACGTAATCATATAACAGAAATAAATAACTAGTTAACTAAGTAGCCGCCTGCTCAATCACCATCTTCAAAGAGCTCCAAAGAAAACCTGCATTTCTCAGACTACCCAAATATAATTGAGTACCCGAGAGTTTAGGGAAAATAAACAACTTGAGTAAATGTCTAGTAGGAGTAAAACTATGGAACAAATGGGGTGTATTTAAATAATAATATGTGGGACCACACCGCTGACGTGGAACAGGTTTTCTCCCACATAAACAACAACTAAACATAACAAAAATAGAAATGAACAATATGGAATAAATCCCAACATATACGATGGGTACAACTAGTATAACATTCAAACTTGAAAGAATGAAAATAGTTCGAATAAAATTCCAAACTGCATAGAATGGATAAAATAAGACAACGGTCCAAACTTGGTAGAATGGACTAAACAAGATAATCATCCAAACTTGATAGAATGGACAAAACCAATAATTGAACACCATGAAGAGTGGTTGACTCTTTCCATTGTAATTAAAGAAAACAGATTCAAAGGTTTGATTCAAATAAGAGAAGGAAATTTTCCAACAAATGACTAGGAGGATGCTCCCCCCTTACCGAAAGTATACCACTAGAATATACTTGAGAACTCTGATGGCTCTCGGGCAAGTCCAAGCCGGACACCGTAAACGGTTATGCAGAATCTGAGTATTTCACATCTCAATGCACAAAAACCGATTCCAATCTAGAGTGAATGTGGAAATACCCTAATGGGAGCAACCCCACATAGCCTGGCTTGCACTTTCTCATTGGGTTTAGTCATTTATGACAAAGGATAACAAAGCTAAAGTAAGCAACACACTATCTTAGAATGATAAAATAAAAAGAAGGCTGAGGTAACCAATAGTTGGGAAACCAATTATCGAGGATATAAGTCGATCGTATATGGAAAATGAGTCTTGTGTACTTTTCACCACTCATTAAATTCCAATTTTCACCACTCATTAAATTCCAATTGAATTAATCAATAAATTTAAATATAATTAATTAAATTAATTAATGATTATTTAATTCTCATTATTTAAAAATGATTTATTAATTATAAACATTAATAAAGTAAAGATTAAATAGCGTTAAAACAAGTTGATAAATTTTAAAAATCATTTATTAATTTAAAAGCATCATTAGAGAATTGATTTATTAACTTTAATTCATCATTATTGAATCATTATCCTTAAACATGATTAAATAAAATGATTAATTAAATTTAAACATCATTAAATAAAATTATTAATTAAATTTAAACATCATTAACTAGGTAACTAGTTAAATTTAAAACACATCGTTGACTAAGTAATTAGCTAAACTTAATCCTTATTAATTATTTATTTAATTAAATTACATGATCATTATTAAAATGGTTAATTACTTTTGAAGACATTGTTAATCAAAATCATACTTAACTTGTAAACAATTCTAAGCACGAAGATGAAACCAAACGGTTTCGATAAAATATGATTTTTTGAATGTGTCGATATAGTGACATCGCTATATGTGCAATTCTGCAAACAAACTTATGGCATTAGCCTTACAACCAAACATCACATAGCAATGGTTTAAGCACAATATAAGGTAAAAATGACGATATAACATGTAATAAGTACTTATTAACAATTATATTAACTTTAATTACCAACTTTATATCTAACTAACCATATGCTTACTAACTTTCAAATGCAACAACTCTTTAAAGCATGAAATAAACAAACAACCAAACCATCAATTCACATATACAACAAGCATTCATAGGCTATTAAATTTAACATTAACATAGTATAAACTTGGTTTAAGAAGGTGTAGTTTTACTCACCGAAAGCTCTCCAAACCTTTGCTAACTTAGGGCATGACCCAGCACTTTCATTCCTGAGCAAAAAATGGAGTTTTGGACTATTAGTGCACCAGGTAGGCTCGGCCTTGAAAGAAGAAGGAAGTGAAACTTGTTTTGGTAAGGTGGAGTGACTTTGGATAATCATCGATCTCTCAAAAATGAACTCGAAAGTAGGTTATTTTTCAACTAATTTTCGATTATGTAATCTCTGATTTTGAAAAAGTAGTAAAGAGAAAAGCTTTAGAAAATTATTTTCTTTACTATTTAAAAAAAATAATCACTCAATTTTGACTATTTGTTAAGAAGATATAGTTAAAAGAATAAGGACCATTTTCGGTCTTGAAATTCTGGGTTCGAAGAAGCTCTATAAATAATCGATATTTTGACATGGTTATGCTATAATTTGAAGAAGTAATAAAAATAATAGTTCTAGCCACTGGAATTATAAACCTTCTAAAAAAAGAAAATCTTTATTTGGTGTAGTATGGTGGAAGTTACGGCTGAATGAAGCGTGAGTAAAAATGGGGGAAGTGGAGTATTGGAATGAAAGAAGGAGATATCCAAAACTAGTTTTTGAAAGTGATTTTAAAGTAGAATGCTATGGTTCTTAATACTTAGAAAATAATTAGGAAGCAATTATATAAAGCTTATGAAACTAGGCAACATGAATGAGGAAGTTTGGAAATGAAGATGAAATGATAAAATGGAAAAGAGAAAATGAAAAAAAGGTTTTATATAAATTGAGAATGCACAATTACCAATCTACCCTTAGTACATTGGCCTCCACTCCTTGAATGTCACTTCACTATGTCTCCTCCCTTTCGTCTACCACATGCCACCCTAAGCCTCTCCCTTTCATGTCATAGCCAACATGAAATAATGACCAAGTTTTCAAAATGTTAAATCATGTCTAAACATGTTTCGTTTGATGTGACATTTTCTTTTTCATTAAATTTTTTATTTTAAATCTTATATAATTAAGTATGAATACGTATATATATACACTAATACACACATATATACATATGATAACTCATTTACAAATGTGTATTCTTATGCTAAAGAGTTTGCAACGTTCGCGATAACATTAGCCTATGAAAAGTCGAAAAATCGAAAAATGAATTCCAGTGACATTTTCGATTTTTATTTGAACTGATTTTTTTGTAAAATAAATTCAAAAACTATTTTATCACTAATATTTATTTTTAAAATTATTTTTATTTTAGTTATAAAACCTATTATTTGAATATTTAAAATTTATTAAATATTCGAAAATTAATGTTGTGGGTCGTTACAACCTTAAAGAGCATGGAACCGAAGACAGTATTCTTTGAAGTGCAAGGGCTACCTGCTATTACTCCTGAGGGTGATTCCAAAATGGATGTAGTAGAGGTAGTACATTTTTTTCATCCAGATCCAGAATAAACTTGTATGGATGAACGCTGACATTGTGTTTCTGCTGGAGAGCAGTTTTAGCATACCAAGATGGTCTATTAAGAGAGAAGGTAGATTATTGCCTCAAGCCTCACACCTCGATAATGACTAAAATAGGGTAGATGCATTAGCGCTATATGGGTCACTCCCATTAGGGTATGATCATCCCTTATCTAGAGTCGATATCTGTGTATGCTCTGGAGCCCATTATGGTTGTTGATCAACCATGTGGTGATCATATTCGGTACTATCCAATTAGGGTAGGCCAGTTCTGTGTTGGAAGAGGTTAAAGGATTTTTGTCCTCAGATACATTTGATTTTGAGGTGTTCCCTTTTTGAAAGGTAGTCCCTTACCTTACCATTTGTGGGAGCTCCATCCATATACGTGTCTTAATGGTTTTGGATTTTATACCTATTATTGTTGTGATGTACGCACATCACAAATACTTGATTATTGGTAAACCTTAGATATTATTATAATATCATTGGATTTTATAACAAATATGGTTTGATTATCATACGGTAAAACTTGCCTGTGTTTATGTGTGGTGTGGTCTTACGGGATACCTTTTATTTTGAAAAAGGTTTTCAAATGTAGAAATCCATATCTATTGATACGAGTTTTATTCACATTGGTTCACCAAATTAACCCAAGCGTTAATTTATTATAATGTTCGGGTCAACCCAACCATATTTTTTGGATTTAGTTGGATTCTTTGGAGCTTTCAGAAGACAACCTGGATTCTCCAATACGTATTCATGTATCTTGTACTCTTTCATTATTTTCCTTGCTATAATTTCTATCTGTATTTATCAGCAGTTGTAAGGACGGGATGTTATAACTATCCAGGCTGATAATAGGTTAGTATACTCTGATATTGTGTATAACAAAGATGATTTCTTTTTGTAAAGATCCTGTGTATATTATATCTTTCTTGTTGTGATGTGAGATTCTGTTTTGTCATTTTCTTTCTTCATCCCAAATAACCTATTTTTTAGACACTTAAATGGTCGGCACATGAATATGAGGATGTATTAAGTGTCATTTTTAGATGCAAGAAAGGTAGATCGTTACATGATCACTTGGCCAACAGATGAACGAGGTGGTGGTTCTAAGAAATGTTGATACTATGGAAAAGATGGATGATATGGAGCAACATCGTAGGTGAAGTAAAGATGACTTGTTGATGTAGCTCGAGCTTTTGAGTGTAATGGTGTTGGCCTCATATTCTCAAACGATAGGTGTAAGGAGGAGTTTTTGGTCAAATCCATTAGCCATGGAGGTTGACTAACGATGCAAGAGGCTAAACCAAACAAGATATGTTCAACTGGGTGCAATTTTTGATGTTGGTTAAGCTAGTAATATTAGCGAGGCCAAAAAGTGCTTGCAGCTATGATGGCGTGAGCTCCAGTAAATGCCAGTATTTGAGATGGCATCCATTGGTATAGCACCAAGTTGGTTATGTAAATATTGTTTTGGACGGTTTTCATTGCTGATTGGAATGATGTGGGTAGCGAGCCGTCTCGAGTTTTGAGCCAAGGCAAGATAAGTTCGCATCAATTGTTTGTTTGGATAGAAAATTAATCAGATAAGATAGAGAATTTTCAAAAATTTCACAGGGCTTTGACAATTGCAGAGACAACCATATTTATTTATTTATAATGGTTTAACAAATTGCTAATAAATCCCTGATGATTAAACAAGCAATAACTCATTCATCCAAGATTTGTTTGAGACGTGGTACATCATTAGGATCATTATGTAATTTGGAACATTTTGATATAGCTTGTTCATTTATATGAAGAAGTATATAATTATTATATAAAACGAAAACAAGTGGTATATAATCCATTAACTATTTAACGACCTGTATTTTTTGACAATAAAAAATATTGAATTTAATAAGATTTTGGAATTTAATATTATGAGAAATTATAATTTATGATTTATAAACGGAAAAAATGATTAGAATATAATTTAATAATGTTGATTGAATGAAATTGACAACTGTTTAATTTAATTTCAATTAATTGTAACAGTGAAAGTCAATAAGGAATAAAATTGAACGTTGTATTTAAAAAGAGAAACCAATGTTAGTTGACTTGGTTGGTTTTAACATGTAATAGGAAACTAATTATTCGGTAGATTCGGTAACCTTTTTTGTAAACAATAAATTTATAAACGTGTTTAAATTACTAAAATTTAAATATTGTTTTATTTATCATCTTATTATTATACCCATTTGAAAATAATTGGGAAATCGATGGAATTTAATGCAAGTAAATATTGCAGTCAATATAAGAAAGGACGTTAAATGTAGAGTGATAAGAATAATAAGATGGAAACTTATGTTAAATAAGATCATAAGGTACCTGATGATTTAATAATAAGAATGTAAATCAAAATGATAGAATTATTGAAATTTTAAATATAATAAATTGGGGTTTGATTACTTTTGTAAATAATGTAATATCTAAATCTTGGAATCAACATGGAAAAATTAATTTTAAAATGCTATTAATTCTTGTTTAATCAAGGATGAAAATTGTTAACTTTTAATTTAGAATTTAAAAGTGATTAAATTGATTTTTAAAATAGAATGTTTTAATTAACGTGAAAAAATTAGCCTTTTGGGCACTGTCTTAGATTCCGATGAAACCATCTTCATCATATCCGTAATAGTGAATTATTATAGGATTTTAATTTTTGTAACGATCGGACTTATCGTTTGATTGTGCGAGCTCGAAACGCATAGAAATCAATTAATGGAATTTAAATGAATATAATTTGATTTTAAAAGATAACTTCTATATACAATGGAATTAGGGTTTGAAACTAGTTTCATTGAGTTTAAAAATATTGAAAACCTATATTTTGACATATAGGATGACCTATTTTCGTTTCGGGAACGAAACGGGCTTTTCGGGTCATTGTTACCGCTTAGACCCCATTCGATCGGTTCCATCATTCTTATCCGTCTCTGTCTATATATAGGCTATTATAAACCCTAGCAATATTTTATTTTATTGTCCGTACGCACAATTTCTATCTTATATGTTCCTTCTCAGTGGTAGACATCTCAAACCCTAATTATAATTCCAAATCAAATCGGAAAATTCAAATGGCTCAAATCATGTCATATAATATATCATTTTGAAGCTCTCGACGAATGTAATCTGCTTCTGCAGTTAGTTTTTATAATTGAGTTTCAGTTTGTCCCAAAATCACCAAAACAATCTCGATCGTCCATATTAGGTTTCGCGATCAACAGTGGATTTACGACCGATCGACGATCGAGGAGTTGAATCTGGTAGAGGTCGCAAAGCAGTGCTTAATAGTGATGGCCGATCATCGTTTGGTGGACTCGATTTGCCAGAAATCACCAAAAATAGGCGGCGATGGCGGAGGAGCGGAGCACGGCCGAAGGGCGTCGCAACTTGGCCAGAGGGTCGGCCTGAGGTGAGGGGTGCAGCGGCGTTGTCAGATTTGGTCGAGGGTGGCTTGGGTTCGTGCGGTGGCAACGTGAAGGAGGCGACAACATGAAGGGTTTGTTCATGATCGTGTAAGAGAGGTAGGGTTTGAGAGATGGTAAAATATGCTTTTAACCCCTGAATTTAATTTTAGTTTAATTTTAAATTTCTAACTTCTAACATTAATAACTTTTGCATACGAACTCGGATTGACGCGCCGTTTCTTCTGTTAGGATCGTATAGAAATTCCAGGCAACATAGAATAGGTCTGGTTAAATTTGGAGACTGTCCAAATTTTGGGCTTTATTTGGAATTTTAATTCACTATAAATCAAAGGTGAGTGATTTAATCCACTCACGCAATACTAAACCTTCTTATGTTAGTTGAATAGATTTATGATGTGACAAGAATGTTTTTGGTTGCTATTTGGTAGTTTAAATTGACATTTTAACTATAATTGAATTTTATATTGAATTAAATTAATATTAGATTTAATTAATAGTTAAATACCTGATATTGATAACCAATAAATTGTTGTGAATTATTGACTGATTTGGATGTTTATTATGATGGATGTTTATTTGTTGACATTTTGAATGATTGGATGTTTATTATTCTTATATATATATATATCCTTGTTATCACTCTGTATGTTAAGAGACATCATATAACTATACTTAAATTATTTCAAATAAATTAAGAAACAAGTTGAAATGATATATACCTATGTGTTAGCACTAAAATTGGTAACTAACACCCCTGAATATTATTATGTAGAGAAATTAATGAAGAAAGTAAATTAAGACAGAGAAGTAACATGATCGAATACTAAAACAATAACAGAAACGAGAACACGGATTTATAGTGGTTCGATCGTAATTGCCTACGTCCACTTTAAATATAATCTTCGTTACTTTTCCAATCACTTGCGTGCAGATGCAATTCATAAACAAACAATTTGAATATAAGTTTTAACAAAAAAGAAGCGAGTACAAAAAATGAAAGATTGTCCATGGAGTTCTCCCTTCCCCAAAAAAGGTCCCCTCACTGGACTCTTACCCCTCTATTTATTGACGAAGATATGCTGGTTCCTGTGGCCAGGCCCATGATCGATATGGCTTGGCCCATAGCTGCTAGGTTAGGGTGATCGACCCAGGCAGGTCTATCCACTACCACCGCTCCACCTGTTTTCGATCAAGGGGTTGTCTTGTAACTGATTCGAAGCAGGCTCTCAAGGAACTTGGAGTAGCTAGTGGCGCATCTCAAAGCAAAACACTGCCAACCACGTCCCTTGCTGTAAATCTAAGAATATGCTAACTCTCCTAATGTGCACCGACCCAGGTATGCCGAACCATCTAGGCTGACCCAACATGGCCGACCCACTAGGGTCGATCCACTAAGAACCGATCCATATGAAAGAATTCTTTTGAGGCTGATCCCATTCATACTAAACCATCTAGGCTAACCCAGAGCTGTCGACCCACACTCGCTGACCCACGTATGCCGAACCACAAACATACCGAGCCACCTCAAACATGTCGAACCATAAATATACTAAATCAATTGGGTTACACCAAACCCTTATACTTCCATTTCTATCTTGTCTTGAGTCCCGTCTAGCTCAAGCATAACCTCTGCAATTGTCGCTTTGTAGCCGAGCTAAGTAGCCGGGTAACATTTGCCCCCTAAAGTACGTCATGTTGCATACATGACGTGCTTTAAATCGAAGCGAATTAGAGTCTCCGGAAAGAAATCCATCATGTTTCCTGAATAGTCATTATCCTCCAATTTTATCCTCCCAAGTGTCGTATCCTTCTTTGGTCGTCATGACTCTTGGTCGATTCCCAATAGTATAAATTCTGGATTGTAGTTCATTAGTGGCCATCTGTATTCGGTTCTATAGGGATTGTAAGCTTCAGCTATTTGATCTAGTCTTTTCTTAATAAACCTAAGTGAAAATTCAATTTCTATTGATTTCAAGAAGTCAAATTGTTTCGAATATACACGTGCATGTTCAGATATACGTTCTTGCCATTGGCTCTTGGATGCGTTTTATATGCTCATAAGTCGTCATAATTCCATCTAGTTTAATTGCAATTTGATTGCAGTTCCTTGTTTACATTTTTTATGAAATAAGAGTTGTAATCAGCCACTCGATGAGAGAGGACTTCAAGTTCTACATGGATGACGACCTCAGAGTCGTAAGCAAGGGTAAATGGAGTACGGCCAGTCACGGAGTCATGGGTAGTTCTATAAGCCCATAATGCTGTTGGGAGTTTATCCACCCATTTACCTCTAGCATTTTTCAAACCTCTCTTCGTAATAGAGTTTGTGATTTTGTTCACAACTTCAACCTGTCCATTTGCTTGAGGGCGAGCAGATATCATAAATCTCTTTTCGATATGATGCTACGGCAAAAGGCATTTAAATTTAGCGTCCTCGAATTGGGATTCATTACCAGTTATAGTGGATCATGGAAGGTCATAAGGACAGATGACGTTACATACAATGAAGTTGATTATTTTCTTCATCTTGGTCATGGTTAAAAGTTCTTCATCTGCCCATTTGGTGAAGTAATCAACTGCTAAGATGGCATATCTCGCACCACCTTTAGGATTGGTAAGAATACGATGATGTTAGTGCCTCTAAGTGGCAAACGGCTATGGACTAGCCATTTGAGTAATTTCCATCGATAGAGCTCCCAGATTTTTTGCAAACATCTTGCACTCGTCACATTATCTAGCATGATCAACCATATCTTGATTAATAGTTAGCCAGTAATACCTGTAGCAGAGTATTTTCTTTGTCAGGGTTTACCTCCTGATGTACTCGCCGCATTCTTCTTCATAGATTTCACTCAAAACTCATTTGATATCATCATGGGTGATACACCAAAGCATGGGAATAGATAAAATCCTTTCTACACATGACTTCTTCTTAGATGATTTAGCGTGAAGCTTTAAGGAGGATCTGTCATTTTCCATTCCTTCGTTCAATAAGAATTTATCATTGTAAATAGTTTTTACTAGGAGTCAACCATGACCCCTTTTCTAGCACTGTCTCTAAGATCTAGCCGATCTCCATCCGTCAGTGCTTGGAATATTAAGTATTTCAATCAAAACAAATTATGTTCATTATGCATCCCTGAAACAGGCCAGCTTGGCCAGTGACTTGACCCCTTTTATTTCGTTCGCTGAGGATGTGTGTAATGATGTAATACATGAAGTTGGCTAGTAGTACTTGGACCCGGCCAAGATAAGGAGCAAGACAATGCCCTATGGCAAGATTAACTTCTCTAACTTTCCATACTACCAATCAATAATCACAAAAGATATGTAAAGTTTTCACTCCAAGTTCTCTAGCAAGTTTTAGGCTGGCGGTCGAGGCTTCATACTAAGAATCGTTGTTTGTTACAAGGAAATCATGTTTTAGGACATGGCACATCGAACGTTCCTCAAGAGTCATTAACACGACTCCTGTGCCATAACACTGATCATTGGATGCTCCATCTGCATACATTTTCCATTTGTTGGTTGGTTCTCCACTACTCTTCGAGTAGTCGTCTGATGTAGTGAATTCGGAAATGAGATCTGCTAATTTCTGTCCTTAGATAGCTTTTGGAGGGATATAAGTGATATCGAATTGGCCAAGTTTGATATTATATTTAAGTAGTCTTTCAGATGTCTCAGGTCGTTGTATGACCTGTCATAATAGCTGTTAGGCATAGACGTCAATGAGGTGAGCCTAAAAGTAATGGCGGAGCTTCAATGATGAAATCATTAGACATTACGCTAGCTTTTATAGCTTCGTGTCAATATTCAATACATGACTCGCGATGGTCGGTGAAATCACACACACATACCAGAATAGGTCCAAGGGAACATATCATCATTTATTCGGAGAAATCCAACTAATTCTTTTGTCGTCATTACACTGAGCTGTGATCAGATAATCAACACCCGTGAAGGGTCGCCATGATGACTGTAATGTCGACTGTCATCTTAGTGGGTGCAATCTCGGATTCTTTGAGTTCAATTGTAACTATTTTGTGTAACATTCAATGTGAAATATGGTTGGGACGGTCAATGTAGATGGTTACTCTGGTCGAATCTTAGAATCATGTCATGAGTTATTAAGTCTGATAGTGAAGGGTCTGAATGATCTGATCGATTATCTGCAAATGGCTAGAGATCAGGCTTAGAAGTGCGCTGAAGAAAATTTCAAGTAGGGTCAGCCTCGAGTTGCATGAAGCTGCATAGTTGGATCTTGCTTTGAGTTTGAGTTTGCTTGTATATTCGAGTAATGCGCTTTCCATTCAATGCATTCATGATTCTTTACCCGTCCTTTGGGTTGGAGTGATAGTCAATTGCTCATGAGCTTAGGTATTGATTTAATAATACTAACTCTAGGCATTCTTTCAGTCATAGCCTTGAGTAGCTATAAACACTTTATATAAGTTCCAATATTAACCTATCGCAGCTAGTCATTGGATGATCATGCTTCTACACCCAGTCTTTAGATGATAAATGTACTACATGGACAGTTGAGTCTTGTCCTAGCTATGTTTATACTCCTACCTAAACTTCAAAGACATAGAGTTGATCGGTGAATAGTCGGTTCACATTCATCCTGCTTCTCGCTCGTGCCCCCATGTCTGGGGCATATACCGATAAGTAGGAAGGCTAGCCATGCGTCCACTTTAGTTTACTTTCTTTCCTATCGAATTGTGGGATCAGGTCAGTTGATGGGAGGCCGAGTCTAGACTATCCTGAATTGTATTATTGTTTTTCATTCCAAGGGGAATATTTCGATGCCTCGTCAGTTTCTGGGTATAAGTTGGGTACTGGAAAGTCAGCACGTCCACTTTGGTTCATATTCTGTAATCAGATCTCGGGGTAAAGCTGGCTCAAGTGTAGTTGGGTCATGATCATCCAGTTTCATACTCCTTCTGATGGATTGAATGGGAGTTCTGGAGAATTAATGACCAAGTCTTCATGGTTTACTCTCCTTTTCACACTCTGGTGGTCATAGTTTTTCAAGGGACATTCGGATCACATTCGTATGTGCTTGGTGCGGATCGATATTGACCCTCGTTCTAAGGTATGATATAGTCGATCGTCCATAGCTTTGGATGCTGTTTCGATTGGTTCTGTAGTGAGGCCTCCTTGCAGTCGTTTCCTTAAGTTGTAAAGAATTCCAAGCTAGAGCTATAATGAGTTATCGTATTCAGCTTTTGGTGCTTTGTACTTCTGCTCCAAGCATTGATTCGGCTAGGCCACAAGTCGATGGTTAACTCCATCCTTAGCGAGTTAATACTCCTCCTATCGATTTTAAGCCGAAGTTTGCGGAATAGAGAACGGTCGGAATCCATTCATCTATTTATTGATGTTTATATGCCAATTACATTCTGGTGACTTAGAGTTATTCTTCCCTCGGTGGACTCATGCCCAATTTGTGTTTATGCTTTGGTCCATGCTCCGAGACTTAGAGATTTTTAGAATAGTTTATGCTATAGTCCATAGTTTGGGACATAGAGATTTTCGTTCATTCGTTTATACTCTAGTCCGCGCCCTGGGGACTCAGAGTACTCTAGTCCGCTTCGGGGACTTAGAGATTTTTTTTTCAAGTTGTTTATACTCCAGTCTACTTCGGGGACTTAGAGATTTTGCTTAAGTCGTTTATACTCTAGTCCATGCTCCAAGGACTCGAAGTACTCTAGTCCGCTTCAGGGACTTAGAGATTTTCATCAATTCATTTACACTATTGTTCACGCTTTGGGGACTCAAAGTACTCTAGTCCGCTTCAGGGACTTAGTGATTTTGCTCCAGTCATTTATACTCTAGTCCATGCTCTGGGGACTCGGGGTGCTCTAGTCCACTTCAGGGACTTAGAGATTTTTCTCAAGTCATTTATACTCTAGTCCATGCTCAGGGGACTTTGAATGCTCTAGTCTGCTTCAGGGACTTAGAGATTTTTCTCAAATCATTTATGCTCTAGTCCATGCCCTGGGGACTCAGAGTACTCTAGTCTGCTTTAGGGACTTAGAGATTTTGCTCAAGTCGTTTATACTCTAGTCCGTGCCACGGGGACTCAGAATAGTCTAGTCCTCTTCAAGGACTTAGAGATTTTTCCCAAGTCCTTTATACTCTAGTCCATGCTCTGGGGACTCAGAGTACTCTAGTCTGCTTCAGGGACGTAGAGATTTTTCTCAAATCATTTATACTCTAGTCCATGCCCTGGGGACTTAGAGTACTCTAGTCTACTTTAGGGACTTAGAGTACTCTAGTCTACTTTAGAGACTTAGAGGTTTATCTCGAATCGTTTATACTCTAGTCCACGCTCTGGGGACTCAGTACTCTAGTCCTTTTTAGGGACTTAGAGATTTTTGTCAAGTCATTTGTACTCTAGCCCATGCTCCGTGGACTCAGAGTGCTCTAGTTCGCTTCAGGGGATTTAGAGATTTTTGTCAATTCATTTATAATCTTGTCTATGCTCTGCGGTCTCAGAGTACTCTAGTCCACTTTAAGGACTTAGGGTTTCCCTCAAGTTGTTTATACTCTAGTCCACGCTCTGAGGACTCAGAGTACTCTAGTCCGCTTTAGGGACTTAGAGATTTTTCTCAAATCCTTTATACTCTAGTCTACACTCCGGGGAATTAGAGTACTCTATTCCGCTTCAGGGACTTAGAGATTTTTCTCAAATCATTTATACTCTAGTCCGTGCCCTGGGGACTCAAAGTACTCTAGTCCGCTTTAGGGACTTTGAGATTTTTCTCAAGTCGTTTATACTCCAGTCCACGCTCTAGGGACTTAGAGTAGTCTAGTCCTTTTCAGGGACTTAGAGATTTTTCCCAAATCATTTATACTCTAGTCCGCGCCCTGGGGACTCAGAGTACTCTAGTCCTCTTCAGAGAATTAGAGATTTTGCTTAAGTCGTTGATACTCTAGTCCACCTCTGGGGACTCAGAGTACTTTAGTTCGCTTTAGAGACTTAGAGATTTTTCTCAAATCCTTTATACTCCAGTCCATGCTTCGGGACTCATAGTACTCTAGTCCGCTTTAGGAACTTAGAGATTTTTCTCAAATCATTTATACTCTAGTCCGCTTTAGGGACTTAAAAAATTTTCTCAAGTCATTTATACTCTAGTCCATGCTCTGGGGATTCAGAGTACTATAGTCCTCTTCAGGGATTTAGAGATTTTCATCAAGTCATTTAACTCTAATCCGTGCTTCGGAGACTCAGAGTGATCTAGTCCGCTTCACGGACTTAGATATTTTCGTCAATTCATTTATACTCTAGTCTGTGCTCCGGGGACTCAAAGTACTCTAGTCAGCTTCAGGGACTTACAAATTTTGCTTAAGTCATTTATACTCTAGTTCGCACTCTGGGGACTCAGAGTACTCTAGTCCTCTTCAGGGACTTAGAGATTTTCGTTAAATCATTTATACTCTAGTCTACGCTCTAGGGACTCAGAGTACTCTAGTCTGCTTCAAGGACTTAGAGATTTTCCTCAAGTCATTTACACTCTAGTCCACACTCTGGTGACTCATATTCTAGTTTGCTTCAGGGACCTGGAGATTTTTGTTGAGAGCGGTCGTATTTTCACCTGTTTGATTTGTATTTCATTTACCATATTGAGACTAATGTTGTTGAATGAACGGTCGAACTGCATTTACTCATAGAATGGGACTCTGCCCTCAGCATCAAGGATGAAACTTGAAAAATGGACAATCGATTCTGGTACGCTTGGTGATTGTAGCTCTTCCAATCAAGTCAGGGGAGGAGGTATATGATAGATGGTTGGATCACATCCATGCTGGGGTCAGATAATCATGTTCAGGGTAGGATTTTATGTGTAGATGATCAAATCATGTCCACTATAGATAGGTCCCGACATCATCGAGCTTCTGAAGAGGAATTTGTATTTTTGGAACTTTGTTTATGACTCGATTTGAGTGGATGATCGGGCCATAATCATTCCAAGCCTTGCTTAGGTCTCCAATCCAAATGTGGAGGTCGATGAATGGACGGTCGGTCATGTTTGGGCTCTGACCGTGACGAGCTTTTCAATCTCTAGTCCTTAGCCCCAAATCAAAGGCACATGATTGAAGATGAGTGATCCTTTCATGCTTGTCTTGATGAAACTCCACAGGTCCGATCAAGGTCTGCATGGATTGGTTGGCAGCCAAATCTGAGTACTTGGTCACCTGCATCATTTTGGAAGAAGTTTAGTTCAAGTCGGTCATAATTCAAAGCACAATTGAAATAGAAATAGAAATAATCCAAATAAGATTGGTATAAATCTCATTTATAAGTGGATCAACATCGTGTGCTAGCTATTCAACTATGGCCCTAGATCCTTCTAGCGGGATGTCGACTATCAACGTCTAAATGATAATTAGAGTTCTTTATTGATGGGCATCCGAAGTTCCTGGCTCATCATTCTGTAAGGCTTGCACATACTATTAATGCTTTCCTTTCTGAATTAGCTTTCTGATCTCACCGCGGAGGTGTTTTTAATTGCCAGTGTTAGGATCAATGTGCATCTTGGAATATACAACATTCCCTTGATTTTCTCTGGACTTCGGTGGACCCTCTCGAGGTTGGTGTGCAGTACTACTCTGAGCCGCGAGTCTCCAAGTAGAGGCTATCGATTGAATCTCTCAAAAAGCATATGGGTCGAATTTTGAGATCTTGTTTTATCTACTGGAATTAGAGTCCTTGGCCAACGTTCCTGCATTTTTATTTTATTTTTAGTCCGCTCCACTCCTCCTCCCTTTGGTTTTGATTCATTTTGTAACAGAAACGATCCATTGTCATAGGAGAATCTCTAGCTAACTAACTGCCAAAATATATCTGAAGGTCGACTCCCCCAAATGCGATTAGTATGATATCCTTGTGAGCATTTGGAACAAATTGCTTAGAGTCAAACATTGGTTTGCTTGGAGTCACTAAATTCGAAGTGCGGGATCAGTGAAGACTGCTGCTTAGAGTCATCTTGGCATTTGTCTAAAATCATATAATCTATGTTCTCCAACCTTTGGGAGTATCGTTTGAGTAACGGTTGCTGGTCTGTTCCCTTGTTTCCATTCAGAAGCTGCCGCTTGATCCTTTATGCCCTGGTCGGTCATAGGATGTAAGGGACCGGTCAGATGGTTTTCTGAAAGAGGGATCGGTATACAGTAGAGGGATCAATATACACTGAAGGGATCGGTATACACTAGATAGATCGGTATACACTGGGTCGATAACACTATGACACTTTGATTTTGATTGAAATGACATATATCCATCCCTATAATTAAAACTGGAATAACTGGTCACTTGACCATAGGGTAGAAAGTTATATACGGATACCGGATTAGTTAAATTAAATGGTTTTAAAATCTTAAATTTAGAATTTTATTAAATGATATTGTTTTAAAGGAAATAAATTATGGATTTATATGAATTAAATTATTCCTAATTCAAGCTTTGAACAGTGAAACTGAAATTGGTTAAAAGAATTGAATTGGAAATGTAAATTTATAATCGATATATGACTTTAATTCATAAAATTGAATTATTTTAAAGATTTGGATCTTAAAATCGAACAATGAGGTTTAATTTGAATTAATTATTTAAATCGATAAATTGAAATTGGACTTGAAATTGATGTAAATTAAAATGGTTTAAAATAAGAATTGGATTGAAACTTAAACATTGAATTGAATTGTTGAATCGAATTTGAAGTTAAAAACGAATGTTTCAAAAATTGAAATTAATTCCAATTGGAATTGAAATCAAGTTGATTTGAAACTAAATCGAAATTTATTCAATTAAATTGGAAGATTGAAAATTGGGTTTTGTTGATCTGAAAACTGGACAAAGGTCTAGATTTGTGAAATGGAAGGAAACAATTTGATTTGATACTATTTTTAAAATAAATTATTTTAATATAAACTTTTTAAAATCTATCTTTTTAATATTCAAATTATTTTCCAGACTATTTTACTGTATAAACCATTTTCAATACTCAAATCATTTTATATTAAACTGCTGTAAATCTATAAACTATTTAAACTATTTTTTGAAATCTCAAACTGTGCAATGTTGGAATGTTTATATTTAAATCGTTGATTTAAATGCAAATGTGATTAATGTGGTTATAACCTAAGTTGAAATTTGAAATGATACTTTCAAGTGAAAATGACATATTTTGAGTAAATATGATGATTATGATATTCTGAAGTGAATATGATATTTTGATATCAAATATGAATCGGTTTTTGAAATGTCAAAAAAAACAAACAGTGTGAAAAATGACGTTTGGTTATTAAAGAGAATGGGCCCTCTTATTGGCAGACCCTCTATCAATGTTGAAATCACTTTAACAACTGTGTACATGATGGATGATCCATAATGAAAGTGGTTGGATTTGGTGAACGCTTGCTGGATTTGAAGAAAGAGAACGATGATGGATGAATCCCGATACTTGCGCCAATTTGAAATGACTAAAGTAGGACAGCCTTTCAGGGTCAAGTGGGCTAGCTACCCCTAGCGGACACACCTCTTCGTATTACTATATTGACGTTGGCTTGATCAATGCACCTTGATTTGATTTTGAGGGTGCTGGATGCGGTGGGTGGTTGTAGCTACGATGCATCACCACCAGCTCTACGACCCAAACTGGTAGTATCCTACCTCGGGCATTGCCTCACGTGCCTTGTCATACTTTTGTCCTTATACACGACCAAAACGACTTTGTTTTAGTATTGTCTTATCATGGCGCCTCCCTGGCTACCAACATTACTAGTGACGCTACTAAGGAAAACTGTAGTACAATGCTTAGAAATGTGTTAAGGGGGATCAATGTAAAGCCTTAACACTATTTTAGTATTTATTTTATTGATAGATATTACATATATAGCGTATCTTACTACCTATAGATAGTTTGACGGATCCTTAGGAAATGGAAAATTCCATAACATCTCTTAAGTTATTGCACGCACGTTATACACTATATAGGAGATGTGAAATCCCATAAACATATATGAAGCTATCACACTCATATTTACTTATTGTTGATTTAACTTACATAAGAACTTTTAGTTCTGACTCGAGTTCTTTTTCATTTCATTACGCTCAGGTCAGCATGAGAATTTCCGTGCGAAAATATTATTCCTTGAAGGTGAAGATGGAGTTGCTAGACAGTATTTACTATTATTATTCCATTGCAATATTTTGGTATGTTTGTTGATTGTACTCAATTATGCTGTAAACATTGTGTAATCAAATGTATATTGTAAAATAGCTTCATGAACTGTTTATTTGACAATTATATTTTGTCATTCCACTGTGAGATTTTAGATTTTGTTTTTTTTATTATTAAATCACATTGATAATCTATCTTTTGAATGGTTTGAGTTAGACGTGTGTGGTTCAATGTCGACATAGACCCCCTAAAAAGGTGGGTCATCACAAATTAATACATCACTATCCATTTATTGGCACAGTTAGTGACCAATTATAATTATAATAATGATTAGATATCCCTACATCCTTTTAACTATAACATAGAGAATATTTTATGTTGACCATTAATTTAGTAAATATGTATGATGGGCCTATATAGGTATATTACTGGGATTCTTCAAATATCTGTAATAGAGATATGCCTATCTATGTGGCCACCGGCATTCACAAACACATTGTGATGGAAGTCTTCCCATTTCCATGGATATCAGCAATCGTAGATTTTCTTATAGAAATTCACCCAGTATCAAGGCTATTATACTAGAAATTACATATATTAATAAATTATTCATTAGTTGAATATTCCATATTTATTGGTCAGAAATGTTTACTATTTGTGTATTTAATAAGAGAATATTATTCTGAGTAGTGAACACCTGTAAGTTGCTATTTTTAGAAATATAATATTTGTATGCTTAGCCAATATATGTTGTGTATATCTGACAGAATTTATAATGTACACATTTTCTAGTTTTATTATATATAACTAATCGTAAAGATTTGTACATATTTCCAGTTTATTAGTGTATAGTTGGTAGTTAAGCGTTAAGTACACATTTACTACTTTTACAATGTACAAATAATAGTTAAGGTCATTTATACTTTTCCAGTTTTATATTGTACATATTACAATTTGGGATTGAATACACAACACCAGCTTTAAGTGTACATTTAACGTAATTTCAACAATGTACACATTTGATGGTTTTATCGTGTACAATCGATAGCTTTAATGATGTACACATTTGTAGTTTGTGGATGTTAGAGAGCTTGGGAAAGGATTAAGATTTCAAATATCAGTTGTCGGATCGCAAAAAAATATTTGGGCAAACAACTAGACATTTGAATAATGGATTTTGTAAAGTGGCAGATGGACTTTTAACATTAGATAGTATGATTTGTCTTTGTGTTGGTACTCTATCTACACTCTGCTTTGTAATTTGAGGATTAGGTAATTATGAACTAATCGTGAAGACATTATTAAGAGTAGTGAAATCCCGTAAGCTACTCAAGTTTGTTCACTTCTAAAGCTAAAAAGAATTTAATACGAGGTTAAGTGGTTAAGTGGTACAGTTACAATAGATCTAACCAGTATAATGTGGTTAAGGAGCATAAAATTTAGAAATACATAATGACCAAGATGATAATCATAAAGTACATACTTGATAAAGTTGAATAATTTTCATGGTAAAGATTGATATATGTACCTTGCCGATGTTGAGGATGCATATTATATTATTATTACTAATAATTATTGTCGAGATTTTACAGGAAAAAACCTCATTCTACTACTAAGGAACAATGATAGGTTTGTATCACTTTGGTGTGATATTCTTTCCTTTATATATTAATGCATTGTTGATACCATTGTTGATTATTATAAGTACTCATATGTTTATATAATTAACACCCTTTATGATATTGCTAAGGTTTGGGTAGAATGTACGATTAGACACACTCTATATGAAGAACTACACCCAATAGATCTTGTGAGAGTGATTTGATGTGAGGATTTATTTGGTAGTAATTATTAGTGTAATATCAGATAGATTAATATCCATCTTGCTGACTGACCATAGGGTAGTGCCTTAGGTCTATGAAAAGGTAGCCTTATTGTTACTGGTCAAACAATTTGCTACTCAGACTTATCCTTAGGATTTGAGTTTGTCTAGTTAAATGATGGAGTTTGTGAATTGTGATTTGAGTGTGATTTAGGATAGCACAAAGATTATGTGAGGATGCATGGAGTTGTGTAACTGAGTACTTTCTTCCATTTGCATACTCAACCTCTGATATAGGTTTTCAATAAATACGATTTCATACAAATTTTGGAAAAGGGGGATTTTGGAAAATTTAAGGAATATGTTTTGAATCCTTTAGGAGTCAGTTTTGAAAATAACAGAGTGAATGCAAGAAGTAAACAAAAATGAATGGGAATTAGAAACAATAAATGTGTATTATGAGATGAGTAGGATAGAATAGTGTGCTTTTAACATTCACTTGTATATTCCAATGATTTGATTATATGCAGCATTTTGTGCTAAATAGGATTAAAATGGAATGTTAAGGTATAACTACTTCTTTTTTTTCTCCACTCTCCTAAAGGTGACTTTTGTACTGTATCTGTAACGCCTTGCAAATTCATAATTTGGATAAATTATATTTATTTTTAAATATTCAAATATAGGCTTTTCAACATAAATTATGATGTCTTGAAAAATAAATAAGCACAATAAACTTATATAGAATAAGTTTTCCAAAAAATATATACTTTGGAAAAATATCAATATATTTTATCGATTAACAGCTGTATAATTATCAAAAGTCGTGCGTAAAGCCAGATACATACACTTATTTATCCATTTAAACATGAATATGAAATAAAAAAAATTATTTTATTTTTGGAAAATAAAATGTATTTATGATAGCATTAATAGTAGCATCATATTTAATAATTCATTTTAGGTAGTTATAAAGTGATAATAAATCATTTATAGTAGTTTTATAAAGATATATTTGACTTGAAATTATAAGGAAAATTGATATCGTTTTATCGATATAATAGCACTTTCTGTAAATAGTTGTTTAATATTAATTTATATGGTTTTATAATTCAAATGAGATCATTTTAATTAGTTAATAATGATGGGAAATTATTTTTAGGATTTTTTTAACATTTATATGTAAATTAACTATAAGTGAAAATGTGACTGGAAATCGCCTTTCCAATTTTCAACGGTTCAATGAACCGAAGTTGTTCAAGGTTGTTGCAACCTTGTTTGTCTTATGCACATATATAACATACACATGCACACCCTAATATATACATGAATATATATATATATATATATATATATATATATATAGACACATATATAGACACACGCACACAAAGATACATATACACTTATATATATATAACAAAAATATCTTAGATATTTTCACTAGTAATAAAAAAACTTCACTTCACTCTTACATGCATCAACTTACACACATGGAAGAATAAGGGGAGAGGCTTAGATATGTGCCTTGAGATGATGGGGAGGGTATGGGCAATGGCATATTGGTCCATGCACATTTGGATATTTATTTCCAAAATTTTCCTATAAATACATATCCATTCTTTCATAATTTTAACACCATTCTTCATCTTATTCTTCCTCTTTCTCAAGAAATTTTAATAGCTTCTCTACTTAGTAAATTTGTGAAGAAAAATAGTAGTAAAAGAAATTAAATTAATATATATATATATATATATATATATTATAAAATCCACTTCAAAACAAGCTCAAACTGTGAGAAATGCGGATTACAGATCTAAAGGCTAGGATTAACACTAGAAGGGGGTGAATAGTGTTAATAAAGAATTACTAAATCTTTTTGAGTTTATGTTAGTTTAGACACCAATGTATGCAATATACAGACACAGATATTATCATAGAAACAAACACAGATACGGAAATAAAATAAAAGCAGTAAAGGAAAGAACACACCGGATTTTGTACTGGTTCGGAGTTACCTTACATCCAGTCCCGCAACACAAGTACGGATTTCCTTTCAAAAGCAATTGTACAATTACACCCTCGGTTTCAAGGCTACGAGGTACACCCTCTAGAATTTCTATCCTCTGGGTAGAGATACTTGATTTCCGGGACACAAGTTTACCCAATTTATTTACCAAGGCTACAATCACACCTTTTCTCTTTTGATTGATTTCCAAGGCTACAATCACACATTTTCTCGCTTAATAGATTATCAAAATAATTAACTAATCTTATTATTCTTAATCATAACATAATCATAATCAATGACTTCTTATATGGCTAGAACGACCCTCACAAATTGCGGATACTAATTTATTAAGAATCAATCGGATTGAAGCTATAACGTCACCGTTGATTGGAATCGAAATGAGAACCTTGTAGAGATAGTGATAGAGAATCAAACTAGAAGTAATCGAGTTCGATTCAGTGTTGATTTCAGCAGAGTAATGGTAAGAATATATATTAAGAAGTGTGGAAGAAGAAGAGGAGTGAAAAACCAGAAAATCTGATATAAAATTCATTGAAACTAACCCCTATTTATAGAAGAACAACAGCCATGTCCATTCATGAAGAGTTATGGCGAATAGACACTTCTTTTGAAATTTAAATTTTGAACTCTACTGACACCATGTCGACATGGGGTACTTGGGCATGTCGACATCCCAAGTATTTTGATTTTCTTTGAAAATAACTTTTATTTTATATTAAAACTATTTTAAACTTTATAAATATACTAGACTATAGTTAAAATTCATAAGTAAATATAGAGAATAATATATATAGAATTTAACTATAATTTTATATTTAAATCTAAGTATAAATATTTAAAAGTTAAATATATTATATTAAAAGATAGTTTAAAATCAGGAGTAATTTGACTTTGAAATTAAAGATAATTTTGAGGCTAAAACTGTTTAAAATCAGGATAGAGGGTTTTGATGTTTTTTAAAAGGAAAGTTTTGAAATCATTTTGAAAACAAGATAATTTTGTAAAATCATCTGAATTAAAATTAGTGGATACAAAATAATGTTCCACTAGATTTTCATAGGTTCCATCCTACTTAGGGTTCCATCCCTTTAACAGGCTCGAAGTGGATTCCATTCCACGAATAAATTGGATTTCAAGATGCTAGTGTTTTTCTACAAGTTTTAACAAAAATTCCTAATAAAAATACTTATGCTTGAAATCTTGAACTCTTGATAATCTTCAAGATATCGAGATAGGATACTCATGAGTCTCCTATCTCGATATCTTGAATCCCTATACTGTACAGTCTTCATTCTTGATACCTGCATGGTTAAATTCTGCATATACATACATATCTAAACTTATAATGTCAATATTCATATTTTATAATCTATTCTAAGGTTGTTGTCGTCAAAACCATCGTTTCAGGGACTAACACAAGCCACTCCTCTCCTCCTTCCAAACCGACGGTCATCACCTCCATCACCATTGGCCGAGCCTACCTCTACTTACAAGCTTAGGCCGTGGCTACCCAAAGGTCCCAGGCTCGATTCCATAAGCTTTGATTTGAACGGAGTGAAGCTATAGTCTATTTTCATAAGCCTAATATCTAACGAAGGTGAGAAACTCTAATTATATTTTGATTTTTTAGATGATATATATGTTTGGCTATGCTTGGTTGTAATAATTTATAAACTATGTTTGAATAAAATAATATGTTTGGTTGGATGTGTAAACAATTAACGTTTAATACACGTCGAATATCACAAAGGAATTATTTTACTTTAATAAATGAAAAGGTGTATATAAGATCGTTAAACTTCTTTAAAATGGTTTAAAATGATTTAGAAATATTTTATAATCATTTAATAGTGTTTCGACAAGGTATGGAAAATTAGTTAAAATAGGCGCGTGGCGTAATAGTAGTTTACGATTTCACGCCGTAAATGTTTAAATCCATTTATATGATGATTAAAAATCAAAATTTCTTGAAATAAGAAAACGATCGAGATTTAATTTAGTAGATTTTGAAATATGAGCAAATCAAAAATTTAAAACAATCGCGCTTTGGCGGTTCGGAAACAAAGCGATAAATTCTTTAAAATGGATATTTTTTATTTTTTTAAAATATGGAATAAATTCTATGAATATGTTAAAATGTTTTAAAAGAGATTTGGTTATAAAAATGGATTTCAAAATGATAGAAAAGTTTTTTTTTTGATAAAACAAGCCTTAAAAACACTATTTGCGGCACTTTTTTTGGCAGTTTTAATAACTTTTGTTAAACTTAAGCGTTCTTTCCTATATCTTTTATAAATGTTTTCAAATAAATAATTATTTATTTTAAAGATAATGTGGAGGTTTAAAATTACTTTTAAAGGAGTCTAAATAAATTATTTAAAGAAAAACTATTATAATCAAGTGATTTAATCTTGGCTCTGAAAGCCGATGAGTAGACTGGATTTTTCTATTTGTGAGATCCGAACATGAGGTGCTTAAACTAAGGAGATGTTCAGAAGCAATCAGTGCCTTAGCTCATCTGTCCTCTTTCCTGGATGAAGGATAGATAAGGCCGAAGTGTCGAAAATGAGGCAAGTATAAAAGATTCGATTTTTTCAAATTTAATACAACCTAGATTATGTAGAAATAATCTTCTTCTACTTATTATTGAGTTTCAAGGTGGGAACCAGCACTATCCATGTGAATTTAAATGGTGATTCCACCATTATTCGATGGATAGTAAAGGTTAAATACGAAAATTTATATTGGATAGAATTAGTATAATTCCTATATACCCTTTTTTACTTAATAAAGTTTTACAATGTGATTTATGAGAGATGATTTTGATTTGATACTTTCAAAGTTAATGAGAGGTTTAATTATTCTGCATATGTTTAAAGATTTATACCTCTAAAAGAGATATTTTATTTGATAAATGATATTGGTGAATAAATGATAATCAGCCTTAACCTCTTTTATCGATGATTGGTCAGAAGGAGCAGGCATCAGATTTGCATTGGCATGTGTGCAACATGATAGGGGGTTCTCGCATTGTGTTTGGTGGCGAGTAGGAGAATCTTACTCCTACATGTCCTCTGGGTTGGTGCAGTCGAGTGACTGGCCATAAAAGCAAATGACGAGGTACTAGTGTGAGCCATGGTGGTTGTACCCACTGTTGGAGGGCCAAAGGGCCGGTCGTCAAATTTGGTATTAAAGCTTAGGTTGAGCGAACACTTGACCTAATAGGGGTAAATTCTCTTTAGAGATAGGGTTAGTAATACCCTAGGATAAGTAACTCATTAGATAGGGTTACTGACACCCTATAGTGAGTTGAGAGTATTATATAAGAGTGCTATTTGTTAATGAAATATAAAAATGATTTTTTTTAAATATGGTAAACAAAATAGGGAGGAAAACCTAAGATAATGAGAACTTTTATTTAAATTTATTTTTCTTAGAAAGGATTTTGAAAGACGATGATAAAAATGGTTGACAAACATCCTTAAAAGAATCAAAAGGATTTTTTGAAAGAGATAAAACATTTTGATAAAGATCTCGATTTGTTTCCTACGTGTTGATCAAACCTTGGTTTGAAAAGCAGTATACTTGTTAAGTTAGGATAAATACTTAGTGTCTGCTTCTTAATATTTGTTTTAATAATTGTAGAATCCATATGGAGGGAAGTATTCAAAAGGAGAAACCTCAAGAGAAAATTAGGGTGAGAAAGATGATCTAGTCATTCGTTTAAGTGGTGAGGAAGAATCCATAGAAGTGGAATATGATCCATATACTCGTAGATACAAAGATGGTTACCCAATAGCGGGATGCTTATACCTCCCCTAACTTCAGATCTGGTCATAATATCTAGTGACGCAGAGGCCGCTCTGGCCTTAGAAAGGAGGGGGACCATTGACCATGCCAATTCAGAATCCAAACTTGAAGAAGAACCCATAGAGGAAGAGTATGAGCTAGAGGAGAATGCAAATGATATACTATCAAATTAATCGAACCACAATAGTGGGTGCAACAATATCATATGCTAGATGGATGGGGATCATGTTATCTGGTGCTAGGAGTCATCAAGTTCATACATTCATTAGGATAACATAGAAGATGATGAAGTGGAAGCTAAGGAAGAAGCTGGGGAGGAATTCAAGAACCCCGAGGAGATGAGAATGCAAGGATTGGAGGAATTAGAGGAAGGGGAAATGTTGCAGGAAGTACCAGTCAAACTTGGACATGTTCCATGAAATCACCCTTGGCTACCATATGTGGAGGATGAGACATAGCAAATGAAGACAAAAAAGAAGCCGACGACGAACAAGAAAGTGAGGATGAGGATACTGCGGTAGAATCATTGGATTTTGGATATTGGAGTGCACCATCGACAACAGATTAGGAATGATGATTGAGATTGTGATTGAAGACTAGTTATATCTACATAATATTAAGTGTTAAGTGGTAGATTATAAGTATGGTGTGATAAGGTAGTGTTGTAGTTAATCACATATTAGTATTTGTATTATGAACTTCTATTAGGTACACAAGTAGGATTGGGATGACTTAAGGACGACCCAATTATGGTACAAATGATGGATGTAAGATATAAAGTTGTATAATAGAACTATGGTCTTTCATTTTGACTTCATTTATTTGCAATTACACAAGTAACTTAAGAAAATTTATAAGAATTCTTGATAAAGGAAATAAATTATAATATGAGGAGTTTATTATAATTTTAGAAATAAAAGATTATTTTTAAATTTAATGAATTATTTTGAAAATGTTTTTTTAGAAACTGTTAAGATATGTTATAGAAAATAAATGTCTTTATAAAAGTGTTTGAATCAAAGTTAAGATTTATGAAATGTTTTCATAAAATATTTTGGGAAGGTTAATAAGCATGTATGAGGTACATGTATTATTTCGTCCCATGATTCAATCTAAGATTCGAGTGTTGAACTTTAAGGTGTTTACACCAGTCCAAAAAGGGTTTATCAGTCGATTCTTGACGATGAACATTGATGAGAATTTATGGTTGGATACTTGAGTTTTCTATCATAATTGAGGGCTATGCAAGAAAAACTAAAATTCTGTTTGAAAAGCCCGATCGGAGTCCGCACTAGAGGATCAGGGGATCAATACTAGTTCAGAAGTAAAGTTGTGTATTCGAATAGTAGATAAAATTAGATATTGCATACGAATGATCTATATACGTCGTACGGGTGTAAGTTTAAAAATAAATATTTTAGGCAAATATCTTTGGGTTTTGCGTTGTAATTCTGAGAACGAAATTCTTTTAAGGAAGGGAGTCTCTAACGACCCGCAAATTTATCACTTTGATAAATTATATTTATTTTAAATATTTGAATATAAGCTTTTTTAACATAAATTATGATGATTTGAACAATAAATAAGAATGGAAACTTATTAGCACAAGTATTTACAAAAGATATACATTTGGAAAAATATTGATAAAATAACCGAAAATCGTTTTATCGATAAACAGCTTTATAATTATCAGAAGTCACGCACAGAGCTGGATACATACACTTATTTATCCATTCAAACATGAATATAAAATAAAATTGATTCACCAATAATAGCATCATATTTAATAATTGATTTACGGATTTAAATTAAGATTTAATGATTTAATAATTATTCAAATAATTGTTTTCAAATGATAAAATTTCATTTAAATTAGTTATGAAGTGATGATAAACCGTTTATAATAGTTTTATAAAGATATATTTGACTTGAAACTATAATAAAAATTGATATCGCTTTATCAATATAATAGCACTTTCTGTAAACAATTGTTAATGTTAATTTATATGGTTTTATAACTCAAATGAGATCATTTTTATTAATAATGGTGGAAAATTAGTTTTTGATTTTTGTTTACATTTATATGTAAATTAATTTATGAGTGAAAATGTGACTAGGAATCGTCTTTTCGATTTTCAATGGTTTAACGAACGAACGTTGTTCAAGGTTGTTGCAACCTTGTTTATATGCCTTGTGCACATATATAACATACACATGTACACCCTAATATATACATGAACATATATACATACAAATATACAATACATATACACTTATACAAACACACTTGCACACACACGTTACAAAAATATCTAAGATATTTTCACACTTAAAAAGCAAACTTCACTTCACTCTTACACACATCAACTCACACACAAGGGGGAGACCTTTCCTTGTGCCTTGAGGTGATGGGAAAGGTGCGGGCAAGGGCATTTTGGTCCATGCAGAATTGGATATTTAATTTCAAAATTTTCTTATAAATACCCGTCCATTCGTACATAATTTTAACACCATTCTTCATCTTCTTCTTCCTCTTTCCTAAGCTATGTTAATGACTTCTCTACTTGAGAAATTTATGAAGAAAAATAGTGGAAAACGAAATTAAGTTAAAATAGTATTGGTGTGTGTATATGTACGTGTGTGTATTGTCAAATCACTTCAAAACAAGCTCAAAACACTCTTCTCCTCCTTCCAAACTCATGGCCACCACTTCCATTACCATTAGCCAAGCCCATCTCCACTTGCAAGCTTAGGCCGTGGCTATCCAAATGTCCCTGGCTCGATTCCATAAGCTTTGGTTCGATCTTAGCGAAGCTATAGTCCATTTTCATCAGCCCAATATCCAATGAAGAAACTCTAATTATATTATGATATTTTGAAAGATATATATGTTTGGCTATGCTTGGTTGTGATGATTATGAGCCATGTTTGGATATGATAATATGTTTGGTTGGATGCGTAAACAATTCACGTTTAATACACGTCGAATATCACAAAAGAAATCACTTTCCTTTAGAAAATGAAATATTGTATATGAGATTGTTAAACCTCTTTAAAATGGTTTAAAATGATTTAAAAATGTTTTATAAACATCTCAATGTTTCGATAAAGTTTGGAAAGGATATGGAAAATTAGTTAAAATAGATGTGTCACATAATGGTAGGTCACGATTTTGCGCCGTAAAAGTTTAAATCCATTTATACGATGGATTTTAAGTCGTAATTCTTTGGAATAAGAATTTTTCGAACTCTTATAATCATAGTGTTCAAAAAAATAAAAAGTTTTAAATTTCGTTTAGTAGATTTAAAAATATGAGCAAATCAAGATTTCAAAATAATCGCGCTTTGGCATTTCGTAAATCAAAGTGATAAATTCTTTAAAATAGATATTTTTAATTCTTTTAAAGTATGGAATAAGTTCTATAAATATGTTATAATGTGTTAAAAGAGATTTGAGTTATAAAAATGGATTTCTAAATAACAGAAAAGTTTTTTGATCAAATAAGCCTTAAAAGCACTATTCGCGTCACTTTTTATAGTAGTTTTTAATAACTTTTAAAATATAGCTTTAAACTTAGAATTCTTTTCCAAATATTTTATAAATGTTTTGAAATAAATAATTAAGTATTTTAAAGATAATGTGGAGGTTTTAAATTACTTTTAAAGAAGTTTAAACAAATGATTTAAAGAAAAGCTGTAATAATTAAGTGATTTAATCTTGGCTCTAAAAGGCTATAAGTAGACTGGATTTTACTATTTGTGAGATCTGGACATGAGTTGCTTAAATTATGGAGATTTTTAGGAGCAACTAGTGCACTGGCTCACTTGGTCTCTTTCTTGGGCGAGGGATAGATAAGGCCGAAATGTCGAAAATGAGACAAGTATAAAAGATTCATGTTTTTCCAAATTTAATATGATTTGGATTGTGTAGAAATAATCTTCTTATACTTGATATTTAATTCCAAGGACGGAACCCGTAGTGTCCATACGAATTTAAAAGGTGATTCCACTGTTATTCGATGGATAGTGAAGGTTGAATATGGAAATTGATATTGATTATAATTAGTATAATTTCTATTGACCCTTTTTACACAATTTTGCAATGTGATTTATGAGAGATGATTTTAATTTGGTTTTTCCAAAGTTAAAGAGTGGTTTAATGATTTTGTATATACTGGAACAGAGATTTAAAGATTTATATATCTATAAAAGATATTTTATTTAATAAAAGATATTGATAAATGAAATGATAATCAACCTCAACCTTAACATCTTTTATCGATGATTGGTCAGAAGGAACTGAGATTGAATTTGGATGATTCCTATCTAAAAACCACTTCAAACCAATTTACGCATTCGAAGGTGAAGATATGGAAGATAATAAATTAGAAGATGAAATGTAGGGCTGCTTGTCACTGACCCTCGGGGGAAATTTCTCATATCATATATATGTGGCATTAGTATCTTCATTTGATCTTTGATGCAAGGGCTGCTCGCTGCTAATCCTATGGGTGATTCCCGACAGAATGTAGTAGAGAGTTTCTTTGCTTTGTTCTATTTTTGGATAACTTGCATTGACGAATGTCTGACATTGCATTTCTAACATACACATATATTGATTTTTACAAACGTACACCAATTTGATGGTGTAGAAAGTAACTTTCTTACACTTAACATCCTTCTTCAAAATGTACGAGCTCAGAGGTTGTACATTTGTGAAAATCAATAATGTGTGATGGAATTGACAATGCGGCATTCAAAGTGAAACGTGCTATGTGAAAGGTAATCGTTATCTCAGGCATCATCACCTAGAAATGGTTTAAACAGGGCATGTCGTAAGGCTATGTGGTTTATAATCATTAGGGTTTAGTCATCTTCTTTCTAGATTATGCTCTATATATCAGGTATATTGTGTATGCTATGAAAGCTATTGGATATGTCGGAAACAATTAGGGTGATGTCATATTCGGTTCTATCCGCCACAAGATAGGTCTACGGGTAGGTTGTCTTGATAGGTGCAGAGTTTCAAAGGTACTAGTCCTCGATGCATCCCTCCAGAGATACTGACCAACTGGTTAATATTATAATCGGCAATTATGGCTTCAAGAATGTAACAACCCGGTATTTCGTACCGATTAACTGTCGTCTTTAGACGATTTCTTTTCCTAGCTAATTGCCAATTGAAGTTTTTAAATTGTGTTAAAATTCTTTTATAAATGGTTAAATTGATTTTTGGGCTTTGAATTCTCGGCCCACGTTTCATTTGTTTGGAGTGTGATAAATTTCCAAAGAAAAATAACCGGCTCCTTTATCTTTTTCTCATTCGTTAACCCTAAAACAAAATCGAACGAAGAAAGAAAATAAATGGCGGCCACGCACCTTCCTTCGATCGTTCGACTCCAAAATTAGGGCATGGAAATCGAAGGCTATGGCTTCAAGGGTTCGAACTCTGCTCGATTCAATCTTCAGCAGCTAGGGCTTCTTCGATCGACCTTCATTCCTCTACAAAAGCTAGGGCTTTCGAATGCTTCGATTTTTGATCGAGCTCGAGGGGACTTCGGCTACTTCTGATTGGTCGAGTTCGTCTTCAATTCGTGGTAAAGGTGAGTACTTTTCGTTACTCACATCTAACTGTAAATTGTTTGACCTTGATTGTTTATTCTGTTTTGATGTCTTCGGTTTCGACTTGATTTTTATTGACGTGATATGTTTCGACTTTGGCACTGACTTAGTTGATATTTGTCTTGGCATTTTGTGACATTCGATTTCTGTTCTGCTCTAGTTCGTGCTCTTCTATGGTTAATGAATTGATGCTCACTGTTTTGATTTTGTTGGCCACTGTTTGATCATGACCTCTATGAACTTGAAGTGGTATGTGTTATAAGTTTTTCACCACGATGTTTGACACTGTCAAACTCGGTTCTGACATGATAATGTTTTCGATTTATGAAACTGTTTCCACTTTCACTGGGTTTTGTTCATTGTCCTATCCCTGTTGATGCTTGACTACGGTCTCTGACTTTGGTTGATACATGATTGTGTCTTCATTTACTTTTGTCACACTATTTTTATGACTGCTGTCGATAACAGTTTCTTGGTCGAACTTGTTGCCACCTCCCTTGAACTTCGGTGAACTGTGCTTAAGTCGTTGTAGGATACTAGCCTGGGTTGTGGTACACTAGGTTACATTCTTGATTGAACCGGTCATTCATTGGTCTCTGACCTGATGTGAAGTATGAGCTACTAGCTTGCATTTACATTGAACATTGGTGGTCTTTGTTGCACTGCCTTATGTCATACTCGTTGATGTCTTTGTAGTTGTTTCTAGTCAGCACTTTACTGCCTTTTATGTAGCATATTCTCTGTAGCACATTTGTGCTTGTTTGTGCAATTTGTCACTGAATCACATATGACATAGCTTGCACTTAAGTTATTACTGTAGCCTTGAACTGTTGCCACAACGTTCATATGCATTTTCTATTTTAAGTGAAATTGATTTCAAGATGTATTATTGGACACTTGAGTTCACTGAGCATTGTGCATATTCCTTTTGCCACTTATGTCATTCAGCTTAAATTTTACATATCATCAATGCTTGCTGCCTTGACCAGGTCTCCTGTTGCATTATGATTGCATCTGTAGTTGTTGATGTTTCTGGGCATTTGCCTGAGTCATTTGTAACTGCTGTTACATGTTGTTTGACCTTGTTAACATTGTCACTTGTTCGATCATCTTGCTGTTCCATGGCCTTTATGTTGTTTAGGCTGATGCATTTTTCATTTGGTTCACCACTGTTTCTTTGAGTCATGTTGAACTGTTTGTATACAGTTTGATTTGGTTTGACTGTTTTGAGTTGTAGCCTCAGGCTCGTTTGTGATTTGGTGTGCACTATGCTTCGAGCATTTGTACTCAAGTGTGACCAGTAGATCTTGATGCAGCCTGGTTACTTGTTGTTGACCTTCTCGTGACTGCAATCTGTTGCAGTCTTGCCTTGTCTTCATTTCATTTGGTCACCATTGCATTCATGTGTTGGTGTGTTGTGGTTTGCATACCATTTACACTGTGCAGCCCCCTCCCTCTGCTACATTCATTTGATTGTTGTACCTGGGTTTTTGGCTGCAGTTGTTGTCATCTTTTCTTGACCACTTTGGCATTTCCATGCCTTGTTCGAACTTGTTTGGTTGCTGTTGCTTGAGACAATCAACCGCTTCAATTCACTTGGTTGAAGCTTTCCACTACTGTCACTTGCTTATTGCATCTGTTGGCACTATGAATTCTTGAGCATTGGCCTTTGCGCCTTGATGCTATTTCTTGATATGCTGTTGTGGCGAGGCAGTGCACGCGTGCGTGCACTGCAGCCACACAGTGATGAAACGTTTTGCACGTCTTGCTAATTCTTTATATGCTGTTGTGGCGAGGCAGTGCACGCGTGCGTGCACTGCAGCCACACAGTAATGACATTCAGAATTGATATTCAAATTTCTTGAATTGTTTTATGCGTTCAATTCAATATTCTGATATTGGTGTTTTTATTTAGTTTCCAAGTCTTAATCGATTTCATTCGATTCTATTCACGTCTTCGTATGTGAATTCTTGTGATATTGATTTATCCTTTGTTGATTTTTCAATAGCATACATATCATAGTATGATTTTATGGTTATTGTACAGTTATGCCATACCTTTTATTCTATATCATGTCATCTGATATTTTCAGTTAGACTGACCCATTTATTATTTTCTTTAAAATAATACTTGGGTCAGACCGAGTATTTACAGGTTGTAGATTTTTAGCTTTGAGTTGCTGCTTGAGCTATGAAGCCACTTCATATCTTTTGGAGTAGTCGTTGTCATTTAGAGTAGTTAGTGTATTTGTATAGGATGTTGTATATTCATGTATATTATTCACGATAATGTACTTGTATATGTAACTTCCAGAGTCGACAGTTGTAGTTATATCATATGTGTTGTATCACATGTATATCAACTGACATCAGTTATATATATATATATATATATATATATATATATATATATATGAGACTTCTGTTATATCTGTGTTCCGCATTTACTTTATCTATGTTATTATTATATATATATTGTCCTAAACTATTATGAACCATCGTAGTTCGTTCTATACTAGAATTGGGTATGTCGATGGGAGTAAATAAATATGAGATGAAAAATAAAAATATATACCACTCCTATCGAGGTAACCAATACTAGTGTAAGACCTAACTACGGATGGTCGCTCCTATCCAGCCTTATTCTTCGTGATAACAGACAGTATTTCTTTTAATACTCTTTGCTATTGCGAGCATAAAGGTGGGGCGTTACAGTTGGTATCAGAGCTTGGGGTTTATGGACATAATATAAAACATAACTTGGATGGAACATGTGTTACAACTATTTGTCGATGTTTTATTTGTGTTTCGAGTCAAAACTAAAGTTTTGAAAATTAGATGAAACTTTTAAATATCTTTATTTAAAATAAAAGAAAAATTGTGTCTTGATGGTTTGATTGATTTGTATTCTGTTTATCAGAGTGCGCAGCGAAAACAGTGAAACTGCTTCGCTGAGTACAGCTGATAATTATTTTGATTTAAAAATCAAAATACGAAAATGAATTAAATCTTATTATGTTGGTTAACCAGTGTTTTTGATTTGTTGAAACTCATGCTGGTTTTCTTTGATGCTAATCACATATTTTACTGGATTTTTGCTGATTTAAAATTATCTTCATTGAAGATATATTCGAATGATTTCTTTGTTCCTTTTGTAGTACACGTGCAAAATTTAAGTTACACGTTACTACATTAATTTTACGTTGAACCGATGCTTGGTTATGAAACGTATTTTGTTGCCGTTGTCTTTATAACGGGATTTTTACACCTATGCTAAATCTTTGAAGCACGGTGTTTTGTTGACATTTTTATGAATGAAAATTCACTGGTATTATATTTTGATGCGAATTATTATGATGAGATTTTGACGTTTAAAAATTACTGTCGCATTGACTTCAGTAACCGTCAATTTTAAAGTGGATTTTCAAGCGGTTATTCCGCAATGCTGATTTTGAGATCCATTTTTACGGTGTTTTGAGAAGTACAATTTCCTTATTGAAATTGTTACTGATATTGCTGTTTTGAGCACGGGTTTTCAAATTGTTTTATAAATAAAAATTGTTTTCAAAAGTTTTTCAGTTTATGTTTTCAAAAGAATGAGAAAGCGACTTAAACGATTCAGGAAAATCGAGGACTATGACCCCTTTCTTTTACTGATTCGGTTAATTCTGGACTTATTCGTTTGAGAATGTAAATTGTTATTAAATAAAAAATGAAAATTATTTACAGAAGTTTTGCAGTTTGCGTTTTCAAAAGAATGAGGAAGCGACTTAAACGTTTCAGCAAAATCGAGGACTATGACCCCTTTCTTTTACTGATTCGCTTAATTCCGGACTTGTCCGTTTGAGAATGTGAAATGTTATTTTTGAATACACAATTTTGCACTTTCAAGGAAACGATGAAGTGAATCAAACGATTTAGTAAAACACGTGGGATGGGACATGTGCGTTTGCTATTTCGGTTAATTCCGGACTCGTTAATTGAATATCTGATGATTTTCGTGTGCTTTCGAGCCACTCTGCTGGACCTCCGGGTCATTTGTTGGGCTTTTGGGCCACTCTGCTGGACCTTCGGGTCAATTACCAGTACTAGACCTTCGGGTCACTCTGCTGGACCTTCGGGTCATCTGATGGGCGCCAAAATTTATAGTACTTGGTAGGCTTCAGCCACTCTGAGATGCACGTGCGGCGTAGCTAAAACTCGCCATCTGATGGGATCGATCCAACCTTTCATGTTGATTTTCTAGAGTATCTTTATTGATTTCTAGATATTTGTTGAATCTAATTATCTGCAGGTAATTAGATATTTGTTGATATGAGTTCTGATTATCGTTTTTGATAATTAGATATTTTATGTTTTTGATTATCGTTTTTGATAATCGGATATTTATTGTTTCTGATTATCGTTTTTGATAATCGGATATTTGTTGTTTCTGATTATCGTTTTTGATAATTAGATATTTGTTGTTTCTGATTATCATTTTGATAATTAGATATTTGATGTTTCTGATTTTCGTTTTTGATAATCGGATATTTGTTGTTTCTGATTATCGTTTTTGATAATCGGATAATTGTTGTTTCTGATTATCGTTTTTGCTAATCGGATATTTGTTGTTTCTGATTATCGTTTTAGGTAATTAGATATTTGTTGATATGAGTTCTGATTATCGTTTTTGATAATTAGATATTTGATGTTTCTGATTATCGTTTTTGATAATCGGATATTTGTTGTTTCTGATTATCGTTTTTGATAATCGGATATTTGTTGTTTCTGATTATGGTTTTTGATAATTAGATATTTGTTGTTTCTGATTATCGTTTTGATAATTAGATATTTGATGTTTCTGATTATCGTTTTTGATAATCGGATATTTGTTGTTTCTGATTATCATTTTTGATAATCGGATAATTGTTGTTTCTGATAATCGTTTTTGATAATCGGATATTTGTTGTTTATGATTATTGTTTTAGGTAATTGGATATTTGTTGATATGAGTTCTGATTATCGTTTTTGATAATTAGATATTTGATGTTTCTGATTATCGTTTTTGATAATCGGATATTTGTTGTTTCTGATTATCTTGTTGTTTCTGATTATCGTTTTTGATAATCGGATATTTGTTGTTTCTGATTATCGTTTTAGGTAATTAGATATATTTGATGTTTCTGATTATCGTTTTTGATAATCGGATATTTGTTGTTTCTGATTATGTTTTTGATAATCGGATAATTGTTGTTTTTGATTATCATTTTTGATAATCGGATATTTGTTCTTTCTGATTATCGTTTTAGGTAATTAGATATTTTTGATGTTTCTGATTATCGTTTTTGATAATCGAATATTTGTTGTTTCTAATTATCGTCTGAGATAATTAAATATTTGTTGATTTGAGATTTAATTATCGTCTGAGATAATTAAATATTTGTTGATTGGAGATTTAATTATCGTCTGAGGTAATTAAATATTTGTTGTTTTGAGATTTAATTATCGTCTGAGATAATTAAATATTTGTTGATTTGAGATTTAATTATCGTTTGAGATAATTAAATATTTGTTGATTTGAGATTGATTATCGTTTTGATAATTAGACCTTTGTTGTTTTCTGATTACCGTTTTGGTAACTAGATATTTGCGGTTTTGCAATTAGTGATTTGTGTTTTCTAATTATCTTTGTTGATAATTAGATTTTGCTGTTTTCTAATTATCGTATCGATAATTAGATATTGCTGTTTTGTGATTTCTGTATTCTAATTATCTAATTGATAATTGAATATTGCTGATAATTGCATTTATTCTGTTTTGTTGTTTTCTGATTATCTACTTGATAATTAGATTTTGTTGAAAATTTGTGAATTTCTTTTATGAGATTAAAAGATGATTTTGTGATTGTATTGCCCATTGAGTGCTTTAAGAATTCTGGTCGATGCGCTTGATCAACGTTATCGATAGGAATCTCCTAGACGCTTTGATGAGACAATCAGACACTGTAAATTGAATTGTAAAAATGCAAATTTTTCTAAAAAGATAATTACATAAAGTAAATTGTAAACTTTGAAAGTTTTAGCTTTTCGGAAAAGAATATTAATTAAAACAACTCTTTTCCGACACTTCTATTCTTGCGATTCCCGAAGGGAACCAAGATTTTATCTTTTGTACCAATGCTAATCGTATTGGGTTGCATGCCATTCTCTTGCAAAAGAGAACGTGCTGTCTCTTGTGTTTCTAAATCATTAATGCCCATTGAGACTAGATATGCCACTCATGATCTAGTGCTCGTGGCTGTTGATTTTGCTCTTGAAAATTTGGCATCATTATTTTGGGTGAGAAATTTGTTCTTTACCCTGATCATGAATCTTGAGAATTCATCGTGCAAACACGTTCAAGCTTACTCTTTCGTGCTCTATATGGTGAACTTCCTATTTCAAATTTCTTCATCTTATGATGATATATTCTTATGGTTGTTACCTTTTTGTCCATTCATTCCTTATGATTGTGAGGACGCAATTTTTATAAGGAGGGGAGTCTGTAACAACCCGGTATTTCATACCGATTAACTATCGTCTTTAGACGATTTCTTTTCCTAGCTAATTGCCAATTGAAGTTTTTAAATTGTGTTAAAATTCTTTTATAAATGGTTAAATTGATTTTTGGGCTTTGAATTCTCGGCCCACGTTTCATTTGTTTGGAGTGTGATAAATTTCCAAAGCAAAATAACCGGCTCCTTTATCTTTTTCTCATTCGTTAACCCTAAAACAAAACCGAACGAAGAAAGAAAATAAATGGCGGCCACGTTCGTTCGCTCCTTCCTTCGATCGTTCGTCTCCAAAATTAGGGCATGGAAATCGAAGGCTGTGGCTTCAAGGGTTCGAACTCCGCTCGATTCAATCTTCAGCAGCTAGGGCTTCTTCGATCGACCTTCATTCCTCTACAAAAGCTAGGGCTTTCGAATGCTTCGATTTTTGATCGAGCTCGAGGGGACTTCGGCTACTTCAGATTGGTCGAGTTCGTCTTCAATTCGTGGTAAAGGTGAGTACTTTTCGTTACTCACATCTAACTGTAAATTGTTTGACCTTGATTGTTTATTCTGTTTTGATGTCTTCGGTTTCGACTTGATTTTTATTGACGTGATTTGTTTCGACTTTGGCACTGACTTAGTTGATATTTGTCTTGGCATTTTGTGACATTCGATTTCTGTTCTGCTCTAGTTCGTGCTCTTCTATGGTTAATGAATTGATGCTCACCGTTTTGATTTTGTTGGCCACTGTTTGATCATGACCTCTATGAACTTGAAGTGGTATGTGTTATAAGTTTTTCACCACGATGTTTGACACTGTCAAACTCAGTTCTGACATGATAATGTTTTCGATTTATGAAACTGTTTCCACTTTCACTGGGTTTTGTTCATTGTCCTATCCCTGTTGATGCTTGACTACAGTCTTTGACTTTGGTTGATACATGATTGTGTCTTCATTTACTTTTTTCACACTATTTTTATGACTGCTGTCGATAACAGTTTCTTGGTCGAACTTGTTGCCACCTCCCTTGAACTTCGGTGAACTGTGCTTAAGTCGTTGTAGGATACTAGCCTGGGTTGTGGTACACTAGGTTACATTCTTGATTGAACCGGTCATTCATTGTTCTCTGACCTGATGTGAAGTATGAGCTACTAGCTTGCATTTACATTGAACATTGGTGGTCTTTGTTGCACTGCCTTATGTCATACTCGTTGATGTCTTTGTAGTTGTTTCCAGTCAGAACTTTACTGCCTTCATGCCTTTCATGTAGCATATTCTCTGTAGCACATTTGTGCTTGTTTGTGCAATTTTTCACTGAATCACATATGACATAGCTTGCATTTAAGTTATTACTGTAGCCTTGAACTATTGCCACAACGTTCATGTGCATTTTCTATTTTAAGTGAAATTGATTTCAAGATGTATTATTGGACACTTGAGTTCACTGAGCATTGTGCATATTCCTTTTGCCACTTATGTCATTCAGCTTAAATTTTACATATCATCAATGCTTGCTGCCTTGACCAGGTCCCCTGTTGCATTATGATTGCATCTGTAGTTGTTGATGTTTCTGGGCATTTGCTTGAGTCATTTGTAACTGCTGTTACATGTTGTTTGACCTTGTTAACATTGTCACTTGTTCGATCATCTTGCTGTTCCATGGCCTTTATGTTGTTTAGGCTGATGCATTTTTCATTTGGTTCACCACTGTTTCTTTGAGTCATGTTGAACTGTTTGTATACAGTTTGATTTGGTTTGACTGTTTTGAGTTATAGCCTCAGGCTCGTTTGTGATTTGGTGTGCACTATGCTTCGAGCATTTGTACTCAAGTGTGACCAGTGCATCTTAATGCAGCCTGGTTACTTGTTGTTGACCTTCTCGTGGCTGCAATCTGTTGCAGTCTTGCCTTGTCTTCATTTCATTTGGTCACCATTGCATTCATGTGTTGGTGTGTTGTGGTTTGCATACCATTTACACTGTGCAGCCCCCTCCCTCTGCTACATTCATTTGATTGTTGTACCTGGGTTTTTGGCTGCAGTTGTTGTCATCTTTTCTTGACCACTTTGGCATTTCCATGCCTTGTTCGAACTTGTTTGGTTGTTGTTGCTTGAGACAATCAACCGCTTCAATTCACTTGGTTGAAGCTTTCCACTACTGTCACTTGCTTATTGCATCTGTTGGCACTGTGAATTCTTGAGCATTGGCCTTTGTGCCTTGATGCTATTTCTTGATATGCTGTTGTGGCGAGGCAGTGCACGCGTGCGTGCACTGCAGCCACACAGTGATGAAACGTTTTGCATGTCTTGCTAATTCTTTATATGCTGTTGTGGCGAGGCAGTGCAAGCGTGCGTGCACTGCAGCCACACAGTAATGACATTCGGAATTGATATTCAAATTTCTTGAATTGTTTTATGCGTTCAATTCAATATTCTGATATTGGTGTTTTTATTTAGTTTCCAAGTCTTAATCGATTTCATTCAATTCTATTCACGTCTTCGTATGTGAATTCTTGTGATATTGATTTATCCTTTGTTGATTTTTCAATTGCATACATATCATAGTATGATTTTATGGTTATTGTACAGTTATGCCATACCTTTTATTCTATATCATGTCATCTGATATTTTCAGTTAGATTGACCCGTTTATTATTTTCTTTAAAATAATACTCAGGTCAGACCGAGCATTTACAGGTTGTAGATTTTTAGCTTTGAGTTGCTGCTTGAGCTATGAAGCCACTTCATATATTTTGGAGTAGTCGTTGTCATTTAGAGTAGTTAGTGTATTTGTATAGGATGTTGTATATTCATGTATATTATTCACGATAATGTACTTGTATATGTAACTTCCAGAGTCGACGGTTGTAGTTGTATCATATGTATTGTATCACATGTATATCAACTGACATCAGTTATATATATATATATATGAGACTTTCTGTTATATCTGTGTTCCGCATTTACTTTATCTATGTTATTATTATATTTATATTGTGCTAAACTATTATGAACCATCGTAGTTCGTTTTATACTAGAATTGGGTATGTCGATGGGAGTAAATAAATATGAGATGAAAAATAAAAATATATACCACTCCTATCGAGGTAACCAATACTAGTGTAAGGCCTAACTACGGATGGCCGCTCCTATCCAGCCTTATTCTTCGTGATAACAGACAGTATTTCTTTTAATACTCTTTGTTATTGCGAGCATAAAGGTGGGGCGTTACAAAGAACATATCCAGTTTACAGTAGGGATCCTGTATTCCGAGTTCATGAAAACAACAAGTTAAATTCAGGTAGCTTATTATATAAGTAGACCAATCTGTTAAAAGTACAATGCTTTTGTCAGTCTGTAGTCACATAATAAATTGTTTAATGGTGCATGCAAAATCAAAGTTAATGTCCAAATTAGAACAGGTTTTAGTAGAAGCAAATAAGATTTTAGTTAGTTTACAAAGTACTGAAGGTGTTAATGTATAACAAAAAACATTTGAATTCACAAATTTAAACTGTTGGAAATTGGCATCATATTTCACAACTATTAACGGGAACCTAGTTAGTAGCCAAGATTTTATTCGTAATACATCCGACGATGCAACGATAGAATTAATAAAAAGTTAAGAATACAATAGCAAATTCATCCAAAAGGTCAAAACTCTGTCCCATCATTTGATAGCAATTTTTTTTTTAATGATAGTAGTATAAACTACACAATCGGTCATAGACATGTCGCGGTATCAGAGCATGTTGAATTGCAAGGGTCATATTCGGTAATGTTAGATTTTTGTAAAAGCGATTAGCATTTTCAAATTAAGGGAAACGTTCACATGTGAATACAGGTTTGAAATATTAGTTGTCACATGGTTACTGCTAACCTAATATGTAGTAGTACAGTTCATCCAAACATATTTATTACCAAACTACCATACCATTTTAAGACTTTGTAATGCATGCAGTAGCCACAAATGGCATGAAAGGCACATACTAAGTTACAAAACGTAGTATCATTTTAATGCAAGTTTACTATTCTGTAACCGTAAGGTTCAATCATCTATGTTCCAATTATATTTAAGTCAAATTCTCAAGTAAATTAAAATAGAACCATACTTCGATTCTTGCATATATTAGCTACAATGTAATAAGTAAGCATCACAATTGAGAAATATGTTGACAGTCAAGTGAGTGCAAGTATGGATCATATTGGCCATTAATATTGTAACAATCAAGGCTTGAAATTTAATTAATTGGACAAATGGAAGCAACATAGAGTTACTCGTTTTTATTGTACTCTTAGGAACATGTGTAGCCAGGAATATTGTAGCACGGTCGTATTCAACCAACACTACAACATTGTTATAAAGTGTGAAGTGTGGTAAAATAATTTAAACGGAGCACGAATGTGAACTTATTTGACATCTAGTGTATTTATAAATAAAATGTAGTATTGGGTGTTTGGGGTTTTAAAAGAAAGAGTTGATAGGAAACTGACAAATTTATTGTTATACGTCTAGTATACCAAAATAGAGAATAATCAATTATAAACTCGTCGCATAAGTTTATAAATCAGATTTCCACTACACTGGAATTCTGTAGTAATTATTATAACAATATGAATGTTGTAAATAAATTACAACAACAACGTTATACTATTTTAAATAAATAGTATAACCAGAATAACGGGTAGAATATAGAATAATGTATATAAATATACAATCAGACTAGAATTCTAACTGGATTATGTCTGAGGCTCCTCGTAACGATTTCCTTAAGAATTTTTTTTCAAAATTCTCCCAAGATACAACAGACGTATCTGCTCGAGATAGTAATGAGTATATCACTCTGTGATTTTGATTATAAGAACAACAGTTATTAGAAGGGAAGAGATAAGAAAATTCAGTGAGAAAAGTGATCAGTTTTTCTCCTTATTTATAGTTGGTTTGTATCCCTTCGAACTGTCGCGTCTTACCCGTTTGTCCAAACGGTTGCGCCTGTTGCTTTTCATCGCACATGCCTGCTGTTCGGTCCGCGTCTCCTCAGTCGGGCCGCACCTGTTCGTTTGCGCGTGCTTCAGAAGTCGTGTCTCTTCAGTCCCCGCGTCCGTTTTTACCCGCCCGCTGCTTCTCTTCATAATCCAGGCCCATCCCAGTTTCAGCCGAAGCCCAAAAACTGTTAGACAATGGCCTAGCAAAAGAATGGTCATTTTAGACCCGTACCCGTACCCGTAAGCGGCCCGGCCCGGCTCGGACGGACGGCGGCGGCGCGCGTGTGTGGTGGTGATGCATGATCTCTCTCCTCACAACGAAGCATACATTTGGGAGCCACAGGCCCCAACCTCCTCATGAGAATATTATATATAAACCACTATAGCTTTCAATAATTTGGAGATGTGGGACTTTGTATATTTCATTCATCTTATTAAGGAATTCCAACAATCCCCCACATGAATGATAATATACATATCCCCCACACAAAGCGTAATATCACAGAGTATATATGGAATTTATGCTTTATCATGGATAAGTAGATATTTCACTTTGAACTTTCCCTAGTTAAAACTTATCAGATCTACTTGGCTAATCGGTGAAATATTTCATCTTGAACCGTCGACCTGTATTGTATATCCAGACAATAAGCTTTACGAAGCATTGATTCCCTTCTCATCCAATCTCTTGGTTGTGTTCATTTTGGTCCTGAACAATTTTTGGTTCTGCGAGTGTTTTAGAGAATAAAAGCCTTTTAATATTCTCATAGAGCCGACCCGGCTCATACTAACATAAGTGATCGCAACCATTAAGAGTATCCTACATATACCCCACTTGTTATTTCCAAGATATGGTCATCAGTAAAAAACATAGTTTTAACCTTTAAATACTTTTGTAGGCATGCATTTATATTGTGCACCATAGGAATGGAGTTGGACCAAGTCCAGACAAATGCATTACTTCTTGAGTTACTCATAACTGGTTTGCCTATTGATCCTAGTCTGTGGGATCTCCAGTCTCTAGGATAGGTTTCCGTATAAGGTAACTCTTGTTGGTTTAGACATTTAAACCCATTCCCCTCGATGCGCAGTCAATTTTCTCTCTTGATAAACCTTTAGTAAATGGATCCGCTAGGTTATCGTTTGTTCTCACATAATCTATGGAAATAGTTCCATTTGAGAGTAACTGCCTAATTGTGTTATGGCGTCGACGAATGTGTCGTGACTTTCCATTATACACAAAGTTTTGTGCTCTGCTTAGCACTGCTTGGTTATCGCAGTGTATGCATATGGCCGGTACAGGTTTAGGCCAGAATGGAATATCTTCTAAAAAGTGACGAAGCCATTCTGCTTCTTCGCCTGCTTTATCTAATGCAATGAACTCTGATTCCATAGGGGATCGAGCTATGCATGTTTGTTTAGTAGATTTCCATGACACTGCTGCCCCTGCTAGGGTAAAGACATAACCACTCGTTGATTTTGATTCCTCTGAATCTGCAATCCAGTTTGCATCATTATATCCTTCTAAGACGACAGGATATTTTCCATAATGTAAGGAATAGTTAGTGGTATTTTTTAAATATCCAAGCACTCTCATTAGTGCTTTCCAGTGTTCCTTCCCTGAATTGCTTGTATACCTTCTCAAGCGACTTACTGCATAAGATATATCTGGTCTTGTGCAATTCATGAGATACATGAGACATCCTATCACACGAGAATATTCCAGTTGCATTACACTCTCATTAGTGTTTTTATGCAGTACTTCTGATGGATTAAAAGGTGTATTTACTCCTTTAATTCCATAATTTTAAAATCTTTCAATCACTTTTTCTACATAATGTGATTGAGATAACTCAATTCCATTAGGTGTTCTTATTATTTTTATTCCCCAAATAACATCTGCAACACCCAAGTCTTTCATGTCAAAATTGTTGATCAACATTTTCTTTATGGTCTCAATTACCTGAGTATTTGGACCGAATATTAGCATATCGTCCACATGTAGACAGATCATCACATATGATTGTTCAAGTTGTTTATAATAAACACATTTGTCACATTCATCTATACGAAAACCATTTCTCATCATGACACTATCAAATTTTGCATGTCATTGCTTTGGAGCTTGTTTTAGTCCATATAATTATTTGACTAATCTACAGACTTTGTTTTCATTTCCTTTGGAAATAAACCCCTCAGGTTGCTCCATGTAAATCTCCTCATCGAGATTTTCATTTAAGAATTCTGTTTTTACATCCATCTAATGAATCTCTAGATTATAGATGGATGCAATTGCTATTATCATTCTTATAGAGGTTATTCGTGTTACCGGCGAATATGTATCAAAAAGTCTACTCCTTCTTTTTGACGATATCCTTTGGCTACTAATCTGGCTTTATACTTGTCGATAGAGCCATCTACTTTCATTTTCTTCTTGAAAATCCATTTGCAGCCAATTAGTTTTATTCCTGGTGGAATATCAACAATTTCTCAAGTTTTATTACTTAGAATTGAATCAATCTCACTTTGGATTGCTTCTTTCGAACATGAGGACTCAGAAGATGACATTGCTTCCTTGTACGTTTGAGGTTCGTGCTCTAATACATATGTAAAAAAGTCCGAACCAAATGTTTTGGAAGTTCTAGCCATTACGCTTCTTCTTGGTCCAACATCCTCAATTTGATGATGAGTTTCATCTTCATGTGAATCGTTTGATTATTCCCTTGTCCTTTTTGGGACATTATTTCCTTCATTCCTTTTGTGCGGAAACACATCTTCAAAGAATGAGACATCTCTTGATTCCATGATTGTATTTACATGAATATCAGTTATATCAGACTTGAATACCAAAAATCTATAGGCACTACTATTTTGGGCTGACCCAAGATAATAACAATCTACTGTTTTGGTTCAAATTTGACTCTCTTGGGAGGCGGAACTGGAACTTTTGCCAAGCACCCCCACACTTTGAGGTATTTAAAGCTTGGTTTGTGTCCTTTCCATATCTCATATGGAATTGTTCCCGTTTTATTGTGAGGAACTTTGTTTAATATGTGATTAGACATATTTAAGGCTTCCCTCTACAAGTTCGTCGGTAGACCAAAAGTTAAAAGCATGGCAGTAATCATGTCTTTTAACGTTCTGTTCTTCCTCTCGGCTACACCATTTTGTTGTGGTGAATATGGAGCTATTGTTTGATGAATTATACCATTTTCGACACAGAACTGCTCAAATGGTGATTCATATCCTCCACCTCGATCAGATCTTAGTTTCTTGATCTTTTTATTTAACTGATTTTCTACCTCAGCCTTGTATTTTATAAACGTTGTTATTGCTTCATATTTACTATTTAAAAGATATACATAGCAATATCGCATATAATCGTCAATAAAAATAATGAAATACTTTTTCCCACCTCTTGTAGGTAGTGATTTAAAATCACATAAATCTGTATGTACCAAACCTAATGGTTCGGTGCTTTTGTCAACAGGTTTAAATGGTTGTTTGACCATTTTTGCTTCTACACATGTCTCACATTTGTAGTTCTTATCTACTTGGAATTTTGAAACTAATCCCAAGTTTGATAATGTTTTCATTTTGCGGAAATTTATGTGTCCGAATCTATCATGCCATAGTAAAATTTCATGCTCAAGCAAATAAGAAACTTCAATTTTATTAATAGCACAATCAGAATACATATTTTTGTTGTCGACAACGGCTACATTTGCCTTAAATAGGCCATCACATAAATATCCCCTTCCTATATACATTCCAGCCTTGGACAGAACCATCTTGTCTGACTCGAACACCATCTTGAATCCCTTCTTTGATAGGACTGCACCAGAGATGAGATTCTTGCGTATGTCTGGAACGTGGAACACGTTATTCAACTTAACAGTTTTTTCAGAAGTAAACTTGAGGATTACTGTGCCACTGCCTTCGATCATGGAAACTGCAGAATTACCCATGTAGAGTTTTTCTTCGTGATCGAATTTCTGATATGTAGAAAATATGGATTTGTCAGAACAAACATGACGAGTAGCGCTTGTATCTACCCACCATTGGTTAGGATTCTGAACCACATTGCATTCAGATACCACCGTCGGAAGTTGGACTCGTCTACTTCAATGTTAACCACTATATTTGCCTCTTTATTGCGTTCCTTCTTGAGTCTGCAATCTCTAGTGGCATGTCCAACTTTTCCACAAACCCAACATTCACCATTAAACTTCTTGGTTCGTTTGTTGTCTTTTGGTTTGTTGTCTTGAGCTTTCCTTTTCTTCTGGAAATTCTTCTTTTTGTTTTTGGTCTTTGACCCTTCAGGCACAAATGCCTCCTTGCTTTGTTTTGTTATTCCACGGTTATCTGCCTCAATTTTCAATCGGACTATGAGATCCTATAAAGAGATTTTCTTCTTTTTATGCTTTAGATAATTGCGGTAATCTCTCCACAGACGGCGGCAGTTTTCCCGTGATGGCTTCAACCAAAAACGATTCTCCAACCATATGACCTTCCGCTTCGAGTTCATGAATGACGATTTGCAATTCATGCAGTTGAGCAGTCACCGGTTTGGAGTCAACCATCTTGTAGTCCATGAATTTGTCTACAATGAATTTCTTAAGACTGGTATTCTGCGTCTTATACTTTGTGGTAAGTGCATTCCAGAGTTCTTTTGATGTCTTTGAAGGCTGATATACTTTGTATAGCACCTTGTCGAGACAATTTAGAATATAGTTTCTACATAAAAAATCGGAAAGCTTCCACATATTCACCTCTGCTTCCTTGCCTGGTGCAGGAATCGGTTCCTCCTCCTCGAGGTATTTTTGCAGATCGAGTGTGGTGAGATAAAACAACATCTGATTCTGCCATGTCAAGAAATCATCACCATCTCCCTTGAACGATTCAGGTCTGTTGTGAGTAGTATTCTTTGAAAATTCTGCTGTTGCCATCTCTGTTTTAGTAAGAAAACAGTAAAATTCTTAAGATGTTATACGTCTAGTACACCAAAACAGAGAATAATCAATTATAAACTCGTCGCACAAGTTTATCACTCAGATTTCTACTACACTGAAATTCTGTAGTAATTATTATAACAATATGAATGTTGTAAATAAATTACAACAACAGCATTATACTATTTTGAATAAATAGTATAACCAGAATAACGGATAGAATATAGAATAATGTATATAAATATACAATCAGACTAGAATTCTAACCGGATTATGTCTGAGGCTCGTCGTAATGATTTCCTTAAGAATTTTATTTCAAAATTCTCTCAATATACAACAGACGTATTCTGCTCGAGATTGTAATGAGTATATCACCCTGTGATTTTGATTATAAGAACAGCAGTTATTAGAAGAGAAGAGATAAGAAAATTCAGTGAGAAAAGTGATCAGTTTTCCTCCTTATTTATAGTTGGTCTGTGTCCCTTCGAACTGTCGCTTCTGTACCCCTTTGTCCAAACGATCGCACCTGCTGCTTTTCATCGCACCTGCCTGCTGTTCGGCTGCGTCTCCTCAGTCGGGCCGCACCTGTTTGTTTGCGCGTGCTTCAGAAGTCGTGTCTCTTCAGTCCCCGCGTCCGTTTTTACCCGCCCGCTGCTTCTCTTCATATTTCAGGCCCAGCCCAGTTTCAGCCGAAGCCCAAAAACTGTTAGACAATGACCTAGCAAAAAAATGGTCATTTTAGACTCATACCCGTATCGGCCCGGTTCGGCCGGACGGCGGCGGCGCGCGCGTGTGTTGGTGATGCATGATCTCCCTCCTCACAACGAAGCATACATTTGGGAGCCTCAGGCCACCAACCTTCTCATGAGAAAACTATATATAAACCACTATAGCTTTCAATAATTTGGAGATGTGAGACTTTGTATATTTCATTCATCTTATTAAGGAATTTCAACATTTATGTTGTGCTTAGTGCAATCGAAAAAATTGATTGGTGAAGGAAAGACGAATGTTCAATTTAGATTTTAAAAGGCATTTTGTAGTACCACAGTCTAGTGCCATTCAAATTAAATTAGAGTAGGTTATGCAATCATAAACAATGGAATTGTTGCTTAAAAAAACCAAAATTATGAACCCTCAGGTATCCCACTAATTACCGTTAGATGGTCCCAGAACCTAAGCATAGTGGAAATAAATTTTGATAAAATTGACGTGTAATAAATTAAATCAGTAGAGGTTACAGATTACCATGGACCATGGTATTGTACATTTGGTGCTGTGTATACGGACAATATAATGTTATCAAAATATTATATGTTATCTTTTTATTAAATGTTTTTATTTTTATTTTCCCCTTAGAATTAGTGGATAATGATGACCATGGTTATATTATTGCAACCAATACGCTGATACATGTTTTCATTTACTAATGTGAAAACTTAATGAAGGTAGGTTGCAACACTTTTAATATATGACCGATCAACTGGGTGGAAAGGTATGGTGCAACACTATAAACAGCCAGTGAAGACAGCATCTCGGATAGTTCCATTAAAGGAAATATAAGTCGATATTGTGCATCTTGCAAAGAAATGGACTTTCATTCTTTACACCAGTATTATATGCTTATTCATTCCTTTCAGTTTTCCTTTTATTTTGCATAAAAATATTTATTGGTTTTATTATCAATGCTTGAAATTTGTTTATAGTTATAAAGCGAGAATGTAGAACTACTCTGTAGAAGTCCCTAAGTTGCGAGAAAACATATAGCCCCAACAAATTTCATAATTTATCATTTACGTCAAATATAAATACCAAAACGAATATGATTATATATCTACTTGGTACTACAATTGAGCCACATTATATCTGTATACTTCTCGTTTTAGAAAAACGAAAAGGAAAAATTCCTTTTTTGTAAGTTTTTTTTTTTTCAAGTGTTGACACCAATCATAAAAATCCCACAAATTAATGATGAATGTAGCTAGGTGAGATGACCCGACCTTTTCTCCACAAAAAGTTGTATCATCCTTAAGAAAGAAAGGGATAGAAAAGAGAAAAGAAAGAAGAGAAAGAAGAATCAATACAAGAATCTCAACAGCGGAACGAATAAATTATATTAGTAACATAAGTATTACATAATATACGTCAAATATCAGAGTTACACAGACAATACAACACATACTAGACAGTTATAAACATCTGTCTAGTTATTACAACTCAATATACACAGAAGACACTCAGAGATACCAACACAGCGGAAAACTATATAACTATACGCAGAAGCCTCCTGCTCCATTGCTCCTCCACAATTCGTCAAAGCTAACCTGAATCCTAACCTGAATTCCCTTGGCTACTCGTAAAAATTTGAGTACCCAAGAGTTAAAGAAAACAGAAATAACTCCGGGTCAGACATGGGTCTGGTGTGAGTAACAGGTTAAAGTTGCTTAACTTTGAAAAACCTTTGAAAAGAAAAGGTATCACGTATGACTTCCCACACATAAACATGGAAAAGTTTTTACCTTACGCTAACCAAAACATTTGATAGGAAATCCGACGATATTATAATAGTGCCTAGGCTTTTCAAGTAAATAAGAAACAGCCGAAATTGTTACATGATTAAATTCCAGCTACTAGCCACAAAAGTGGGTAATACAATCAAAACCGTTGGTACTTATTGGATTTTGGATTCCATCAATGGCTGGGCTACTGGGGTACCGCCCGTCACAGTACGTGGCCTAGATCACCGTACCGAGGAGTACGCCCGCTCCCCTGCAACACAAAGCCGGACCCATTCCTTACTGAACAGTTCCGAACAAGACCACCCCGCAGTTGTGATCAGCAACCGCACCACTAAGCCGAAATAAATGGACATCTAGACAGGGGTAAATTTTGCTCTCAAGTGGGGGCTACCCATGAAGCTTTGCTGCACCTCCCCTATTTTAGCCATTCCCGGTTGATGAGGCTTGAGGCTACGTTTACATTTATAGGACATAACACTTAGAATGCTCATCGTCCACCTGACGATGTTCTGAAAGCATTCAATCCATACAAGTTCGTTCCGGGTTCGAATGAAACTGAAGGCATTATCTCGTTACACTCATTTTGGAATCACCCTCAGACTTAACGACGATAACCCTTGCACTCTGAATCACCATCTCGAATCAATAAGTACTATTCCATCAACTCATTACGGAATCACCCACAGAGTTATACTGACATATAGCCCTTACACCTCGAGTCTTCACTCGCTCCACTTGGATTAACGACCTAACATTAATTTGGAATAGATGTGGTTTTCGGATATCCAAATATGAAAACCCGATTCCGGTCTCATCGAAATCCAAAACGTGTCTTTTAAGGCCCAAGTTCTTTTAAAGTTTAAAAACAATTCAATTTATTATCTATATACACACAGATAGATAATTCACAATACAATAGATAATCAACCTTATCATCAATAGATAATTAATATCATAATCAGATAATCCATATTATCATCCAAAGCAACCAATACATCCATATCTCATACATCTACATCTCATAGCTGAGATTACAAACCATACCAGACAACCAATACCAATCATCAAACATAAGCCATGATCTAATGATCACACCATTTTATAATTAATTTAAAATGAATTAAATTAATTACTTAGTCTCTAATTAACTTAATTTAAATTAAATTAATTTCTTCATCATTAAAAATCCTACTTAACTTAACCAATAATTGATTACAAATCAATTAAAATAAAATACCATCTCAATATTCATTTCAATTAATCATTTAAGATTAACAATCACTAATTACAATAAGTAATTAGCCGTTATTATTAATTACACAAGTTAATTAGATTAAACCCTTTGCAACTAATTAACTTGTAATTACTTAATTAATTAATTAGCTAAAATTAATTACATCAATCATTTATTCATTATTAATTATACCTTAATTAATCAATCCTAAATTACATCATTAATTAATTAATTATTGATTTCTGATTACGTTTAATCAATCTCTCAAAATAAATTAATTACATAAGTAATTAATGTTCAATTTAAACCCTATATGCTAATCACCCATGATTAATAACCATTCAGCAATTAACTACTTTAATTACTCATCCCATAAATTAATTATTCTTAATTAATTATCTTTATTAATCACTTGATTAATTTTCAAAGTAATTCAAATTACTTCCATAATTAATATCTTTAATTACATTCAGTAATTATTAATTAATTACTTCCTTAAGTAATTACAAATCCATAATTTACATAAAGTAATTATTCATTAATCCACACATGTTTAAATTAATTAAGCTTAATTAATCTAAACTAATCACATTAATCAAAGTAATTACACAAAGTAATTAATTCATTAATTACTTTCATTACATAATTAAACTTAAACAATTGATTATTATTAATTAATTAATCTAATTAATTATTAAAATTAATCACATTAATTAATTGTTAAATAATCTCAAGTTAATGACCTTCATTAACATTTCTTAATTACTTAATTAAGAATTAAATCATGTAAATCATTATTAATTATCAATTAATTAATATTTAATTACAATTTAATTAATCTATAATTATTAATTAATTAAGTGTTAATTAAAATCTAAATTACCTTTAATCACTTGACTAAATAAATCTTAATCATTAATTAAAATTTAATTAACCAACCTTAATTTTAGATTAATTAACCTTAATTAATTAATCTCAAATCTTAATTAATTAACCTAAAAATTATTAATAACTTAATTAAACATCCACATAATTCATTAATTAAATAGTTAATATTCTATTTAAATTAATTAAATAATTTAAATGAAATCAATTTCTTAAGTTCTAAATTAAGAAGCATTCTTCTTATAAAAAGTATTTTAAACAATTTGTTTCAAAAAAAATTCAATTTAAAAAAAATTCTTTTTAAATTTCAAACTAAAACACAATTTAAATTTTCATTCCAGATTAAATCTTAAAAATTTAAAACTTTACTTACTCTTCCATCGTCATTTTTAAATTCAAATTATTCCAAAATAGTTACAACAAATTGAAATATAAAAACTTATTTCATTTTAAAAACTGTCACTAAAATCAAATCTCAGTTTTTAAAACTGAATTAAAACTTATTATAAATTTTATTTCATAAATTATAACTCATAGTTTTAAATTCAAATCAATGTTCTTTTATACTATAAAAAGTTTAAAATCTAAATTTAACTTTCCAGATTTAAATTAAATTTAAAGTTTGATTCTTCTACCTGAGCTTCATATTTCTGTTCCCAGATTTTAAACTTTGCTTTAAATTTTCAGTTGCATTTTAAAATTTTACTTCAAATTTAAAAACAGAAAAACAGTTTTCTGTCTTAGTTTAAAACATCTTAAATTTTGAATTCAAAAAATGTTTCAAAATCCAAGAATTAAATTATTGATTACATATTAAATTTCAGGTTTAAAAAAATTTCAGATTGAACTTCATCTTTCAATTTTTAAACTTTACTTTTAAAATTTTAAAATAGAAAGACAGTTTCTGTTTTGGTTTAAACCCGGACTTGAGTTTAAAAGCATTTCAAATTTATTTCAAAGATCTATAATTTAAACTTATTGAATTCAAATTCAATTCCAGGTTCAAACTTATCTTCAGATTTTTGTTTGAAATTTACTCTTTACTTCAAATTTTGAAACTGTAACAGGTTTCTGGTTTTGCTTAAGACCAATTAAAATTTTCAAAATTTAAATTATTTCAAACCTAAGGTTTAAACTGATTGAATTCAAATTTAAATTCAGTTTTTAAATTTTAGGTTTAAATTTATTGCATCAAAACCTTTGTTTAAATTTTTAAAACTGGAAAAAGAAAAAAAATAGGTTCTGTTTATTTGAGAAACCTGAAACAATACACAAACCCGAGCTCCTCCTATAATACTTCGAGTCATAAGTCCCCCTACTTTGAGTTAAAAATCGATTTCCCTGAGATAAACACGAGGAAGTCAAACCTGTAACCAAAAACATCACTAACATGCACAACTCCTCTCTGTGCACTCGCCCCCCAACTCCGGCCATCACTGGCCATCATCAATGGCCATCCCCCATCAAACAGTATCTCCACATCACCCTTCAACCTTCTGATTCTTCAAATTTCAACTCGAACTCGAATTCGATTTAAACATCCAACCTGGAACTACAGATAGCACAATCATCCCCAACCTGTCAACGGCGAGTCCTCCCATCTCCGGCCACTATCACCTTTGAAACTCCGTCAACAACTCCATTCATCCCTCATCTAACAATACCCTAAATATCTTAGAACTCGATGCGTAGTTGAAGCCGCAGTACTCAAATTCTTAAACCCAGTAAAACTAGGGCTTAAAACTGCAAATTCCCAAATTACAACATCATCAAATAAAAGTAACCCAAATCCATAATTTTTCCATAACCTATGATAGCTCCACCCTCTCCAGAAACAATCTCAACACTTCAAATCTCTGGTGGCAACAGAAATACCCCTAAACTCAATTTACAGTCAAAATAAAACTGCTCTTTAAATATATCATTAAAAATTGTAATTCTTGGTTTAGAATTCAGGATTTTGATCGATGTTTTAATATTTAACCCTGAAACATAGATTCATATAGCTTGAATTTTCCCCTATACAAATTTGTTGCACTGATATTTTTATATCGAGGCAATATAAAATCTTATTTAACTTCTATAAAAAATTTAATTCAAAGTTTGTGATGAAACCAACAAATATGCTTTGAATCTTAAGTTTTTAATAGAATCAAAATCAGGAGATTGAATTTATATTAAACCAAGAGACTAAAAAAAGAAAAAAAAACTAGAAGTAGAGAGGACCTACAGGTATCACAAGCATGTATGCAACAGACATAAGAAATTCCACAATATTCATACACAAACATGTTTATTTCAAACAACTAGCATGCACACATATAATCATACATATAAATATTCGCTGCAAATTTCATAAAAAAAATACTCATTTCAGATTAAAAGCATGCAGTCAACCTTTACTTATTCAAATTAAAAAAAAAAGAGTTACTCACCTGAAATTAAAATGCAGACAGAGCCCAAATTATTCTTTTAATTAAGCATGCAGAACATCTTTTTTTTCAACTTGCTTGAATGCTTGCAGAAAACTTGTTTTATGAAAAGGCAAATTTCCAGTTTTGAAGAAATGCATGCTCCTGCTTCCAAGAAGATGCAGGCCCTTGCTTAAAATTGAAATGCAGGGTCTTCTTATATCCAGATTTTTGAAGAAGAGAATGAAGATTTAATGATGAACAGGTTTTTAGAAAAATGAATGCAGGCCTTTTTGTTTTCAGATTGAAGAACAAAAATGCAGGTTTGTTTTGCAAATTCCTTCAGGTAGCTGGCTTTCATGGTTGCATGCAGGTAAGATATTTGATGAACAGATTGCTATGAATTTGATTTTGCATTTTGAGGAGTTTTTGTTTACTGATTTTCAATAGAATGAAGATTACTTTGGTGTGAAATGTTTCTTAGTTAAGAAATGAAACTGAGAAAAATCAGGAATGAAAGAATGTAATGTTATAAAACTAAATTTATGATTTATTAAAAACAAAGGAAAAATAAATAAATTTGACACTTGTTAACTTATATCTTAAATTACTTACACATGTTAATTATGCTTACATTTGTCATCTTAAATTAATTAGTATTTATAATTAGAGTTAATAAAATATTAAGCTTAGTTAATTAGTTTATAAATAGTTAGTTATACATAGATAAATAATTTTTAAAGAATAAAACAAAGTACTATTATAAATGAAAATAATATACAAATCAATTATTTGAAAAAAAATACTTTTAAACGATTAAAATAAATTTATAAAAGAGGTTGTAACTTAAATGAATACATGTTTCATATTTTAAATTTCATATTAAATTTACAAATCACATTTTATAAATCAATAACTTAAAAAGAATAACACAAACATTTTGTAACTTATTTTAATATTCAAACTTAAGTTAAAATGAATTTTAAACCAATAAAACATTTATCTCACATTTAAAATCATTTAGTTATTTTATTAAATATTTTTGAAAAGCTTAAATCCAAAAATAAATCACAATTTCCCAATTAAAATTATGCTATACTAATGTAATTAAAAACAACTTATCTATTTAAAATATATATAAATACATATACATTATTAAATAGAATATAGATTTATTAGTTTATTAAAAATAAATTCACCAATCAAATATTTAAATAAAGAAGATTATTAAATCAAATCAAATTTATCAACAATAATTATCTATTCAATTTAAATTTAAACACGGATTATTAAATTTATATTGTCCAAAATTCCGGGATATTACAATCCTTCCCCCTTAAAAGAATTTCGTCCCCGAAATTTAAAACAAAGGTAATTTATTAATCTATTTACAAATTTTATTTTAAAATACAGCATATGTTAATCATATGCAAACAACCAAAGCAACCAATTCACACAATCAGAACAAATCTAATTATCCAAAAGAATTTTGGATAAAACTTTCACGAGTTTCCCTGTTATATATATATCGGGATACTCGCCCTTTAGAATACAAACAATCAATACTACAAAGCTACATAGCTCCTATCAACAATTCTATACAGAATGTCAGACTACAAACGAGCCTGACTCAACAACCAATCCATCCTAAACTGCTGGTTCTATAATCAGAAATATCAAACACGTACTCCCTTGGAGATACGTGAAACACTCTGAATCCCAGTTATCCAAACTGGCAATTCAACTCTAGAAAACCGAACATTGATCTAACCCATCACAGAAGAAACCAAAACAATTCTGAGCTAGCTTCCCAAACTTATAGCTCTTTGGATCAGAGAAAAACTTATCCCAAATCAAATCTCCGATTCCAGAATCCAAATTCCTCCGTCTCTTATCCATAAAAAAAAAACTCTTCGGACGATCCTAGACGACCAACATCCATCCTGATCAGCTTAACTCTATGCTGATTCCACTAGAAACAGACTGAATCAAAACAATCCAATGATCTCCTCAAGAACACTCAAAAACCAGGAACACAAATCCTGCTTCTCAATAACAGAAGACAGAACAAACTTCTCCTTATCCGGAAAAGAAAACAGAAACACTCCAAACTGCTTCTGCTGCACAACTCTGATCCGCAGTAGAAGAAAAATGCTGATGGAGAACACAAGCACAGACTAGACAACCCAGCACAGAAATATGGTTCCACATATCCATAAGAAAACTCAGATGTTCCTTCGAAACCTGAGTTGCTTCACCAACTTCTATCTCAAGGAACCATCCATCTACTAACTGAACCACCAGTTCCATTCCTGGAAAGAAAACTCGATCTCCAGATGTGGACAAACTTCTGACTTCTCTGAAGACATTCGGACAATCTCCAACAATCCAAAAGAACACTATCGCAAGTCACTTTTGTGATCAACTCAGCCTAAATCCAAAGAAACTGCTCTCTCTCAACCAAACAGAACAGCATATGCTGGCTTAGCTAACTCACCAGAGAAATGGATCTACTCTACTGCTTCTGATTTCCACTTCAGAAAAACTACTCAGCCAGAAGACTCATTTCCTTCCTCTTGTTCCAAAGAAACATCTTCGGAAATATCCATAGTCACTGCATCTCATCACGCAGCTACAACTTTCCGAGATATCAAGACACCGTCACTTGCTTGCTTCTGCCCTACCGACAGATCCAAACTAGACTCATCCAACTCTGCACTACAAAGATGAACTCCGAACCTCAACAGGTTTCCTTCAGAGATCGATGAAGTCCTTACACCAAGCAAAACTTACTTGAGACGGTATTAGGTCTACAGTCTCGACAAATACACTTCCAACCTCATCCATCAAACTCCAACCAATGGTAGTCATGTTACACACACCACTACCTCATCTACCTTTATAACTTACATTGGAAAAACCTGAACAGGTAACCCAACAAATAGGTAGAACCATAACAATATATATATATATATATATATATATATATATATATAATAAAAATACAAATACGCTCTCTCAAGATAGACACTACTACAGAGCCTAGGTATTCACTCAACCTAACGCTCTGATACCAACTGAGATAGTCTAGGCTTTGCAACCATCAACAGCGGCTCACCGACTGGTAGGCTTTTCAACTATCCCAGCCCCGCCGTGGCTCCCAGTGGTACCTCGGGTTTGCTTTTACGGCCAGCCTCTCAACTCGCAACCAACCCCGCAAGGCCTTATACTACCCCCGGTGGCATGTAGGGGTAAGAGTCTCCCGTTCGCCACTTAACGTAAAGCGAGAACCCCCTATCACGTTGTACTGTAGCAAACTCGATCCCGGTCTCATCGAAATCCAGAACGTGTCTTTTAAGGTCCGAGTTGTTTTAAAGTTTAAAAACAATTCAATTTATTATTTATATACACACAGATAGATAATTCACAACACAATAGATAATCAACCTTATCATCAACAGATAATTCACATAATCAGATAATCCATATTATCATCGAAAGCAACCAATACATCCATATCTCATACATCTTCATCTCATAGCTGAGGTTACAAACCATACCAGACAACCAATACCAATCATCAAACATAAGCAATGATCTAATGATCACACCATTTTATAATTAATTTAAAATGAATTAAATTAATCACTTAATCTCTAATTAATTTAAATAAATTAAATTAATTACTTCATCATTAAAAATCCTACTTAACTTAACCATCAATTGATTACAAATCAATTAAAATAAAATACCATCTCAATATTCATTTCAATTAATCATTTCAGATTAACAATTCACTAATTACAATAAGTAATTAGCTTTTATTATTAATTACATAATTTAATTAGATTAAACCCTTTACAACTAATTAACTTGTAATTAATTAATTAATTAATTAGCTAAAATTAATTACATTAATCATTTATTCATTATTAATTATACCTTAATTAATCAATTCTAAATTACATCGTTAATTAATTAATTATTGATTTCTGATTACATTTAATCAATCTCGCAAAATAAATTAATTACATAAGTAATTAATCTTCAATTATACCCTATATATTAATCACCCATGATTAATAACCATTCAGTAATTAACTACTTTAATTACTCATCCCTTAAATTAATTATTCTTAACTAATTATCTTTATTAATCACTTGATTAATTTTCAAAGTAATTTAAATTACTTCCATAATTAATATCTTTAATTACATTCAGTAATTATTAATTAATTACTCCTTAAGTAATTACAAATCCATAATTTACATAAAGTAATTATTCATTAATCCACACATGTTTAAAGTAATTAAACTTAATTAATCTAAACTAATCACATTAATCAAATTAATTACACCAAGTAATTAATTCATTAATTACTTTCATTAAGTAATTAAACTTAAACAATTGATTATTATTAATTAATTAATCTAATTAATTATTAAAATTAATCACATTAATTAATTGTTAAATAATCTCAAGTTAATGACCTTCATTAACATTTCTTAATTACTTAAGTAAGAATTAAATCATATAAATCATTATTAATTATCAATTAATTAATATTTAATTACAATTTAATTAATCTCTAATTATTAATTAATTAAGTGTTAATTAAAATCTAAATTATCTTTAATCACTTGATTAAATAAATCTTAATCATTAATTAAAATTTAATTAACCAACCTTAGTTTTAGATTAATTAACCTTAATTAATTAATCTCAAATATTAATTAATTAACCTAAAAATTATTAATAACTTAATTAAACATCCACATAATTCATTAATTAAATAGTTAATATTCCATTTAAATTAATTAAATAATTTAAATGAAATCAATTTCTTAAGTTCTAAATTAAGAAACATTCTTCTTATAAAAAGTATTTTAAACAATTTGTTTCAAACAAAATTCAATTTAAAAAAAAACTTTTTAAATTTGAAAGTAAAACACAATTTAAATTTTCATTCCAGATTAAATCTTAAAACTTTAAAACTTTACTTACTCTTCCATCTTCATTTTTAAATTCAAATTATTCCAAAATAGTTACAACAAATTGAAATATAAAAACTTATTTCATTTTAAAAACTGTCACTAAAATCAAATCTCAGTTTTTAAAACTGAATTAAAACTTATTATAAATTTTATTTCATAAATTATAACTCATAGTTTTATATTCAAATCAATGTTCTTTTATACTGTAAAAAGTTTAAAATCTAAATTTAATTTTCCAGATTTAAATTAAATTTAAACTTAGATTCTTCTACCTGAGCTTCATATTTATGTTCCCAGATTTTAAACTTTGTTTTAAATTTTCAGTTGCATTTTAAAATTTTACTTCAAATTTAAAAACAGAAAAACAGTTTTCTGTCTTAGTTTAAGACATCTTAAATTTTGAATTCAAAAAACGTTTCAAAATCCAAGAATTAAATTATTGATTACATATTAAATTTCAGGTTTAAAAAAAATTCAGATTGAACTTCATCTTTCAATTTTTAAACTTTACTTTTAAAATTTTAAAACAGAAAGACAGTTTCTGTTTTGGTTTAAACCCGGACTTGAGTTTAAAAGCATTTCAAATTTATTTCAATGATCTCTAATTTAAACTTATTGAATTCAAATTCAATTCCAGGTTCAAACTTATCTTCAGATTTTTGTTTGAAATTTACTCTTTACTTCAAATTTTGAAACTGTAACAGGTTTCTGGTTTTGCTTAAGACCAATTAAATTTTTCTAAATTTAAATTATTTCAAACCTAAGGTTTAAACTGATTGAATTCAAATTTAAATTCAGTTTTTAAATTTTAGGTTTAAATTTAAGTTTGCATCAAAACCTTTGTTTAAATTTTTAAAACTGGAAAAAGAAAAAAAATAGGTTCTGTTTATTTGAGAAACCTGAAACAATACACAAACCCGAACTCCTCCTATATTACTTAGAGTCATAAGTCCCCCTGCTTCGAGTTAAAAATCGATTTCCCTGAGATAAACACGAGGAAGTCAAACGTATAACCAAAAACATCACTAACATGCACAACTCCTCTCTGTGCACTCGCCCCCCAACTCCGGCCATCACTGGCCATCATCAATGGCCATCCCCCATCTACCAGTATCTCCACATCACCCTTCAACCTTCTAATTCTTCAAATTTCAACTCGAACTCGAATTCGAGTTAAACATCCAACCTGGAACTGCAGACAGCACAATCATCCCCAACCTGTCAACGGCGAGTCCTCCCATCTCCGGCCACTATCACCTTTGAAACTCCGTCAACAACTCCATTCATCCCTCATCTAACAATACCCTAAATATCTTAGAACTCGATCCGTAGTTGAAGCCGCAGTACTCAAATTCTTAAACCTAGTAAAACTAGGGCTTAAAACTGCAAATTCCCAAATTACAACATCATCAAATAAAAGTAACCCAAATCCATAATTTTGCCATAACCTATGATAGCTCCACCCTCTCCAGAAACTATCTTAGCACTTCAAATCTCTGGTGGCAACAGAAATGCCCCTAAACTCAATTTACAGTCAAAATAAAACTGCTCTTTAAATATATCATTAAAAATTGTAATTCTTGGTTTAGAATTCAGGATTTTGATCGATGTTTTAATATTTAACCCTGAAACATAGATTCATATAGCTTGAATTTTACCCTATACAAATTTGTTGCACTGATATTTTTATATCGAGGTAATATAAAATCTTATTTAACTTCTATAAAAAAAATTAATTCAAAGTTTGTGATGAAACTAACAAATATGCTTTGAATCTTAAGTTTTTAACAGAATCAAAATCAGGAGATTGAATTTATATTAAACCAAGAGACTAAAAGAAGAAGAAAAACTAGAAGTAGAGAGGACCTACAGGTATCACAAGCATGTATGCAACAGACATAAGAAATTCCACAATATTCATAAACAAACATGTTTATTTCAAACAACTAGCATGCACACATATAATCATACATATAAATATTCACTGCAAATTTCATAAAAAAATACTCATTTCAGATTAAAAGCATGCAATCAACCTTTACTTATTTAAATTAAAAAAAAAAGAGTTACTCACCTGAAATTAAAATGCAGACAGAGCCCAAATTATTCTTTTAATTAAGCGTGCAGAACATCTTTTTTTTTTCAACTTGCTTGAATGCTTGCAGGAAACTTGTTTTATGCAAAGGCAAATTTCCAGTTTTGAAGAAATGCATGCTCCTGCTTCCAAGAAGATGCAGGCCCTTGCTTAAAATTGAAATGCAGGGTCTTCTTGTATCCAGATTTTTGAAGAAGAGAATGCAGATTTAATAATGAACAGGTTTTTAGAAAAATGAATGCAGGCCTTTTTGTTTTCAGATTGAAGAACAAAAATGCAGGTTTGTTTTGCAAATTCCTTCAGGTAGCTGGCTTTCAAGGTTGCATGCAGGTAAGATATTTGATGAACAGATTGCTATGAATTTTATTTTGCATTTTGAGGAGTTTTTGTTTACTGATTTTCAATAGAATGAAGATTACTTTGGTGTGAAATGTTTCTTAGTTAAGAAATGAAACTGAGAAAAATCAGGAATGAAAGAATGTAATGTTATAAAAACTAAATTTATGATTTATTAAAAACAAAGGAAAAATAAATAAATTTGACACTTGTTAACTTATATCTTAAATTACTTACACATGTTAATTATGCTTACATTTGTCATCTTAAATTAATTAGTATTTATAATTAGAGTTAATAAAATATTAAGCTTAGTTAATTAGTTTATAATACTTAGTTATACATAGATAAATAATTTTTAAAGAATAAAACAAAGTACTATTATAAATGAAAATAATATACAAATCAATTATTTGAAAAAAAATACTTTTAAACAATTAAAATAAATTTATAAAAGAGGTTGTAACTTAAATGAATACATGTTTCATATTTTAAATTTCATATTAAATTTACAAATCACATTTTATAAATCAATAACTTAAAAAGAATAACACAAACATTTTGTAACTTATTTTAATATTCAAACTTAAGTTAAAATGAATTTTAAACCAATAAAACATTTATCTCACATTTAAAATCATTTAGTTATTTTATTAAATATTTTTGAAAAGCTTAAATCCAAAAATAAATCACAATTTCCCAATTAAAATTATGCTATACTAATGTAATTAAAAACAACTTATCTATTTAAAATATATATAAATACATATACATTATTAAATAGAATATAGATTTATTAGTTTATTAAAAATAAATTCACCAATCAAATATTTAAATAAAGAAGATTATTAAATCAAATCAAATTTATCAACAATAATTATCTATTCAATTTAAATTTAAACACGGATTATTAAATTTATATTGTCCAAAATTCCGGGATATTACAATCCTTCCCCCTTAAAAGAATTTCGTCCCCGAAATTTAAAACAAAGGTAATTTATTAATCTATTTACAAATTTTATTTTAAAATACAGCATATGTTAATCATATGCAAACAACCAAAGCAACCAATTCACACAATCAGAACAAATCTAATTATCCAAAAGAATTTTGGATAAAACTTTCACGAGTTTCCCCGGTATACATATATCGGGATACTTGCCCTATAGAATACAAACAATCAATACTACAAAGCTACATAGCTCCTATCAACAATTCTATACAGAATGTCAGACTACAAACGAGCCTGACTCAACAACCAATCCATCCTAAACTGCTGGTTCTATAATCAGAAATATCAAACACGTACTCCCTTGGAGATACGTGAAACACTCTGAATCCCAGTTATCCAAACTGGCAATTCAACTCTAGAAAACCGAACATTGATCTAACCCATCACAGAAGAAACCAAAACACTTCTGAGCTAGCTTCCTAAACTTATAGCTCTTTGGATCAGAGAAAAACTTATCCCAAATCAAATCTCCGATTCCAGAATCCAAATTCCTCCGTCTCTTATCCATAAAAAAAAAACTCTTCGGACGATCCTAGACGACCAACATCCATCCTGATCAGCTTAACTCTATGCTGATTCCACTAGAAACAGACTGAATCAAAACAATCCAATGATCTCCTCAAGAACACTACAAAACCAAGAACACAAATCCTGCTTCTCAATAACAGAAGACAGAACAAACTTCTCCTTATCCGGAAAAGAAAACAGAAACACTCCAAACTGCTTCCGCTGCACAACTCTGATCGGCAGTAGAAGAAAAATGCTGATGGAGAACACAAGCACAGACTAGACAACCCAGCACAGAAATATGGTTCCACATATCCATAAGAAAACTCAGATGTTCCTTCGAAACCTGAGTTGCTTCACCAACTTCTATCTCAAGGAACCATCCATCTACTAACTGAACCACCAGTTCCATTCCTGGAAAGAAAACTCGATCTCCAGATGTGGACAAACTTCTGACTTCTCTGAAGACATTCGGACAATCTCCAACAATCCAAAAGAACACTATCGCAAGTCACTTTTGTGATCAACTCAGCCTAAATCCAAAGAAACTGCTCTCTCTCAACCAAACAGAACAGCATATGCTGGCTTAGCCAACTCACCAGAGAAATGGATCTACTCTACTGCTTCTGATTTCCACTTCAGAAAAACTACTCAGCCAGAAGACTCATTTCCTTCCTCTTGTTCCAAAGAAACATCTTCGGAAATATCCACAGTCACTGCATCTCATCACGCAGCTACAACTTTCCGAGATATCAAGACACCGTCACTTGCTTGCTTCTGCCCTACCGACAGATCCAAACTCAACTCATCCAACTCTGCACTACAAAGATGAACTCCGAACCTCAACAGGTTTCCTTCAGAGATCGATGAAGTCCTTACACCAAGCAAAACTTACTTGAGACGGTATTAGGTCTACAGTCTCGACAAATACACTTCCAACCTCATCCATCAAACTCCAACCAATGGTAGTCATGTTACACACACCACTACCTCATCTACCTTTATAACTTACATTGGAAAAACCTGAACAGGTAACCCAACAAATAGGTAGAACCATAACAATATATATATATATATATATATATATATAATAAAAATACAAATACGCTCTCTCAAGATAGACACTACTACAGAGCCTAGGTATTCACTCAACCTAACGCTCTGATACCAACTGAGATAGTCTAGGCTTTGCAACCATCAACAGCGGCTCACCGACTGGTAGGCTTTTCAACCATCCCAGCCCCGCCGTGGCTCCCAGTGGTACCTCGGGTTTGCTTTTACGGCCAGCCTCTCGACTCGCAACCAACCCCGCAAGGCCTTATACTACCCCCGGTGGCATGTAGGGGTAAGAGTCTCCCGTTCGCCACTTAACGCAAAGCGAGAACCCCCTATCACGCTGTACTGTAGCAAACTCGATCCCGGTCTCATCGAAATCCAGAACGTGTCTTTTAAGGTCCAAGTTGTTTTAAAGTTTAAAAACAATTCAATTTATTATTTATATACACACAGATAGATAATTCACAACATAATAGATAATCAACCTTATCATCAACAGATAATTCACATAATCAGATAATCCATATTATCATCGAAAGCAACCAATACATCCATATCTCATTCATCTTCATCTCATAGCTGAGGTTACAAACCATACCAGACAACCAATACCAATCATCAAACATAAGCAATGATCTAATGATCACACCATTTTATAATTAATTTAAAATGAATTAAATTAATCACTTAATCTCTAATTAATTTAAATAAATTAAATTAATTACTTCATCATTAAAAATCCTACTTAACTTAACCATCAATTGATTACAAATCAATTAAAATAAAATACCATCTCAATATTCATTTCAATTAATCATTTCAGATTAACAATTCACTAATTACAATAAGTAATTAGCTTTTATTATTAATTACATAATTTAATTAGATTAAAACCTTTACAACTAATTAACTTGTAATTAATTAATTAATTAATTAGCTAAAATAAATTACATTAATCATTTATTCATTATTAATTATACCTTAATTAATCAATTCTAAATTACATCGTTAATTAATTAATTATTGATTTCTGATTACATTTAATCAATCTCGCAAAATAAATTAATTACATAAGTAATTAATCTTCAATTATACCCTATATATTAATCACCCATGATTAATAACCATTCAGTAATTAACAACTTTAATTACTCATCCCATAAATTAATTATTCTTAACTAATTATCTTTATTAATCACTTGATTAATTTTCAAAGTAATTTAAATTACTTCCATAATTAATATCTTTAATTACATTCAGTGATTATTAATTAATTACTCCTTAAGTAATTACAAATCCATAATTTACATAAAGTAATTATTCGTTAATCCACACATGTTTAAATTAATTAAACTTAATTAATCTAAACTAATCACATTAATCAAATTAATTACACCAAGTAATTAATTCATTAATTACTTTCATTAAGTAATTAAACTTAAACAATTGATTATTATTAATTAATTAATCTAATTAATTATTAAAATTAATCACATTAATTAATTGTTAAATAATCTCAAGTTAATGACCTTCATTAACATTTCTTAATTACTTAAGTAAGAATTAAATCATATAAATCATTATTAATTATCAATTAATTAATATTTAATTACAAATTTAATTAATCTCTAATTATTAATTAATTAAGTGTTAATTAAAATCTAAATTATCTTTAATCACTTGATTAAATAAATCTTAATCATTAATTAAATTTTAATTAACCAACCTTAGTTTTAGATTAATTAACCTTAATTAATTAATCTCAAATATTAATTAATTAACCTAAAAATTATTAATAACTTAATTAAACATCCACATAATTCATTAATTAAATAGTTAATATTCCATTTAAATTAATTAAATAATTTAAATGAAATCAATTTCTTAAGTTCTAAATTAAGAAACATTCTTCTTATAAAAAGTATTTTAAACAATTTGTTTCAAACAAAATTCAATTTTAAAAAAAATCTTTTTAAATTTGAAAGTAAAACACAATTTAAATTTTCATTCCAGATTAAATCTTAAAACTTTAAAACTTTACTTACTCTTCCATCTTCATTTTTAAATTCAAATTATTCCAAAATAGTTACAACAAATTTAAATATAAAAGCTTATTTCATTTTAAAAACTGTCACTAAAATCAAATCTCAGTTTTTAAAACTGAATTAAAACTTATTATAAATTTTATTTCATAAATTATAACTCATAGTTTTAAATTCAAATCAATGTTCTTTTATACTGTAAAAAGTTTAAAATCTAAATTTAACTTTCCAGATTTAAATTAAATTTGAACTTAGATTCTTCTACCTGAGCTTCATATTTCTGTTCCCAGATTTTAAACTTTGTTTTAAATTTTCCGTTGCATTTTAAAATTTTACTTCAAATTTAAAAACAGAAAAACAGTTTTCTGTCTTAGTTTAAAACATCTTAAATTTTGAATTCAAAAAATGTTTCAAAATCCAAGAATTAAATTATTGATTACATATTAAATTTCAGGTTTAAAATAATTTCAGATTGAACTTCATCTTTCAATTTTTAAACTTTACTTTTAAAATTTTAAAACAGAAAGACAGTTTCTGTTTTGGTTTAAACCCAAACTTGAGTTTAAAAGTATTTCAAATTTATTTCAAAGATCTAAAATTTAAACTTATTGAATTCAAATTCAATTCCAGGTTCAAACTTATCTTCAGATTTTTATTTGAAATTTACTCTTTACTTCAAATTTTGAAACTGTAACAGGTTTCTGGTTTTGCTTAAGACCAATTAAAATTCTCAAAATTTAAATTATTTCAAACCTAAGGTTTAAACTGATTGAATTCAAATTTAAATTCAGTTTTTAAATTTTAGGTTTAAATTTAAGTTTGCATCAAAACCTTTGTTTAAATTTTTAAAACTGGAAAAAGAAAAAAAAAAGAAAAAAAATAGGTTGTGTTTATTTGAGAAACCTGAAACAATACACAAACCCGAGCTCCTCCTATATTACTTTGAGTCACAAGTCCCCCTGCTTCGAGTTAAAAATAGATACCCCCGAGATAAACATGAGGAAGTCAAACCTGTAACCAAAAACATCACAAACATGCACAACTCCTCCATGTGCACTCACTCCCCAACTCCGGCCATCACTGGCCATCATCAATGGCCATCCCCCATCTACCAGTATCTCCACATCACCCTTCAACCCTCCGATTCTTCAAATTTCAAATCGAACTCGAATTCGAGTTAAACATCCAACCTGGAACTGCAGACAGCACAATCATCCCCAACCTGCCAACGGCGAGTCCTCCCATCTCCGGCCACTATCACCTTTGAAACTCCGTCAACAACTCCATTCATTCCTCATCTAACAATACCCTAAATATCTTAGAACTCGATCCATAGTTGAAGCCGCAGTACTCAAATTCTTAAACCCAGTAAAACTAGGGCTTAAAACTGCAAATTCCCAAATTACAACATCATCAAATAAAAGTAACCCAAATCCATAATTTTTCCATAACCTATGATAGCTCCACCCTCTCCGGAAACAATCTCAGCACTTCAAATCTCTGGTGGCAACAGAAATTCCCCTAAACTCAATTTACAATCAAAATAAAACTGCTCTTTAAATATATCATTAAAAATTGTAATTCTTGGTTTAGAATTCAGGATTTTGATTGATGTTTTAATACTTAACCCTGAAACATAGATTCATATAGCTTGAATTTTACGCTATACAAATTTGTTGCACTGATATTTTTATTTCGAGGTAATATAAAATCTTATTTAACTTCTATAAAAAATAAATTCAAAGTTTGTGATGAAACCAACAAGTATGCTTTGAATCTTAAGTTTTTAACAGAATCAAAATCAGGAGATTGAATTTATATTAAACCAAGAGACTAAAAAAGAAAAAGAAAACTAGAAGTAGAGAGGACCTACAGGTATCACAAGCATGTATGCAACAGACATAAGAAATTCCACAATATTCATACACAAACATGTTTATTTCAAACAACTAGCATGCACACATATAATCATACATATAAATATTCATTGCAAATTTCATAAAAAAAAAATACTCATTTCAGATAAAAGCATGCAGTCAACCTTTACTTATTTAAATTTAAAAAAAAGAGTTACTCACCTGAAATTAAAATGCAGACAGAGCCCAAATTCTTCTTTTAATTAAGCATGTAGAACATCTTTTTTTTTCTTCAACTTGCTTGAATGCTTGCAGAAAACTTGTTTTATGCAAAGGCAAATTTCCAGTTTTGAAGAAATGCATGCTCCTGCTTCCAAGAAGATGCAGGCCCTTGCATAAAATTGAAATGCAGGGTCTTCTTGTATCCAGATTTTTGAAGAAGAGAATGCAGATTTAATGATGAACAGGTTTTTAGAAGAATGAATGCAGGCCTTTTTGTTTTCAGATTGAAGAACAAAAATGCAGGTTTGTTTTGCAAATTTCTTCAGGTAGCTTGCTTTCATGGTTGCATGCAGGTAAGATATTTGATGACCAGATTGCTATGCATTCGATTTTGCATTTTGAGGAGTTTTTGTTTACTGATTTTCAATATAATGATGATTACTTTGGTGTGAAATGTTTCTTAGTTAAGAAATGAAACTGAGAAAAATCAGGAATGAAAGAATGTTATAAAAACTAAATTTATGATTTATTAAAAACAAAGAAAAACAAAAAAAATATAATTTGACATTTGTTAACTTATATCTTAAATTACTTACACATGTTAATTATGCTTACATTTGTCATCTTAAATTAATTAGTATTTATAATTAGAGTTAATAAAATATTAAGCTTAGTTAATTAGTTTATAAATACTTAGTTATACATAGATAAATAATTTTTAAAGAATAAAACAAAGTATTATTATAAATGAAAATAATATACAAATCAATTATTTGAAAAAAAATACTTTTAAACAATTAAAATAAATTTATAAAAGAGGTTGTAACTTAAATGAATACATGTTTCATATTTTAAATTGTATTTTAAATTTCATATTAAATTTACAAATCACATTTTATAAATCAATAACTTAAAAAGAATAACACAAACATTTTGTAACTTATTTTAATATTCAAACTTAAGTTAAAATGAATTTTAAACCAATAAAACATTTATCTCACATTTAAAATCATTTAGTTATTTTATTAAATATTTTTGAAAAGCTTAAATCCAAAAATAAATCACAATTTCCCAATTAAAATTATGCTATACTAATGTAATTAAAAACAACTTATCTATTTAAAATATATATAAATACATATACATTATTAAATAGAATATAGATTTATTAGTTTATTAAAAATAAATTCACCAATCAAATATTTAAATAAAGAAGATTATTAAACCAAATCAAATTTATCAACAATAATTATCTATTCAATTTAAATTTAAACACGGATTATTAAATTTATATTGTCCAAAATTCCGGGATATTACACTAGGAACCTGTGGATGCATAAAATCTTAGTATTTTAATAGCTTTAATAACTTTTAAACTTGAGTGGTAGAAATTTTATAAGGAATTGAATAATGCAGTCTTGATTTTAGTTATTCGTCTGTCTTCAATTGTTATGAAGCTAATGTAAAGCATTTAAGGTAGAGGAGACGGACTATAAAGTATAGAAATTTTAATGCCACTTAATGGTCCATAATAGTCTAGTTAATAAAACTATATGTAGTGTCCTGAAAACAACGACACTCATATTGGATCAATAAAGGTATGTACAATTCACCTTGTAGTAGCGAGATGGACTATAAAGTACACAAATTTTAATGCCACTTAATGGCCCATAATATTGTAGTTAATAAAAATATATGTAGTTTCTTGAGAAGACACTCATATTGGATCAACAAATGTACGTACAATTCACTTTGTAGGAGCTAATCAAATAAGTAAATAAACTAAAAACACACAAGTCTGTTGCTGACCTGAAATAAATTTTGGCAATGTTACTTCACTGCAGGTTGTAAGTATTGACTTATTTATGTTATATTGGTAGGTATTTTTCTTGAAATTAGAGCCACAAACAATTATACGAAAATAATAATTACACACACACCCCATCAAATTAGAGCCATAAAAACGAAACAAATTGAAAATTGCAAATACAGATTTCAACAGTATAAATTTTTTAATGCCACTCGATGGAACATAATACAGTAGCTACTGAAAGTATATGTAGTTTCCTGGAAACACCAACAAAATTTTCTCATGAATGTATATAGTACATACATAATACTTTAAAATAATCAATGTAAAATCAAATTCAGAAGTGATGAAAAAGAGAGGTTGAAGTTCGTGCACGGAATAAAAAAAATGTCAATGTCAAAGAAATGGAATACAACTTCTAGCTAAAACATAATAATAAAAGACTCGCAACCTAAGCTGGACACTATAGTACTATTTAAACACAAACTGTAAACAGTAAGTTGTTTTACAACATGGAACCAAACTAGCATTACAATAAAAAGACCCTATTACAACTGTATTTTTACAATTGTCACAATTTGTCAAATGTAATAGAGGTTTTTACAACTCTTTTTTACAGAAAATTGTAATAAACTTACTTTCAACAACTCTTCTTTTTTGTCAGTTGTAATAGATGTCTATTATAACCTTTCTTTTTTGTCAGTTGTAAAAGATGTCTATTTTTAACGACTCTTATTTTCTGCCAGTTGTAATAGATCCCTATCACAACAATTTTTGCTAGTTATAATTGATGCCTATTTTTTACAACTCTTCTTTTTTGTAAGTTGTATTAGATGCATATTACAACCTTTTTTGCTAGTTGTAATAGATTTATATTTTTAACAACTCTTTTTTTCAGTTGTAGTAGGCGTCTATTAAAACTTTTTGTTTACCAATTGTAATAATTAGCTAATAATTATAATTAAATATTAACACTTAATATTTATTAGAAAATTTAATAATAAATAATAATTACTATTATATAATAATAACTAATATAAAATATGAAGTAATCAAGGCTAATAATTAATAATTAATATTTGTTTTGGTATTTTTAGTACATTATGTGAGATCCTGAAAACACAGTAGTTGTACTGTAGCAATATGCTAAAACAGTCTTTTACTCTTTAATCCTTTTAGTGTACTGAGTAAATAAATTAATTTTGCCGGCGTTTCAGTATTGGTGATATAATAATCAATAATAATAATTAATATAATAATAGAATTAATAATAAACAATAAATACTATCAAATAACTATAAGTAATTTGAAATATGAAGTAATTATAACTAATAATTATATACTAACTATTTAATCGATAATCCGTAAATGATAATTACTATCGAATAATAGTAACTAATTAACAATAATAATTTTTTTGTAATAGGATTAATTAACTAAATAAAAATTAAATAGTAATAATAAAAGTTAAAAATGATTGTTAAATAATAATAATAATTAGTAGTCAAATTAAATAATTAAGAAGCAATATCTAATATTTACTAATTAATTTTTGATAATTAATAATTAATAATTATAATGTTTTTTTAGGAAGTTTTGGAGACTTGTTTTCAACCGCTCTTTTTTCACCAGTTGAAACAGAGACATACTAAACATCAGTATAACTAATATTTCATAATTAATATTTAATAATTAATTACTGATAATATTAGTTCGTAATAATAACCTTACAAATTGACAATTAACATGTAATAATTAACTATTAATAATTAATATTCAATTATAACAAGAAATAATAAGTTATAATTAATAACAATTAACAAGTAATATTTAATATTTCAATAAAAATTAATTTCAAGAAATTCATATTATATTTAATATAAATTTTCAACTTGTTGATATAACTTATAATATTCATTTATATAAATTTTGGTGAAATTTTGGTAAAGACCCATAAAAAGGGAAAGGAAGCCACAAAATGTTATAGCACAAACGCATGAAATATTAGGCGGAAAAAGTGAAAATTTGGCTCCAAAATCTTTCGCGTCTTATATTTCTGCTCTCTTATGCAGGTCGGCCTCCTCCCTAAATTCTTCCTAAATCAAAATCAATCCCAATATCTTCCACTCTCAAACAAAGTTCCTCTCAACAAAATCAAGAGCGACTACTGTCAAATATGGATCCATTGATTGTCGCGATGCTGATGACAATGGGGCCGATTCACGATTTGATTTGCGTCTGCCTGCTTTCGATTCCACTGATTGAAGCAGATGACCCCGCCGCGCCTTCTTTGTCTTCCCCGAAAAGAACTACGATTGATAAACTCAGGTTTAAATCATGTTTCATACTATTATCTGCTTTTTTATTTCCTTTTATTTCTTATTTTCATCTTTATTTTATTTTTTTTACTTGTAATCGCATCCGTTAGTATTTGGATTTCATTAAATTATAAAAGCGATTTTACTCTATCTTATTTGTAATTTCGTCCAAGAATTATTTCAACACTGTTTTGCAATCAATTTTCAAATAACCTAGTTTATGGATTTACTTGCAACAATTTGATTTTTTATTAGAATTATTTATTAAAGCACCACTTTGCACCAAAGATTCGAATAAATAGAGTTTAAACCAACATCGAAAGATTAGGGACAGGACCCAGATAATCTTACTGGAAATGAGCAGTTTAATTTATGTTGTTTGCTAGATGATCGTTTTATCAAATCCAATATTTATACAGTTAAGTGTGATTGTTTTCTTTGTAGAAGATTTTTACTGGAGTGATTTTATGTTGTTTGCTAGTTTATATATATACATGTAATGATTCAAAGTTTCCCTATTATATAATATAAAATGGCCAAGTTTCTCCTTTCATGTGCTATAATTTGGCTTCCTGCACTTTGTTGGATATTTGATTTTATGTGAAGGTCTGCAGCCTTGTTCTGAGAAGGAGAAGTATGTGTATAATTCATATATATAAATATCCGCTTCATAAAAGATGCATATTTTATATTCCTTGTTTTTATTATTGTTCCTATTTCAGTACATGACTTGTATTAATAAATATATACATTTTTGAGGTGTGAAGCCTTATGATATCGACATTTTTTATTACTAAAAACTATTGTAACATTATATTGGTTTAACTGTGCATATTTCATAATATCTTTAACGTTGTTGAGCATTTTCCTATATTTGTTATCATGCCTATTTTTGTTGCTTATTACTAAAATGACATTTGCTTTTGCATTGCGTCTATCATTATATATGCATGGTTGACCGTGTTCTTGCGTGAGTAAGCAAGTGTTGTGCTGACTTTTAAATGAGTATAAGGCTGTGCTTTGCCTTGATTCTTTATCCAATACGTATATATATCATGAGTTGTCACTTTACTCAATTCATGAATTGTGTGCATGAGCTTTTCATGAGTTATCACCTTATTTAATTGTGATTTGTATGCACTAAGCATTGATTTCCTTCTCAGAATAGCATATGAACTTTGTTGGAGGTTGTTTCCTTCTACATTTGTACACTTAATTTAAACACAGAAACATAGTACTTAAACAGAATCAATCAAAAATGTAAGAATTGATTTGGTTGGTGATCAAGTTAAACATTAGACAAACTGAGATGATATTACATTTCAGTGAAGGGCCAAAATATGAGAAGATTCTCATTTGTTACACTTTTTTTGGATAAAATATGTTTAATCATGTGTTAATGTTAACAATGCACAATATAATACCGGGTGGATCAGTATCTACAGGGGATTGAATGCTTTTAAACTTTAAAATTCCTATGAAGTGACATGTTTATAACTTTCTAATTATTTGATGTAGTTTATGTTTATAATCCAGGAGAAGCAAGGGGTGTAGCAATAGAACAAGAAGAAATAGAGGAAGTTCAAACTGACATTATTGTCATCGTCTTATCAAAATTTCCACTAAATTCTTTGATGAAGTTTAGCAATGTATGTAAGGACTGGCATGACATAATTAAAGAATCATTCTTTGCCAACCTCCATACCTCTAATTTTTTGTTGATGACTCTAATTTTTGAATGCCTGCAATTGTTTTACAGACAACAAATCTGGACAAATTGAGAATGCTTTGAATACTGATCGGAACATGTACAAATTGAGAATGTGGATCAGGATTTAATGCGATGTTAAATTGGTATGCAGTTTCAAAAGAGACCGGCTTAAGGTAATCTAGGGAATAAAATTCATGCTGCTTCAGTCAAGTCGAGTTTATCTGTTAAATTGGTATGCAGTTTTTCCCTTTCTCGATATTTATAATATTCGACTTTGATTCGAGTTTAATGATTTTTTGTCTTTGTTTGCTTGAACTCGAATGATTTATTTGTCGATGATGTTCATCGTTTATATAGAGTTCGAACCCCTATATTTTTGATTATCAGTAGTGATTTAACTTAGTTTATGTTGTCTCTTATATATACAAGTTAACATAAGAACTAAACTTAATTGGACGAGCACATATGGACTATCTTTAATATCAACTTATCGCAGAATCAATCTTTTTGTTATTTTGATGCTATACATCTTTAAACCCGACCAAATATAAAGTCGTGGCATTAAAATTTTCATTTAATAATATGTATCTAAGATTGAATTGAATGCTATGAACATCTCTTCATTCTATCATGCTGACACATAAGGAACTTATTCGTAATGGTCACTAATTATAATATTTACGATGCAAACTGTTCTCTCATGTCTTTTGGAAAATAAAATAGCTAAAGCCATATAATTTAGTCAAATTAACCATCTAATGTCAAATTATTAACTTATTTTCTCAAAAAATTCAGGCACACAATGGCTCACATGTCTTGTTGGTCTTTTTAAAGGAATTGAGATGATGATGGTAAGCAATTTAAACTTAAAAGTTTAAATCCACGATAAGTTTTTTATTGTTCATAATTAGGTTTAACAATAGTTAGCTTATATCATGAACATTCTGCTTCTCAACAGACATCAAAGCCAATTAAAGGAATCGAGGCTCAAAAACTCGATCTTGTTGATGCTGTTGTTTCACCTAATGTTTTGATCAGGACCGCTAAACAGTGGGCCCTAGATATTGCGGATTTTAGAAAATCGTGGGTCCGAAGTCTTTATAATACTGATAAAATAGAACCACTGGGAGAAGTCAAAGAAATTCTCAAGTTTGCAAGAGTGCAAGCTCAAAAGCAAGCTCCTCATCTTCAACACCCAATTGTATGTATTGGTGTCATTGAAGAAGGCATAGTTTCAGGTCCACGTGCTGGCCTTTGGAAGGTAATTTACTGTACATATAAAAGATAGGTAAACTATTCATGCTTCCCTTGGATTTTGGCGGAAAGCACCCAAACCCTTAAAATTAGTTTTGGAATTACCTGCTGGGATAAATATAATAATTTTACACCTGAATATATCTGGATTTGCTTATTATTTTCAAGACAAAGCTGCTGATTTCAGTTGTTGGACAAAGTTAAGTATTAGTACAGTAAGATATTTTTTGGATGCTTATATGTCAGACGCGTTTTGTAAAATTTTAAAGTGTATAGGGTTTGCCTCTTCTTTTGTTTTGATACTATTTTACCTTGTTTATTTTATCTGCTATTAAACCAGTCAAGTTCTAAAACTTTGTGTGCAACCGTTTTTCTAGGAAGTGACTGCATCATATGAACTTCAGTTCATAGAAACAAGTAAAGCCTTGACACACATCTTCTTCTCACAGCGTGCTACTTCAAAGGTAAATCATAGTCTGAGTAGTGTCTTTATACAAGGTTTAGATCTAGGAAATACGTATACATGTGTAGCGATGCTATCCCAAATTTTCTAGTACTAGTTGGTACTTAACGTAAACTGATCAAATATGTTTGTCCATTGGACTTGAGTTGCATGGGCATGCATTTAAGGGCTATTCGATGATAATTTACTACAAGTTCCTTAATGTTCCTTAATGCATTGCGTATGTTGTCATTACTTTGTGTATTCATATAATCTGGTGGCACAGTCATCTCAGTTTTATTGATATTGCTTTGTATTTATTTCCTTGTCGGATATCATCATGCAATCTTCATTGTGACTTTGCACTGAATCTTGAAGTCTACATGCATCTATGTTAAGTTGAGCCACTTGGTTGAACATGTGCACTTAGTTGGTTCATTGGTGTTTGATCATTCATGTTGTTCATGCTGTCTGGATTAGTGCAGTGTGCATTTTAGCTGGGCATATGTTTGTGAATCTTTGGGTTAGTTTGCGTATTTGAGTCATGTGCGTGTTGCCACCATTGTTGTATGTGTTTGGTTAAGTCTTCATTGAGTCTGACTTTGAGTATTCTGTTGCCAGTCTTGTGTTCTTCATGGTTCACCTAAATTTTGCTTCAGATCTGATTCGTTCGTCGACGCCGTTTTCCTGGATCTGGAGAAATTGTAGCCGAGGTTTGATGCAATCTCCCATATATCTATTGCATCATATGTCTGCACTATTGGACTCAACTGGATTCTTAAGCACTCAACTAGATTGCAGTCAACTGGATTCTTAAGCTATTCCATATAGGCCTACTTCATACGTCTATACTATTGGACAAGCGGTTGGGAAGATTGTTGCTCAGCATAGGGAATTTATCTCTTTTAATTAGTACGTATCTGCATTTATATTGATGTATGTTATGGATTTAGTTATATTTTATAATAAAATTATGAATTCAAAAATGGTGTAAAATTGAATTGTTTTAGCTTTTATTAAATGTGAATGGTTCATGTTGTTTCAAGTAAACGATTGTATTATTATTAGTGAAATATCGGTTTTAATTATAATATCGTGAAATTTATGGTTAATGGCAGTTGTCGGAAGATGAATTACAATTGCTGCTAGCAGTTGTAAAAAGTTTTATTGCAACTGTCAATAACAGTTGTAAATGAATCTATTACAACTGCCAAAAGCAGTTGCAAAAGTTATTGTTGCAACTGCTATTAGCAGTTGCAAAAGAGACCTATTACAACTGTCAATGCAATAGTTACGATAGATTTTACCACAACTTTCAAAAGCAGTTGTAAAAAGTTTTTTACAACTGCTCCTACAACTGTCGGCAACAGTTGTAAAAATATTCAACTCTATTACAACTCCGGATATTAAGACTCGCGGCCATCAGTTGTAATACACCTATTACAACTGTTTTTGGCAGTTGCGAAAAGGTATTTTTGTTGTAGTGTAGTAAAGAAAACATACAACTATCAAACTCAACATAACAATTACTTATCTGAAGAGGAGCCACGAACCATGAACTGCATAAAATCCATATCATTAAGGGTCGATGTAAAGTCTCTTGCAGAATAAGACACTTGAGCATAATGATTGATGATACAGATGTAGATAATAAAGAGGTCCACACCGCGAAAATGATAAATTTTGTTGGAAGAGTGTGGTTGTTGGGAGGATGATTGTTGTTGATTGGGCGGTTGATTTTGGGTTATTGGTGGGTGACTTGTGTCAAAGAGGCTCTTTTAGTGTAGATGATGGTCGTTCTGGTAGGGATTGAGGAATGGATGATAAATTTTGAGAAGATTAAATCATTTTTCGTAGCTCCTCTATCTCCTTTTTTGTCTCTCATTAAAACTTTGTTGTTTTTCATACATTTTTTTAGACTCAAACATTCAGATTGTAGTAAAGCATAAGCTCGACCTCTGCGCGATCTACGAGCCGTTAACGTCGATTGAGTTTCTTAACCTAAGGAACCATAGCTAGTGTTATAACTTATACATAACCGTAAATTCTACCGTCGATCTCAAATCCCCTTGCTGATACATAGCTTGCAGCCTTGGCTCTGGTGTCGCATCGTCGTTAGTATCAGCTTGTTTAGCTAACTTTTGTGATATGAGTGCCTACAAATATTGTACCAATAAAAAGATAATATTACTTTAATCATTCAGGGTTAATAATACTACAAAAAGATTAGTTAAATGGTATATCAATATGTCATTTCTAGTAATGATGCCAATACTATAGTCAAAGCCATCGTGAAGTAAGTACAAAAGATGAACGTGTGTATGAAGTGAAGTTTTAGTGGAGGTGATAGCAGAAAACACTAAGGGTTTCAATCTTGAAATTCCTGTACTTGGAACTTTCAAAGGAAAATGACTCATTCTTGTCCGTATAGAGCATTCTTGTTAGTATAGGTTGGAAAGATTACTAAATATATCGTGTAGCCATGTATAGGTTGTATGAAGTAAGAATTACAGAATGGAGATTGCCTATGATCTTTGCGACCATGGTTCTAAAACCTCTGTTGCTATAATTTAATATATTATAAAAAAATTATGTAATATGAAGTTAATAGTAAAATGCAGTTCCATGTGTTGACAAAGAAAATTGTATACCATGTCATGTTTTATATTGTTTCGGTGCCAACTTTGTTAAGTGACTTAAAAAAATAAGTTCATAATTAGGTAACTATTATAATACATGGTTGCTTCTAAGAAAAAACCACAGTGAAAACTGAAAATTATTTATAATCAATCATGTTAACTTAGAATATATGATAAACATCAATGAGTACCCATGATGATTCATCGTATAGTTTAAAAAAATTCAACATTATATTTGTTGTAAGGTTCAAAGTTCCAGTTTCCGTTCCGGTCATATGAAAAATTCAAAATTTCGGTTCCGCTTCGGGATTTCAGGAAATTCCGTTTTAAATTCGGTTTGTGAATTCCGGTACATTTTTGTTATAAATAGGCAATACTTATAGTCAATTACACTAAATTATTCAAGTGACATAGAAGTTGTAAAACATACAACATAAAAATTTAATACCAAAAGCTATTTCTCCGAGCTTCATATAAATTTTGTCCATCGATCTCTTCATCTTGTGTCGGGTTATAATATGCTGGAAAAGCATACTACTGTATCTGATCCGAACTTAAAAATGTCGTCATCGTATTATCAAAGGGCGAGGGTTCATCTTGGCTACTTGATGGCCCAGCAGCATACAGTTGATTTAACCCACAATACGAATAACTTCCGGTATAGTCAGATGTAGAATACCTAAAAATGGGGACATTGTTAGAAGTATATTTATCATCATAATCCCCTTGATCTTCATGTACAACGTTCAAATTTTTATCTCTTCGTCGACTATAGTCATCTGCTTCATAATTTTGGATATGTCTTTAAGACTTATCAAAAGTGGAACCAATGCCATGACCACTAGAACCACTACCGTTACCATCAGCATTACCTGAATCATCATTTGATGAACTATCATTTTCAGTATTTTTTGCAGATACATTATCATTGTCCGACCAAGGATTATCACTTGCATTATCAAGTAGTGGATTCTCAGCTTCTTTAGTCCATTCTGCAGGTGGATCCTCCTTATGAAAGATGTAATCTAAATCAATAAATTGGTCTGTTGTTTGTTGGCGTTTAGCAAGTCGTACTCTTAATCGCATGTTATAATGTATAAATGCCAATTTTTCTAAGTTTTCCATTTTTATTCTGTTTTTTAACTTCGTGTAAATCATTGCAAATGCTGTCCAATTTCTTTCACAATTTGAAGATGAAACTGTTTGGCTAAGAATACGCATAGCTATGCGTGTTAAATTTGGAGTAGCTTCCCTACCAATTATTGACCACCATATAGCTGAAAGACACGACTTAACTGCACGTTTCGCTTTTGCAGAACCAAATAAATCAAGTTTCATTCTATATTTTTCAACCTACGAATCATTCATAATAAACCAAGTTATTCTTTACGCTAAACATTAAGTTTAATAAATTTTTTATTACCTCTTTTGAAATTTTAATTTTCATAGCAATATCATTATGGTAAGCAACCAATCATGATTGTATATGAATCATGTTATTGATTGACAATTTAAAATTATCGATTTTACCTCGGTTTCTTTTGAAATATCTTCAAGAATCAAATCGATACAACGTGCTGCACATGGTGTCCAATATAGTTTTCTTCTTTTTTCCATCAGTAGTTGGCCAACAGCTTTGTAATTTTCTCCATTGTCAGTTACGATTTGCACAATTCTATATTCTCAAATAAAATTAACAACATTATCCATTAGACCACAGATATACTCAGCACTTAGAAATTTGTAGCATCTACAGATTTAAGAAAGACAGTTTCTTGGGTAGAAGACACAAGAAAATTTTATGATTTTTCTTCTATTTTGTGTGCTCCAACCGTCGCACATCAACGTACAACCATACTCATCCCAAAAGTTGGAGTAAGTGTCGATGTGTTGTTTGATTTCAGTGCACTCTAAATCTAAATATGTTTTTGATAATTCATGTGATGTTGGTCCTTTAATTCCAAGACTAGCTTCTTGAATGACCTCTATCATAGTTTCATAGCAAGGACTATTAGCAGCATTGTGTGGGATATGATTAAAGTAAAAAAAATTGATATTGCACGACCTATGTGTTTTTTGGCATCTTTAGTGCCTTTTATTGCAGTTCTAATAGAAGGTTGAGTTCTACCTCCTCGTTTTTGTACATATGGATCAATCCTTTCAGCTGCCCGTGTTGCTAAATCGTCATCTATTCTGATTGATTTTGAACGGTCATTACGCTTTAGTCCGCTAGATCGTATACCTGTTCCATTAGGTCCTCCATCTGAGTTCATATAACTTTCTTTACTTTCTTGCAAGACGCATCTTAGCTCTCTGTCATCTTCACCTCCATCACGGTCGGTATCTTCATTTTGTTGCTCGGGCATGCTCATTAGCTCTTCTTGCACATGTTGTTTTTCGAGCTTTCCATGATTTCGCTCACTTCTCTTTTTATTCATATGTTCTCGTATAAGTTTCCTGACTTCTCTAAGAGCAACCGGACACACTGCCACGTAGCCTGTTTGTTCTGCAAATGTTCTTTCATACGTGTTATACCACCACCAAAAATTATTTTATGACAATAATTACATTTGTTTTTTCTTTTTTCACCAATAACGGCCGTACAATAATTCTAAATGATATCATGATTTGTCATAATCAGCCACCTAAATAAGAAACAAAATAATTTAATGTTTAATTACTTAACGCTAATTCATTTTAATGCAAACTAAACAATATATTATTTGCATTATAGAACTTCTATTCATAGTTGTTCAGTTATTAAATTAAAGTATATATGCATATGCAGAATAAATGTCAACTTTCACAATTCAATATGACATAAATAATAAATATATAAGCATGAATTACTTGTTAAAATCTTAAAACTATACTATATGATGTTCTTTTGTAGATTTGGATCTGGGATTTGGTCATGTATATCAATAATGCAATTAAACCAGCCTATTAAAACAATTTGTTTTTAAACTCGAGTGTACATTTAAACATAAATCATTCACAACCAGCCATTATGTATCTCCCCTCTTCATACGCAAATCATATAGACGAAACAAGATCGAGCTCGAGCAAATCAAAATCGACGCAGTAAATCAAATTGGGTAGAAAAAAAATCTAGTCGTCGCTTTTTGTTGAAGAAGATCGAGCTCGAGCAAGGATCTCTGCTGCCGCTAAGAGGTGCTGCCGCAAACAGGTGTCGCCATTCCTTTCTGCCACGAGCTGAGGAGGTAAGTTTTACTGCGTATATTGATTGAATCGTCTGGTTTCATAGAGCATAAATTGATTCACATGAATTTGTAAATGGCAGATAAAGTTTTGATTCATGTGAATAAATTTTAGATTGAATTTGTCTCTGGTATTACAACATAAATTGATTCACATGAATAAAGTTTTGATTTTGTTGCTTTGTTTCACATGCGATTGTTCTCCTCTGCATTTTTTAAGACGAAACTGGTTTTATTTCATTGTTTCGGTCCGGTTCGCGTTGGAATCGGGCCGAGACGGCCGGAACTCCGGCGTGCCGGCCGGACTTTGATACTTTGGTATGTAGTATTATAAACTAAATGCACATAAGCTCTGTTTGCAACAAACTATGGTTGTTTTTAATATAAACAATGGTCAAAGATGCTACAGACGTTTTTATTAGCCTGCGTATCTATCTGAGGCAAATTTTTATTTCTATATTGAAATTTGTTTTGTGTCTACATCTGCATGGACTTGTTGGTTAGAGGCAGATTTAAAATCTGAAATGCCCATATGTGTTATTGGAGGCAGAACTTATTGGGACTATTGTTAATTTGCATCTCGCAATTTTTGAGGCACATAAAGAATAGATTTATCCCCCGGTAACAGCAGTAATAAGGCTCTAGTAAAGAGCCTTTATTATTTCTATTCTTGGTAGTGTCTTTACTCTCTCCCTCTATCCCTTTATTTTGCATAATGTTATCATAATAGATTAAAAGCTCCTCTACTGAAGTATATCTCTGATATCCACCCTAAGGTCGAAGATTTACTAAATTTACCATTGTTTGTTTGTGCAAGACCAAAATGTTACGTTATAAGCTTAACATGAGAAATCACAATATTATATTATATAGGTTTTCCTAGAAAGTTAGGGGCACACGCTGAACTTGAGAAATCATGTAAAACTATAAAATCATTTGAGAAAAGAAACCAAACGATCAATGCTAAGGTAGTTCCTTAGACCGCAGCTCCATTTCCAAGAGTCACAAGGTCAACAGTTTCTGTTGTATGAACACTGATAGTTGAAAAAAAACGGGTATACATAGTGGATTGTGTGGTCACTGATAAATATTTTGGTTGATTGACGACCACTATGACAGAAAGAGAACTCAATATGGTTTAGGCCTGAGTAATCCTCAAAGGTTTCTAATTACCGTGTAAAACTACAAGGTTGTTTGTGAGCCTTGAGGAAAAATCAATACAATGATTTAACACTTAACGAAATGTTTAGGTGTCTATAGAAACACGATATCACAATTCTGTTGCCAAAGTAGGTAAAAATAATAAGTGGAGATTTTTGAGGCTTGAGCACGAAACATGGAAAAGTCTTGGTATACGTATGAATAGTTGTTCATGTGGAATACAATTATATCTCATTATATTACCATTATGTTCTAACCCTTGTGATTCAAAGAAGGTTAATGTAACACCCCACCTTTATACCCATATCACACAAGAGTATTACTAAGTAACATTATCAAGTAATATGAAGAATGAGGTGATGTGGATGATACACGCGTTAATATTCCCTTAGATCGACACCAAGTACATTACATGATATAAAAACAACTCGCCTCATAGCAAATAGTCTTGGTACAAAATAATAAACACGTGTGTTTCCTGGTGATAGAAAAATACACAATAGATAAAATAAATCACAAAGCATACAGTGTCCTTAACGCAACGATAACATATAATAAAAATATACACGATTCCAAGTGGATCTATTAGTCAAATGCCCACTATCATCAAAAATATACATACACGTCCAATATATGTACATCTCTGCATCAACATGAACACTTGTAGCCATAAATATACAAAATGATACTCAACTCTGTAATGTTTACAACTATCATCCTCTATGCCCAGCAATCACAATCTAATTTTTTCGTCCCTAAACCTGAAAAGTCTCGGACTTACCCGAGTATTATATAAATAATAAACGGGTCAGACTATGTCCAAATTCAAAGATGAGTACATAAACATTATCTCAAGGAGTAACATATACACAACATAATAAAGAAATCCAACCAAAGGAATAATAAAACATATACAACACATCAAACATCATTACACACGTCATACATCAAAACATCCATAAGACATCGAACATCATCACAAACATTACACACCACACATCAAGCACCAATCACACACATCACACCACACATATCGAACATCCATCTCACATGTCTTATACGTTACACACCGCTCACGTTACACATCACCGCACACATTGCACACATCACTGCACACATTGCACACATCATGCATCACATACATCGTACACAACGCATACATCACACATCAATGAATATAACGCACATTAATTCATATTTATTCGACTGTATTTGAGTTATTCAATATATTCTTTGGTTTTATCTTCTTTATTGCTATATCTACTGCTACTTTTAATGTACCACCAGAAGCTGTGTCTACGCCTGAGTCTTGCTACTACTTAGACGCAATGGGAGACCCTATTTGTAAATTTTTATGAGCGTTTTCACCAGTCTTTAGCTACAAAATAAATGCACGTCGCTTTCCTTGCTTCCTCGTACCTCGCTTTCCATTTTCAACCACGTCATTTCTTCTATATTCATCATGTTGGCTCGTGCAGCAGAGGGTGACTATGTGACGAGAGGCCATGTCGCCACAACCATCGAAGAGTGACCACTTGGTCGGTCAAGCTATGATGGGGCTAGACATCACATTTACGTAAGCGACTTCACACACCTTGTTCCTCTCAAAAATGGAGATAATCATATTCCATCGTTAAAATAAAATAAAGGAATATTGTAATACACCTCACACGTGAAGTCAGATATCTAAGTAATATCGATTAATATTTGTGCATAATATAGAATAATTCACCGATATCCAAGTATTAAATACACGGTCTTCAATGAATTATCTGATTTTATGCTACTGTTGAGCAAATAAATATACTCCACACGGACATCCCATACCGTCCGATGAAATACAATTATATACATAACAACACTCTTAATTAATCAACGTTCTATAAATTTCTTCTTCGCTTATTAATTCACTCTTTCTTATTTTTACTTCAGTTCATTATTCTTTATTTTCATTACTTCATAGTTTAATACAACGAGCGAATTTAAGTTCATCTTATTCCTAGTATTTAATCAATAACCATCCATACACACATCAAAATATTATATAATTAGTAATAATAAGATGAAGGGTTTTCATTAAATGCATTTCACTTTAATTTTTTCTCCTCTTTTTATAAAAATGCTTCAATTTAATTTGACAACAAAGTATCGCTTTTATTTATTTCACTCTCTTTTAAAATATTGATTCTCTTATTAAATTTATAATTCCACATTTTAAACAATTTCTTTGGTTTCAGAAAAACCTTTTTTCGAATTCATCAATTACTTAAAACCTCTAAAATCCTTTCATTTTCACTGTATACTTCAATTATATTATGGAAATACCATAAAGAAATTTGGAATTCCAATTACTTTTAAACATCAATTAGAAACACATCATTTCCGATCCAAAAATATTTTCAAACCCAAATATATATAATTTCAAAACTATTATTTAAAATATTCATTTATATTTCAAACCCTATGAGTGATGTTTCTTTACGATAAATAAATAAATTGCATTCAACTTTCAATTACTTCGAAATATTATTTTACACACTTCACATCTATTAAATCCAGCTAAAATTAACTCATCACTTTCAAAAATACATTTAAGTAGTTTTAAGATCAACGGTGAATAAACAAAAATATAATTACTCAAAATTCACTTGTTTAGTAAAATCTCAAAATTCATTAATTTCCAAAATAATTTCCATTCACAAAATCTTCAAAATTATTCCACTTGTATATTTTTCCAAAATTGTCCTTATTTTAAATTTTCCGTTAATTACAACATCTTTAATATTAACCAAGGAATCATTTCAAAATTCAGCATCAATTCCAAAAAAATCTATTTATTTCATACCTTAATCTGTTGATTCGTTCATCCTATTTTCGATTAATTTCAAATGTCATTCGATTATTTGCAAACAATTATTCACCACTCAAACATCGCGAATCAACAATGAAACAATAATTATCGCAACAACAAGTAACTCATAGTTTGCAACACAATTCCAACAAATATAGAATATATCAATCATCAATAAACAATCAATTTCATACCAACAATTCATGTAACCAAGCAAATCAAGCAATACATGGGGGAAATTGATACGGTATTGATTGTGGTAACGGAAAATGCATAGAATTTATTAAAGAAGAAGATAGAAATGAGGAGGGAGAGGAGTAGAGAATTGCCAGAATAGAGAATTTGATTTTTCAATTGCCTGCAGTTTCCTTACATTTCCATCATTATATAGAGTTGGATACAAATTGTCATAACAAACTTTCAGCCAACTATCATTCCAGGCTGACAATCACTAAATTACGAAATGAAAAGAAAAGATGCTGATTCTAGAAGCAACTATTTCATAACTAAATTTGTTTGCTTGCGTGATGTGTCATAACAACTTGCACATCCATTTGTAGGTTATCATTCTAAACATCTAGCCGGTATTTTGCAGTATAATTTTGCTAGCATTAGCCCAATGGGTTTATGTAAGGCAGAGGCTAGTTTGTGCATATGTGTAGTCATATCATTGCCAACCCCTCGAAATCGACCTTGTCCTCAAGGTCAGAGTTGCTTTCTACGTTGACGTTACACCAGGATCAAAAACGTAAACCAGGCTATTAGCAGAATCAGTTGAGTGATAAACTACGTTGAAGAGCACAGGAGCCTTAATCTCTTGTAATACAAGCTCTACAGTTTCCAACTCAGGCTGCGGAGTGGTTTTGGGAAAGAACGAGAGGGGATGAGTTACTTGATAGGGAAGGGAGTTACTGTCGAAGGGGAATTTTTTGGTGATAGTGATGGGGACGACTTTGATTTTGGGAAAGAAAGGATTGATGTCGGTGGAGATGGGAATACGATTTTAGAGGGAATGGAGTAGTCGGGGATGCCGATGACGAACTCAGTATGGGTGTCAGAATGAGATTTAGATATTTTGGTGTAGTCGAACATCGATTTGGAGTTGGGAGCAAGGGAATCGAAGATTACCTTATTGTCGTGGAATTTGGTATTGCAGACGAAGCTGGATTTGTCGATAGTCTGGGAGGGGGTAGTGCCACGAGGGTGGTTCGGAGTAGGATAGGAGAGGATGATGGTTGTGCGGTGCTGGAGTTGATTTCAACTGATGTGGGGTTGTTGTCGGTTGGTTTCGGGTGTCCGGATTGAAGAGGGAGATAAGGAGTCAACACATGAGGTGCGGGGGAAAGGCGGGATGTCGTTGGAGAGGGTGAGAGAGTAGCCGCTATATGAGCGAGAGAAGAGTGAGGTGTAAAATGTAGGGGAAGAATTGTGTTAAGGGTTTGGAGGGCCTTTGAGGCAGCGAGCATGAGAGATGGAGGAAAACCGGAAGAAAATATGGGGCTGCTGTTGAGGATGGCTGTTTTGGAGGGAAGTTTGAGTAACGAATGGTGGATGAGACTCATGGAGGTGTGGTATTATTCCATCATTATATAGAGTTGGATACAAATTGTCATAACAAACTTTCAACCATCTGTCATTCCAGGCTGACAATTACTAAATTACGAAATGAAAAAAAAGATGCTGATTCTAGAAGCAACTATTTCATAACTAAATTTGTTTGCTTGCATGATGTGTCATAACAACTTGCACATCCGTTTGTAGGTTATTATTCTAAATATCTAGCAGGTATTTTGCAGTATAATTTTGCTAGCATTAGCCCAATGGGTTTATGTAAGGCAGAGGCTAGTTCGTGCATATGTGTAGTCATATCAGAAATACACATTAAATAATATGATAAAGACATAAATGTGAGTTTAGAAACTCACTAAAAATTCCAAGTGAGACATTTACTATGATTCTTCGACTCTTCCATTTCAGCCATCGTCATCGACCGAAAATTCCAACTACTTCCCCTAGCCCATCGCCTAGACCTAACTTCGATCGCAGCCCTACCCCAGCATCCCCCATCAACAGCTGCTCCTTCACTTCGCTATCCACATCCCAATACTTCATACCAGCCTCGGACAGTGCATACAACGACGCAGCGCCAACACCTCAGACCAGCCACCATACCCCTAACTCTATCACATACTCTCATTGTACACGTCATTGTGCCTCCAAATCACATTCGCTTGCCACCCCAATGTCGTGTGTGCTAGAATCGAGACATCGCTAAAATTGCCTATCACCACAGCATATCCTCCTTCATCGCGTTGTTTGCCATCGTCGATCTTAGGTCTCCCCCTCGCATCACCTAAACCAGGCATCGCGCTTTAAGCACAATTTGTTTTTTTAAATCTAGAATTCAGTGGGGCTTAGGGTTGAAAAATAAAATAAGGGAACACGAGTTTGGACTTGAATAGAGAAGTTGTGAGAGTTTTCTAGAAGCATGAAGAGAAAGGAAAATGGGCTTGGGCCTGTTTACTTTGGGATGAAATAATATTAGGCTTTGATTTAATTCACTTCATTTTTAAATAATTTCCTATGCATTTAAATTTAAATTCTTGAAATAAATTTCACTATTTGTATATGGGTATAGACAATCTTTCATTATTCTTCGTGATATTGACCACATTTCTTATCCCTATTTGCATTTCAGTGGGTTGGTCTGGTATGAGAAGTTATGGAAAAGAGTATATTACAATATCTCACATTCATGAAAGTCCATAACCAGATGAAAAGATTGAATTTTGGATAGCGGGAAAAGAACCTACTCGCCTTACGCAATGACAAGGATTTATTATCTAAGCTCACTGAACGCGAAGAAAGAGTCCTTTATTAAAGAGATCGGTCGCTCTCGCTTGAACTGAACGCTTTCCCTTAACTAGAAGTCTGAAATAAACATCTAATATAGATTGATTCACATCTCAATCTACAAATTATATTTCCGTAATTGAATAATTTTATTCAAATAAAATTTATTTATTTACATGGCGTAGAAAGCAGGGTTATTATAGTTAATTATGAATTCCATTAATGTTTATGAAAAATAATAGCGAGAAGAAAACTGATTTTGCTATGTAGTGTGGTCATACTTAATATTGTATTACATGGATGATAGCTAATATTATTCGCACCTGGCTTTATGTCTGACCCACTTTTCCTCTTTAAACTGTCAACTACTCATTTGAGTTGGTCGGTAGTAAGGGTTTCATTGGTCTCAATTCGGACACTAAAGCTTTTCAAAGATATTGCAAGTGGAAAGCTACCAGTTATTCTCTATGGTAATTTCTACTTCAACAACCATACTACACCTCTAGTACCCAACAAACTTGTAAAGTGTCAATAATGGTACCCGACTGAAGTACAACAGCAGCAGCTAAAGTAGTGAATATACATCGGGACCTATCGTATATCTTACTACATAAAGGTTACAATATAATAAATAACAAAAATATAAAATAGACGAGGAATATAGCATAACTAAAATGAACCATAGAAAACATCAGAGTAATAGGTTCACGATAGTTATACCACATAAATAGATTTTATACATCATCAAAACAAACTCAAATATTACCTTTAATAATAGTCAAGCACTGACAAAAACACTACGGTGCTGCACAGCAGAATAAGCACCATCCTCTTGAATAGCTCCATGCGCCAATCCTCCTACTCATCCATTGAATAGCTCCATGCACCAATCTCAGACCAAATATCTAGTCTAACGATTGAGTCCTAAGATAATAAGAAGAAAAATATAAAACCTCGAGTTAGAAAACAGCCTGGTATGACAGACCAATAATCTCAATATACTATGAAAGCTGATATAGTAAAGAGGAACACAAGGAATGGAGAATCACACCTGACAGTCTATGCATTCAATAGGTTAGCACAAAATGCAATATATGTTATGCTATCATTATATAGCTGTACTGTACTAAATACAATATAAGGTGTCAACGTATCTAACATAGTAATACCTACATAACATGACATCCATCCTAATCACATAAGAATCAAAGCACATGACAATTGCATACATAGAAATAAAATAATCACAATGACTATCGCTAAGGTCTCACATCACCACCATGATGCCTTCGGATATACGATAACTCGTACAACCATCAAGAAGGTTGGCTATGATGACCTACCTTTCCGACCCTTAAGAATGACACTTAACACATCCACGACATTCGTGTGTCGTTGCCCAAGCATTCAAAAGAAGAATTATCATGTGGTAAAATAAAAAGAATAGAACAGAAAATCTCACAACGAAACTGCCAAATAGAACATAATAGTAATATAATACATAAGGTTACTTCTAACATGGATTTATCAGAGTTACACAAAAGTACGAAAATAGATAAGGGAGTTATAACAACCTGCCTTTATATATGTTGAAAAAATACACCTACAAGAGCTGAAAATAGCGAAAATAGAGACTAAATAGCTAAAGGCCTCCTGCTCGGGCACCTTCTTCAAAAGAGCCCAAAAAGGACCTGTACTCTCGAACTATCCAAATATAAATGAGTACCTGAGAGTTTAGGAAAAACAAACAACTCGGGTCACATAATATGTCTAGTATGAGTAAAACTATGGACAATGAGTGTAATTAAACAACAACATGTGAAACCACACCGCCAAACACGGAACAGGTTTCCTCTCACAAGAACAACATTCAAATGTAAAGATTGTATACAAATAATTAAACATTACAAAGAGATCCAAACTCTTCCCAATGCAGTTAAGGAAGGAAAACAAATTCGAATGTTCGAATCAACAAGGAAAAGTAAATTTACCAACAATGACTAGGAGGGTGCACCTACCTTACCAAAAGTATACCTCTAGAATATATACTTGAGAAACACCAATGGCTCTTGGAAAACTCCAAGTGCGCACAGTCGAATCCAATCTAGAGTGGATGTAAAAAACCCTAATGGGAGAAACCCCAAATAACTTGGCCCTCACTTGCTCTTTGGATTTAGTCATTTTCGACAAAGGATAACAAATCTCAAATAAGTAACACAACGCCTTAGAATGACGAAAAATAAGGAAAGCCAAGGCAATTGATGGTCGACAAACCGACTATTGAAGATAACAAAATAATCATATATGGACAGTAAACCTCATACTCCTTCCACTACTAATCGATTTCAAATTTGTATTGTTTCTTGATTAAAATGAAGTCGGGCAAGTGAAAGTAGTGTTACCTCTAGGTATTGCCTTGACAATTTTAACTTTCGATAAAGTGACAAGTTTCTATACCTCAATTTTAGTGTCAAGTGTATGACTAAATTCTTTCCATATAAGTGATAACGTATATGGAAACTTCTTTTCTATAATCGAAATGAACTTTTACTTTTAAAACCAAATTCGTGCTTGGCTTTTAATTACAAGTTTTTAACTTTAAACGTCTTTGTAAAAATGGTTTACTAACTTTAAGTCACCATTATAAAAAGGATTTAGTGAAACAAAAATATTATTATTAAATTGACAAGTCACTTTTAACTGTCATTAATAAGGGTGATTAATTATCTTTAGACTTGGTTAATTAATTTGATTAATTAACTTTAAATACCTATAATTAAAAAGGGTTAATCACTTAAAAACATAATTAATTAAACTAATTAAAAACTCATTAATTGATCATTAATTAATTTGATTGATTAATTTTACAACATCATTTATTAATAAGGATTAGCTAATTTATAATATCATTAATGGAAAAGATAAATTAAATTTAAACTAATAAATTAACTTTAAAAGTAATTAATTAAAGATGATTAAGTAATTTTAAATGCCATTAATTAAAATGATTAATTAACTTTAATCGACCATTGTTAAATAATTAATCAACCTTAAATATCATCATTAGATAAAATAATTAATAAAGTTCTGTTGAATATGAAAGTATATGATTTTTGTTTGATGATATTAAACATATATATATATATATATTCATCTAAATGTATGTGTTAATGTACTATTTTATTTTCACAGATTAAATAAATATTTACATAATAAAATAAATAACACAGTTTAAATTCAAACAGATATTTTATTCAAACAAATATTTATTACAATTTTGAATAGTACAAATTCGAGCTCTCACTATATATATATACATACATATATATATATATATATATATATATATATATATATATAATTTTCAATTAAAATACAAATTTGTCTACATCGCATTTTTTACACACATTTGCACCTCACTACATTTCACTCGTTCACTCGTATTTTATCTTCAACTCTAGTCCAAATTAAATCCAGCATCTGAGGTATCTGCAAAAATAAACACTACCATAGTAAAATTGAAAAAGAAATACTTTTGCAATGTAAAATAAAATGTAATTTTGAAAATATTATTTGCCTCAGTTATTTGGGTTGTTCGTCATCATTTAAATTTGAATTCATCATATACGAACAGCTTGTGACATGCACAGTGTATCACTGTACATGCCACAAGGCCGTGCACACCAATATATACTTGATAAATCTACGTGGATAGGTGAGCACAGGTCAAACCCAAATGAAAAGTCGGGTTCAACTCAAGTGCAACAAAAATAAAGACACGATATCAGCACAAGGTCAAACCCGAGCTATTATCTGGATTCAACACAGGTGCAGTCCAAAAATACAAGCATAATATGTACAAAGTTAATGCAACAGTGGTGCACCATAAATTGACATAAGGCATTGCACACTGGAATATATAGTGCAACAAAGTTAAGATGCAACTCAACTCAACTCGAAGACTGGACACTACTCCCTACAGTCACAAGTGGAACGAAAACCAGACACGAGTTCAAATGCAATACAACATGAAGTCTAATTCAACTCAGACATATATAGTGCATAGCATATTCAAGTGCAGACTACACAAGTGGTGCACATGTCAACAATCAATGATGAAGCAATGCAATATGAACCAGACAGTACTCAAGTGAAGAATGAATGCAATAAGAACACAGTCTCGACCAAAATAGCACCAGACTCGACCAAAAGCACTTCTGGTAGCAGTAAACAAAAAGGCAGTGCAACAGGATAACTCGGCTAGCATGAACAAGATAACAGTGACTCATGGAAATGCAGTCACAAAAATGTACACAATTCAACATGTTTAGTTCACATGAGTCAATGCTACAGAGACTAGACCCTAATGAACAGGAACCTGACTCAAGGAAATGTATAATGCAAGTACGAACACAAATCCAATTGGAAAAAGTCAATTTTTTATACCAAAGTCAATTTTAAAAATGTCAGAGATTCAAATGTAATGGCGGTTTTGAACAAAGCATTAGGTAGCAGTTTCAAGTAATATCAACAGCAGTGTCAAAGCCGATATTGAACAAGCAATGCCAAAGTCAAACCAGCAAAATCGAAACTGTGGCGAGCAAGGCAATTCAAAGCCATGAGTATCAAGTAAAATAAAAAATATACGAAGTGACAAAGTCAAAAATCATCACCACCATCAAAACAAGATCGAATGGCCGAGTTAAATTAGAAGACAAATTCAAACGAACGAGAATATAGGAATTAGAATCCTATTTAACCCAAATCATCACTGGCCGTAAAAGGTTTTCGAGTCCAAGCAACAAAGAACGATCATTCAACTCGAATCAAAAAGGTCGAGCAGAATCAATATCGAAAAGGAAAAATTGCATACTACTTTGACAGTCGAACTTGACCAAGTTGAAGTAGTCGTGGACGAATCAATCGAAGAAAAAAATCGAAGCATCATCAATCAAATCGACAAAGTCGGTGCCTTCAATTTTCAGAACCCCTAGTTATCAGAGAAAGAGGAACGAACGATCAAAAGAAATCACCATTTTCTACAGAGCAAGTTGGGATGAACAAAATAAAAGGAGAAAGGGATTATTATCACTGTATTTTGTTTGGGCCGACAATTATTTATGGGCCTTTAAAAACTAGGGTTTCATTGTTTTATTGTGTTTAATTTGTATTTTTCTCTTTTAAACATTGTAATTTCTAGTCGTGCGACTAGGGGACGAGCTACGGTGATGTAGTTCGAGAATTCGCAACTCAGTGGCTGAGTTGTTGTAGGGTTTTGAGCGTAGAGTTAAGGCTAGTCGATAGCAGATGTCGTGAGTTTATGTGTGTAAGCGTCTGGCTGCTTAATTTCTATTAGAAACTTAGGGGCAGCACGTAGGCAGGGTTTTGCCGAAGCTGGGTAAATTCTGTGTTCTATTTCTGCATTTCTTATTCTGCTATTATCTATGCTGCTATAATAATGATATATCTGCGTTGAAATTATTTTATACAAACTTCTGCAATAATTTTTATAATTGATAGTATCACCCTGTTCACTTCCCCTCTAGGGTGAAATCGATCCTACGAGTGGTATCAAAGCTAGGAACAAAAGCCAATTTTGCTTTTAAAAAGTTTGATTTTTCAAAGACCAATTGTTTTTACAAATTTGAATTTTTAAAATGGCTACTTTTGCCGAGGGTCGTTCTAATACTATCCCTTCTATTTTTGATGGAACAGATTTTTTGAATTGGAAATTGAAAATTGAATTTTATTTAAAATCTGTTAATGTTAAATGTTGGGATATTATTGAACATGGGTGTGATATAACAGACGAAAAAATTATCTCGATCAACGCTCTTGCTATGCATATATTATATTCTCATATTAATCAAGATAATTTTAACTTTATTTCTCATTGTGAAAGTGCACAAGAAATCTAAAATACTTTTGATGCAATATATGGTGCAAAAGTCAACAAAAATGAGATATCCTCCTCAATCGACACAGAAACATGCTTAACAGGATTGACAATAAGCAGCAGTGGTGATGATGATGATGATGGAGAAGCTGAGCTGGCACTATTAATGAAGAAATTCAAAACGTGGAATCACAAATACGGAAATCCAGCTCTAAATCAGAAATTAAAAAGCAGAATAGCCAAAGCACTAGACAATGCAGAAGAACATGAGATCATCTGTCACAAGTGCAACAAACCCGGACATATCAAGCCAAATTGTCCTCTAATTCAACACGGTCAAGAAAAGAATTCAAAAAGGAAAAGTTTTGCAGCCACGTGGAATAAAAGTGATGATGATTATAAAAGCACTAGCAGTGAGAGTGAAAAAGTAGATCTATGCCTTCGAGGTGATATAAATGATAGCGACGATGACGAGCCAAGCGAGGTATCAAAACTTTCTCACTCGGAACTACTTATATATTTCAACGAAGTAAATGGTTGTTTTAAATGACTTAGGGAGAAATATGCTAAAATTGAATCGCAAAGAGATAGTTTGATAGAATCAAATAAACATCTTAATCAATTGGTTAAAAACTATCAAACTAAGAGCCCTAAGTGTGAAAAGTGTCCAACATTCGAAGAAGAGATTAAAAAATCAGGAACTAAAATTAAATCACTTGAAAATGAAATTCTGATTTTGAAAGAAAGTGAAAATACAAGGAGAGAAAATTTCATTAAAAAGTGCACACAATTATTAAATGAAAATGAATCTCTCAAAACACAAGTCCAACAAATGTCAACGGCTTTAGAATTTTTTTCCAAAAGGAAAGATCGTTGAATATGCTATTAGGGAAACAAACTGTTAATACAGTTAGACAATGACTTAGGTATAATCATTCTGAATATGTTAGAAGCAAAATTAATCAAGTTAAATCCCAATGTACTATTTGTAGAAAAATTGGACACAATCAAAATAATTCCTGGTATAGACCTAAACACGTGAAAACCATTCCAATTTAGGTTCCAAAAGGCACAGATATAAAGTCTTTGAAAGTCAAACAAATCTGGGTGCCAAAAGGAACATATATAAATAGTTTTGGGTCTCCATAAACTTATTTTTTAAAATTATTTGCCACTAACAACGATGGACCTATAAAAACAAATAGGTCACAAAAATCTTTTATCGTGTAGGTGTAGTTGCAGACTAAGGAATAGCAACAGTGTTATCTGGTTCTGGTTGTTCCAGAAACACAATGGCCGACAAAGAAAAGTTCCTTAGCCTAGTATAAAGGTGACTGAATCACAATGGATAACTACGAAAATTATCGTAAAGGTAAAAGAGGCAACGATATATTTATTTTTGAACAATATATGTGAAAATCTGCACCATAATTTGATTTAATTCAGCCAGTTATTGATAAAGAAATGAATGCTAATTTTGATTCTGACTTTTTCAAAATTCTTGGCCAAATTATTCTTTTATGTCGAGAACACTTTAAAATATCTCTAAAGTCTTTGAACTACTTCATATAGATTTGATTGATAATAATACATTTGGCTGACTCTAGATTCATGGTTTTTTTTACACGGTTTCAATTCAAATTCAAATTCAAGAGAATTTCATTTAAAAGCTAAAAAATGATTTTAAGTAATTTGTCGCAACTTCATGATCTGGTCCATAACCAATGATAATCTTTAGTGAAAGAAAATTCAGATGCAGATTACACTGGTAATTTAGTTGATAGAAAAATTACTTGTGAAACATGATTTATGTTGAGACATTCAGTAGCTGCATCGTTTTTCAAAGAAAATATCTGCATACTTTTCATTTCAAATAATTTTCAAATAGTAGAAAATTTTCTTATAAAAGCCCTTCTAGAAAATCATTTTTGACCTTGTTTCAGATTAGTCATTTTTAGAAAATTTGATAATTATTTTTGAATATGATTTTAAATGACTATATTAACTAGTCTGACTCCCTACTAATTATCGAAAAGACAAATAGTGATTGGAAAAGCGACGAGTGTTGATATTAATCATATATTATAACTTGAGACAGTATATTTAGTAAATTTCTTTAGAAATTTGAATAGGGTTATAAAAACTTTTTGTTGGTCAAAATTCTATGACCATCTCTATTTCTATCATATTTCTAACGACAACCACTCATCAAAATCAATATAGTTTGTCAATATGTGGTAATTTAAACAGGAAATCATTTGTTTTTCATTTTATATTTTTTTAAAAAGATCCAAAGTATTCACTCTCATTTAAAAGTCCTCACGTTTATGCATGCGTGAATTACTTGGAATTTTTGATTATGTGCTTCCATGCTCATTTAAAAGTCCTCACTGTTATGCATGTATGGAACGCATATTAAAATTGATTAATTAAATAGACAAGTAGATTCTAATCCCATTTAAAAGTCCTCACGGTTATGCGTGGTTAGAAAATACTTGAATTCATTTTTTAAAAAGAAAAAATTAGAATACTACTAATCTCATTTAAACGTCCTAACGGTTATGCATGGTTAGTAGATATTCAAATTCCTGATATATATATATACCACAAATAGACACAACTATATGGTTTTATATGATGTCATCATCCCTATCATTCTAAAGTAGAATATGCGTCAATCAAGTATTTATGATTTTGTTTGATTTTTTATTGAAATTTAGTATTTCTACTCGATTGAGTATTAATGTTATATTAATGTCTATCACTTTATCTCTATTTTTCTAACACTATTGTTCTTTCGCTGATAACAAAGGGGAGAAAAGTTAATATTTTGGAAAATAAAGGTCAAATATTTTCTATATGCATCTAGGCTCATTTGCATATTTTTATTTATTTACATGCATATATGAAGGGGGAGTTTTGTGTAGAGAGGAAGCATTCAAATAGGGGTAGAAGATTGAATAATCAACTACATTTAATAATTTCAAAACCTTAAATATATGTTTGTTATCATCAAAATGGGGAGATTGTTGAATATGCAAATATATGATTTTTGTTTGATGATAATAAACATGTACATATATATTCATTGTTGATGTACTATTTTATTTTCACAGATTAAATAAATATTTGCTGAATAAAATAGATAACACAGTTTAAATTCAAACAGATATTTTATTCAAACAAATATTTATTACAATTTTGAACAGTACAAATTCAAGCTCCCACTATATATATACGATTTTCAATTAAAATACAAATTTGTCTACATCGCATTTTTTACATACATTTTCACCTCACTACATTTCACTCGTTCACTCGTATCTTCTCTTCAACTCTAGTCCCGATTGAATCCAGCATCTGAGATATCAGCAAAAATAAACACTAACGTAGTAAAATTGAAAAAGAAATATTTTTACAGTGCAAAATAAAATGTAATTTTAAAAATATTATTTGCCTAATTTATTTGGATTGTTCGTCATCATTTAAATTTGAATTCATCATACACGAGCAGCTTGTGACATGCGAAGTATATCACTGTACGTGCCACAAGGCCATGCACACCAATATACACTTGATAAATCTGCAGGGACAGGTGAGCATAGGCCAAACCCAAATGAAAAGCCGGGTTCAACTCAAGTGCAATAAAAATAAAGTCACGAATTCAGCACAAGGTCAAACCCGAGCTATTAGCTGGATTCAACACAGGTGCAGTCCAAAAATACAAGCACAATATGTACAAAGTCAATGCAACAGTGGTGCACCATAAATTGACACAAGGCATGGCACACTGGAATATGTAGTGCAACAAAGTTATGATGCAACTCAACTCCATGCAAAGACTGGACACTACTCACTACAGTCACCAATGGAACGGAAACCAGACATGAGTTCAAATGCAATACAATATGAAGTCTAATTCAACTCAGACATATACAGTGTGTAGCATATTCAAGTGCAGACTACATAAGTGGTGCACATGTCAACAATCAACGATGAAGCAATGCAATATGAACCAGACAGTAATCAAGTGAAGAATGAATGCAACAAGAACAAGATCTTGACCAAAACAACACCAGACTCAACCAAAACCACTTCTAGTAGCAGTAAACAAAAAGGCAGTGCAACAGGACAACGCAGCTAGCATGAACAAGACAACAGTGACTCATGGAATTACAGGCACAAAAATGTACAATTCAACATGCTTAGTTCACATGAGTCGATGCTATAGAGACCAGCCCAAATGAACAGGAACCTGACTAGAGGAAATGTACAATGCAAGTACGAACACAAATCCAAGTGGAACAAGTCAAAGACAATTTTTTATACCAAAGTCAATTTTAAAAATGTCAGAGATTCAAAAGTAACAGTGGTTTTGAACAAAGCATTAGGTAGTAGTTTCAAATAATGTCAACAGTAGTGTCAAAGCCCATATTGAACAAGTCAGTGCTAAAGTCGAACCAGCAAAATCAAAACCGTGGTGAGAAAGGCAATTCAAAGTCGTGAGTATCAAGTAAAATAAAAAATATACAAAGTGACAAAGTCAGAAATCATCACCAGCATGTAAACAAGATCGAATGGTCGAGTTAAATTAGAAGACAAATTCAAACAAACGAGAATATAGGAATTAGAATCCTATTTAACTCAAATCATCACTGGCCATAAAAGGCATTCGAGTTCAAGCAATAAAGAACGAACATTCAACTGGAATCAAAAAGGTCGAGCAGAATCAATATCGAAAAAGGAAAAATTGCATACCATTTCGACAGCCGAACTCAACCAAATTGAAGTAGTCGTGGATGAATCAATGGAAGAAAATAAATCGAAGCATCATCAATCAAATCGACAAAGCTGGCACCTTCAATTTTCAAAAGCCCTAGTTATCAGAGAAAGAGGAACAAATGATCAAAAGAAATCGCCATTTTCTACAGAGTAAGTTGGGCCGAACAAAATAAAAGGAGAAAGGGAATTATTATCACTGTATTTTGTTGGGGTCGGCAATTATTTATGTGCCTTTAAAATTTAGGGTTTCATTGTTTTATTGTGTTTAATTTGTATTTTTATCTTTTAAACATTGTAATTTCTAGTCGTGTGACTAAAGGATGAGTTACGGTGGTGTAGTTTGAGAATTTGCAACTCAGTGGCTGAGTTGTGGCAAGGTTTTGAGCATAAAGTTAAGGCTAGTCGACACCGGATGTCGCGAGTTTACGTGTGTAAGCGTCTGACTGCTTAATTTCTAGTAGAAACCTTGGGGGCAGCACGAGGCAAGTTTTGCCGAAGCTGGATAAATTATGTGTTGTTCTATTTCTGCATTTATTATTCTGCTATTGTTTGTGCTGCTATAATTCTGATATATCTGCATTGAAATTATTTTATACAAACTTCCACAATAATTTTTATAATACATAGTATCACTCTATTCATCCCTCCTCTAGGGTGAAATCGATCCTACAAGTTCAATTTCATTAACAAAGAAATTAATTAACTCTAAACAAATTATTATTAAGTTAATTAATTAACCTTAATCCTTTTAATTAAAATAATTAATTAAATTTAAAATCATATTAAATTAGTAAATTAATTTTAAATCTATCCTTATCAAAAACTTAATTAACTTTGTAAAGTAAAGCCCAAGCTCGAAAGTAAATCAAAAGATGTCAAAGAGATGGTATTTTCCGAAAGTGTTGATATAGCGATAGTTGCTATAAGGACACTTTGCGAACTATTTTCACAATATATTGGTTTTCATCCTAGCATCACATTACATAACATAAGTAAAGCATACATATACAAGGTCCATAACAAATCACACAACATGTGGAGAGCATCACTTATAATATATTTAACTTTTTCTACTAACTTTTCATATTGCTTACTAACTACCAAGATGTCATCTTTTCAAAGCATAAACCAAACCAACAACTATTACATTACCATACATATACAACAAGCATTTAAAAGCTACTAAGATGACTGATATTAAAGTTAAAATATTTTGGTTTTAAAAGGTGAGATTTTATTCAAGTTTGGAAATTCAACTCTAACTTCCACTAGAACTTGAACATGATCGAGATCTTTGCTTCCAACTTGGAAAAATGATATTTTGGCGGGCTTAAGTAGGCAATATGTTTCGTCCTAGGGCTTAGCGTGGCTTGGTTAGATGAATATGGTTGTGTATAGGATTGTTTTGTAGAGGAGGAGTTGTATAAGTTGATAGAATGCTTTTTAAACAAGTCTAAAGTGTTTCTAAAAGTGAATGAACTAAATTTTTTGAGCTTTATAAATATTTGAAAGCCATGTAAGTTTTCTCAAGAGCTAAGAGAGGTTTTAGGAAGTAGAAATGAAATTTGAAAATGAGGAAAATGGTAGAAATTGAGTTTATATACTAGTGCAAAAGTTAAATTACCTAAATAGTCTAAGGGTACATACCATCCACTAAATTTTTGCCACATCATTTTTCTTATCTCCCCCCTCTCTCCCACATTTTCCTTGTCCCCCGCTCTCTTATGATGAGCCAACATATATTAATAACATAGTGTATTTATTTTTTGAGAGAAATGTCATTTTTTGATAATACTCCTTTTTACTTTTTAAACTTACTTATTTTTCATAAAATATCATTTCATATTCTAATAAATTAAAGTATAAATTCTAAAAGTATTCTGACTTGTGTATAAATTTGTATATAAGTTAGAAAAATATGCACAACATTTTCTAACAAATTTTCAACACCAAAAAGTCGAAAATTGGGAAAACAATTTCCCGCCACATTTTCCATTTTTTTGACTGGTTATTTTGTAAATAAATTTTGAAAAATATTTCACCATCATTACTTATTATTAAAAATATTTTTATTTTGATTATAAAATTTACTATTTTGAATATTTAAAATTAAATATATATCCACAGTTTATAGTAGTGAAATTCCATGCCGCTACATTAATGACACATTACGTAATAATTCGATTTGGTGCTCGATCACAAACCAAGACTAACTACTACACTCATATGAGTAGCCCAGACCATCATCGAAGTCTAGGATACATATGTGAGCGTCCCCATAAGCCCCTGCCCAATGAAACCCACATCACATCTAGAATTATCAATGTTCCCTTTGACACATGACTCAATGGTAGAACATACTACATTATAATCCGTTACTTCTTATCGTCGAATGTACCATCTTGGTCCATCACTAAGTCCTATGAACACTTCCCACTTGAATTACTCCACTCTAGTGACTCACACAGTTAATTTGTAGAAGCTTAGAACATCATACATTGCTTATAGGATTTCCCTTCACCTGGCCTGAAGTAAGCTATCACTTTGTCCATACCTAGCCCAAAGTTCCCAAAGTCAACCTAGTGGAATCCACATTCTAATTACCAAGCAACACATCGACATTCCCATAAACATAACTTGACATCCTCTAGTCCAAATCACATGCAACCAATTACATTACCTCCACACATCACTATGAACCCCCATATCGATCGCTACACCTATAATAGCCCATAAAATAAATAATATATGACGACCCACCTCCTTGATCCTCAGAAACTGACACTAATACATCCTCGGTACGTGTCATAAATCCTAGTGCTGGGGAGGTAGATTATCATACGGTAAAAGAAAATAAAGGTAGAAGATAAACAAAATAGAACCTCACATTGTATTTAACAACTTATAATTGTACATATAGATAGTACATACAATCACTCACAAAATGAGATATCTGGGTCTTAACAGGTACTAACCCAACCAAGGATAGTTACAATTGCCTATCCCTATAGGTGCTGGTAGATTCTTATAGATAATACACCTGATAGATAACTATCAACATAGGACCCTCCAGCTTGATGCTCCATCATAAATGCTCTAAGTTACCTAACTACGTAGCTACCCAAAAAAATATGGCACCCAGAGTTTAAGGGAAAAAGAAAGTAAACCCCGGATCAGTCATGTGACTGGTGTAAGAAGTTTAAAGCAAGGATATTTGAAAACAAAGGATATCTAATAAGACTACGCCACATACAAACATGGAACATTTTTTTTATGAAAACCAAAATTTTTAGTACACAAAATCCGATAAAATTATTTTTAATGACATTTTTTAAAAACAAATTTCAGGTAAATATACATAATTTTAACCGAAATTGTCACATTATTAAATTCTAGCATACTAGGCTCAACAATCAAGTATGAAGGCACTTACTAGCGAATGGATTCTATAAAATGACAAAGTAAAAGACTACCTTTCGGTAGTACATATCTGGAAAAATGCATTGAGGCACCAACAGATGGTCCTCTATGAACATAGAACCAACCTACCTTTACCGTAGATAGCACCAAATATGACATCACCCAGGTCATTCCCGACCTATCCGGGATCCCAAAGCATACAAAACATACCCGAAATATAGAGGGTAATCTAGAAAGGTGATGACCATATCCTAATGGGTGCGACCTATAGTCCTACGGCATTAACCCTGTTATTGTCATTCCCGGGTGATGAGACTCGAGTAACGATTACCTTTCACATAGCACATTCCACTTTGAATGCCACATTGCCAATTCCATCACATGCTATTGATTTCCATAAATGTACAACCTCTGAACTCGTACGTCCCAGAGAAGGGCGTTAAGTATATGAGAGTTGCCTCTTGCACCACCAAATAGATGTACATTTGTAAAATCAATGTACGTGCGTTTTAGAAATGCAATGTCATGCAAAGTCAACATCGTCCATACAAGTTGTCCTTTAATAGGACAAACCAAAGGAACTCTCCTGCTACATCCTGTCAGGAATTACTCAAAGAATTAATAGCGAGCAGCCCTTGCATTGAAGATCAAATGAAGATACTATTGCCACATATATATGATACAAGAAATTCCCCCTTGAGGGTCAGTGATTAGAAGCCCTTAATTATACTTATTATCAAATGAATAAAGATCGGTTGGTCACGCAAGGTTATTGTCAAAAAGAAAGAATAGACTTTGCTGAAACTTTTGCACCCATAGCAAGATATAAGCCACTAGAATTTTGCTTTCTTTCGTAAACCACAACACGTTCAAAGTATTACAAATGGATGTCAAAAATGCCTTTTTAAATGGTTTTGTTAAAGATGATGTTTATGTTGAACAACCTCCGCTTTTTGAAGAAGAAAATTTTCCAAATCATGTTTACAAATTAAAGAAAGTTTTATATGGTCTAAAACAAGCTCCTAGAGCCTGGTATGATAGACTAAGATCCTACTTACTACAATCAAAATTTAAAATTGGTAGAGTAGATAATACTCATTTTATTAAAAGAAACAAAAATGATATCCAATTAGTACAGTTTTTCATAGATGATATCCTTTTTGGATCAATAAACAATGAAATGAACAAAGAGCTTTCTAAATAAAGACAAAAGAGTTTGAGATGAGTTATATGGATGAACTTACTTTCTTTTTAGGATTGCAAATAAAACAATTAGATAATGGTATTTTCATTAGTCAAGAAAAGTATGCTAGGGATCTAGTTAGTAAGTTTGGAATGACCACTGCGAGTGGAAAACCCACTCCTATGGCAACAATGAAGTCTTGAATAAAGAAGACGTGTCAAAAGATGTTGATAAAAACCTATACAGAGGAATGATTAAATCGCTACTTTATACAACTACGAGTAGGCCTGATATCATGCATAGTGTCTGTCTCTTTGCAAGATACCAATCTTAACCCAAAGAAACCCATTTAAAATTTGTTAAATGTATCCTAAGATATGTTAAACACACTTTAGACTATGGCCTATTTGACCCTAAAATTGATCATTTGATTTAATATCGTATTGTGATGCTGATTATGCTGGTTGAAAATCAGACCGAAAAAGTACAAGTGAAACTTGTTACTTTTTAGGACATTCTCTGGTTTTCTAATTTAGTAAAAAGCAATATACTGTCTCATTATCAACAACTGATGCAGAATATATCTCTACTGCTTTAGCTTGTTCTCTAGTTATCTATATGCAATAGACACGGAAGGATTTTGGATTAAATATTTCAAAACCACCAATTTATCGTGACAATACAAGTGCAATAATTTTTTTCGAAAATCCTTCTCATCATACCAGGACCAAACATATTAATATCATACATCATTTTCTCAAAGATAATATAAGTAAAGAGATTATTTTTCTTGAATTTATCAACACGAGAATCAAATAGCTGATATTCTGATCAAACCCTTGAGTCAATCAATCTTTACTAAATTAAGAAGAGAATTAGGTATTTATTCTAAAACTGAGAAATAGAATATAGATATAGTAACATATATATTTAAATGGTTTCTGGCGATTCGCGTTTGTTTGTTTGTTTGTGTAAAATCCTTCTAATGGTTTCTGGCGATTCGCGTTTGTTTGTAGTCTCTGCTCTCTACCTCGCCGTGACTTTCCTCTTCTAATCGCGTCTTTTCTTCCATGTCCCCCTCTCCGCCTCGTCCCTCTCCTCCCCCCATTTCCTCTCCCTCTTCGACTAGGTCTGGACGCCCCTTCAAAACCAAGTCCGCTACCATGCCAATAATTCATTCCCACTCCGACTTTCCTCCGCTTCGCGCTTCCAAATCAACTGCTGCGTCGTATGGAATTATTGGGGTTGTGGCATCTGACTTTGATCGTTCTCGCGTTGTGTCGCCTCTTCCTGGTACCAAATCGAGTTTGCCTGTGAACGGCTCCGGAATGTCAGATTTGTTGATTAAATGTGGTGGTTTCTGTTCGTCTGCAATTAACTATGAGTGTGGTGTTGGTGGCACGAGTGGTTGTAACGTGGGGTTGGGCGAAGCTACTTTCTCTGAACATTGCACGTCACCTATATGTTCAAATGACACAGGGGATTTTGGTCCTATTATTTATGATGTTAGTTTGAAAGCGACTAAGGTTGTTGTTCAGCCTGTTAAGCATCTTGAAGTGGGTAGTGTTGTGGGCAAGACTACTGTGTTTGTTGAGTGTGATACTAGTGTAGTCGTTGGTAAGCAAGACCTTGTCCAGGGGTGTACTTCTGCCGGTCTCCCTAGTTGTGTACATAGCACATCAGATGTTTGTGTAATTTCCCCAAAGAAATCTGTTCCTAATGACACTGTTAAATGCTCTGATACTACTATGCACACTCCTGGTATTGCCCCCAGTATTGTTGATAACCGTGTAACTGATGGATCGATGAACTCCTCAAAATTGTGGTCTTCTCTTTTCACATCCTTGCCCCGTAATGCGGGTGCATACATCCCAATTGATTTTGATTTGGTTGAGGAAAATGGAGTGATGATTCCTCCCCCGAGTGTAATGCAAGCCGGTGAGGATTTTTGGTCAGACTATTTGGTTGGTTTTTTCTTGGATCCGCTTCACCGTCTTTCGTATGTGTCTATGTTGCTTCGAAGGGTTTGGAAGCTTCGTGGAAATTTGCATGTGAAGCTGATTGATACGATGTACTACCTGAAGTTTTCCTCTTCTGAGGATCGTCGGCTTGTTTTGGATGCGGAGCCATCTTTTGTTGATGGAAGGCCTTTTATTGTTACCCCATGGTCTCCTACCGTGGCATGTGCTCGTGAGAAAGTATTCTCTATCCCTATTTGGGTATATTTTTCTTAGATTCCCTCTGTTCTACAGCCTCTTATTAGATTGAACTGGTTAGCTTGTAATGTAGGTAAGCTGAAATGTTTTGACTCCAATACTGTGGCGCGTGATAAGTTGATGTTTGCGAAGGCTCTCATTGAAATTTCCCCAACTAAGCCTCTCCCTTCTTCTATTTCTGTTCAGCTTGCTGTCGGCCATGTGGTAGAAGTCAGAGTTTGCTATGGTTGGGTTCCGGATATTTGTACCGCTTGTCACTCTTTTGGACACCTGTCTATCGACTTCCATCACTCTAAAGCATCTACGGCTGCTCCGAAGTCACCCTTGCCGCGCCCCCATCGTAGGATCTGGGTCCCCAAGGCTTCTGCCCCTACCTCTATCTCATATCCTGCTCCTGCGGCTTCGATGCCTGTTCTGAGTGTTCCTCCATTGCCTCTAGTTATGCCTGTTTCACCTCCTGGTTCTGAGGTTTCGAGTGTTGCTCCTGCCACCCCTTTAGTTGCTCCAGTCCCTTCCTTGCTGCTGCCTCCTGTAGCTTGGGATGAGCCCGAAGGGTGTTGGATTGATCCCATTTCTGATATGAGGTATAACCCGGTAAATGAATCTTTCTTCCGGTTTGTTTCTGACGATCATCTTGACCTTAGGTGCCTACGCTACAAACTATCTGGTGACTCTCTAGTTCTTGATTTGGACGGTATGGATGCGAGTTCTAATTCTGACATGCTTGATGATCCATCCTGGGATCGATCTTTTATCTACTGTGCTGAGGTTGTGGATTATGACCCTTGTCTTGCTCTACGGTTTCGCCCCTTTGCTGGTCTCTCTGGGACTGTTCCATTGTGCACTTCCTTGGTGACTGGGGTTGTTGGTCATTCTCCCTCCTCGGAGGAGTGCTAGTTTTTGTGGTTCTTATAGTTATCGTGGCATAGTTGTCACGTACCTGTGCTGTATTTTCTGTATTTTATTTAGTAGTTAAGGTGCTTTTACCTTGCTCATGTACTTCAATTTTTATTACGTTCGTAATAAAAAGTGGACGGTCCGCTATAAAACCGGCTGGCCTTGCCAAAAAAAAACATATATATTTAAATAAATAGAGAAGGACAAAATTTTCAAAATTTTCAGAGGAATGTCGACATGCCCCTACCCCGCATGTCGGCATACAACAGTCAGATTTGAAATTTTGTTTTTCCTTCTAAAATCAGTTTGGTGGTTATATAACAACAATATTTCATATTCATCTATCTTCTCACTTCATTTTCTCTGTAATAAACTTCTAAAAATACAAAGTAATGGTATCCTCTTCTAAATCAAACCAAAATGCAACAATTTCCTTCCCTTCTCCTAATTTTGGTCCATTCCAACGTAACACATTGGCTCGAGTAATGAAGATTGAGGAAATTATAAAGGATTCTCTGCAAATGCTGACCGAATTACAAGTCATGCAAATAAGGATGACAAAGGAATAAGAGAAACAACCCAAGATTCTTAGAATTTTGCAAAAATTTCTAATGAACAATCATGCAGACCCTGTTGTGATCAAAGATGATTCCTCTAACATACGTATTCATAATACATTAGAAGATGATGAAGAAGAAGAAGAGGAAGAAACGCAAATGGAAGAGGACGATAATGTTGTTTGCGTTAGAGAAGTTTGTTTTGACAAAAATGATAATTTGGTCGAACAACATGGAAACTTTTGTCTTCATTGTCCTAATTGTTCAGTTCACATGTCACCAATTATCAAGGACTCTTGTTAGACTGTTATTATTATTAATGTTTTTATATTTTGTGTACTTGTATATATTTGCGTCAATGTTTCATATATATGTGTAATGTAGCATCATATATAATGAAATTAGATTTATGTTTCGCTTTTTATACATTGTTATTTGCATTTAGTTCCATAGTATTAGTTTAAGGGGGAGTTTAGGCTTAGTTTTTGTAGATGACAAAGGGAGAGAATTATAAAATAGGATAGTTAGGTTGTTAGTTAGGCTTAGATTAAGGGGGAGTTAGTAGATTAAAGGGGAGTTGTTGTAATAAGGGGGAGTCGGAGTAGAATCAGAGTTTGGTGCAGTATATTTTATAAACATAGGCTATCATCATAAGAAAGGGGGAGATTATTAGTTCTTGAGATGGTGATTTTGATGACAACAAACTTAGGACTTGTTATAAATTTAAATACTAATATATTTGTCAAGATATATATGTATATGATATATATACACACACACAGGTACAGAGAATGCAGACTGTACAGTATAGAGATTCAAGACTGATAAATTCAAGATTGAAGAAACCAAGACTGAAGACCAATGAGTATCAAGAGTGCAAGATATCAAGAATATCAAGGGTTCAAGAGTTTAAGATATCAAGATAAGTAATAGACTCTAGATACATATTAAAACTTCATAATAACACTAAAATATTTACTCGGATTTTAATTGTGGAATGGAATCCACCCTCTCGCTTTAATAATGGGATGGAACCCACGATCTTTTAGTAGGATGGAACCCATGACCTTCTTTAGTGGAATGGAATCCATGAAATTTTCAAAATGACTTATTTTTAGATTTTTTTCAAAATTATCTTTTCAAAAAGACATCTCTCTCGGTTTAAATATTTTAGCCTTAATTAAAAAACTGTTTTTAATCATATTAATTTCAAAATCATTTCTTGTTTTTAGACTATCTCCTAGTTTTTATGTTTTAGCTTTAATCTCAAAATATTTATATATTTAATTTTTATTACTTTTATATTTCGTAAGATTCAATGAATTTTAAGTTAGTTTCTCTTTAGGGGCATTTCACTAGAAGGATAAACTTTGCAGTCCAATTAGTTTCTAGGACACACATCCATAGAAATTAATTTCAAGGCCAAAGTCAGCAGAATAATTACTTTTAAGGACAACGTCAGTAGTTCAATTACTTTCAAGGACATAATTTCATAGGTTTTTAGGCCTTAGAAACTAATTATTTTGCATTTTTTCCTTAAAAGTAATTATTTCAGTTGTGTCTCCTAGAAACTAATTGCACTTGCTAAAGAGGCCCTTTAGGCTAATTTCCACTTCTCTTTATTTCTTCACTCCTTCTCCTCCACTCAAATATTCTCTTATATTTCAAATGCTTTGACAAAACTCTGCCGAAATTCTAAGTGAATCAAACTCGATTGTCTCTAGTTTGATTTTCAGCCATTTTCCCTCAATGTTCTTAATGCTATTCAGAGTTATAGAATCATTTGTACCCAAAGATCAAAAGATAGAAGTGTATCAAGTCTCTTTATCAAAGTGTGATTTGAAATGGTGTGATTGTGGCTCGTAAATCAATTGGGTGTGATTGTGGCCCGTAAATCTATTAGGTGGTTTTGTAGCCTAGTTAAATCAAGAGAGTTTGTTCTAGACTCGGAGACGGGAGGGTGTAGCACATGGCCTTGAAATCGAGGTTGTAATATCGACATTATATTTGAAAAGAAATATGCACAAAAAATTGTGTGGGACTGGATGTAGGGTAACTCCGAACCAGTATAGAATTTCCTGTGTGTTCTTTCCTTTATTGCTTTTATTTACTATTTGCATCTGTGTCTGGTACTGTGGTTGTCTCCATGTTTGTGAATTGCATCTGTTTGGGTTTAATTTGAAAAGATTTCAAAATGATTCATAAAATTAATTAAACACTATTCACCCCCCTCTGGTGTTAATTCTGCCTTAAGATCCGTAATCCACATTTCCTACAGTATTTATAGGAAAAAATGCAAATAAAAATATCATGATATTTAGTTGCCATTTAATTACCATTGCCTGACCACCACACCCCCTCCTACCTCATTGGACATGGCCAAAAATCCCCCCTCCCCCCCACCCCCTCCCCCGTGTGTAGCCATGCGCTTGTGCTTAGGGTACAAGAGGTTGACTTTGGTTTACTCAAGAATGAAGTTTTAGAAAATATCTTTGATATTTTGTAATATATATAGGTATATTTGTTTGTATGTGCATATATGTGTATGTGCACATGTATATGTGCATATATATGTCACAATGATCCATAACATTACACAACTTCTCTACGCTGAATCGTTACGAATTTCGATTTCGATTTTTGGTCGTATTTTCACTTCTTATTTAATATATACACATACATACCCGCACACATAATTTGATAATAATAGTTCGGTCATTATCTAATAATTAAAAGAGCTTATGTAATAATCAAAATAATTATTAAATCATTTAAACTCAATTTAAATCAAAAATCATTTATCCCAAAATAGTGGTATCATGGATGATGTCATAAAGACATTTTATTTTCAAAAATAAAATAAATAATTTTATTACATGTTCTCACTCATATATATAGATGAATGTATGTATCCAGCTTCGAGCACGATGTCGGATGCTCTAAGAGCTATTTATTGATGAACGGTTTTATATCTTCCAAAGTATATATTTTTGTAAATATTTATTAAAAATAAGATTACAAGTATTATTTATTGTTCAAAACATTATCATTTATAAAAAATCTTATATTTGAATATTTTAATTTTTTTCTCGAAGTGATGAATTTGCGGGTTGTTACATACTTCCCCTCTTAAAAGAATATCGTCCTTGAAATTAAAGATAAGAAGAAAATGACTCGTAAAGGAATATATGTGTGTGTGTGTGTGTGTATTTGACCCCACCATAAGCGATGAGTACACTATCTCGACACCGCACACAAACTACACCTTAATTCTAAACCCAGGATAAGTTTCCCTCATTCTATCTTTTGTTTTTCAAGTGCAATCGTTAGTATCACCAATCCATTGAACTTTAACTAATCGCATAACCTTTCTTCTTAATCACTTCTCATCACGATCCATGATTCGATTAGGCTGTCTGATAACCGCCAAGTTAGGTTCCACTTCCAAATCTTCTTATGTTACTATCTATATGATTTGTTCCAGGTCATACACATACTTTCGCAAATGGGATACATAAAAAACATTGTGTACATCCAACAATCTTTCGGGCAATTCCACACGATGAGCTAATGCCTACTTTGAGCTTCCTTCAGCCTTTTCAATCTGCTCAAGAATAGGTAAAGGTCTAATAAATCGTGGCTCTAACTTGTCTGCCCATCCAAATCTTACCACTCCTCTCATTAGAGAGATTTTCAAGAATACAAAATCTTCAACTGAAAATTTCAAATTCCTGTGCCTTTGATCAGTGTAACTCTTCTGCCTACTTTGAGCTTCTTTCAGCCTTTTCTGATTCATGTCTCCCTTTTCTAAGGCTTCTCGGATCATATGAGGGCCAACTACTAACTAATTTCTGGTTTCGATCCAGCACGCTGGGATTCTACACGGATGATTATATAAAGCTTCATATTGTGCCATATCAACGCTTGCTTGATAGCAGTTATTGTAGGAGAATTCCACAAAATGAAGATGATTTTCCCATGATCCTCTAAAATATAAGACACAAGCTCGCAGAAGATCTTCTAATACAAGGTTTACCCTTTCGGTTTCCTCATCTACCTGGGGAAGGCATGCAGTGCTTGAATTCAGCTTTGTTCCCAACGATGTCTGTAACGCCTCCAAAAACTGACTTGTAAATTCGAATGCTGATCACTCGCTATACTGCTTAGAACTTTATGTAATCTAACAATTTCCTTCATGTATATTTCTGCCAGAGTTGAAGTGGTCCTTGTTGGCTTTACTGGAATAAATTGTGCGGTCTAAGTCAGTTGGTCTATGATAACCCAAACGCCTTCATTTCTCTTCCTTGTTCGAGGTAGGCCATCTACGAAATCCATCGATACGTGGTCCCACTTCCAATTTGGAATTTTAAGAGATTGGATTAATACAATAGTCTTTTGCTGATTGTTGTTGATCTGTTGACAATTTGCACATCTGTTAATATGGATAGAGATGTCCCTCTTCATACCATCCCACCAAAAAGTTTTCTTTATATCTCGATACATTGTGCTAACTTTGGGATGTACTTAAAGGGACAAATTGTGACATTTTTTTAAAACTTATTGCCTTATCCCATCGACATTCGAGATGCATACTCTTCCATTAATCCTTAATATTCCTTGGTCATCCACCTTAAATCCTATCCATCTTCCTGGTATTGTGTTTTTCTCCACTGCTTTGACCATCTTTAGAATAAATGGATCTCTAAGTTAGTTCTCTTTTATACGGTTAATCAAATTTGGGTGTACCACTAAATAAGCTATAACAACATGCTTTATGCTTAACATATTCGCTACTACATTGGCTTTTCCAGGCGTATATAAAATGTCAAGATCTAATGACACGAGAAATTCCAACCAACGTGCTATTTCCTTGAGCGGGTACTGAGTTCTTCTTGTCTAAGGCTTCATATCAGAAGCCTATATTCAATAGGTCTATAAAGGTTCCTTTTATGTAAGTGGTCATCATGTCCTAATATAGTTCCTTCACACCTGTGATAAACATCTCTTTCTTTTTGACAGACGTGTCTATCACACCAGGCCCGAATGAGATAGGTTATTGAACTTGTGGGAATATTCCTCTATAGATAGTTCTTCTTATTTCAGGTCTATGAAATTCCTATAGAGACTTGATCTTTTGGCTGCCGACATGTATTCCTCATCAAATATATCCTTAAACCTCTCCCATGAGAAATTTTCCTCCGAATCATTCAGAGTTATAGACTCCCACCAAGCTAGAGTCCCTTCATGTAATTGCCAAGAACATAAGAACGTTTTCTGCTCATTCCTTATATTCAATCCTTTAAAGATCCTTTCACATGATCGGATCCAAGCCTGTACTTTAATAATGGACTTTGTTCCAATGAATGGTTTCCTTCCTAAGCTGGTGTAATTCTTCCATAGAGCAGCAAAGTCAATATGAGGTTGCATGGGGATTACCACTTCCTCAATTATTGTAGCATTTGATCGATCGCTGGTGGTCGTAGTGTTGCTACCTCCCCTTTGCCCATGATTGAATATACTTATTTGGATAAAATTTCAAATACACTCTCTCTGACTAAACTCATTCTAGGGCATTACGAACCCTATCTCTAATGAGTTGACCCCATCAAGGATTAGGTATTCGCTCAATCATAAGCTCTGATACAAATTGGGATGACCCACCTCCTCGACCATCAGGAATCGGCACTAATACATCCTCGGTATTCACCCGTCGCAAATCCAAGTGCCAGGCAAGTAGATTATAATGAGCTAAAAGAAAATAAAGGTAGAAGATAAACAAAATATAATCTCATACTGTATTTAACAACTTGTAGTTGTACATATAGATAGTACATACAATCACTCTCAAAATGAAATATCAGAATCATGGCAAGTACTAACCCAGTTAATGATAGTTATAACTGTCATCACTACAGGTGTTGGTAAATACTTCTCCATAATATAGCGAAAATAGAAATAGATGACCATTTACATAGGACCCTCTAACTTCATGCTTCATGTTCCATCCAAAATGCTCCAAGTTACCAAACTACTTGGCTTCCCAAAAAATAGGGCACCCAGAGTTTAAGGGAAAAAAATAAATTCTGGGTCAATCATGGGACTGGTGTGAGAAGCTCAAAGTACAGATATTTAAAAAAGGGTAACTTATAAGACCATGCCGCATATAAAAATAAATGAGTTTTTACCTTATGATAACCAAGTTGAACAGTTATGTGAATGGACGATTAAATATTTAGTTTCGTTTCAAGTTTTGAAATTGCGTGCAAATCAATACACGGTCTGCTATGATGTGGAAGAAACATGCTCTTGGCGAGTTCATGCAAGCCTTTCGGTAAGAATAAATTCAAATTGGTGGAATATAACTACATATTGCGGCGATCATACTTGTTTAAATGCAACCATCAACTCAAACCATCGACAGGCAACTGCTAAGTTTATATGCAGCAAAATACTTCCGTTGATTAAAGATGAAACAAACATGACTGCAAGAACTGTTCAAGAGACAATGTCTAACATGTTTCATGTTAAAGTGAGTTATTTTCGAGTCTGACACGGAATGCAGAAAGCTGTTGCAATTATTTATGGCGGTTGGGAATCGTCATGCGTGGAATTGCTTAAATATCTTAGAGCCTTACAACATACCAACCCTGGTACCGTATATGATGTTATTCATAGACATGGTGTTTTTGATGGTGCCGTTTGGGCTTTCAGACCTTCTATTCAAGGCCTCGACCACTGTCGACCCATATTGTCTATTGATGGCATTCGTTTATACGGAAAGTTCTGGGTACATTACTAGTAGCAACTGGGGTGGATGCAAATTAAGGGCCATTTCCTTTAGCTTTTTCTATTGTACAAATAGAGTCATAGCAAACGTGGAGTTGGTTTATTCATTGCATATGGAATTATATTCCATCCGTACATACTAGATGTATCACCTTTATCTCGGATCGTATGAAAGGAATTCCACATGCGCTTAGAGAAGCTTGGCCAATTGAACATCATCATCTCTTTGTATCCGTTATATTAAAGAAAATTTCAAGAAAGCGGGGTTTGGTACGGATGAGCTACAAAATTTATTATACGCATGTGCCACAGCATCAGAGGTCGTCAAATATAACGATCTTCGAAAATAGTTGAAGGATGTGAATCGAGATGCCTTTGCATGGATTGAAAGAAGATTGAAAGACCAGGAATCAAGCTGGGCTCTTTTTCATGACGGTGGAGTAAGATTCAATATGATGACGACCAACATTTCCGAAAGCTTCAATGGTGTGCTCAAAGGAAATAGAATTTACCTGTTAGATCATTGGTTGCACGAACGTTTCATCGACTTAACCATTACTTCGTTGGACGAACTCAAGGGAAAGAGTGGACGTCGCAGCTCGCACCTAGGTGGAAAGCATTAGCACAGAGAAGAATGGAATAATCGAGACTCATGTCGATAGAGAGATATAGCTTCATTGAATGGCAGGTGAAAGATGTGCATAGTTTGACTATATGGTGAATATCGAAGATAATGTTGCCAAATGTTCGTGGAACATGCCGACATTAAATCATTTTTCGTGCTTCCATGTATTAGCGGCTTGTTCACGTGGTTCAGATGGTGCTAATAGAGCGTATTTTGACTTAATCTCCACGTGGTACATAAAGGCTATGTTTTCCGCAGCTTATGCTCCTTTATTCCATCCTGACCAGATAGTCGACATTGGAACGTCTACGATGGTTCAATTATACAACCACCGCCTATGCGCAGAAATTTAGGTTGTTCTCGTTCTACTCGAATAAAAGGTTTCATGGATCTCCCATCTTTATCCGGCCATAACAGATGTAGCAACTGTGGTTCTATTGGCCACAAGAAGGAAACTTGTCCACATTGAATTGTAATAGAAGTAGAACGTCTATGTTACTGTATGACTTGTTGACTTTGTTATGTGATGATGCTATCATTCGAATGGTGTTTGCGTGTCATATAAAATGTTGTTAAGACTTTTTGTGTGAATTATGTGATTTACGGTGTTGAAAGAATTCTCTGTCTCGGACATGGCCAAAAACACGCTTGCGCATATATGGATTGCGCAAGCTATGCTGTCAATATAGCTTGCGCAATCCAGAAATGCGCAAGCTATATGTAAAATAAAGCCTGCACATTCCATTTATGCGCAAGCGTAGAACTGGCTTATTTGCAGCATTTCGCAAATGCCATAAAATACCAAATGTAACATTTGCAGATTGCAGCAAATAACTCGAAAACAGCTTGCGCATATGTGGAATGTGCAAGCTATATTTACAATATAGCTTGCACATTACACAAATGCGCAAGCTGTTTTTTAGGTCAGTTCCAAACTCGATAGAATGGACTAAACAAGATAACTATCCAAACTCGATAGAATGGACAAAACCAATAATTGAACACCACGAAGAGTAGTTAACTCTTTCTGCTGTAATTAAAGAAAACAGATTCAAAGGTTCTAGTCAGATAAGAAAATGAAATTTTCCAACAAATGACTAGGAGGGTGATCCCCCTTACCGAAAGTATACCTCTGAAATATACTTGAGAACTCTGATTGCTCTCGGATACATCCAAGCCGGACCCTGCCAATTGTTATTGAGAATCCGAGTATTTCACATCTTAATACGCAAAAACAAATTCCAATCTAGAGTGGATGCGAAAATACCCTAATGGGAGCAACCCCATGAAGCTTGGCTTCCGCTCGCTCTTTGGGTTTAGTCATTTCTAACAAAGGATAAAAAAGCTCAAGTGAGCAGCACATTGTCTTAGAATGACGAAATACAAAGAAGGGTGAGGTAACTGCAAGTTGGAAAACCAACTACCGAGGATAAAACGACCGTATATGGAAATTAAGTCTTGTGTACTTATCACCACTTATCGAATTCCAACTTGTACTATTTCTTAGTTAACAACAATACCGGACAAGTCAAGATAATGTTAACTGAAAGTCATGTCTCATGATTATTCTTAACTTTTGAAATAGCAAGAAGTCTACTTCTTCGATGTTTAGTGACAAGTATATAAATAAATCGTTCCCATATAAGTGAAATCGCTTTATGGAAATTTATTCATTTCCATAAACGAATCAATTTTTTTCTTTCAGAAACCCGAATTCGTGCTTGGCCTCACATTACTAGTATTAATGTTAAAACACTTTGTCAAAAGGGTTCACTAACTTCAAAACATCAATTTAAAATGGATTTAATAACTTAAAACATCCTCATTGCATTGATTAATTAACTTTGAACTTCATCACATAATTTGATTTTAGAACTTCAAATGTCTTTAAATACTAAAAAGGGAAAACCACTTTTAAACCTTATTAATTCAATTAATTAGTAAAACATATCATTATTTAAAATGAATAACAAAGTCATAACATCCTTGTTACTCAGATAAATTCACTTTGAAACTTCATAAACAAAGCTCGTTAATTAACTATAATGATCTTTAATTAAAAAGGATAAATCACCGTTAAAACATCATTATTTCATTTAATTAATAAATTTAAATATAATTAAATAAATAAAATTAATAATTAATTATCCTCATTATTTAAAATTGATTTATTAGTTATAAACATCAATAAAGTAAATATTAAATAGAGTTAAAACAAGTTGATAAATTTTAAAAATCCTTCATTAAAAAGATTTATTATTAAAAGTGTCACTAGCAAATTTATTAATTAACTCTAATCATCATTATTGAATGATTAATTATCCTTAAACATCATTAAATAAAATGATTAATTAAATTTAAACACCATTAAATAAAATGATTAATTACATTTAAACATCATTAACAAGGTAATTAGTTAAATATAAAACACATCGTTAACCAAGCAATTAGTTAACCTTAATCCTTATTAATTAAATTGAATTAAATTAAATAATAATTATTAAAATGGTTAATTACTTTTGAAGACATCATTAATCAAAATCTTACTTAACTTGTAAAACAATTCTAAGCAGGACGATGAAACCAAACGGTCTTGATAAAAAGCGATTTTCCGAAAATATCGGTATAGCGACAATTATATATGGGAAGTTTGACAAACAAATTTATGACATTATCCATATGACCAAACATCACATAGCAATGGTTTAATCACAATATAAAGTAAAAATGATGATATAATATGTAATAAGTACTTACTAACAATTATATTAACTTTAACAACCAACTTTTTATATAGCTAACCACATGCTTGCTAACTTTCAAATGCGACAAATTTTTAAAGCACGAAACAAACAAAAATCCAAACCATCATTTCACATTTCAATAAAAATTCATAGGCAATTAACTTGAACATTAACATAGTATAAACTTGGTTTAAGAAGGTGTAGTTTTACGTACCGAAAGCTCTCCAAACCTTTGCTGACTTAGGGTATGACCAAGCACTTCCATTCCTAAGAAAAAAATGAAGTCTTGGACTCTTAATGCACTAGGTAAGCTCAACATTAAAAGAAGAAGGAAGTGAAACTTGTTTTGGTAAGGTCGAGTGACTTTGGATAATCATCGATCTTTCAAAAATGTACCCAAAAATAGGTCATGTTCCAACTAGTTTTTCAATTATGTAATCTCAAATTTGGGAAAAGTAGTAAAGTCGAAAAGTGGATAATCTTGATTTGGTGTAGTATGAGGGATATTATGGCTGAATGAAGTGTGAGTAAAAATGGAGGAAGTGGAGTATTGAAATTAAAGAAGGAGATATCCAAAAAAAAGTTTTTAAAAGTGATTTTAAAGTAGAAAGCTATGGTTTTTAATACTCAAAAAATAGGTAGGAAGCCATTATGAGCTTATGAAACTAGGAAACATGAATGAGGAAGTTTTTAAATGAAGATGAAATAATAAAATGGAAAAGAAAAAATGTAAAAAACGTTTTATATAAATTGAAAATGCATTACCAATCTACCCTTAGCACTTTGCGCTCCACACCTTGAATGCCACATCACCATGTCTCCTCCCTTTCATGAACCACATGTCACCCTAAGCCTCCCCCTTTTCATGTCATAGCTAACATGAAATAATGACTAAGTTGCCAAAATGTCAAGTCATGTCCAAACCTGTGTTTCGTTTGATGTGACATTTTTTTCACTAAACTTTTTATTTTTAATCTTATATACTTAAGTATGAATAGGTATATACATGCACTAATGCACACATATATACATATGCTAATTCATTTATAAATATGTATGCTTATGCTAAAGGGTTCACAACATCACGATAACTTTATCCAATGATAAGCCGAAAATTCGAAAAACGAATTCCGGTCACATTTTCGATTTTTACTTGAACTAATTCTTTTTGTGAACTAAATTTAAAAGCTATTTTATCCTCAATATTTATTATTTATAAGTGTTTTTATTTTAATTATAAAACCTATTATTTGAATATTCAAAATTAATTAAATATTCGGAGATTAATGTTGTGAAATTCCGGATCATTACACTCTCCCCCCTTAAAAGAAATTCGTCCTCGAAATTTACCATAATCCTATCCTAGAAAACAGCCTATCCTAGAAATACCTAACATATTAATCAGATGTAACTTATCCAGCAAAAACTAGTATGATATAAATCCACGTGCAACTAAATCCAAAGAATACACTGAAATAAAATACTGCGCATCCAATCGTATCATAAGGTAAATTTAGAATTAAATGTCTTGCCTCTTATATTCAAAATTTTATTTTAAAATTTCTTAAAAAATAAATATATTAAAACCAAAACCAAGAATAACTAGATGGTAGTCCTCCTAGTAAAACATGTAAAACCCTAGAATCAAAACAACATGGAGTATCCGGTGGTATTCCGGTTCCTCCAAATACAACATAAATTATCTCTTTCCCAATTTTTTTTCAAAAGTATCGGGATTTAAACCCTAATAAACAATAATTCAAAATCTTTGGTTTATAAATTGTTTTTTCTCTTGACATTATAAACTATAGTATATAAGACCACACAATCAATTAAATTTAATTAAGTCTAATCAATCAAATTCCATAAAAGTATACACTAACCAAATCAATCATTCAAATTCCATAAGGAAAAAAAATCTAACACTCAACATTATTTAAAATGTCAAAAGATTAACAATGAACTCCTAACTTAGGTACAAAACTTTCTTGATTGCCCAAAATATAGAGATAATTATCTAAGTTACCATTCTTTGCTCATTAGCCTTTGGTTATTGCTTAGAAGAATATCTAAACTTATTTGGACAAAATTGAAAGTTATATTATAAAATTTTTGATTTCTTGGCTATACAAATCTTTCTAAATCACATAAATTAGCATTTAATATTTTATTCAATACCAAATTGTTTATGAAATATTTCATAAATTTTCATCTAAGTCTAAAAATATTTTTGTAAGGTCATTTCTTTATAAAACGTCAGATAATGACTTATTCCACTTTATTTACTTGTATAATACACTTCCAAATCCTAAGAGTATATACAAAACACAAAGTTTATTTCGCTTTTCACAATGTAGGTGAAAATCTAATCAAAATTTGGGTCTTTTAAAACCGAGTCAACCTCTCGACCTCCTTAACATAGAGTGTTAAGATGGACAATGTTTATGGGTTGACTAAAAATAATGCAACTTATATGTTTTAAACAATAGCTACAGTTTTAATAAAACGATGTCTATAAAAACCTTCCTACCTTTCACATTAAGGTGTTATAATGAATCATAACTGACCTAATAACACAAATTAGTTTACACTACTTAAAACTTAATTAATATCCATGGTTTTGATAAAACGATGTTATCAAAACCTTCATATCCAATCTGACCTATTTAAATCTGTGTTAAATTACCTCGTATATTATTTAAGGGTAAAATTCATTTATCAAAATAATCTCTTATCAAAAACACTTTTTATTTCTGAAATCAATTCCCTTTTAGGGAACTTAAATATTAAATGCCCAATTATAAATTTCAAAACTCATCTTTGGGTTTGTTCGGATTTGAATTCATTTTGATCGCATAATGATAAAGAGAATAGTTTATTAAGTACTCCATAATATTTGCCTAAGCCTCATCTGATCGCCACTTAAAAGATTATTCAGATTACCACAAACTAACCAAAATATTTCCCTTTGAATTATTCAAAGAAAAGTATTCTACTTAAAATTTCTTTTCTATAATATCTACACTTTATAAATATTTCCAACAATAGCGCTATTACTTTTCTCAAAATCTTTTGAAATCATTTTAAACAATTTTAGGATTTAAATTTTCAAAAACTCTTTCAATGTTATTTGGAAAGACAAATTTATAATACTACTTGTAGTAAAACAAAGGTCAAAACAAATTCGTTTTAAACATCATTTACTAAAATCCCTTAAAAATTTACACTTAGCTTTATTTATAAACAATTCTATTGAAAAAAGTACTCATCTAAAAACCATCATTTATTAATTTAAAACAATATTCATTATCTCATTGGATCTAATAAAATAATTGAAATTCCTTTTATAAATTCCAAACAATGTTAATTGTCTTGGGGGATGATTTATAATATTCTTTTTAAAACCTTAAAACTATATAAATTTTCCAAAGAAAATAAATCATTTGAGTTTTTTATTGAATTTAAAATAACATTAGTTATCCTGAAAGAAAATAAATCACATTTATAATCTCTTTTATAAACCTAAAACAATATTAACTATCCCAAAAGATAATTAATCAAATTTACTACTTTCTTCAATTAACAAATAAATTATCTTTAATAAAATAGTTAATTGCTTTCAAAACACTTTGTCAAATTTATTTATTTTAAAATCACTTATTAAATTAATTAACCAACTTAAAATATTATTTATCAAATGAATTATTAAATTCAAACATTCATTAATTAAAATGAATAATTACTTTTAAATGTCACTAATTAAATTGATTTTTAATTTTCAAATATCATTAAATATCGAGTAGAATTCCGATATCATTACTCAAATTGATTAATTAAATTGAAATCTCATTAATCAAAAAAATTAATTAATTTTTAACATCAGTGGTTAAAATGATTAATTAATTGAAAATATCATTAATCAAAATGGTTAACGAATTTTAAACATCTACTTTTTGAAAACACAAGCTCAAGTTCAAACACATACAAGAATTTAGAGGATGATATAATAAATGATAGTATAGCAGAAATTACTACAAAGACACTTAAACAGTTTAAATGGAATATCCAAATTAGTTTCAATTAATCAATCAAACAAATCTAACTATCATCCAAGAAATCAACAATAGTTTATAGCATCACATATATGATATAGTGAATTTGGGTGTGGGTTAACTCATATTTAAATAGTTCTTATGTATTATAACTAAATTTTCTCATATATTTCTCCTCTAAATGTATTATCCTACTTTTCATATTATATTAAACAACTTCTTATTAAAAGTTTATTTTTAGCTTAACATTAATAAAAAGATGACTTTTAACCTAACCTTTCGCCGAACACCTCATAGTCAAACTATGAAACTTAATTCATAAAGGGTCCATTCTCAAGGCTCCCTAATTCTTATTTACCTAAACTATACCTTACTAAGGAATTCCTTATGTACTTATTAAACGATAGTTAATGCTTAAACTGGATGAGCATAACGAAACAAATCCTAAATGATAACAATAATATTATCATTTCTGAATAATCAACTATACTACGCAACTGTATTAGTTTTGAAAATAATTTTAAGACATATAAAATATATCCCTAGGTATAATTATTTCATTTATCATGCCAAAACAATACTATATTGGTATATCTGTTCAAGTGTTTAGGAATCACTATTGGCAACGCTAATCAGACGCATCAACCAGAATTCGTATACTACTCAATGGATATGTTATCATTTTATCACACTAACGAATATGAACTCAATATATATTTATACTCTTAGACTTATCCTAGAATATTACTAATCCTATCCTTAGAGAGTTTACCCCAACAGGGCTTAGGGGTTCACTAAACCTAAGATTTTATACCATCTATGACGACCCAACTTTGTAATCCTTGAGAATGACATTTAATACATCCTCGGTATTTGTGTGACGTTGCCTATGCATTCGAAAGATAAGTTGCCTTGGAGTGTTTCAGAACAAGACAAAATAGATAAACCTCACAACGGAATGGTTACATATAATATAAAATGATATAGTATAAAAGGTTACTCCTTATAAGGAGTTATCAAAGTTATAAAAACATTACACCTAAAAATTTGCAGATATACATCCTGACTTTACATTTTGAAGATACAAAATACAGCTACGTAATCATATAACAGAAATAAATAACTAGTTAACTAAGTAGCCGCCTGCTCAATCACCATCTTCAAAGAGCTCCAAAGAAAACCTGCATTTCTCAGACTACCCAAATATAATTGAGTACCCGAGAGTTTAGGGAAAATAAACAACTTGGGTAAATGTCTAGTAGGAGTAAAACTATGGAACAAATGGGGTGTATTTAAATAATAATATGTGGGACCACACCGCTGACGTGGAACAGGTTTTCTCCCAAATAAACAACAACTAAACATAACAAAAATAGAAATGAACAATATGGAATAAATCCCAACATAGACGATGGGTACAACTAGTATAACATTCAAACTTGAAAGAATGAAAATAGTTCGAATAAAATTCCAAACTGCATAGAATGGATAAAATAAGACAATGGTCCAAACTTGGTAGAATGGACTAAACAAGATAATCATCCAAACTTGATAGAATGGACAAAACCAATAATTGAACACCATGAAGAGTGGTTGACCCTTTCCATTGTAATTAAAGAAAACAGATTCAAACGTTTGATTCAAATAAGAGAAGGAAATTTTCCAACAAATGACTAGGAGGATGCTCCCCCCTTACCGAAAGTATACCTCTAGAATATACTTGAGAACTCTGATGGCTCTCGGGCAAGTCCAAGCCGGACACCGTAAACGGCTATGCAGAATCTGAGTATTTCACATCTCAATGCACAAAAACCGATTCCAATCTAGAGTGAATGTGGAAATACCCTAATGGGAGCAACCCCACATAGCTTGGCTTGCACTTTCTCATTGGGTTTAGTCATTTATGACAAAGGATAACAAAGCTGAAGTAAGCAACACACTATCTTAGAATGATAAAATAAAAAGAAGGCTGAGGTAACCAATAGTTGGGAAACCAACTATCGAGGATATAAGTCGATCGTATATGGAAAATGAGTCTTGTGTACTTTTCACCACTCATTAAATTCCAATTTTCACCACTCATTAAATTCCAATTGAATTAATCAATAAATTTAAATATAATTAATTAAATTAATTAATGATTATTTAAATCTCATTATTTAAAAATGATTTATTAATTATAAACATTAATAAAGTAAAGATTAAATAGCGTTAAAACAAGTTGATAAATTTTAAAAATCATTTATTAATTTAAAAGCATCATTAGCGAATTGATTTATTAACTTTAATTCATCATTATTGAATCATTATCCTTAAACATCATTAAATAAAATGATTAATTAAATTTAAACATCATTAAATAAAATTATTAATTAAATTTAAACATCATTAACTAGGTAATTAGTTAAATTTAAAACACATCGTTGACTAAGTAATTAGCTAAACTTAATCCTTATTAATTAATTATTTAATTAAATTACATGATCATTATTAAAATGGTTAATTACTTTTGAAGACATTGTTAATCAAAATCATACTTAACTTGTAAACAATTCTAAGCACGAAGATGAAACCAAACGGTTTCGATAAAATATGATTTTTCGAATGTGTCGATATAGTGACATCGCTATATGGGCAATTCTGCAAACAAACTTATGGCATTAGCCTTACAACCAAACATCACATAGCAATGGTTTAAGCACAATATAAGGTAAAAATGACGATATAACATGTAATAAGTACTTATTAACAATTATATTAACTTTAATTACCAACTTTATATATAGCTAACCATATGCTTACTAACTTTCAAATGCAACAACTCTTTAAAGCATGAAATAAACAAACAACCAAACCATTAATTCACATATACAACAAGCATTCATAGGCTATTAAATTTAACATTAACATAGTATAAACTTGGTTTAAGAAGGTGTAGTTTTACTCACCGAAAGCTCTCCAAACCTTTGCTAACTTAGGGCATGACCCAGCACTTCCATTCCTGAGCAAAAGATGGAGTTTTGGACTATTAGTGCACCAGGTAGGCTCGGCCTTGAAAGAAGAAGGAAGTGAAACTTGTTTTGGTAAGGTGGAGTGACCTTGGATAATCATCGATCTCTCAAAAATGAACTCGAATGTAGGTTATTTTTCAACTAATTTTCGATTATGTAATCTCTGATTTTGAAAAAGTAGTAAAGAGCAAAGCTTTAGAAAATTATTTTCTTTACTATTTAAAAAAAATAATCACTCAATTTTGACTATTTGTTAAGAAGATATAGTTAAAAGAATAAGGACCATTTTCGGTCTTGAAATTCTGGGTTCGAAGAAGCTCTATAAATAATTGATATTTTGACATGGTTATGCTATAATTTGAAGAAGTAATAAAAATAATAGTTCTAGCCACTGGAATTATAAACCTTCTAAAAAAAAGAAAATCTTTATTTGGTGTAGTATGGTGGAAGTTACGACTGAATGAAGCGTGAGTAAAAATGGGGGAAGTGGAGTATTGGAATGAAAGAAGGAGATATCCAAAACTAGTTTTTGAAAGTGATTTTAAAGTAGAATGCTATGGTTCTTAATACTTAGAAAATAATTAGGAAGCAATTATATAAAGCTTATGAAACTAGGCAACATAAATGAGGAAGTTTGGAAATGAAGATGAAATGATAAAATGGAAAAGAGAAAATGAAAAAAAGGTTTTATATAAATTGAGAATGCACAATTACCAATCTACCCTTAGTACATTGGCCTCCACTCCTTGAATGTCACTTCACTATGTCTCCTCCCTTTCGTCTACCACATGCCACCCTAAGCCTCTCCCTTTCATGTCATAGCCAACATGAAATAATGACCAAGTTTTCAAAATGTTAAATCATGTCTAAACATGTTTCGTTTGATGTGACATTTTCTTTTTCATTAAATTTTTTATTTTAAATCTTATATAATTAAGTATGAATACATATATATATACACTAATACACACATATATACATATGATAACTCATTTACAAATGTGTATTCTTATGCTAAAGAGTTTGCAACGTTCGCGATAACATTAGCCTATGAAAAGTCGAAAAATCGAAAAATGAATTCCAGTCACATTTTCGATTTTTATTTGAACTGATTTTTTTGTAAAATAAATTCAAAAACTATTTTTTCATTAACATTTATTTTTAAAATTATTTTTATTTTAGTTATAAAACCAATTATTTGAATATTTAAAATTTATTAAATATTCGAAAATTAATGTTGTGGGTCGTTACATCCTTAAAGAGTATGGAATCGAAGACAGTATTCTTTGAAGTGCAAGGGCTACCTGCTATTACTCCTGAGGGTGATTCCAAAATGGATGTAGTAGAGGTAGTACATTTATTTTCATCCAGATCCAGAATAAACTTGTATGGATGAACGCTGACATTGTGTTTCTGCTGGAGAGCAGTTTTAGCATACCAAGATGGTCTATTAAGAGACAAGGTAGATTACTGCCTTAAGCCTCACACCTCGATAATGACTAAAATAGGGTAGATGCATTAGCGCTATATGGGTCACTCCCATTAGGGTATGATCATCCCTTATCTAGAGTCGATATCTATGTATGCTCTGGAGCCCATTATGGTTGTTGATCAACCATGTGGTGATCATATTCGGTACTATCCAATTAGGGTAGGCCAGTTCTATGTTGGAAGAGGTTAAAAGATTTTTGTCCTCAGATACATTTGATCTTGAGGTGTGCCCTTTTTGAAAGGTAGTCCCTTACCTTACCATTTGTGGGAGCTCCATCCATATACGTGTCTGAATGGTTTTGGATTGTATACCTATTATTGTTGTGATGTACGCACATCACAAATACTTGATTATTGGTAAACCTTAGATATTATTATAATATCATTGGATTTTATAACAAATATGGTTTGATTATCATACGGTAAAACTTGCCTGTGTTTATGTGTGGTGTGGTCTTACGGGATACCTTTTATTTTGAAAAAGGTTTTCAAATGTAGAAATCCATATCTATTGATACGAGTTTAACTCACATTGGTTCACCAAATTAACCCAAGCGTTAATTTATTATAATGTTCGGGTCAACCCAACCATATTTTTTGGATTTAGTTGGATTCTTTGGAGCTTTCAGAAGACAACCTGGTTTCTCCAATACGTATTCATATATCTTGTACTCTTTCATTATTTTCCTTGCTATAATTTCTATCTGTATTTATCAGCAGTTGTAAGGACGGGATGTTATAACTATCCAGGCTGATAATAGGTTAGTGTACTTTGATATTGTGTATAACAAAGATGATTTCTTCTTGTAAAGATCCTATGTATATTATATCTTTCTTGTTGTGATGTGAGATTCTGTTTTGTCATTTTCTTTCTTCATCCCAAATAACCTATTTTTTAGACACTTAAATGGTCGGCATATGAATATGAGGATGTATTAAGTGTCATTTTTAGATGTAAGAAAGGTAGATCGTCACATGATCACTTGGCCAACAGATGAACAAGGTGGTGGTTCTAAGAAATGTTGATACTATGGAAAAGATGGATGATATGGAGCAACATCGTAGGTGAAGTAAAGATGACTTGTTGATGTAGCTCGAGCTTTTGAGTGTAATGGTGTTGGCCTCATATTCTCAAACGATAGGTGTAAGGAGGAGTTTTTGGTCAAATCCATTAGCCATGGAGGTTGACTAACGATGCAAGAGGCTAAACCAAACAAGATATGTTCAACTGGGTGCAATTTTTGATGTTGGTTAAGCTAGTAATATTAGCGAGGCCAAAAAGTGCTTGCAGCTATGATGGCGTAAGCTCCAGTAAGTGCCAGTATTTGAGATGGCATCCATTGTATAGCACCAAGTTGGTTATGTAAATATTGTTTTGGACGGTTTTCATTGTTGATTGGAACAATGTGGGTAGCGAGCCCTCTCGAGTTTTGAGCCAAGGCAAGATAAGTTCGCATCAATTGTTTGTTTGGATGGAAAATTAATCAGATAAGATAGAGAATTTTCAAAAATTTCACAGGGCTTTGACAATTGCAGAGACAACCATATTTATTTATTTATAATGATTTAACAAATTGCTAATAAATCCCTGATGATTAAACAAGCAATAACTCATTCATCTAAGATTTGTTTGAGACGTGGTACACATCATTAGGATCATTATGTAATTTGGAACATTTTGATATAGCTTGTTCATTTATATGAAGAAGTATATAATTATTATATAAAACGAAAACAAGTGGTATATAATCCATTAACTATTTAACGACCTGTATTTTTTGACAATAAAAAATATTGAATTTAATAAGATTTTGGAATTTAATATTATGAGAAATTATAATTTATGATTTATAAATGGAAAAAATGATTAGAATATAATTTAATAATGTTGATTGAATGAAATTGACAACTGTTTAATTTAATTTCAATTAATTGTAACAGTGAAAGTCAATAAGGAATAAAATTGAACGTTGTATTTAAAAAGAGAAACCAATGTTAGTTGACTTGGTTGGTTTTAACATGTAATAGGAAACTAATTATTCAGTACGTAGATTCGGTAACCTTTTTTGTAAACAATAAATTTATAAACGTGTTTAAATTACTAAAATTTAAATATTGTTTTATTTATCATCTTACTATTATACCCATTTGAAAATAATTGGGAAACCGATGGAATTTAATGCAAGTAAATATTGCAGTCAATATAAGAAAGGACGTTAAATGTAGAGTGATAAGAATAATAAGATGGAAACTTATGTTAAATAAGATCATAAGGTATCTGATGATTTAATAATAAGAATGTAAATCAAAATGATAGAATTATTGAAATTTTAAATATAATAAATTGGGGTTTGATTACTTTTGTAAATTAATGTAATATCTAAATCTTGGAATCAACATGGAAAAATTAATTTTAAAATGCTATTAATTCTTGTTTAATCAAGGATGAAAATTGTTAACTTTTAATTTAGAATTTAAAAGTGATTAAATTGATTTTTAAAATAGATTGTTTTAATTAACGTGAAAAAATTAGCCTTTTGGGCACTGTCTCAGATTCCGATGAAACCATCTTCATCATATCCGTAATAGTGAATTATTATAGGATTTCAATTTTTGTAACGATCGGACTTATCGTTTGATTGTGCGAGCTCGAAACGCATAGAAAACAATTAATGGAATTTAAATGAATATAATTTGATTTTAAAAGATAACTTCTATATACAATGGAATTAGGGTTTGAAACTAGTTTCATTGAGTTTAAAAATATTGAAAACCTATATTTCGACATATAGGATGACCTATTTTCGTTTCGGGAACGAAACGGGCTTTTCGGGTCATTGTTACCGCTTAGACCCCATTCGATCTGTTCCATCATTCTTATCCGTCTCTGTCTATATATAGGCTATTATAAACCCTAGAAATATTTTATTTTATTGTCCGTACGCACAATTTCTATCTCATCTGTTCCTTCTCAGTGGTAGACATCTCAAACCCTAATTATAATTCCAAATCAAATCGAAAAATTCAAATGGCTCAAATCATGTCATATAATATATCATTTTGAAGCTCTCGACGAATGTAATCTGCTTCTGCAATTAGTTTTTATAATTGAGTTTCATTTTGTCCCAAAATCACCAAAACAATCTCGATCGTCCATATTAGGTTTCGTGATCAACGGTGGATTTACGACCGATCGACGATCGAGGAGTTGAATCTGGTAGAGGTCGCAAAGCAGTGCTTAATAGTGATGGCCGATCATCGTTTGGTGGACTCGATTTGCCAGAAATCACCAAAAATAGGGGGCGATGGCGGAGGAGCGGAGCACGGCCGAAGGGCGTCGCAACTTGGCCAGAGGGTCGGCCTGAGGTGAGGGGTGCAGCGGCATTGTCAGATTTGGTCGAGGGTGGCTTGGGTTCGTGCGGTGGCAACGTGAAGGAAGCGACAACATGAAGGGTTTGTTCATGATCGTGTAAGAGAGGTAGGGTTTGAGAGATGGTAAAATACGCTTTTAACCCCTGAATTTAATTTTAATTTAATTTTAAATTTCAAACTTCTAACATTAATAACTTTTGCATACGAACTCGAATTGACGCGCCGTTTCTTCTGTTAGGATCGTATAGAAATTCCGGGCAACATAGAATAGGTCTGGTTAAATTTGGAGACTGTCCAAATTTTGGGCTTTATTTGGAATTTTAATTCACTATAAATCAAAGGTGAGTGATTTAACCCACTCACGCAATACTAAACCTTCTTATGTTAGTTGAATAGATTTATGATGTGACAAGAATGTTTTTGGTTGCTATTTGGTAGTTTAAATTGACATTTTAACTATAATTGAATTTTATATTGAATTAAATTAATATTAGATTTAATTAATAGTTAAATACCTGATATTGATAACCAATAAATTATTGTGGATTATTGACTGATTTGGATGTTTATTATGATGGATGTTTATTTGTTGACATTTTGAATGATTGGATGTTTATTATTCTTATATATATCCTTGTTATCACTCTGTGTGTTAAGAGACATCATAAAACTATACTTAAATTATTTCAAATAAATTAAGAAACAAGTTGAAATGATATATACCTATGTGTTAGCACTAAAATTGGTAACTAACACCCCTGAATATTATTATGTAGAGAAATTAATGAAGAAAGTAAATTAAGATAGAGAAGTAACATGATCGAATACTAAAACAATAACAGAAACGAGAACACGGATTTATAGTGGTTCGATCGTAATTGCCTACGTCCACTTTAAATATAATCTTCGTTACTTTTCCAATCACTTGCGTGCAGATGCAATTCATAAACAAACAATTTGAATATAAGTTTTAACAAAAAAGAAGCGAGTACAAAAAATGACAGATTGTCCATGGAGTTCTCCCTTCCCCAAAAAAGGTCCCCTCACTGGACTCTTACCCCTCTATTTATTGACGAAGATATGCTGGTTCCTGTGGCCAGGCCCATCATCGATATGGCTTGGCCCATAGCTGCTAGGTTAGGGTGATCGACCCAGGCAGGTCTATCCACTACCACCGATCCACCTGTTTTCGATCAAGGGGTTGTCTCGTAACTGATTCGAAGCAGGCTCTCAAGGAACTTGGAGTAGCTAGTGGCGCATCTCAAAGAAAAACACTGCCAACCACATCCCTTGCTGTAAATCTAAGAATATGCTAACTCTCCTAATGTGCACCGACCCAGGTATGCCGATCCATCTAGGCTGACCCAACATGGCCGACCCACTAGGGTCGATCCACTAAGAACCGAGCCATATGAAAGAATTCTTTTGAGGCTGATCCCATTCATACTAAACCATCTAGGCTAACCCAGAACTGTCGACCCACACTCGCTGACCCACGTATGCCGAACCACAAACATACCGAGCCACCTCAAACATGTCGAACCATAAATATACTAAATCAATTGGGTTACACCAAACCCTTATACTTCCATTTCTATCTTGGCTTGAGTCCCGTCTAGCTCAAGCATAACCTCTGCATTTGTAGCCGAGCTAAGTAGCGGGTAACATTTGCCCCCTAAAGTACGTCATGTTGCATACATGACGTGCTTTAAATCGAAGGAAATTAGAGTCTCCGGAAAGAAATCCATCATGTTTCCTGAATAGTCATTATCCTCCAATTTTATCCTCCCAAGTGTCGTATCCTTCTTTGGTCGTCATGACTCTTGGTCGATTCCCAATAGTATAAATTCTGGACTGTAGTTCATTAGTGGCCATCTGTATTTGGTTCTATAGGGCTTGTAAGCTTCAGCTATTTGATCTAGTCTTTTCTTAATAAACCTAAGTGAAAATTCAATTTCTGTTGATTTCAAGAATTCAAATTGTTTCGAATATACACGTGCATGTTCAGATATACGTTCTTGCCATTGGCTCTTGGATGCGTTTTATATGCTCATAAGTCGTCATAATTCTATCTAGTTTAATTGCAATTTGATTGTAGTTCCTTGTTTACATTTTTTATGAAATAAGAGTTGTAATCAGCCACTCGATGAGAGCGGACTTCAAGTTCTACATGGATGACGACCTCGGAGTCGTAAGCAAGGGTAAATGGAGTACGTCCAGTCACGGAGTCATGGGTAGTTCTATAAGCCCATAATGCTGTTGGGAGTTTATCCACCCATTTACCTCTAGCATTTTTCAAACCTCTTTTCGTAATAGAGTTTGTGATTTTGTTCACAACTTCAACCTGTCCATTTGCTTGAGGGCGAGCAGATATCATAAATCTCTTTTCGATATGATGCTACGGCAAAAGGCATTTAAATTTAGCGTCGTCGAATTACAATTCATTACCAGTTATAGTGGATCATGGAAGGTCATAAGGACGGATGACGTTACGTACAATGAAGTTGATTATTTTCTTCATCTTGGTCATGGTTAAAAGTTCTTCATCTGCCCATTTGGTGAAGTAATCAACTGCTACGATGGCATATCTCGCACCACCTTTAGGATTGGTAAGAATACGATGATGTTAGTGCCTCTAAGTGGCAAACGGCTATGGACTAGCCATTTGAGTAATTTCCATCGACAGGGCTCCCAGATTTTTTGCAAACATCTTGTACTCGTCGCATTATCTAGCATGATCAACCATATCTTGATTAATAGTTAGCCAGTAATACCTGTAGCAGAGTATTTTCTTTGTGAGGGTTTACCTCCTGATGTACTCGCCGCATTCTTCTTCATAGATTTCACTCAAGACTCATTTGATATCATCATGGGTGATACACCAAAGCATGGGAATAGATAAAATCCTTTCTACACATGACTTCTTCTTAGATGATTTAGCGTGAAGCTTTAAGGAGGATCTGTCATTTTCCATTCCTTCGTTCAATAAGAATTTATCATTGTAAATAGTTTTTAATAGGAGTCAACCATGACCCCTTTTCTAGCACTGTCTCTAAGATCTAGCCGATCTCCATCCGTCAGTGCTTGGAATATTAAGTATTTCAATCAAAACAAATTATGTTCATTATGCATCCCTGAAACAGGCCAGCTTGGCCAGTGACTTGACCCCTTTTATTTCGTTCGCTGAGGATGTGTGTAATGATGTAATACATGAAGTTGGCTAGTAGTACTTGGACCCGGCCAAGATAAGGAGCAAGACAATGCCCTATGGCAAGATTAACTTCTCTAACTTTCCATACTACCAATCAATAATCACAAAAGATATGTAAAGTTTTCACTCCAAGTTCTCTAGCAAGTTTTAGGCTGGCGGTCGAGGCTTTATACTAAAAATCGTTGTTTGTTACAAGGAAATCATGTTTTAGGACATGGCACATCGAACGTTCCTCAAGAGTCATTAACATGACTCCTGTGCCATAACACTGATCATTGGATGCTCCATCTGCATACATTTTCCATTTGTTGGTTGGTTCTCCACTACTCTTCGAGTAGTCGTCTGATGTAGTGAATTCAGAAATGAGATCTGCTAATTTCTGTCCTTAGATAGCTTTTGGAGGGATATAAGTGATATCGAATTGGCTAAGTTCGATATTATATTTAAGTAGTCTTTCAGATGTCTCAGGTCGTTGTATGACCTGTCATAATAGCTGTTAGGCATAGACGTCAATGAGGTGAGCCTAAAAGTGATGGCGGAGCTTCAATGATGAAATCATTAGACATTACGCTAGCTTTTATAGCTTCGTGTCAATATTCAATGCATGACTCGCGATGGTCGGTGAAATCACACACACATACTAGAATAGGTCCAAGGGAACATATCATCATTTATTCGGAGAAATCCAACTAATTCTTTTGTCATCATTACACTGAGCTGTGATCAGATAATCAACACCCGTGAAGGGTCGCCATGATGACTGTAATGTCGACTGTCATCTTAGTAGGTGCAATCTCGGATTCTTTGAGTTCAATTGTAACTATTTTGTGTAACATTCAATGTGAAATATGGTTGGGACGGTCAATGTAGATGGTTACTCTGGTCGAATCTTAGAATCATGTCATGAGTTATTAAGTCTGATAGTGAAGGGTCTGAATGCTCTGATCAATTATCTGCAAATGGCTAGAGATCAGGCTTAGAAGTGCGCTGAAGAAAATTTCAAGTAGGGTCAGCCTCGAGTTGCATGAAGCTGCATAGTTGGATCTTGCTTTGAGTTTGAGTTTGCTTGTATATTCGAGTAATGCGCTTTCCATTCAATGCATTCATGATTCTTTACCCGTCCTTTGGGTTGGAGTGATAGTCAATTACTCATGAGCTTAGGTATTGATTTAATGATTCTAACTCTAGGCATTCTTTCAGTCATAGCCTTGAGTAGCTATAAACACTTTATATAAGTTCCAATATTAAGCTATCGCAGCTAGTCTTTGGATGATCATGCTTCTGCACCCAGTCTTTAGATGATAAATGTACTACATGGACGGTTGAGTCTTGTCCTAGCTATGTTTATACTCCTATCTAAACTTCAAAGACATAGAGTTGATCGGTGAATAGTCGGTTCACATTCATCCTGCTTCTCGCTCGTGCCCCCATGTCTGGGGCATATACCGATAAGTAGGAAGGCTAGCCATGCGTCCACTTTAGTTTACTTTCTTTCCTATCGAATTGTGGGATCAGGTCAGTTGATGGGAGGCCGAGTCTAGACTATCCTGAATTGTATTATTGTTTTTCATTCCAAGGGGAATATTTCGATGCCTCGTCAGTTTCTGGGCATAAGTTGGGTACTGGAAAGTCAGCACGTCCACTTTGGTTCATATTCTGTAATCAGATCTCGGGGTAAAGTTGGCTCAAGTGTAGTTGGGTCATGATCATCCGGTTTCATACTCCTCCTGATGGATTGAATGAGAGTGCTGGAGAATTAATGACCAAGTCTTCATGGTTTACTCTCCTTTTCACACTCTGGTGGTCATAGTTTTTCAAGGGACATTCGGATCACATTCGTATGTGCTTGGTGCGGATCGATATTGACCCTCGTTCTAAGGTATGATATAGTCGATCGTCCATAGCTTTGGATGCTGTTTCGATTGGTTCTGTAGTGAGGCCTCCTTGCAGTCGTTTCCTTAAGTTGTAAAGAATTCCAAGCTAGAGCTATAATGAGTTATCGTATTCAGCTTTTGGTGCTTTGTACTTCTGCTCCAAGCATTGATTCGGCTAGGCCACAAGTCGATGGTTAACTCCATCCTTAGCGAGTTAATACTCCTCCTATGATTTTAAGCCGAAGTTTGCGGAATAGAGAACGGTCGGAATCCATTCATCTATTTATTGATGTTTATATGCCAATTACATTCTGGTGACTTAGAGTTATTCTTCCCTCGGTGGACTCATGCCCAATTTGTGTTTATGCTTTGGTCCATGCTCCGAGACTTAGAGATTTTTAGAATAGTTTATGCTATAGTCCATAGTTTGGGACATAGAGATTTTCGTTTAGTCATTTATACTCTAGTCCGCGCCCTGGGGACTCAGAGTACTCTAGTCCGCTTCAGGGACTTAGAGATTTTTTTTCAAGTTGTTTATACTCCAGTCTACTTCAGGGACTTAGAGATTTTGCTTAAGTCATTTATACTCTAGTCCATGCTCCAAGGACTCGAAGTACTCTAGTCCGCTTCAGGGACTTAGAGATTTTCTTCAATTCATTTACACTATTGTTCACGTTTTGGGGACTTAGAGTACTCTAGTCCGCTTCAGGGACTTAGTGATTTTGCTCCAATCATTTATACTCTATTCCATGCTCTGGGCACTCGGGGTGCTCTAGTACACTTCAGGGACTTAGAGATTTTTCTCAAGTCATTTATACTCTAGTCCATGCTCAGGGGACTTTGAATGCTCTAGTCTACTTCAGGGACTTAGAGATTTTTCTCAAATCATTTATGCTCTAGTCCATGCCCTGGGGACTCAGAGTACTCTAGTCTGCTTTAGGGACTTAGAGATTTTGCTCAAGTCGTTTATACTCTAGTCCGTGCCACGGGGACTCAGAATAGTCTAGTCCTCTTCAAGGACTTAGAGATTTTTCTCAAATCCTTTATACTCTAGTCCATGCTCTGGGGACTCAGAGTACTCTAGTCTGCTTCAGGGACGTAGAGATTTTTATCAAATCATTTATACTCTAGTCCATGTCCTGGGGACTTAGAGTGCTCTAGTCTACTTTAGGGACTTAGAGTACTCTAGTCTACTTTAGAGACTTAGAGGTTTATCTCGAATCGTTTATACTCTAGTCCTCTTTAGGGACTTAGAGATTTTTGTCAAGTCATTTGTACTCTAGCCCATGCTCCGTGGACTCAGAGTGCTCTAGTTCGCTTCAGGGGATTTAGAGATTTTTGTCAATTCATTTATAATCTAGTCTATGCTCTGGGGTCTCAGAGTACTCTAGTCCACTTTAAGGACTTAGGGTTTCCCTCAAGTTGTTTATACTCTAGTCCACGCTCTGAGGACTCAGAGTACTCTAGTCCGCTTTAGGGACTTAGAGATTTTTCTCAAATCCTTTATACTCTAGTCCACACTCCGAGGAATTAGAGTACTCTATTCCGCTTCAGGGACTTAGAGATTTTTCTCAAATCATTTATACTCTAGTCCGTGCCCTGGGGACTCAAAGTACTCTAGTCCGTTTTAGGGACTTTGAGATTTTTCTCAAGTCGTTTATACTCCAGTCCACGCTCTAGGGACTCAGAGTAGTCTAGTCCTTTTCAGGGACTTAGAGATTTTCCCCAAATCATTTATACTCTAGTCCGCGCCCTAGGGACTCAGAGTACTCTAGTCCTCTTCAGAGACTTAGAGATTTTGCTTAAGTCGTTTATACTCTAGTCCACCTCTGGGGACTCAGAGTAGTTTAGTTCGCTTTAGAGACCTAGAGATTTTTCTCAAATCCTTTATACTCCAGTCCATGCTTCGGGACTCATAGTACTCTAGTCCGCTTTAGGTACTTAGAGATTTTTCTCAAATCATTTATACTCTAGTCCGCTTTAGGGACTTAAAAAATTTTCTCAAGTCATTTAAACTCTAGTCCATGCTCTGGGGATTCAGAGTACTATAGTCCTCTTCAGGGATTTAGAGATTTTCATCAGGTCATTTAACTCTAATCCGTGCTTCGGAGACTCAGAGTGATCTAGTCCGCTTCACGGACTTAGATATTTTCGTCAATTCATTTATACTCTAGTCTGTGCTCCGGGGACTCAAAGTACTCTAGTCAGCTTCAGGGACTTACAAATTTTGCTTATGTCATTTATACTCTAGTTCGCACTCTGGGGACTCAGAGTACTCTAGTCCTCTTCAGGGACATAGAGATTTTCGTTAAATCATTTATACTCTAGTCTACGCTCTAGGGACTCAGAGTACTCTAGTCTGCTTCAAGGACTTAGAGATTTTCCTCAAGTCATTTACACTCTAGTCCACACTCTGGTGACTCATGTTCTAGTTTGCTTCAGGGACCTGGAGATTTTTGTTGAGAGCGGTCGTATTTTCACCTGTTTGATTTGTATTGCATTTACCATATTGAGGCTAATGTTGTTGAATGAACGGTCGAACTGCATTTACTCATAGAATGGGACTCTGCCCTCAGCATCAAGGATGAAACTTGAAAAATGGAGAATCGATTCTGGTACGCTTGGTGATTGTAGCTCTTCCAATCAAGTCAGGGAAGGAGGTATATGATAGATGGTTGGACCACATCCATGCTGGGGTCAGATAATCATGTTCAGGGTAGGATTTTATGTGTAGATGATCAAATCATGTCCACTCTAGATAGGTCCCGACATTATCGAGCTTCTGAAGAGGAATTTGTATTTTGGAACTTTGTTTATGACTCGATTTGAGTGGATGATCGGGCCATAATCATTCCAAGCCTTGCTTAGGTCTCCAATCCAAATGTGGAGGTCGATGAATGGGCGGTCGGTCATGTTTGGGCTCTGACCGTGATGAGCTTTTCAATCTCTTGTCCTTAGCCCCAAATCAAAGGCACATGGTTGAAGATGAGTGATCCTTTCATGCTTGTCTTGATGAAACTCCACAGGTCCGATCAAGGTCTGCATGGATTGGTTGGCAGCCAAATCTGAGTACTTGGTCACCTGCATCATTTTGGAAGAAGTTTAGTTCAAGTCGGTCATAATTCAAAGCACAATTGAAATAGAAATAGAAATAATCCAAATAAGATTGGTATAAATCTCATTTATAAGTGGATCAACATCGTGTGCTAGCTATTCAACTATGGCCCTAGATCCTTCTAGCGGGATGTCGACTGTCAACGTCTAAATGATAATTAGAGTTCTTTATTGATGGGCATCCGAAGTTCCTGGCTCATCATTCTGTAAGGCTTGCACATACTATTAATGCTTTCCTTTCCGAATCAGCTTTCTGATCTCACCGCGGAGGTGTTTTTAATTTCCAGTGTTAGGATCAATGTGCATCTTGGAATATACAACATTCCCTTGATTTTCTCTGGACTTCGGTGGACCCTCTCGAGGTTGGTGTGCAGTACTACTCTGAGCCGCAAGTCTCCAAGTAGAGGCTATCGATTGAATCTCTCAAAAAGCATATGGGTCGAATTTTGAGATCTTGTTTTATCTACTGGAATCAGAGTCCTTGGCCAACGTTCCTGCATTTTTATTTTATTTTTAGTCCGCTCCACTCCTCTTCCCTTTGGTTTTGATTCATTTTGTAACAGAAACGATCCATTGTCATAGGAGAATCTCTAGCTAACTAGCTGCCAAAATATATCTGAAGGTCGACTCCCCCAAATGCGATTAGTATGATATCCTTGTGAGCATTTGGAACAAATTGCTTAGAGTCAAACATTGGTTTGCTTGGAGTCACTAAATTCGAAGTGCGGGATCAGTGAAGACTGCTGCTTAGAGTCTTCTTGGCATTTGCCTAGAATCATATAATCTATGTTCTCCAACCTTTGGGAGTATCGTTTGAGTAGCGGTTGCTGGTCTGTTCCCTTGTTGCCATTCAGAAGCTGCCGCTTGATCCTTTATGCCCTGGTCGGTCATAGGATGTAAGGGACCGGTCAGACGGTTTTCTGAAAGAGGGATCGGTATACAGTAGAGGGATCAATATACACTGAAGGGATCGGTATACACTAGATAGATCGGTATACACTGGGTCGATAACACTATGACACTTTGATTTTGATTGAAATGACATATATCCATCCCTATAATTAAAACTGGAATAACTGGTCACTTGACCATAGGGTAGAAAGTTATATACGGATACCGGATTAGTTAAATTAAATGGTTTTAAAATCTTAAATTTAGAATTTTATTAAATGATATTGTTTTAAAGGAAATAAATTATGGATTTATGTGAATTAAATTATTCCTAATTCAAGCTTTGAACAGTGAAACTGAAATTGGTTAAAAGAATTGAATTGGAAATGTAAATTTATAATCGATATATGACTTTAATTCATAAAATTGAATTATTTTAAAGATTTGGATCTTAAAATCGAACAATGAGGTTTAATTTGAATTAATTATTTAAATCGATAAATTGAAATTGGACTTGAAATTGATGTAAATTAAAATGGTTTAAAATAAGAATTGGATTGAAACTTAAACATTGAATTGAATTGTTGAATCGAATTTGAAGTTAAAAACGAATGTTTCAAAAATTGAAATTAATTCCAATTGGAATTGAAATCAAGTTGATTTGAAACTAAATCAAAATTTATTCAATTTAATTGGAAGATTGAAAATTGGGTTTTGTTGATCTGAAAACTGGACAAAGGTCTAGATTTGTGAAATGGAAGGAAACAATTTGATTTGATACTATTTTTAAAATAAATTATTTTAATATAAACTTTTTAAAATCTATCTTTTTAATATTCAAATTATTTTCCAGACTATTTTACTGTATAAACCATTTTCAATACTCAAATCATTTTATATTAAACTGCTTTAAATCTATAAACTATTTAAACTATTTTTTGAAATCTCAAACTGTGCAATGTTGGAATGTTTATATTTAAATCGTTGATTTAAATGCAAATGTGATTAATGTGGTTATAACCTAAGTTGAAATTTGAAATGATACTTTCAAGTGAAAATGACATATTTTGAGTAAATATGATGATTATGATATTCTGAAGTGAATATGATATTTTGATATCAAATATGAATCGTTTTTGAAATGTAAAAGAACCAAACAGTGTGAAAAATGACGTTTGGTTATTAAAGAGAATGGGCCCTCTTATTGGCAGACCCTCTGTCAATGTTGAAATCACTTTAACAACTGTGTACATGATGGATGATCCATAATGAAAGCGGTTGGATTTGGTGAACGCTTGCTGGATTTGAAGAAAGAGAACGATGATGGATGAATCCCGATACTTGCGCCAATTTGAAATGACTAAAATAGGACAGCCTTTCAGGGTCAAGTGGGCTAGCTACCCCTAGCGGACACACCTCTTCGTATTACTATATTGACGTTGGCTTGATCGATGAACCTTGATTTGATTTTGAGGGTGCTGGATGCGGTGGGTGGTTGTAGCTACGATGCATGACCACCAGCTCTACGACCCAAACTGGAAGTATCCTACCTCGGGCATTGCCTCACGTGCCTTGTCATACTTTTGTCCTTATACGCGACCAAAACGACTTTGTTTTAGTGTTGTCTTATCATGGCGCCTCCCTGGCTACCAACATTACTAGTGACGCTACTAAGGAAAACTGTAGTACAATGCTTAGAAATGTGTTAAGGGGGATCAATGTAAAGCCTTAACACTATTGTAGTATTTATTTTATTGATAGATATTACATATATAGCGTATCTTACTACCTATAGATAGTTTGACGGATCCTTAGGAAATGGAAAATTCCATAACATCTCTTAAGTTATTGCACGCACGTTATACACTATATAGGAGATGTGAAATCCCATAAACATATCTGAAGCTATCACACTCATATTTACTTATTGTTGATTTAACTTACATAAGAACTTTTAGTTCTGACTCGAGTGCTTTTTCATTTCATTACGCTCAGGTCAGCATGAGAATTTCCGTGCGAAAATATTATTCCTTGAAGGTGAAGATGGAGTTGCTAGACCGTATTTACTATTATTATTCCATTGCAATATTTTGGTATGTTTGTTGATTGTACTCAATTATGCTGTAAACATTGTGTAATCAAATGTATATTGTAAAATAGCTTCATGAACTGTTTATTTGACAATTATATTTTGTCATTCCACTGTGAGATTTTTGATTTTGTTTTCTTTCTTTTCTTTTTTTTATTAAATCACATTGATAATCTATCTTTTGAATGGTTTGAGTTAGACGTGTGTGGTTCAATGTCGACATAGACCCCCTAAAAAGGTGGGTCATCAAATATTAATACATCACTATCCATTTATTGGTACAGTTAGTGACCAATTATAATTATAATAATGATTAGATATCCCTACATCCTTTTAACTATAACATAGAGAATATTTTATGTTGACCATTAATTTAGTAAATATGTATAATGGGCCCATATAGGTATATTACTGGGATTCTTCAAATATCTGTAATAGAGATATGCCTATCTATGTGGCCACCGGCATTCACAAATACATTGTGATGGAAGTCTTCCCATTTCCATGAATATCAGCAATCGTAGATTTTCTTATAGAAATTCACCCAGTATCAAGGCTATTATACTAGAAATTACATATATTAATAAATTATTCATTAGTTGAATATTCCATATTTATTGGTCAGAAATGTTTACTATTTGTGTATTTAATAAGAGAATATTATTCTGAGTAGTGAACACCTGTAAGTTGCTATTTTTAGAAATATAATATTTGTATGCTTAGCCAATATATGTTGTGTATATCTGACAGAATTTATAATGTACACATTTTCTAGTTTTATTATATACAACTAACCGTAAAGATTTGTACATATTTCCAGTTTATTAGTGTATAGTTGGTAGTTAAGGGTTAAGTACACATTTACTACTTTTACAATGTACAAATAATAGTTAAGGTCATTTATACTTTTCCAGTTTTATATTGTACATATTACAATTTGGGATTGAATACACAACACCAGCTTTAAGTGTACATTTAACGTAATTTCAACAATGTACACATTTGATGGTTTTATCGTGTACAATCGATAGCTTTAATGATGTACACATTTGTAGTTTGTGGATGTTAGAGAGATTGGGAAAGGATTAAGATTTCAAATATCAGTTGTGGGATCGCAAAAAAATATTTGGGCAAACAACTAGACATTTGAATAATGGATTTTGTAAAGTGGCAGATGGACTTTTAACATTAGATAGTATGATTTGTCTTTGTGTTGGTACTCTATCTACACTCTGCTTTGTAATTTGAGGATTAGGTAATTATGAACTAATCGTGAAGACATTATTAAGAGTAGTGAAATCCCGTAATCTACTCAAGTTTGTTCACTTCTAAAGCTAAAAAGAATTTAATACGAGGTTAAGTGGTTAAGTGGTATAGTTACAATAGATCTAACCAGTATAATGTGGTTAAGGAGCATAAAATTTAGAAATACATAATGACCAAGATGATAATCATAAAGTACATACTTGATAAAGTTGAATAATTTTCATGGTAAAGATTGATATATGTACCTTGCCGATGTTGAGGATGCATATTATATTATTATTACTAATAATTATTGTCGAGATTTTACAGGAAAAAACCTCATTCTACTACTAAGGAACAATGATAGGTTTGTATCACTTTGGTGTGATATTCTTTCTTTTATATATTAATGCATTGTTGATACCATTGTTGATTATTATAAGTACTCATATGTTTATATAATTAACACCCTTTATGATATTGCTAAGGTTTGGGTAGAATGTACGATTAGACACACTCTATATGAAGAACTACACCCAATAGATCTTGTGAGAGTGATTCGATGTGAGGATTTATTTGGTAGTAATTATTAGTGTAATATCAGATAGATTAATATCCATCTTGCTGACTAACCATAGGGTAGTGCCTTAGGTCTATGAAAAGGTAGCCTTATTGTTACTGGTCAAACAATTTGCTACTCAGACTTATCCTTAGGATTTGAGTTTGTCTAGTTAAATGATGGAGTTTGTGAATTGTGATTTGAGTGTGATTTAGGATAGCACAAAGATTATGTGAGGATGCATGAAGTTGTGTAACTGAGTACTTTCTTCCATTTGCATACTCAACCTCTGATATAGGTTTTCAATAAATACGATTTCATACAAATTTTGGAAAAGGGGGATTTTGGAAAATTTAAGGAATATGTTTTGAATCCTTTAGGAGTCAGTTTTGAAAATAACAGAGTGAATGCAAGAAGTAAACAAAAATGAATGGGAATTAGAAACAATAAATGTGTATTACGAGATGAGTAGGATAGAATAGTGTGCTTTTAACATTCACTTGTATATTCCAATGATTTGATTATATGCAACATTTTGTGCTAAATAGGATTAAAATGGAATGTTAAGGTATAACTACTTCTTTTTTTTCTCCACTCTCCTAAAGGTGACTTTTGTACTGTACCTGTAACGCCTTGCAAATTCATAATTTGGATAAATTATATTTATTTTTAAATATTCAAATATAAGCTTTTTAACATAAATTATGATGTCTTGAAAAATAAATAAGCACAATAAACTTATATAGAATAAGTTTTCCAAAAAATATATACTTTGGAAAAATATCAATATATTTTATCGATTAACAGCTGTATAATTATCAAAAGTCGTGCGCAAAGCTAGATACATACACTTATTTATCCATTTAAACATGAATATGAAATAAAAAAAATTATTTTATTTTTGGAAAATAAAATGTATTTATGATAGCATTAATAGTAGCATCATATTTAATAATTCATTTTAGGTAGTTATAAAGTGATAATAAATCATTTATAGTAGTTTTATAAAGATATATTTGACTTGAAATTATAAGGAAAATTGATATCGTTTTATCGATATAATAGCACTTTCTGTAAATAGTTGTTTAATATTAATTTATATGGTTTTATAATTCAAATGAGATCATTTTAATTAGTTAATAATGATGGGAAATTATTTTTAGGATTTTTTAACATTTAGATGTAAAATAACTATAAGTGAAAATGTGACTGGAAATCGCCTTTCCAATTTTCAACGGTTCAATGAACCGAAGTTGTTCAAGGTTGTTGCAACCTTGTTTGTCTTATGCACATATATAACATACACATGCACACCCTAATATATACATGAATATATATATATATATATATATATATATATATATATAGACACATATATAGACACACACACGCAAAGATACATATACACTTATATATAAAAAAAAAAATATCTTAGATATTTTCACTAGTAATAAAAAAACTTCACTTCACTCTTACATGCATCAACTTACACACGTGGAAGAATAAGGGGAGAGGCTTAGATATGTGCCTTGAGATGATGGGGAGGGTATGGGCAATGGCATATTGGTCCATGCACATTTGGATATTTATTTCCAAAATTTTCCTATAAATACATATCCATTCTTTCATAATTTTAACACCATTCTTCATCTTATTCTTCCTCTTTCTCAAGAAATTTTAATAGCTTCTCTACTTAGTAAATTTGTGAAGAAAAATAGTGGTAAAAGAAATTAAATTAATATATATATATATATATATATATATATATATATATATTATAAAATCCACTTCAAAACAAGCTCAAACTGTGAGAAATGCGGATTACAGATCTAAAGGCTAGGATTAACACTAGAAGGGGGTGAATAGTGTTAATAAAGAATTACTAAATCTTTTTGAGTTTATGTTAGTTTAGACACCAATGTATGCAATATACAGACACAGATATTATCATAGAAACAAACACAGGTACAGAAATAAAATAAAAGCAGTAAAGGAAAGAACACAACGGATTTTGTACTGGTTCGGAGTTACCTTACATCCAGTCCCGCTACACAAGTACGGATTTCCTTTCAAAAGCAATTGTACAATTACACCCTCGGTTTCAAGGCTACGAGGTACACCCTCTAGAATTTCTATCCTCTGGGTAGAGATACTTGATTTCCGGGACACAAGTTTACCCAATTTATTTACCAAGGCTACAATCACACCTTTTCTCTTTTGATTGATTTCCAAGGCTACAATCACACATTTTCTCGCTTAATAGATTACAAAGAAGTCTATAAATCTGAATAGCACTGAGAACCTTGTAGAGATAGTGATAGAGAATCAAACTAGAAGTAATCGAGTTCGATTCAGTGTTGATTTCGGCAGAGTAATGGTAAGAAAATATATTAAGAAGTGTGGAAGAAGAAGAGGAGTGAAAAACAAGAAAATCTGATATAAAATTCATTGAAACTAACCCCTATTTATAGAAGAACAACAGCCATGTCCATTCATGAAGAGTTATGGCGAATAGACACTTCTTTTGAAATTTAAATTTTGAACTCTACTGACACCATGTCGACATGGGGTACTTGGGCATGTCGACATCCCAAGTATTTTGATTTTCTTTGAAAATAACTTTTATTTTATATTAAAACTATTTTAAACTTTATAAATATACTAGACTATAGTTAAAATTCATAAGTAAAGATAGAGAATAATATATATAGAATTTAACTATAATTTTATATTTAAATCTAAGTATAAATATTTAAAAGTTAAATATATTATATTAAAAGATAGTTTAAAATCAGAAGTAATTTGACTTTGAAATTAAAGATAATTTTGAGGATAAAACTGTTTAAAATCAGGATAGAGGGTTTTGATGTTTTTTAAAAGGAAAGTTTTGAAATCATTTTGAAAACAAGATAATTTTGTAAAATCATTTGAATTAAAATTAGTGGATACAAAATAATGTTCCAAACCATCGTTTCACGGACTAACACAAGCCACTCCTCTCCTCCTTCCAAACCGACGGTCATCACCTCCATCACCATTGGCCGAGCCTACCTCTACTTACAAGCTTAGGCCGTGGCTACCCAAAGGTCCCAGGCTCGATTCCATAAGCTTTGATTTGAACGGAGTGAAGCTATAGTCTATTTTCATAAGCCTAATATCCAACGAAGGTGAGAAACTCTAATTATATTTTGATTTTTTAGATGATATATATGTTTGGCTATGCTTGGTTGTAATAATTTATAAACTATGTTTGAATATAATAATATGTTTGGTTGGATGTGTAAACAATTAACGTTTAATACACGTCGAATATCACAAAGGAATTATTTTACTTTAATAAATGAAAAGGAGTATATAAGATCGTTAAACCTCTTTAAAATGGTTTAAAATGATTTAGAAATATTTTATAATCATTTAATAGTGTTTCGACAAGGTTTGGAAAGGGTATGGAAAATTAGTTAAAATTGGCGTGTGGCGTAATAGTAGCTTACGATTTCACGCCGTAAATGTTTAAATCCATTTATATGATGATTAAAAATCAAAATTTCTTGAAATAAGAAAACGATCGAGATTTAATTTAGTAGATTTTGAAATATGAGCAAATCAAAATTTTAAAACAAACGCGCTTTGGCGGTTCGGAAACAAAGCGATAAATTCTTTAAAATGGATATTTTTAATTTTTTTAAAATATGGAATAAATTCTATGAATATGTTAAAATGTTTTAAAAGAGATTTGGTTATAAAAATGGATTTCTAAATGATAGAAAAGTTTTTTTTTGATCAAACAAGCCTTAAAAACACTATTTGCGGCACTTTCTTTGGCAGTTTTAATAACTTTTGTTAAACTTAAGCGTTCTTTCCTATATCTTTTATAAATGTTTTCAAATAAATAATTATTTATTTTAAAGATAATGTGGAGGTTTAAAATTACTTTTAAAGGAGTCTAAATAAATTATTTAAAGAAAAACTTTTATAATCAAGTGATTTAATCTTGGCTCTAAAAGCCGATGAGTAGACTGGATTTTTCTATTTGTGAGATCCGAACATGAGGTGCTTAAACTAAGGAGATGTTTAGAAGCAATCAGTGCCTTAGCTCATTTGTCCTCTTTCTTGGATGAGGGATAGATAAGGTCGAAGTGTCGAAAATGAGGCAAGTATAAAAGATTCGATTTTTTCAAATTTAATACAACCTAGATTATGTAGAAATAATCTTCTTCTACTTATTATTGAATTTCAAGGTGGGAACCAGCACTATCCATGTGAATTTAAATGGTGATTCCACCATTATTCGATGGATAGTAAAGGTTGAATACGAAAATTTATATTGGATAGAATTAGTATAATTCCTATCTACCCTTTTTTACTTAATAAAGTTTTGCAATGTGATTTATGAGAGATGATTTTGGTTTGATACTTTCAAAGTTAATGAGAGGTTTAATTATTCTGCATATGTTTAAAGATTTATACCTCTAAAAGAGATATTTTATTTGATAAATGATATTGGTGAATAAATGATAATCAGCCTTAACCTCTTTTATCGATGATTGGTCAGAAGGAGCAGGCATCAGATTTGCTTTGGCATGTCTGCAACATGATAGGGGGTTCTCGCATTGTGTTTGGTGGCGAGTAGGAGAATCTTACTCCTACATGTCATCTGGGTTGGTGCAGTCGAGTGACTGGCCATAAAAGCAAATGATGAGGTACTAGTGTGAGCCATGGTGGTTGTACCCACTGTTGGAGGGCCGGTCGTCAAATTTGGTATTAAAGCTTAGGTTGAGCGAACACTTGACCTAATAGGGGTAAATTCTCTTTAGAGATAGGGTTAGTAATACCCTAGGATAAGTAACTCATTAGATAGGGTTACTAACACCCTATAGTGAGTTGAGAGTATTATATAAGAGTGCTATTTGTTAATGAAATATAAAAATGATTTTTTTTTAAATATGGTAAACAAAATAATTTTACCAAAGGTCATATTTTCAATATAAAGAATATATTTTGGAAAATATAGTTAGTTATGATATTAAAGTCATAAATTGGATAATTGTTTTAAAAAAAGTTAGTTAAATCAAGAATATAACATCTTGTGATTAGAATTTCACTATTTGACTGTAAAAAATTTAATAACGATATTGAGAGGATTAAGAAAAGGGAGGAAAACCTAAGATAATGAGAACTTTTATTTAAATTTATTTTTCTTAGAAAGGATTTTGAAAGACGATGATAAAAATGGTTGACAAACATTCTTAAAAGAATCAAAAGGATTTTTTGAAAGAGATAAAACATTTTGATAAAGATCTCGATTTGTTTCCTACGTGTTGATCAAACCTTGGTTTGAAAAGCAGTATACTTGTTAAGTTAGGATAAATACTTAGTGTCTGCTTCTTAATATTTGTTTTTATAATTGTAGAATCCATATGGAGGGAAGTATTCAAAAGGAGAAACCTCAAGAGAAAATTAGGGTGAGAAAGATGATCTAGTCATTCGTTTAAGTGGTGAGGAAGAATCCATAGAAGTGGAATATGATCCGTATACTCGTAGATACAAAGATGGTTACCCAATAGCGGGATGCTTATACCTCCCCTAACTTCAGATCTGGTCATAATATCTAGTGACGCAGAGGCCGCTCTGGCCTTAGAAAGGAGGGGGAACATTGACCATGCCAGTTCAGAATCCAAACTTGAAGAAGAACCCATAGAGGAAGAGTATGAGCTAGAGGAGAATGCAAATGATATACTATCAAATTAATCGAACCACAATAGTGGGTGCAACAATATCATATGCTAGATGGATGCGGATCATGTTATCTAGTGCTAGGAGTCATCAAGTTCGTACATTCATTAGGATAACATAGAAGATGATGAAGTGGAAGCTAAGGAAGAAGCTGGGGAGGAATTCGAGAACCCCGAGGAGATGAGAATGCAAGGATTGGAGGAATTAGAGGAAGGGGAAATGTTGCAGGAAGTACCAGTCAAACTTGGACATGTTCCATGAAATCAGCCTTGGCTACCATATGTGGAGGATGGGACATAGCAAATGAAGACAAAAATGAAGCCGACGACGAACAAGAAAGTGAGGATGAGGATACTGCAGAAGAATCATTGGATTTTGGATATTGGAGTGCACCATCGACAACAGATTGGGAATGATGATTGAGATTGTGATTGAAGACTAGTTATATCTACATAATATTAAGTGTTAAGTGGTAGATTATAAGTATGGTGTGATAAGGTAGTGTTGTAGTTAATCACATATTAGTATTTGTATTATGAACTTCTATTAGGTACACAAGTAGGATTGGGATGACTTAAGGACGACCCAATTATGGTACAAATGATGGATGTAAGATATAAAGTTGTATAATAGAACTATGGTCTTTCATTTTGACTTCATTTATTTGCAATTATACAAGTAACTTAAGAAAATTTATAAGAATTCTTGATAAAGGAAATAAATTATAATATGAGGAGTTTATTATAATTTTAGAAACAAAAGATTATTTATAAATTTAATGAATTATTTTGAAAATGTTTTTTTAGAAACTGTTAAGATATGTTTATAGAAAATAAATGTCTTTATAAAAGGGTTTGAATCAAAGTTAAGATTTATGAAATGTTTTCATAAAATATTTTGGGAAGGTTAATAAGCATGTATGAGGTACATGTATTATTTCGTCCCATGATTCAATCTAAGATTCGAGTGTTGAACTTTAAGGTGTTTACACCAGTCCAAAAAGGGTTTATCAGTCGATTCTTGACGATGAACATTGATGAGAATTTATGGTTGGATACTTGAGTTTTCTATCATAATTGAGGGCTATGCAAGAAAAACTAAAATTCTGTTTGAAAAGCCTGATCGGAGTCCGCACTAGAGGATCAGGGGATCAATACTAGTTCAGAAGTAAAGTTGTGTATTCGAATAGTAGATAAAATTAGATATTTCATACGAATGATCTATATACGTCGTACGAGTGTAAGTTTAAAAATAAATATTTTAGGCAAATATCTTTGGGTTTTGCGTTGTAATTCTGAGAACGAAATTCTTTTGAGGAAGGGAGTCTCTAACGACCCGCAAATTTATCACTTTGATAAATTATATTTATTTTAAATATTTGAATATAAGCTTTTTTAACATAAATTATGATGATTTGAACAATAAATAAGAATGGAAACTTATTAGCGCAAGTATTTACAAAAGATATACATTTGGAAAAATATTGATAAAATAACCGAAAATCGTTTTATCGATAAACAGCTTTATAATTATCAGAAGTCACGCACACAGCTGGATACATACACTTATTTATCCATTCAAACATGAAAATAAAATAAAATTGATTCACCAATAATAGCATCATATTTAATAATTGATTTACGGATTTAAATTAAGATTTAATGATTTAATAATTATTCAAATAATTGTTTTCAAATGATAAAATTTCATTTAAATTAGTTATGAAGTGATGATAAACCGTTTATAATAGTTTTATAAAGATATATTTGACTTGAAACTATAATAAAAATTGATATCGCTTTATCAATATAATAGCACTTTCTGTAAACAATTGTTAATGTTAATTTATATGGTTTTATAATTCAAATGAGATCATTTTAATTAATAATGGTGGAAAATTAGTTTTTGATTTTTGTTTACATTTATATGTAAATTAATTTATGAGTGAAAATGTGACTAGGAATCGTCTTTTCGATTTTCAATGGTTTAACGAACGAACGTTGTTCAAGGTTGTTGCAACCTTGTTTATATGCCTTGTGCACATATATAACATACACATGTACACCCTAATATATACATGAACATATATACATACAAATATACAATACATATACACTTATACAAACACACATGCACACACACGTTACAAAAATATCTAAGATATTTTCACACTTAAAAAGCAAACTTCACTTCACTCTTACACACATCAACTCACACACAAGGGGGAGAACTTTCCTTGTGCCTTGAGGTGATGAGAAAGGTGCGGGCAAGGGTATTTTGGTCCATGCAGAATTGGATATTTAATTTCAAAATTTTCTTATAAATACCCGTCCATTCGTACATAATTTTAACACCATTCTTCATCTTCTTCTTCCTCTTTCCCAAGCTATGTTAATGACTTCTCTACTTGAGAAATTTATGAAGAAAAATAGTGGAAAACGAAATTAAGTTAAAATAGTATTGGTGTGTGTATATGTACGTGTGTGTATTCTCAAATCACTTCAAAACAAGCTCAAAACACTCTTCTCCTCCTTCCAAACTCATGGCCACCACTTCCATCACCATTAGCCAAGCCCATCTCCACTTGCAAGCTTAGGCCGTGGCTATCCAAATGTCCCCGGCTCGATTCCATAAGCTTTGGTTCGATCTTAGCGAAGCTATTGTCCATTTTCATCAGCCCAATATCCAATGAAGAAACTCTAATTATATTATGATATTTTGAAAGATATATATGTTTGGCTATGCTTGGTTGTGATGATTATGAGCCATGTTTGGATATGATAATATGTTTGGTTGGATGCGTAAACAATTCACGTTTAATACACGTCGAATATCACAAAAGAAATCACTTTCCTTTAGAAAATGAAATATTGTATATGAGATTGTTAAACCTCTTTAAAATGGTTTAAAAATGTTTTATAAACATCTCAATGTTTCGATAAAGTTTGGAAAGGATATGGAAAATTAGTTAAAATAGATGTGTCACATAATGGTTGGTCACGATTTAGCACCGTAAAAGTTTAAATCCATTTATACGATGGATTTTAAGTCGGAATTCTTTGGAATAAGAATTTTTCGAACTCTTATAATCATAGTGTTCAAAAAAATAAAAAGTTTTAAATTTCGTTTAGTAGATTTAAAAATATGAGCAAATCAAGATTTCAAAATAATCGCGCTTTGGCATTTCGTAAATCAAAGTGATAAATTCTTTAAAATAGATATTTTTAATTCTTTTAAAGTATGGAATAAATTCTATAAATATGTTATAATGTGTTAAAAGAGATTTGAGTTATAAAAATGGATTTCTAAATAACAGAAAAGTTTTTTGATCAAATAAGCCTTAAAAGCACTATTCGCGTCACTTTTTATAGTAGTTTTTAATAACTTTTAAAATATAGCTTTAAACTTAGAATTCTTTTCCAAATATTTTATAAATGTTTTGAAATAAATAATTAAGTATTTTAAAGATAATGTGGAGGTTTTAAATTACTTTTAAAGAAGTTTAAACAAATGATTTAAAGAAAAGCTGTAATAATTAAGTGATTTAATCTTGGCTCTAAAAGGCTATAAGTAGACTGGATTTTACTATTTGTGAGATCTGGACATGAGTTGCTTAAATTATGGAGATTTTCAGGTGCAACTAATGCACTGGCTCACTTGGTCTCTTTCTTGGGCGAGGGATAGATAAGGCCGAAATGTCGAAAATGAGACAAGTATAAAAGATTCATGTTTTTCCAAATTTAATATGATTTGGATTGTGTAGAAATAATCTTCTTATACTTGATATTTAATTCCAAGGATGGAACCCGTAGTGTCCATATGAATTTAAAAGGTGATTCCACTGTTATTCGATGGATAGTGAAGGTTGAATATGGAAATTGATATTGATTATAATTAGTATAATTTCTATTGACCCTTTTTACACAATTTTGCAACTGCAGCCACACAGTGATGAAACGTTTTGCACGTCTTGCTAATTCTTTATATGCTGTTGTGGCGAGGCAGTGCACGCGTGCGTGCACTACAGCCACACAGTAATGACATTCGGAATTGATATTCAAATTTCTTGAATCGTTTTATGCGTTCAATTCAATATTCTGATATTGGTGTTTTTATTTGGTTTCCAAGTCTTAATGGATTTCATTCGATTCTATTCACGTCTTCGTATGTGAATTCTTGTGATATTGATTTATCCTTTGTTGATTTTTCAATTGCATACATATCATAGTATGATTTTATGGTTATTGTATAGTTATGCCATACCTTTTATTCTATATCATGTCATCTGATATTTTCAGTTAGACTGACCCGTTTATTATTTTCTTTAAAATAATACTCGGGTCAGACCGAGTATTTACAGGTTGTAGATTTTTAGCTTTGAGTTACTGCTTGAGCTATGAAGCCACTTCATATCTTTTGGAGTAGTAGTTGTCATTTAGAGTAGTTAGTGTATTTGTATAGGATGTTGTATATTCATGTATATTATTCACGATAATGTACTTGTATATGTAACTTCCAGAGTCGACAGTTGTAGTTGTATCATATGTATTGTATCACATGTATATCAACTGACATCAGTTATATATATATGAGACTTTCTGTTATATCTGTGTTCCGCATTTACTTTATCTATGTTATTATTATATATATATTGTCCTAAACTATTATGAACCATCGTAGTTCGTTTTATACTAGAATTGGGTATGTCGATGGGAGTAAATAAATATGAGATGAAAAATAAAAATATATACCACCCCTATCGAGGTAACCAATACTAGTGTAAGGCCTAACTACGGATGGCCGCTCCTATCCAGCCTTATTCTTCGTGATAACAGACAGTATTTCTTTTAATACTCTTTGTTATTGCGAGCATAAAGGTGGGGCGTTACAAAGAACATATCCAGTTTACAGTAGGGATCCTGTATTCCGAGTTCATGAAAACAGCAAGTTAAATTCAGGTAGCTTATTATATAAGTAGACCAATCTGTTAAAAGTACAATGCTTTTGTCAGTCTGTAGTCACATAATAAATTGTTTAATGGTGCATGCAAAATCAAAGTTAATGTCCAAATCAGAACAGGTTTTAATAGAAGCAAATAAGATTTTAGTTAGTTTACAAAGTACTGAAGGTGTTAATGTATAACAAAAAACATTTGAATTCACAAATTTAAACTGTTGGAAATTGGCATCATATTTCACAACTATTAACGGGAACCTAGTTAGTAGCCAAGATTTTATTCGTAATACATCCGACGATGCAACGATAGAATTAATAAAAAGTTAAGAATACAATAGCAAATTCATCCAAAAGGTCAAAACTCTGTCCCATCATTTGACAGCAATTTTTTTTTTAATGATAGTAGTATAAACTACACAATCGGTCATAGACATGTCGCGGTATCATAGCATGTTGAATTGCAAGGGTCATATTCGGTAATGTTAGATTTTTATAAAAGCGATTAGAATTTAAAATTAAGGGAAATGTTCACATGTGAATACAGGTTTGAAATTTTAGTTGTCACATGGTTACTGCTAACCTAATATGTAGTAGTACAGTTCATCCAAACATATTTATTACCAAACTACCATACCATTTTAAGACTTTGTAATGCATGCAGTAGCCACAAATGGCATGAAAGGCACATACTAAGTTACAAAACGTAGTATCATTTTAATGCAAGTTTACTATTCTGTAACCGTAGGGTTCAACCATCTATGTTCCAATTATATTTAAGTCAAATTCTCAAGTAAATTAAAATAGAACCATACTTCGATTCTTGCATATATTAGCTACAATGTAATAAGTAAGCATCACAATTGAGAAATATGTTGACAGTCAAGTGAGTGCAAGTATGGATCATATTGGCCATTAATATTGTAACAATCAAGGCTTGAAATTTAATTAATTGGACAAATGGAAGCAACATAGAGTTACTCATTTTTATTGTTCTCTTAGGAACATGTGTAGCCAGGATAATTGTAGCACGGTCATATCCAACCAACACTACAACATTGTTATAAAGTGTGAAGTGTGGTAAAATAATTTAAACGGAGCACGAATGTGAACTTATTTGACATCTAGTGTATTCATAAATAAAATGTAGTATTGGGTGTTTGGGGTTTTAAAAGAAAGAGTTGATAGGCAACTGACAAATTTATTGTTATACGTCTAGTATACCAAAATAGAGAATAATCAATTATAAACTCGTCGCATAAGTTTATAAATCAGATTTCCACTACATTGGAATTATGTAGTAATTATTATAACAATATGAATGTTGTAAATAAATTACAACAACAACGTTATACTATTTTAAATAAATAGTATAACCAGAATAACGGATAGAATATAGAATAATGTATATAAATATACAATCAGACTAGAATTCTAACCGGATTATGTCTGAGGCTCCTCGTAATGATTTCCTTAAGAATTTTTTTTCAAAATTCTCCCAAGATACAACAGACGTATCTAGTCGAGATAGTAATGAGTATATCACTCTGTGATTTTGATTATAAGAACAGCAGTTATTAGAAGAGAAGAGATAAGAAAATTCAGTGAGAAAAGTGATCAGTTTTCCTCCTTATTTATAGTTGGTTTGTATCCCTTCGAACTGTCGCGTCTGTACCCGTTTGTCCAAACGGTCGCGCCTGTTGCTTTTCATCGCACATGCCTGCTGTTCGGCCGCGTCTCCTCAGTCGGGCCGCACCTGTTCGTTTGCGCGTGCTTCAGAAGTCGTGTCTCTTCAGTCCCCGCGTCCGTTTTTACCCGCCCGCTGCTTCTCTTCATATTCCAGGCCCATCCCAGTTTCAGCCGAAGCCCAAAAACTGTTAGACAATGGCTTAGCAAAAGAATGGTCATTTTAGACCCGTACCAGTACCCGTAAGCGGCCCGGCCCCGCTCGGACGGACGGTGGCGGCGGGCGTGTGTGGTGGTGATGCATGATCTCCCTCCTCACAACGAAGCATACATTTGGGAGCCACAGGCCCCCAACCTCCTCATGAGAATATTATATATAAACCACTATAGCTTTCAATAATTTGGAGATGTGGGACTTTGCATATTTCATTCATCTTATTAAGGAATTCCAACAATCCCCCACATGAATGATAATATACATATCCCCCACACAAAGCGTAATATCATAGAGTATATATGGAATTTATGCTTTATCGTGGATAAGTAGATATTTCACTTTGAACTTTCCCTAATTAAAACTTATCAGATCTACTTGGCTAATCGGTGAAATATTTCATCTTGAACCGTCGACCTATATTGTATATCCAGACAATAAGCTTTACGAAGCATTGATTCCCTTCTCATCCAGTCTCTCGGTTGTGTTCATTTTGGTCCTGAACAATTTTTGGTTCTGCGAGTGTTTTAGAGAATAAAAGCCTTTTAATATTCTCATAGAGCCAACCCAGCTCACACTAACATAAGTGATCGCAACTATTAAGAGTATCCTACATATACCCCACTTGTTATTTCCAAGATATGGTCATCAGTAAAAAACATAGTTTTAACCTTTAAATACTTTTGTAGGCATGCATTTATATTGTGCACCATAGGAATGGAGTTGGATCAAGTCCAGACAAATGCATTACTTCTTGAGTTACTCATAATTGGTTTGCCTATTGATCCTAGTCCGTGAGATCTCCAGTCGCTAGGATAAGTTTCCGTATAAGGTAACTCTTGTTGGTTTAGGCTTTTAAACCCATTCCCCTCGATGCGCAGTCAATTTTCTCTCTTGATAAACCTTTAGTAAATGGATCCGCTAGGTTATCGTTTGTTCTCACATAATCTATGGAAATAGTTCCATTTGAGAGTAACTGCCTAATTGTGTTATGGCGTCGACGAATGTGTCGTGACTTTTCATTATACACAAAGTTTTGTGCTCTGCTTAGCGCTGCTTGGTTATCGCAGTGTATGCATATGGCCGGTACAGGTTAGGCCAGAATGGAATATCTTCTAAAAAGTGACGAAGCCATTCTGCTTCTTCGCCTGCCTTATCTAATGCAATGAACTCTGATTCCATAGGGGATCGAGCTATGCATGTTTGTTTAGTAGATTTCCATGACACTGCTGCCCCTGCTAGGGTAAAGACATAACCACTCGTTGATTTTGATTCCTCTGAATCTGCAATCCAGTTTGCATCATTATATCCTTCTAAGACAGCAAGATATTTTCCATAATGTAAGGAATAGTTAGTGGTATTTTTTAAATATCCAAGCACTCTCATTAGTGCTTTCCAGTGTTCCTTCTCTGGATTGCTTGCATACCTGCTCAAGCGACTTACTGCATATGTTATATCTGGTCTTGTGCAATTTATGAGATACATGAGACATCCTATCACACGAGAATATTCCAGTTGCATTACACTCTCATTAGTGTTTTTATGCAGTACTTCTGATGGATTAAAAGGTGTATTTACTCCTTTAATTCCAAAATTTTAAAATCTTTCAATCACTTTTTCTACATAATGTGATTGAGATAACTCAATTCCATTAGGTGTTCTTATTATTTTTATTCCCCAAATAACATTTGCAACACCCAAGTTTTTCATGTCGAAATTGTTGATCAACATTTTCTTTATGGTCTCAATTACCTGAGTATTTGGACCGAATATTAGCATATCGTCCACATGTAGACAGATCATCACATATGATTGTTCAAGTTGTTTATAATAAACACATTTGTCACATTCATCTATACGAAAACCATTTCTCATCATGACACTATCAAATTTTGCGTGCCATTGCTTTGGAGCTTGTTTTAGTCCATATAATTATTTGACTAATCTACAGACTTTGTTTTCATTTCCTTTGGAAATAAACCCCTCAGGTTGCTCCATGTAAATCTCCTCATCGAGATTTCCATTTAAGAATTCTGTTTTTACATCCATCTGATGAATCTCTAGATTATAGATGGATGCAATTGCTATTAGCATTCTTATAGAGGTTATTCGTGTTACCGGCGAATATGTATCAAAAAAGTCTACTCCTTCTTTTTGACGATATCCTTTGGCTACTAATCTGGCTTTATACTTGTCGATAGATCCATCTGCTTTCATTTTCTTCTTGAAAATCCATTTGCAGCCAATTGGTTTTATTCTTGGTGGAATATCAACAATTTCTCAAGTTTTATTACTTAGAATTGAATCAATCTCACTTTGGATTGCTTCTTTCGAACATGAGGACTCAGAAGATGACATTGCTTCCTTGTACGTTTGAGGTTCGTGCTCTAATACATATGTAAAAAAGTCCGAACCAAATGTTTTGGAAGTTCTAGCCCTTACGCTTCTTCTTGGTCCAGCATCCTCAATTTTATGATGAGTTTCATCTTCATGTGAATCGTTTGATTATTCCCTTGTCCTTTTTGGGACATTATTTCCTTCATTCCTTTTGTGCGGAAACACATCTTCAAAGAATGAGACATCTCTTGATTCCATGATTGTATTTACATGAATATCAGTTATATCAGACTTGAATACCAAAAATCTATAGGCACTACTATTTTGGGCTGACCCAAGATAATAATAATCTACTGTTTTTGGTTCAAATTTGACTCTCTTGGGAGGCGGAACTGGAACTTTTGCCAAGCACCCCCACACTTTGAGGTATTTAAAGCCTGGTTTGTGTCCTTTCCAGATCTCATATGGAATTGTTCCCATTTTATTGTGAGGAACTTTGTTTAATATGTGACTAGACATATTTAAGGCTTCCCTCCACAAGTTCGTCGGTAGACCAAAAGTTAAAAGCATGGCAGTAATCATGTCTTTTAACGTTCTGTTCTTCCTCTCGGCTACACCATTTTGTTGTGGTGAATATGGAGCTGTTGTTTGATGAATTATACCATTTTCGGCACAGAACTGTTCAAATGGTGATTCATATTCTCCACCTCGATCAGATCTTAGTTTCTTGATCTTTTTATTTAACTGATTTTCTACCTCAGCCTTGTATTTTATAAACGCTGTTATTGCTTCATATTTACTATTTAAAAGATATACATAGCAATATCGCGTATAATCGTCAATAAAAATAATGAAATACTTTTTCCCACCTCTTGTAGGTAGTGATTTAAAATCACATAAATCTGTATGTACCAAACCTAATGGTTCGGTGCTTTTGTCAACAGATTTAAATGGTTGTTTGACCATTTTTGCTTCTACACATGTCTCACATTTGTAGTTCTTATCTACTTGGAATTTTGAAACTAATCCCAAGTTTGATAATGTTTTCATTTTGCGGAAATTTATGTGTCCCAATCTATCATGCCATAGTAAAATTTCATGCTCAAGCAAATAAGAAACTTCAATTTTATTAATAGCACAATCAGAATACATATTTTTGTTGTCGACAACGGCTACATTTGCCTTAAATAGGCCATCACATAAATATCCCCTTCCTATATACATTCCAGCCTTGGACAGAACCATCTTGTCTGACTCGAACACCATCTTGAATCCCTTCTTTGATAGGACTGCACCAGAGATGAGTTTCTTGCGTATGTCTGGAACGTGGAACACGTTATTCAACTTAACAGTTTTTCCAGAAGTAAACTTGAGGATTACTGTGCCACTGCCTTCGATCATGGAAACTGCAGAATTACCCATGTAGAGTTTTCTTCGTGATCGAATTTCTGATATGTAGAAAATATGGATTTGTCAGAACAAACATGAAGAGTAGCGCTTGTATCTACCCACCATTGGTTAGGATTCTGAACCAGATTGCATTCAGATACCACCGCCGGAAGTTGGACTCGTCTACTTCCATGTTAACAACTATATTTGCCTCTTTATTGCGTTCCTTCTTGAGTCTGCAATCTCTAGTGGCATGTCCAACTTTTCCACAAACCCAACATTCACCATTAAACTTCTTGGTTCGTTTGTTGTCTTTTGGTTTGTTGTCTTGAGCTTTCCTTTTCTTCTAGAAATTCTTCTTTTTGTTTTTGGTCTTTGACCCTTCAGGTACAAATGCCTCCTCGCTTTGTTTTGTTATTCCACGGTTATCTGCCTCAATTTTCAATCGGACTATGAGATCCTGTAAAGAGATTTTCTTCTTTTTATGCTTTAGATAATTGCGGTAATCTCTCCACGACGGCGGCAGTTTTCCCGTGATGGCTTCAACCAAAAACGATTCTCCAACCATATGACCTTCCGCTTCAAGTTCATGAATGATGATTTGCAATTCATGCAGTTGAGCAGTCACCGGTTTGGAGTCAACCATCTTGTAGTCCATGAATTTGTCTACAATGAATTTCTTAAGACTGGTATTCTGCGTCTTATACTTTGTGGTAAGTGCATTGCAGAGTTCTTTTGATGTCTTTGAAGGCTGATATACTTTGTATAGCACCTTGTCGAGACAATTTAGAATATAGTTTCTGCATAAAAAATCGAAATGCTTCCACATATTCACCTCTGCTTCCTTGCCTGGTGCAGGAATCGGTTCCTCCTCGAGGTATTTTTGTAGATCGAGTGTGGTGAGATAAAACAACATCTGATTCTGCCATGTCAAGAAATCATCACCATCTCCCTTGAACGATTCAGGTCTGTTGTGAGTAGTATTCTTTGAAAATTCTGCTGTTGCCATCTCTGTTTTAGTAAGAAAATAGTAAAATTCTTAAGATGTTATACGTCTAGTACACCAAAACAGAGAATAATCAATTATAAACTCGTCGCACAAGTTTATAACTCAGATTTCCACTACACTGAAATTCTGTAGTAATTATTATAACAATATGAATGTTGTAAATAAATTACAACAACAGCATTATACTATTTTGAATAAATAGTATAACCAGAATAATGGATAGAATATAGAATAATGTATATAAATATTCAATCAGACTAGAATTCTAACAGGATTATGTCTGAGGCTCGTCGTAACGATTTCCTTAAGAATTTTATTTCAAAATTCTCCCAATATACAACAGACGTATTCTGCTCGAGATTGTAATGAGTATATCACCCTGTGATTTTGATTATAAGAACAGCAGTTATTAGAAGAGAAGAGATAAGAAAATTCAGTGAGAAAAGTGATCAGGTTTCCTCCTTATTTATAGTTGGTCTGTATCCCTTCGAACTGTCGCGTCAGTACCCGTTTGTCCAAACGGTCGCGCCTGCTGCTTTTCATCGCACCTGCCTGCTGTTTGGCTGCGTCTCCTCAGTCGGGCTGCACCTGTTCGTTTGCGCGTGCTTTAGAAGTCGTGTCTCTTCAGTCCCCGCGTCCGTTTTTACCCGCCCGCTGCTTCTCTTCATATTCCAGGCCCAGCCCAGTTTCAGCCGAAGCCCAAAAACTGTTAGACAATGACCTAGCAAAAAAATGGTCATTTTAGACTCATACCCGTACCGGCCCGGTTCGGCCGGACGGCGGCGACGCGCGCGTGTGGTGATGATGCATGATCTCCCTCCTCACAACGAAGCATACATTTGGGAGCCTCAGGCCACCAGCCTTCTCATGAGAAAACTATATATAAACCACTATAGCTTTCAATAATTTGGAGATGTGAGACTTTGTATATTTCATTCATCTTATTAAGGAATTTCAACATTTATGTTGTGCTTAGTGCAATCGAAAAAATTGATTGGTGAAGGAAAGACGAATGTTCAATTTAGATTTTAAAAGGCATTTTGTAGTACCACAGTCTAGTGCCATTCAAATTAAATTAGAGTAGGTTATGCAATCATAAACAATGGAATTGTTGCTTAAAAAACCAAAATTATGAACCCTCAGGTGGCCCACTAATTACCGTTAGATGGTCCCAGAACCTAAGCATAGTGGAAATAAATTTTGACAAAATTGACGTGTAATAAATTAAATCAGTAGAGGTTACAGATTACCATGGACCATGGTATTGTACATTTGGTGCTATGTATACGGACAATATAATGTTATCAAAATATTATATGTTATCTTTTTATTAAATGTTTTTATTTTTATTTTCCCCTTAGAATTAGTGGATAATGATGACCATGGTTATATTATTGCAACCAATACACTGATACATGTTTTCACTTACTAATGTGAAAACTTAATGAAGGTAGGCTGCAACACTTTTAATATATGACTGATCAACTGGGTGGAAAGGTATGGTGCAACACTATAAACAGCCAGTGAAGACAGCATCTCGGATAGTTCCGTTAAAGGAAATATTAGTCGATATTGTGCATCTTGCAAAGAAATGAACTTTCATTCTTTACACCAGTATTATATGCTTATTCATTCCTTTCAGTTTTCCTTTTATTTTGCATAAAAATATTTACTGGTTTTATTATCAATGCTTGAAATTTGTTTATAGTTATAAAGCGAGAATGTAGAACTACTCTGTAGAAGTCCCTAAGTTGCGAGAAAACATATAGCCCCAACAAATTTCACAATTTATCATTTACGTCAAATATAAATACCAAAACGAATATGATTATATATCTACTTGGTACAACAATTGAGCCACATTATATCTGTATACTCCTCGTTTTAGAAAAACGAAAAGGAAAAATTCCTTTTTTGTAAGTTTGTTTTTCTTTTCCTCAAGTGTTGACACCAATCATAAAAATCCCACAAATTAATGATGAATGTAGCTAGGTGAGATGACCCGACCTTTTCTCCATAAAAAGTTGTATCATCCTTAAGAAAGAAAGGGATAGAAAAGAGAAAAGAAAGAAGAGAAAGAAGAATCAACACAAGAATCTCAACAGCAGAACGAATAAATTATATTAGTAACATAAGTATTACATGGTATACGTCAAATATCAGAGTTACACAGACAATACAACACATACTAGACAGTTATAAACATCTGTCTAGTTATTACAACTCAATAGACACAGAAGACACTCAGAGATACCAACACAGCGGAAAACTATATAACTATACGCAGAAGCCTCCTGCTCCATTGCTCCTCCACAATTCGTCAAAGCTAACCTGAATCCTAACTTGAATTCCTTTGGCTACTCGTAAAAATTTGAGTACCCAAGAGTTAAAGAAAACAGAAATAACTCCGGGTCAGACATGGGTTTGGTGTGAGTAACAGGTTAAAGTTGCTTAACTTTGAAAAACCTTTGAAAAGAAAAGGTATCACGTATGACTTCCCACACATAAACATGGAAAAGTTTTTACCTTACGCTAACCAAAACATTTGATAGGAAATCCGACGATATTATAATAGTGCCTAGGGTTTTCAAGTAAATAAGAAATAGCCGAAATTGTTACATGATTAAATTCCAGCTACTAGCCACAAAAGTGGGTAATACAATCAAAACCGTTGGTACTTATTGGATTTTGGATTCCATCAATGGCTGGGCTACTGGGGTACCGCCCGTCACAGTACGTGGCCTAGATCACCGTACCGAGGAGTACGCCCGCTCCCCTGCAACACAAAGCCGGACCCATTCCTTACTGAACAGTTCCGAACAAGACCACCCCGCAGTTGTGATCAGCAAACGCACCACTAAGCCGAAATAAAGGGACATCTAGACAGGGGTAAATTTTGCTCTCAAGTGGGGGCTACCCACGAAGCTTTGCTGCACCTCCCCTGTTTTAGCCATTCCCGGTTGATGAGGCTTGAGGCTATGTTTACATTTATAGGACATAACACTTAGAATGCTCATCGTCCACCTGACGATGTTCTGAAAGCATTCAATCCATACAAGTTCGTTCCGGGTTCGAATGAAACTGAAGGCATTATCTCGTTACACTCATTTGGGAATCACCCTCAGAGTTAACGACGATAACCCTTGCACTCTGAATCACCATCTCGAATCAATAAGTACTATTCCATCAACTCATTACGGAATCACCCACAGAGTTATACTGACATATAACCCTTACACCTCGAGTCTTCACTCGCTCCACTTGGATTAACGACCTAACGTTAATTTGGAATAGATGTGGTTTTCGGATATCCAAATATGGAAACCCGATCCCGGTCTCATCGAAATCCAAAACGTGTCTTTTAAGGTCCAAGTTGTTTTAAAGTTTAAAAACAATTCAATTTATTATCTATATACACACAGATAGATAATTCACAACACAATAGATAATCAACCTTATCATCAATAGATAATTCATATCATAATCAGATAATCCATATTATCATCCAAAGCAACCAATACATCCATATCTCATACATCTTCATCTCATAGCTGAGATTACAAACCATACCAGACAACCAATACCAATCATCAAACATAAGCAATGATCTAATGATCACACCATTTTATAATTAATTTAAAATGAATTAAATTAATCACTTAATCTCTAATTAATTTAAATTAAATTAATTACTTCATCATTAAAAATCCTACTTAACTTAACCAACAATTGATTACAAATCAATTAAAATAAAATACCATCTCAATATTCATTTCAATTAATCATTTAAGATTAACAATCACTAATTACAATAAGTAATTAGCCTTTATTATTAATTACACAAGTTAATTAGATTAAACCCTTTGCAACTAATTAACTTGTAATTACTTAATTAATTAATTAGCTAAAATTAATTACATCAATCATTTATTCATTATTAATTATACCTTAATTAATCAATCCTAAATTACATCATTAATTAATTAATTATTGATTTCTGATTACATTTAATCAATCTTGCAAAATAAATTAATTACATAAGTAATTAATGTTCAATTTAAACCCTATATGCTAATCACCCATGATTAATAACCATTCAGGAATTAACTACTTTAATTACTCATCCCATAAATTAATTATTCTTAACTAATTATCTTTATTAATCACTTGATTAATTTTCAAAGTAATTTAAATTACTTCCGTAATTAATATCTTTAATTACATTCAGTAATTATTAATTAATTACTCCTTAAGTAATTACAAATCCATAATTTACATAAAGTAATTATTCATTAATCCACACATGTTTAAATTAATTAAACTTAATTAATCTAAACTAATCACATTAATCAAATTAATTACACCAAGTAATTAATTCATTAATTACTTTCATTAAGTAATTAAACTTAAACAATTGATTATTATTAATTAATTAATCTAATTAATTATTAAAATTAATCAGATTAATTAATTGTTAAATAATCTCAAGTTAATGACCTTCATTAACATTTCTTAATTACTTAAGTAAGAATTAAATCATATAAATCATTATTAATTATCAATTAATTAATATTTAACTACAAATTTAATTAATCTCTAATTATTAATTAATTAAGTGTTAATTAAAATCTAAATTATCTTTAATCACTTGATTAAATAAATCTTAATCATTAATTAAATTTTAATTAACCAACCTTAGTTTTAGATTAATTAACCTTAATTAATTAATCTCAAATATTAATTAATTAACCTAAAAATTATTAATAACTTAATTAAACATCCACATAATTCATTAATTAAATAGTTAATATTCCATTTAAATTAATTAAATAATTTAAATGAAATCAATTTCTTAAGTTCTAAATTAAGAAACATTCTTCTTATAAAAAGTATTTTAAACAATTTGTTTCAAACAAAATTCAACTTAAAAAAAATCTTTTTAAATTTGAAAGTAAAACACAATTTAAATTTTCATTCCAGATTAAATCTTAAAACTTTACTTACTCTTCCAACTTCATTTTTAAATTCAAATTATTCCAAAATAGTTACAAAAAATTGAAATATAAAAACTTATTTCATTTTAAAAACTGTCACTAAAATCAAATCTCAGTTTTAAAACTGAATTAAAACTTATTATAAATTTTATTTCATAAATTATAACTCATAGTTTTAAATTCAAATCAATGTTCTTTTATACTGTAAAAAGTTTAAAATCTAAATTTAACTTTCAGGATTTTGATCGATGTTTTAATATTTAACCCTGAAACATAGATTCATATAGCTTGAATTTTACCCTATACAAATTTGTTGCACTGATATTTTTATATCGAGGTAATATAAAATCTTATTTAACTTCTATCAAAAATTTAATTCAAAGTTTGTGATGAAACCAACAAATATGCTTTGAATCTTAAGTTTTTAACAGAATCAAAATCAGGAGATTGAATTTATATTAAACCAAGAGACTAAAAAAAGAAAAAAAAACTAGAAGTAGAGAGGACCTACAGGTATCACAAGCATGTATGCAACAAACATAAGAAATTCCACAATATTCATACACAAACATGTTTATTTCAAACAACTAGCATGCACACATATAATCATACATATAAATATTCACTGCAAATTTCATAAAAAAAATACTCATTTCAGATTAAAAGCATGCAGTCAACCTTTACTTATTTAAATTAAAAAAAAAGAGTTACTCGCCTGAAATTAAAATGCAGACAGAGCCCAAATTATTCTTTTAATTAAGCATGCAGAACATCGTTTTTTTTTCAACTTGCTTGAATGCTTGCAGAAAACTTGTTTTATGCAAAGGCAAATTTCCAGTTTTGAAGAAATGCATGCTCTTGCTTCCAAGAAGATGCAGGCCCTTGCTTAAAATTGAAATGCAGGGTCTTCTTGTATCCAGATTTTTGAAGAAGAGAATGCAGATTTAATGATGAACAGGTTTTTAGAAAAATGAATGCAGGCCTTTTTGTTTTCAGATTGAAGAACAAAAATGCAGGTTTGTTTTGCAAATTTCTTCAGGTAGCTTGCTTTCGTGGTTGCATGTAGGTAAGATATTTGATGAACAGATTGTTATGCATTTGATTTTGCATTTTGAGGAGTTTTTGTTTACTGATTTTCAATAGAATGAAGATTACTTTGGTGTGAAATGTTTCTTAGTTAAGAAATGAAACTGAGAAAAATCAGGAATGAAATAATGTAATGTTATAAAAACTAAATTTATGATTTATTAAAAACAAAGGAAAAATAAATAAATTTGACACTTGTTAACTTATATCTTAAATTACTTGCACATGTTAATTATGCTTACATTTGTACTATTATAAATAATTTTTAAAGAATAAAACAAAGTACTATTATAAATGAAAATAATATACAAATCAATTATTTGAAAAAAAAATACTTTTAAACAATTAAAATAAATTTATAAAAGAGGTTGTAACTTAAATGAATACATGTTTCATATTTTAAATTTCATATTAAATTTACAAGTCACATTTTATAAATCAATAACTTAAAAAGAATAACACAAACATTTTGTAACTTATTTTAATATTCAAACTTAAGTTAAAATGAATTTTAAACCAATAAAACATTTATCTCACATTTAAAATCATTTAGTTATTTTATTAAATATTTTTGAAAAGCTTAAATCCAAAAATAAATCACAATTTCCCAATTAAAATTATGCTATACTAATGTAATTAAAAACAACTTATCTATTTAAAATATATATAAATACATATACATTATTAAATAGAATATAGATTTATTAGTTTATTAAAAATAAATTCACCAATCAAATATTTAAATAAAGAAGATTATTAAATCAAATCAAATTTATCAACAATAATTATCTATTCAATTTAAATTTAAACACAGATTATTAAATTTATATTGTCCAAAATTCCGGGATATTACAATCCTTCCCCCTTAAAAGAATTTCGTCCCCGAAATTTAAAAAAAAGGTAATTTAATAATCTATTTACAAATTTTATTTTAAAATACAGCATATGTTAATCATATGCAAACAACTAAAGCAACCAATTCACACAATCAGAACAAATCTAATTATTCAAAAGAATTTTGGATAAAACTTTCACGAGTTTCCCCGGTATATATATATCGGGATGCTCGCCCTATAGAATACAAACAATCAATACTACAAAGCTACATAGCTCCTATCAACAATTCTATACAGAATGTCAGACTACAAACGAGCCTGACTGAACAACCAATCCATCCTAAACTGCTGGTTCTATAATCAGAAATATCAAACACGTACTCCCTCGGAGATACGTGAAACACTCTGAATCCCTGTTATCCAAACTGGCAATTCAACTCTAGAAAACAGAACATTGATCTAACCCATCACAGAAGAAACCAAAACACTTCTGAGCTAGCTTCCCAAACTTATAGCTCTTTGGATCAGAGAAAAACTTATCCCAAATCAAATCTCAGATTCCAAAATCCAAATTCCTCCGTCTCTTATCCATAAAAAAAAAACTCTTCGGACGATCCTGGACGACCAACATCCATCCTGAGCAGCTTAACTCTATGCTGATTCCACTAGAAACAGACTGAATCAAAACAATCCAATGATCTCCTCAAGAACACTCAAAAACCAAGAACACAAATCCTGCTTCTCAATAACAGAAGACAGAACAAACTTCTCCTTATCCGGAAAAGAAAACAGAAACACTCCAAACTGCTTCCGCTGCACAACTCTGATCCGTAGTAGAAGAAAAATGCTGATGGAGTGTGACGACCGCCCATGACTCCCGCACCAAAACAAGGAAATAATGCGCTGAAAGGCGTGCCAGGCAGCCATGGGTGACCGTCAAGGGTAGAATAAACATCGCAGAATCTATCGCATAACTCACAGCGCATGGATAAAATACAATAGAGAAATATATGTATAGTGAAGCTTCATAACAGAATATCATCTAATAAGCATCTTAGAAGTTTGATACAATCATCAGAACAGTCAATACATCAAAACCTCACTACGAAGCACTCAAAGTATATACAGCGGAACACCCAATACATAATATGAAATAATATGTAAAAGCCTCCTGCTCGTCTTCGTCATCATCAACGTAGATCTCCAAGAATAGCACCTATCACCTGCTACCTAGTCTGCCCATCCCAACATGGATGAACAACCCAAGGTAATAAGAGGAGACATAAAACCTTGAGTCAAACAAAGTCTTAGTGAGCAGTAAATCAACTATCAAACATACCAAAAGAGCATAAGGGATAAAAGGAATAGGAACCAAACCATCCCACTCCGCCTCTTTCTACAGTGATAGCCCCCAGACACACACTAAAGAGAAGCAAGCATAACATGGCAGACAATTAAAGTAAAGCAATAATCATTCGAGTCAAGGTCGATGTTTTCCAAATACAAACCCCCAAGGCCTAAACCAAGATCAGATAAGCACCCGGAAAACACCGCTCTTGAGACCGAATGATGATACAACCAAACGTCCAAACATCCATAACTCTGGCTATCACTGTTATCATTGCCTTGATTTCACCGTTAGTTGAATGACCATCTGTCAAGGGCTAATGGTAACCCCGGTTCTAGACATAACTCCGCACGTCGTCGCAGCCCGTGCCTAGGAATTTTCGCAACTACCCAGAGTACTAGCACGTCGTCGCAGCCCGTGCTTGGAACGTCGTCGCAGCCCGTTCCAATGTACTCTTGCTTTGAGCATGCTAGAACTTTCAACAACGATGAGATCTCGGCCTCCTAGTCATCCTCCTCGACGACTATTTCCATACTAGCTCAAGCGCCTCTCAAGCTAACCATTATCAACCAACTCGCATCGCATCATCGAGTTATCAACATGCTTGGGATGACCCCGTCTGGATTAAACCAAGGCTATCTCATATCATGCTTCGCTTTATCGCATCATAGCAAAGTCTCATCTCAACATCATGGCTTGCCTCATCGCATCATGGCAAAGTCCCATCTCAACATCATCTAATCCATACATATGAGCTTCAACATCCGCTTCATATGCCACAAGCAGCTTTCCTTATTCAAGAGCCTTTCCACTTAGCTTTTGAATCATCATCAACCAACTTGATCAAATCAAGCTATATATCAACTAATCAATCAAATCAAACATTAATCCAAGCAATCAATCATTCAAACAAGATCTAAATAAACAATTACAATGATAATGGCAATTTCGTAAATAAATGAGCATAGATCTAACATACATGAATCATGGGTTTTTAGCATAGATCTAACAAATATAAATCATGGGTTTTGTCTCTTCAACTTGATAAATGAACTTGTATAAGTAAACATCTTCATGAGTAGTGGATCTACACTTGGATCTAAGGAAAAAAAATGCATAAAATCACTATCTACAACACTCCAACAAACCACCAAACCAATATACTCCTTTGGGTCCGCGTGAGAGATAACCACCACTCACCGAATCACCCAAACACTTCAAAAACTAATCACTTCAGATCTGGACAGCAAGGATTCAAGCTTGATTCGTTGAAATCTCGCTTGAAACGATGGAATCTAGCTTCGTTGGATGAAGATCTTCAACTTTGGCTCTTGAATCTTCGTTCTTGATCTTCGATCTTGATCTTCGATCTTGGATGGATGTTAGAACTAGATTAGAGTGGAGAAAAGAAGATGAAGAAGTGTTGTAGTCGAGCTCTCAAAATGGCAGCACTTCGTCGCTTCAAAAACCGGTGCCAAAAAGTGAGCCAAACCCCTCTATTTATAGGCTGAATCCCCCCCCTGAGTCGTCCATCCATAAGTCGTCGCCGACCCATCCTTGAGTCGCCCCCGACCTAAGACCCACGACCCAAAACTCCAACGACCTAACACGCACGCGGGCTACGACTTACAACGCATCACCTAGCCGATCCAACAACTTAACTCGTGTACGACTCATAGCATACACGTCCTAAAACACAGGCCGACCTAACGACTCAACAACACTATACGACTCAACGACCTAACTCATTTTCCTTAAGTCATTCCATCCTATGAGTCGGTCCAATACATGAGTCGGTCACCTCTATGAGTCGGTTATCCTATGAGTCGCTCACTACCTTGACTCGGTCCAAACCTTAAGCCGCTGCCTCTCTTAACTCGCTAACAACCATAAGTCGGCAACTACCACTCACTCCTATAAGTCGGTCAACCTATAAACCGTTGACCCCATGAGTCGGCCACCTACCCTAAGTCGCTCCATCCTCTAAGTCGGTCACGACTTAAGTTCCACACGACTTAACTTTAACACGACTTATCTCTAGAACGACTCAAGCTCCAAACGACTTAATGCAACTATTATACAATTTATCGATACGTAAAATACAGGTCGTTACATTCTCTCCCCCTTAGGAATTTCGCCCCCGAAATTCCAAACAAACAAGAGCAATCAAAATTATTCTGCATGCCTACCATCCATAGCAATCAACAACCCATGCATCCAATTACTAGCCTAGCATGCAGAATTCTAAGATTAGAACAAGTTACAAATTCATGAGATGTCACGACACCTTAGGGCCATACCTCGAAGAGTTCAGGATGAGCTGCCTTCATCCTCTCTTCCTCCTCCCACGTACAGTCGTTAACATCATCACTCCATTGTATCTTGAGCAACGTAATCGTCTTCCTCCTAAGCTGTTTCGTGTCGGTTTCAACAACACGAAGCGGCTTGCGAGGTCTCGTAACCATTGGATCAACCTCCAAGTCTTCACAGCTATCAGCAGAAACCACCGTATTCGAGTCATGCACATACTTCCGTAGATAAGATACATGAAAGACATTGTGCACACCCGCCATCTTCTCCGGTAACTCCAATCTATAAGCGAGCTTTCCAATTCGCTCGATAATCGGGAATGGTCCAACAAATCTCGGAGTTAACTTTCCTTTCTTCCCGAATCTAATAACATTCTTCAGTGGAGAAATCTTCACAAAAACCATATCACCCACGTCGAATTCCAAATCCTTACGACGTTTATCGGCATAACTTTTCTGACGATCTTGGGCTGCCTTCATTCGTTGCCGAATGATCTCTATACAATCCGTAGTCTGTCGAATCATCTCTGGCCCAAGTATCAGCTTTTCTCCAGTTTCCAACCAACATGTCGGAGAGTTACACGGTCTTCCATACAATGCCTCATATGGTGCCATACCAATACTCGACTGATAACTGTTATTGTATGCAAATTCCACCAAATGAAGATGATCTTCCCATGATCCTCCGAAGTCCAAAACACAAGCTCTGAGAAGATCTTCCAAAACTCGGTTGACTCTCTCAGTCTGACCATCTGTTTGGGGATGACAAGCTGTACTCAAACACAACTCGGTTCCCAAAACTTCTTGGAAGCTCTTCCAAAATCCACTAGTGAACAATGGGTCTCGATCGCTCACCATACTCTTCGGAATACCATGGAATCGAACTATCCACTTAACATACAACTCAGCCAACTTCGATGCAGTCCTAGTCGATCGAACAGGAATGAATCTTGCACTCTTGGTCAACCGATCTACTATGACCCAAATCCCTTCATTTCCTGCTCTTGTTCTAGGTAGACCATCGATAAAATCCATCGATATCTGTTCCCACTTCCACATAGGAACTTCTAATGGATGAAGCAATCCACTTGGCTTCTTCTGCTCTGCCTTAACCAACTGGCAATTCATACACTTGGAAATAAAATTTCCAACATCCTTCTTCATACCTTCCCAGTAATAAGTTCTCTTCATATCCCGATACATCTTATTTCCACCTGGATGAATTGTCAACTTCGAGTGATGACTTTCCTTCAGAACTTCATCTCTCAATTCATCTATGTCGGGAACAACCAATCGTCCTTGCTTCCGAAGCCAACCCTCTCGATCGACTTCGAATCCCTTATCCTTCTCTGGGTCCAATCCAGATTCCAAATCACGGATAAACTTGACAAGCTTATCGTCTCGCTTTTGACTCTCGCCAATCCTTTCCGCAAGAGTAGGCCTTATTGATAAGTTTGCCAACATCTCAGGTTCCAATTCACATCTGGGCCTGATATCAAATCCAGCCTAATACTCGAGACTCTTCCATTCCGAAAACATGGCTCCCAATCCGACATGTCTTCGACTTAACGCATCAGCCACTGCGTTACCTTTTCCCGGAGTATAGGCTATACCAAAATCATACGATGCCAAGAACTCTAGCCACCGTTGCTGTCGAAGATTCAAATCCTTTTGAGAGAACAGATACTTCAACGACTTATGATCTGTAAACAACTCGAATCTAACTCCCAATAGATAATGTCTCCACATCTTCAAAGCAAAAACAATTGCCGCTAACTCCAAATCATGAGTCGGGTAATTCCTTTCATGCGGCTTCAGTTGTCGACTTGCATATGCAACAACTTTATTCTTCTGCATTAGTACTGCTCCAAGTCCAGTACCACATGCATCGGTGTAAACCACCATCTCATCATTCCCACTTGGAATAGTCAAAACAGGAGTACTCGTCAGTCGCTCTTTCAGGATTACGAAAGCTTGCTCACACTTATCATCCCATCTGAACACTTGGTTCTTTTTCGTCAATCCTGTTAACGGTGCAGCTATCTTGGAAAAGTCTTTGATAAACCGTCGATAATATCCAGCTAATCCAAGAAAACTTCTCACATCAGATGCATTCTTAGGTCTACCCCAATCCTGGATCGTTGCCACCTTAGCGGGATCAACCGCTATTCCATTTCCAGAGATAACATGGCCTAAGAATCTCACTTCACTCTTCCAGAAGTGACACTTCGAAAACTTAGCCTTCAGCTGATGTTTCCGTAAGATTTCCAAAACAATGCGCAAGCGCGTCTTGTGCTCTTCCTCAGTTCTGGAATAAATCAGAATATCATCCACGAACACAAGCACGAACTTATTCAACTGATCTCTGAACACTCTATTCATAAGATCCACAAAATATGCTGGTGCGTTAGTTAATCCAAACGGCATTACCAGCCACTCATAAAAACCGGATGGTGTCCTAAAAGTAGTCTTCGGCACACTATCCTTTGCCACTCTCAACTGGTGAAATCCCGTTGCCAAATCCATTTGAGAAAACACCTTAGCATCGTGAAGCTGATCAAACAAGTCATCTATTCTCGGCAATGGATACTTGTTCTTCTTAGTCACTTTATTCAGCTCACGATAATCCACACACAACCTCAACGATCCATCCGCTTTGGTTGCGAACACAACTGGTGCACCCCATTCGGACACACTACGCCGGATGAATCCTTTCTGCAAAAGGTCATCAACTTGCACCTTCAACTCTTGTTGCTCCCTAGGCGCCATCCGCCTAAGAGGCATCACAACAGGTCTGGCTCTCTCAACTAGATCGATACTAAACTCGATCTCCCTATGCGGCGGTAATCCTTTGACTTCGTCAAAGACATCCTCAAATCCATTCACAATAGGCACCGATGACAGTCCATCCCGTGGAACAACCAGCGAATACATGAAGCTCATGAAGACGCCTTCCTCATGCTTACATCGTATCACAACCTTTCGCCCTTCCACATTCCCGACTGTCACCTCCAGCCTCTCACAACCAATCCTTGCCGCATACTTCCTAAGCCAGTCCATACCCAAAATAATTCCGAACCCCGCAAAGTTCAGAATAAAACAATCACAAACAAAAGAGCAATCATGACTCGACACAACTAGACCACGGCATATCATACACAAACATGACGAACCCCCAACTGGATTAGTCACAACCAATGGCTTATCAACAATATCCGGTTCCAAATCTAACCGGCCTACAAGATCATCACAAACAAAAGAATGCGACGCTCCAGTATCAAACAACACTCTAACTGGAACACCACAAATGGAAAGAGTACCTTGAACCACCACACTCTTCCCTTTCTCTTCAGCAGTAAGAGCTTTTGAAAACGACGGCACAGCTCCCAAAGCATAAGCTTGCACAATCTGCCTGTCCTTCCTCGGTTCTGGACAATCTTTCCTGAAATGCCCTGGCTTGTCACAGTTGTGGCATTTCGCCGGCGCCTTTGGATTCCTACAATCCTTGGAGAGATGGCCCTTCTGCTGGCAATTATAGCAAGTCATTTCGCCCCTCGGCTTCTTCTGGCCATCCTTACCCTTCTGTTGTTGTTGCTTCCTCTTCTTGTTTCCACCCTTCTATGGCTTAAACCCTTCCTTGGTTACAGCAACAACAGAACTCTCCCTAGGAAACAAACTCTCATGCCTGAGAGCTTTCTCCACAAGCTTCTCAAACGGATCGTCCAGATGATCCACCAACTGTCTTCCAAGATAAGCATCCAAACCGGTCACAAACTTCTCATTCTTCTGATAGGGAAAATCAATATACGATCTGGCATACTTGGACAAAGCTTCAAACTCAGAAACATACTCAAGAACGGGTCTTCCACCTTGCTTGAGCTCCACAAACTTTTTAAACAAGACAGATTTCTGAGCCGTAGAGATGAACTTAGCTTCAAATCTAGCTTGGAATTGCTCCCAAGTAATCTCCTCCTCCGGAGTATCAATGGTGATAGAATTCCACCAATCCGAAGCTCTCCCTTGAAGTTGCCTTGATGCAAGCTTCCTCTTAGTTGCACCCTCAACTCCCAAGTCACCAAAGATCCTTTTACAAGCATCAATCCATCTTTGCACTTCAATGGTTGATTCCGTTCCCAAGAAAACCTTTCCTCCAAGAGAAGTATAGTCCTTGCAAAGCTTAGCAAAATCCACTGGTCTTGGAGCTTGAACTTGAACTCCAACATCTACTGATGGCCCCGAGGCTGGTATCCTTCTCATGATCGAAGTCATCATGGCCTCAAACATAGGAACATAATCAACAGCTTCCCTAGCAGCACGGCCTTCCCTAGCAGCTGGTCTCCCCCTTCGACTCATCCTTAATATCTATAAAAAGGAATGACTTAGAACACCTTGAGAAACAACTGCATAAGAAGTTCAAATCCTTCTAAACTACTATATTATATATAGTAATCATTCATCAAAATACAATTACGTCTCTCATACGTAGTTACGTCAGCGAGCGTTGGCTAAAATCGATTAACCAAAGCTCTGATACCAAATGTGACGACCGCCCATGACTCCCGCACCAAAACAAGGAAATAATGCGCTGAAAGGCGTGCCAGGCAGCCATGGGTGACCGTCAAGGATAGAATAAACATCGCAGAATCTATTGCATAACTCACAGCGCATGGATAAAATACAATAGAGAAATATATGTATAGTGAAGCTTCATAACAGAATATCATCTAATAAGCATCTTAGAAGTTTGATACAATCATCAGAACAGTCAATGCATCAAAACCTCACTACAAAGCACTCAAAGTATATACAGCGGAACACCCAGTACATAATATGAAATAATATGTAAAAGCCTCCTGCTCGTCTTCGTCATCATCAACGTAGATCTTCAAGAACAGCACCTGTCACCTGCTACCTAGTCTGCCCATCCCAACATGGATGAACAGCCCAAGGTAATAAGAGGAGACATAAAACCTTGAGTCAGACAAAGTCTTAGTGAGCAGTAAATCAACTATCAAACATACCAAAAGAGCATAAGGGATAAAAGGAATAGGAACCAAACCATCCCACTCCGCCTCTTTCTACAGTGATAGCCCCAGACACACACTAAGGAGAAGCAAGCATAACATGGCAGACAATTAAAATAAAGCAATAATCATTCGAGTCAAGGTCGATGTTTTCCAAATACAAACCCCCAAGGCCTAAACCAAGATCAGATAAGCACCCGGAAAACACCGCTCTTGAGACCGAATGATGATACAACCAAACGTCCAAACATCCATGACTCTGGCTATCACTGTTATCATTGCCTTGATTTCACCGTTAGTTGAATGACCGTCTGTCAAGGGCTAATGGTAACCCCGGTTCTAGACATAACTCCGCACGTCGTCGCAGCCCGTGCCTAGGAATTTTCGCAACTATCCAGAGTACTAGCACGTCGTCGCAGCCCGTGCTTGGAACGTCGTCGCAGCCCGTTCCAACGTACTCTTGCTTTGAGCATGCTAGAACCTTCAATAACGATGAGATCTCAGCCTCCTAGTCATCCTCCTCGACGACTATTTCCATACTAGCTCAAGCGTCTCTCAAGCTAACCATTATCAACCAACTCGCATCGCATCATCGAGTTATCAACATGCTTGAGATGATCCCGTCTGGATTAAACCAAGGCTATCTCACATCATGCTTCGCTTTATCGCATCATAGCAAAGTCTCATCTCAACATCATGGCTTGCCTCATCGCATCATGGCAAAGTCCGATCTCAACATCATCTAATCCATACATATGAGCTTCAACATCCGCTTCATATGCCACAAGCAGCTTTCCTTATTCAAGAGCCTTTCCACTTAGCTTTTGAATCATCATCAACCAACTTGATCAAATCAAGCTATATATCAACTAATCAATCAAATCAAACATTAATCCAAGCAATCAATCATTCAAACAAGATCTAAATAAACAATTACAATGATAATGGCAATTTCGTAAATAAATGAGCATAGATCTAACATACATGAATCATGGGTTTTTAGCATAGATCTAACAAATATAAATCATGGGTTTTGTCTCTTCAACTTGATAAATGAACTTGTATAAGTAAACATCTTCATGAGTAGTGGATCTACACTTGGATCTAAGGGAAAAAAATGCATAAAATCACTATCTACAACACTCCAACAAACCACCAAACCAATATACTCCTTTGGGTCCGCGTGAGAGATAACCACCACTCACCGAATCACCCAAACACTTCAAAAACTAATCACTTCAGATCTGGACAGCAAGGATTCAAGCTTGATTCGTCGAAATCTCGCTTGAAACAATGGAATCTAGCTTCGTTGGATGAAGATCTTCAACTTTGGCTCTTGGATCTTCGATCTTGATCTTCGATCTTGGATGGATGTTAGAACTAGATTAGAGTGGAGAAAAGAAGATGAAGAAATGTTGTAGTCGAGCTCTCAAAATGGCAGCACTTCGTCGCTTCAAAAACCGGTGCCAAAAAGTGAGCCAAACCCCTCTATTTATAGGCTGAATCCCCCCCTGAGTCGTCCATCCATAAGTCATCGTCGACCCATCCTTGAGTCGCCCCCGACCTAAAACCCACGACCCAAAACTCCAACGACCTAACACGCACGCGGGCTACGACTTACGACTCATCACCTAGCCGACCCAACAACTTAACTCGTGTACGACTCATAGCATACACGTCCTAAAACACAGGCCGACCTAACGACTCATCGACTCAACAACACTATACGACTCAACGACCTAACTCATTTTCCTTAAGTCGTTCCATCCTATGAGTCGGTCCAATACATGAGTCGGTCACCTCTACGAGTCGGTTATCCTATGAGTCGCTCACTACCTTGACTCGGTCCAAACCTTAAGAAGCTGCCTCTCTTAACTCGCTAACAACCATAAGTCGGCAACTACCACTCACTCCTATAAGTCGGTCAACCTATAAACCGTTGACCCCATGAGTCGGCCACCTACTCTAAGTCGCTCCATCCTCTAAGTCGGTCACGACTTAAGTTCCACACGACTTAACTTTAACACGACTTATCTCTAGAACGACTCAAGCTCCAAACGACTTAATGCAACTATTATACGATTTATCGACACGTAAAATACGGGTCGTTACATGGAGAACACAAGCACAGATTAGACAACCCAGCACAGAAATATGGTTCCACGTATCCATAAGAAAACTCAGATGTTCCTTCGAAACCTGAGTTGCTTCACCAACTTCTATCTCAAGGAACCATCCATCTACTAACTGAACCACCAGTTCCATTCCTGGAAAGAAAACTCGATCTCCAGATGTGGACAAACTTCTGACTTCTCTGAAGACATTCGGACAATCTCCAACAATCCAAAAGAACACTATCGCAAGTCACTTTTGTGATCAACTCAGCCTAAATCCAAAGAACTGCTCTCTCTCAACCAAACAGAACAGCATATGCTGGCTTAGCCAACTCACCAGAGAAATGGATCTACTGCTTCTGATTTCCACTTCAGAAAAACTACTCAGCCAGAAGACTCACTTCCTTTCTCTTGTTCCAAAGAAACATCTTCGGAAATATCCATAGTCACTGCATCTCATCACGCAGCTACAACTTCCCGAGATATCAAGACACCGTCACTTGCTTGCTTCTGCCCTACCGACAGATCCAAACTCAACTCATCCAACTCTGCACTAAAAAGATGAACTCCGAACCTCAACAGGTTTCCTTTAGAGATCGATGAAGTCCTTACACCAAGCAAAACTTACTTGAGACGGTATTAGGTCTACAGTCTCGACAAATACACTTCCAACCTCATCCATCAAACTCCAACCAATGGTAGTCATGTTACACGCACCACTACCTCATCTACCTTTATAACTTACATTGGAAAAACCTGAACAGGTAACCCAACAAATAGGTAGAACCATAACAATATATATATATATATATATATATATATATATGTGTGTGTGTGTGTGTGTGTGTATATATATAATAAAAATACAGATACGCTCTCTCAAGATAGACACTACTACAGAGCCTAGGTATTCACTCAACCTAACGCTCTGATACCAACTGAGATAGTCTAGGCTTTGCAACCATCAACAGCGGTTCACCGACTGGTAGGCTTTTCAACCATCCCAGCCCCGCCGTGGCTCTCAGTGGTACCTCGGGTTTGCTTTTACGGCCAGCCTCTCGACTCGCAACCAACCCCGCAAGGCCTTATACTACCCCCGGTGGCATGTAGGGGTAAGAGTCTCCCGTTCGCCACCTAACGCAAAGCGAGAACCCCCTATCATGCTGTACTGTAGCAAACTCGATCCCGGTCTCATCGAAATCCAGAACGTGTCTTTTAAGGTCCAAGTTGTTTTAAAGTTTAAAAACAATTCAATTTATTATTTATATACACATAGATAGATAATTCACAACACAATAGATAATCAACCTTATCATCAATAGATAATTCATATCATAATCAGATAATCCATATTATCATCCAAAGCAACCAATACATCCATATCTCATACATCTTCATCTCATAGCTGAGATTACAAACCATACCAGACAACCAATACCAATCATCAAACATAAGCAATGATCTAATGATCACACCATTTTATAATTAATTTAAAATGAATTAAATTAATCACTTAATCTCTAGTTAATTTAAATTAAATTAATTACTTCATCATTAAAAATCCTACTTAACTTAACCAACAATTGATTACAAATCAATTAAAATAAAATACCATCTCAATATTCATTTCAATTAATCATTTAAGATTAACAATCACTAATTACAATAAGTAATTAGCCTTTATTATTAATTACACAAGTTAATTAGATTAAACCCTTTGCAACTAATTAACTTGTAATTACTTAATTAATTAATTAGCTAAAATTAATTACATCAATCATTTATTCATTATTAATTATACCTTAATTAATCAATCCTAAATTACATCATTAATTAATTAATTATTGATTTCTGATTACATTTAATCAATCTCGCAAAATAAATTAATTACATAAGTAATTAATGTTCAATTTAAACCCTATATGCTAATCACCCATGATTAATAACCATTCAGTAATTAACTACTTTAATTACTCATCCCATAAATTAATTATTCTTAACTAATTATCTTTATTAATCACTTGATTAATTTTCAAAGTAATTTAAATTACTTCCGTAATTAATATCTTTAATTACATTCAGTAATTATTAATTAATTACTCCTTAAGTAATTACAAATCCATAATTTACATAAAGTAATTATTCATTAATCCACACATGTTTAAATTAATTAAACTTAATTAATCTAAACTAATCACATTAATCAAATTAGTTACACCAAGTAATTAATTCATTAATTACTTTCATTAAGTAATTAAACTTAAACAATTGATTATTATTAATTAATTAATCTAATTAATTATTAAAATTAATCACATTAATTAATTGTTAAATAATCTCAAGTTAATGACCTTCATTAACATTTCTTAATTACTTAAGTAAGAATTAAATCATATAAATCATTATTAATTATCAATTAATTAATATTTAATTACAATTTAATTAATCTCTAATTATTAATTAATTAAGTGTTAATTAAAATCTAAATTATCTTTAATCACTTGATTAAATAAATCTTAATCATTAATTAAAATTTAATTAACCAACCTTAGTTTTAGATTAATTAACCTTAATTAATTAATCTCGAATATTAATTAATTAACCTAAAAATTATTAATAACTTAATTAAACATCCACATAATTCATTAATTAAATAGTTAATATTCCATTTAAATTAATTAAATAATTTAAATGAAATCAATTTCTTAAGTTCTAAATTAAGAAACATTCTTCTTATAAAAAGTATTTTAAACAATTTGTTTCAAACAAAATTCAATTTAAAAAAAATCTTTTTAAATTTGAAAGTAAAACACAATTTAAATTTTCATTCCAGATTAAATCTTAAAACTTTAAAACTTTACTTACTCTTCCATCTTCATTTTTAAATTCAAATTATTCCAAAATAGTTACAACAAATTGAAATATAAAAACTTATTTCATTTTAAAAACTGTCACTAAAATCAAATCTCAGTTTTTAAAACTGAATTCAAACTTATTATAAATTTTATTTCATAAATTATAACTCATAGTTTTAAATTCAAATCAATGTTCTTTTATACTGTAAAAAGTTTAAAATCTAAATTTAACTTTCCAGATTTAAATTAAATTTAAACTTAGATTCTTCTACCTGAGCTTCATATTTCTGTTCCCAGATTTTAAACTTTGTTTTAAATTTTCAGTTGCATTTTAAAATTTTACTTCAAATTTAAAAACAGAAAAACAGTTTTCTGTCTTAGTTTAAAACATCTTAAATTTTGAATTCCAAAAATGTTTCAAAATCCAAGAATTAAATTATTGATTACATATTAAATTTCAGGTTTAAAAAAATTTTAGATTGAACTTCATCTTTCAATTTTTAAACTTTACTTTTAAAATTTTAAAACAGAAAGACAGTTTCTGTTTTGGTTTAAACCCGGACTTGAGTTTAAAAGCATTTCAAATTTATTTCAAAGATCTATAATTTAAACTTATTGAATTCAAATTCAATTCCAGGTTCAAACTTATCTTCAGATTTTTGTTTGAAATTTACTCTTTACTTCAAATTTTGAAACTGTAACAGGTTTCTAGTTTTGCTTAAGACCAATTAAAATTTTCAAAATTTAAATTATTTCAAACCTAAGGTTTAAACTGATTGAATTCAAATTTAAATTCAGTTTTTAAATTTTAGGTTTAAATTTAAATTTGCATCAAAACCTTTTTTTAAATTTTTAAAACTGGAAAAAGAAAAAAATAGGTTCTGTTTATTTGAGAAACCTGAAACAATACACAAACCCGAGCTCCTCCTATATTACTTCGAGTCATAAGTCCCCCTGCTTCGAGTTAAAAATCGATTTCCCTGAGATAAACACGAGGAAGTCAAACCTGTAACCAAAAACATCACTAACATGCACAACTCCTCCCTGTGCACTCGCCCCCCAACTCCGGCCATCATCAATGGCCATCCCCCATCTACCAGTATCTCCACATCACCCTTCAACCTTCTGATTCTTCAAATTTCAACTCGAACTCGAATTCGAGTTAAACATCCAACCTGGAACTGCAGACAGCACAACCATCCCCAACCTGTCAACGGCGAGCCCTCCCATATCCGGCCACTATCACCTTTGAAACTCCGTCAACAACTCCATTCATCCCTCATCTAACAATACCCTAAATATCTTAGAACTCGATCCGTAGTTGAAGCCGCAGTACTCAAATTCTTAAACCCAGTAAAACTAGGGCTTAAAACTGCAAATTCCCAAATTACAACATCATCAAATAAAAGTAATCCAAATCCATAATTTTTCCATAACCTATGATAGCTCCACCCTCTCCAGAAACAATCTCAGCACTTCAAATCTCTGGTGGCAACAGAAATACCCCTAAACTCAATTTACAGTCAAAATAAAACTGCTCTTTAAATATATCATTAAAAATTGTAATTCTTGGTTTAGAATTCAGGATTTTGATCGATGTTTTAATATTTAACCCTGAAACATAGATTCATATAGCTTGAATTTTACCCTATACAAATTTGTTGCACTGATATTTTTATATCGAGGTAATATAATATCTTATTTAACTTCTATAAAAATTTTAATTCAAAGTTTGTGATGAAACCAACAAATATGCTTTGAATCTTAAGTTTTTAACAGAATCAAAATCGGGAGATTGAATTTATATTAAACCAAGAGACTAAAAAAAGAAAAAAAACTAGAAGTAGAGAGGACCTACAGGTATCACAAGCATGTATGCAACAGACATAAGAAATTCCACAATATTCATACACAAACATGTTTATTTCAAACAACTAGCATGCACACATATAATCATACATAAAAATATTCACTGCAAATTTCATAAAAAAAATACTCATTTCAGATTAAAAGCATGCAGTCAACCTTTACTTATTTAAATTAAAAAAAAAGAGTTACTCGCCTGAAATTAAAATGCAGACAGAGCCCAAATTATTCTTTTAATTAAGCATGCAGAACATCTTTTTTTTTCAACTTGCTTGAATGCTTGCAGAAAACTTGTTTTATGCAAAGGCAAATTTCCAGTTTTGAAGAAATGCATGCTCCTGCTTCCAAGAAGATGCAGGCCCTTGCTTAAAATTGAAATGCAGGGTCTTCTTGTATCCAGATTTTTGAAGAAGAGAATGCAGATTTAATGATGAACAGGTTTTTAGAAAAATGAATGCAGGCCTTTTTGTTTTCAGATTGAAGAACAAAAATGCAGGTTTGTTTTGCAAATTTCTTCAGGTAGCTTGCTTTCATGGTTGCATGTAGGTAAGATATTTGATGAACAGATTGCTATGCATTTGATTTTGCATTTTGAGGAGTTTTTGTTTACTGATTTTCAATAGAATGATGATTACTTTGGTGTGAAATGTTTCTTAGTTAAGAAATGAAACTGAGAAAAATCAGGAATGAAAGAATGTTATAAAAACTAAATTTATGATTTATTAAAAACAAAGAAAAAAAAAATTGACACTTGTTAACTTATATCTTAAATTACTTACACATGTTAATTATGCTTACATTTGTCATCTTAAATTAATTAGTATTTATAATTAGAGTTAATAAAATATTAAGCTTAGTTAATTAGTTTATAAATACTTAGTCATACATAGATAAATAATTTTTAAAGAATAAAACAAAGTATTATTATAAATGAAAATAATATACAAATCAATTATTTGAAAAAAATACTTTTAAACAATTAAAATAAATTTATAAAAGCGGTTGTAACTTAAATGAATACATGTTTCATATTTTAAATTGTATTTTAAATTTCATATTAAATTTACAAATCACATTTTATAAATCAATAACTTAAAAAGAATAACACAAACATTTTGTAACTTATTTTAATATTCAAACTTAAGTTAAAATGAATTTTAAACCAATAAAACATTTATCTCACATTTAAAATCATTTAGTTATTTTATTAAATATTTTTGAAAAGCTTAAATCCAAAAATAAATCACAATTTCCCAATTAAAATTATGCTATACTAATGTAATTAAAAACAACTTATCTATTTAAAATATATATAAATACATATACATTATTAAATAGAATATAGATTTATTAGTTTATTAAAAATAAATTCACCAATCAAATATTTAAATAAAGAAGATTATTAAACCAAATCAAATTTATCAACAATAATTATCTATTCAATTTAAATTTAAACACGGATTATTAAATTTATATTGTCCAAAATTCCGGGATATTACACTAGGAACCTGTGGATGCATAAAATCTTAGTATTTTAATAGCTTTAATAACTTTTAAACTTGAGTGGTAGAAATTTTATAAGGAATTGAATAATGCAGTCTTGATTTTAGTTATTCGTCTGTCTTCAATTGTTATGAAGCTAATGTAAAGCATTTAAGGTAGAGGAGACGGACTATAAAGTATAGAAATTTTAATGCCACTTAATGGTCCATAATAGTCTAGTTAATAAAACTATATGTAGTGTCCTGAAAACAACGACACTCATATTGGATCAATAAAGGTATGTACAATTCACCTTGTAGTAGCGAGATGGACTATAAAGTACACAAATTTTAATGCCACTTAATGGCCCATAATATTGTAGTTAATAAAAATATATGTAGTTTCTTGAGAAGACACTCATATTGGATCAACAAATGTACGTACAATTCACTTTGTAGGAGCTAATCAAATAAGTAAATAAACTAAAAACACACAAGTCTGTTGCTGACCTGAAATAAATTTTGGCAATGTTACTTCACTGCAGGTTGTAAGTATTGACTTATTTATGTTATATTGGTAGGTATTTTTCTTGAAATTAGAGCCACAAACAATTATACGAAAATAATAATTACACACACACCCCATCAAATTAGAGCCATAAAAACGAAACAAATTGAAAATTGCAAATACAGATTTCAACAGTATAAATTTTTTAATGCCACTCGATGGAACATAATACAGTAGCTACTGAAAGTATATGTAGTTTCCTGGAAACACCAACAAAATTTTCTCATGAATGTATATAGTACATACATAATACTTTAAAATAATCAATGTAAAATCAAATTCAGAAGTGATGAAAAAGAGAGGTTGAAGTTCGTGCACGGAATAAAAAAAATGTCAATGTCAAAGAAATGGAATACAACTTCTAGCTAAAACATAATAATAAAAGACTCGCAACCTAAGCTGGACACTATAGTACTATTTAAACACAAACTGTAAACAGTAAGTTGTTTTACAACATGGAACCAAAATAGCATTACAATAAAAAGACCCTATTACAACTGTATTTTTACAATTGTCACAATTTGTCAAATGTAATAGAGGTTTTTACAACTCTTTTTTACAGAAAATTGTAATAAACTTACTTTCAACAACTCTTCTTTTTTGTCAGTTGTAATAGATGTCTATTATAACCTTTCTTTTTTGTCAGTTGTAAAAGATGTCTATTTTTAACGACTCTTATTTTCTGCCAGTTGTAATAGATCCCTATCACAACAATTTTTGCTAGTTATAATTGATGCCTATTTTTTACAACTCTTCTTTTTTGTAAGTTGTATTAGATGCATATTACAACATTTTTTGCTAGTTGTAATAGATTTATATTTTTAACAACTCTTTTTTTCAGTTGTAGTAGGCGTCTATTAAAACTTTTTGTTTACCAGTTGTAATAATTAGCTAATAATTATAATTAAATATTAACACTTAATATTTATTAGAAAATTTAATAATAAATAATAATTACTATTATATAATAATAACTAATATAAAATATGAAGTAATCAAGGCTAATAATTAATAATTAATATTTGTTTTGGTATTTTTAGTACATTATGTGAGATCCTGAAAACACAGTAGTTGTACTGTAGCAATATGCTAAAACAGTCTTTTACTCTTTAATCCTTTTAGTGTACTGAGTAAATAAATTAATTTTGCCGGCGTTTAAGTATTGGTGATATAATAATCAATAATAATAATTAATATAATAATAGAATTAATAATAAACAATAAATACTATCAAATAACTATAAGTAATTTGAAATATGAAGTAATTATAACTAATAATTATATACTAACTATTTAATCGATAATTCGTAAATGATAATTACTATCGAATAATAGTAACTAATTAACAATAATAATTTTTTTGTAATAGGATTAATTAACTAAATAAAAATTAAATAGTAATAATAAAAGTTAAAAATGATTGTTAAATAATAATAATAATTAGTAGTCAAATTAAATAATTAAGAAGCAATATCTAATATTTACTAATTAATTTTTGATAATTAATAATTAATGATTATAATGTTTTTTTAGGAAGTTTTGGAGACTTGTTTTCAGCCGCTCTTTTTTCACCAGTTGAAACAGAGACATACTAAACATCAGTATAACTAATATTTCATAATTAATATTTAATAATTAATTACTGATAATATTAGTTCGTAATAATAACCTTACAAATTGACAATTAACATGTAATAATTAACTATTAATAATTAATATTCAATTATAACAAGAAATAATAAGTTATAATTAATAACAATTAACAAGTAATATTCAATATTTCAATAAAAATTAATTTCAAGAAATTCATATTATATTTAATATAAATTTTCAACTTGTTGATATAACTTATAATATTCATTTATATAAATTTTGGTGAAATTTTGATAAAGACCCATAAAAAGGGAAACGAAGCCACAAAATGTTATAGCACAAACGCATGAAATATTAGGCGGAAAAAGTGAAAATTTGGCTCCAAAATCTTTCGCGTCTTATATTTCTGCTCTCTTATGCAGGTCGGCCTCCTCCCTAAATTCTTCCTAAATCAAAATCAATCCCAATATCTTCCACTCTCAAACAAAGTTCCTCTCAACAAAATCAAGAGCGACTACTGTCAAATATGGATCCATTGATTGTCGCGATGCTGATGACAATGGGGCCGATTCACGATTTGATTTGCGTCTGCCTGCTTTCGGTTCCACTGATTGAAGCAGATGACCCCGCCGCGCCTTCTTTGTCTTCCCCGAAAAGAACTACGATTGATAAACTCAGGTTTAAATCATGTTTCATACTATTATCTGCTTTTTTATTTCCTTTTATTTCTTATTTTCATCTTTATTTTATTTTTTTTACTTGTAATCGCATCCGTTAGTATTTGGATTTCATTAAATTATAAAAGCGATTTTACTCTATCTTATTTGTAATTTCGTCCAAGAATTATTTCAACACTGTTTTGCAATCAATTTTCAAATAACCTAGTTTATGGATTTACTTGCAACAATTTGATTTTTTATTAGAATTATTTATTAAAGCACCACTTTGCACCAAAGATTCGAATATATAGAGTTTAAACCAACATCGAAAGATTAGGGACAGGACCCAGATAATCTTACTGGAAATGAGCAGTTTAATTTATGTTGTTTGCTAGATGATCGTTTCATCAAATCCAATATTTTTACAGTTAAGTGTGATTGTTTTCTTTGTAGAAGATTTTTACTGGAGTGATTTTATGTTGTTTGCTAGTTTATATATATACATGTAATGATTCAAAGTTTCCCTATTATATAATATAAAATGGCCAAGTTTCTCCTTTCATGTGCTATAATTTGGCTTCCTGCACTTTGTTGGATATTTGATTTTATGTGAAGGTCTGCAGCCTTGTTCTGAGAAGGAGAAGTATGTGTATAATTCATATATATAAATATCCGCTTCATAAAAGATGCATATTTTATATTCCTTGTTTTTATTATTGTTCCTATTTCAGTACATGACTTGTATTAATAAATATATACATTTTTGAGGTGTGAAGCCTTATGATATCGACATTTTTTATTACTAAAAACTATCGTAACATTATATTGGTTTAACCGTGTGTATTTCATAATATCTTTAACGTTGTCGAGCATTTTCCTATATTTGTTATCATGCCTATTTTTGTTGCTTATTACTAAAATGACATTTGCTTTTGCATTGCGTCTATCATTATATATGCATGGTTGACCGTGTTCTTGCGTGAGTAAGCAAGTGTTGTGCTGACTTTTAAATGAGTATAAGGCTGTGCTTTGCCTTGATTCTTTATCCAATATGTATATATATCATGAGTTGTCACTTTACTCAATTCATGAATTGTGTGCATGAGCTTTTCATGAGTTATCACCTTATTTAATTGTGATTTGTATGCACAAAGCATTGATTTCCTTCTCAGAATGGCATATGAACTTTGTTGGAGGTTGTTTCCTTCTACATTCAGTACACTTAATTTAAACACAGAAACATAGTACTTAAACAGAATCAATCAAAAATGTAAGAATTGATTTGGTTGGTGATCAAGTTAAACATTAGACAAACTGAGATGATATTACATTTCAGTGAAGGGTCAAAATATGAGAAGATTCTCATTTGTTACACTTTTTTTGGATAAAATATGTTTAATCATGTGTTAATGTTAACAATGCACAATATAATACCGGGTAGATCAGTATCTACAGGGGATTGAATGCTTTTAAACTTTAAAATTCCTATGAAGTGACATGTTTATAAGGTTCTAATTATTTGATGTAGTTTATGTTTATAATCCAGGAGAAGCAAGGGGCGTAGCAATAGAACAAGAAGAAATAGAGGAAGTTCAAACTGACATTATTGTCATCGCCTTATCAAAATTTCCACTAAATTCTTTGATGAAGTTTAGCAATGTATGTAAGGACTGGCATGACATAATTAAAGAATCATTCTTTGCCAACCTCCATACCTCTAATTTTTTGTTGATGACTCTAATTTTTGAATGCCTGCAATTGTTTTACAGACAACAAATCTGGACAAATTGAGAATGCTTTGAATACTAATCGGAACATGTACAAATTGAGAATGTGGATCAGGATTTAATGCGATGTTAAATTGGTATGCAGTTTCAAAAGAGACCGGCTTAAGATAATCTAGGGAATAAAATTCATGCTGCTTCAGTCAAGTCGAGTTTATCTGTTAAATTGGTATGCAGTTTTTCCCTTTCTCGATATTTATAATATTCGACTTTGATTCGAGTTTAATGATTTTTTGGTCTTTGTTTGCTTGAACTCGAATGATTTATTTGTCGATGATGTTCATCGTTTATATAGGGTTCGAACCCCTATATTTTTGATTATCAGTAGTGATTTAACTTAGTTTATGTTGTCTCTTATATATACAAGTTAACATAAGAACTAAACTTAATTGGACGAGCACATATGGACTATCTTTAATATCAACTTATCGCAGAATCAATCTTTTTGTTATTTTGATGCTATACATCTTTAAACCCGACCAAATATAAAGTCGTGGCATTAAAATTTTCATTTAATAATATGTATCTAAGATTGAATTGAATGCTATGAACATCTCTTCATTCTATCATACTGACACATAAGGAACTTATTCGTAATGGTCACTAATTATAATATTTACGATGCAAACTGTTCTCTCATGTCTTTTGGAAAATAAAATAGCTAAAGCCATATAATTTAGTCAAATTAACCATCTAATGTCAAATTATTAACTTATTTTCTCAAAAAATTCAGGCATACAACGGCTCACATGTCTTGTTGGTCTTTTTAAAGGAATTGAGATAATGATGGTAAGCAATTTAAACTTTAAAGTTTAAATCCACGATAAGTTTTTTATTGTTCATAACTAGGTTTAACAATAGTTAGCTTATATCATGAACATTCTGCTTCTCAACAGACATCAAAGCCAATTAAAGGAATCGAGGCTCAAAAACTCGGTCTTGTTGATGCTGTTGTTTCACCTAATGTTTTGATCAGGACCGCTAAATAGTGGGCCCTAGATATTGCGGATTTTAGAAAATCGTGGGTCCGAAGTCTTTATAATACTGATAAAATAGAACCACTGGGAGAAGTCAAAGAAATTCTCAAGTTTGCAAGAGTGCAAGCTCAAAAGCAAGCTCCTCATCTTCAACACCCAATTGTATGTATTGATGTCATTGAAAAAGGCATAGTTTCAGGCCCACGTGCTGGCCTTTGGAAGGTAATTTACTGTACATATAAAAGATAGGTAAACTATTCATGCTTCCCTTGGATTTTGGCGGAAAGCACCCAAACCCTTAAAATTAGTTTTGGAATTACCTGCTGGGATAAATATAATAATTTTGCACCTGAATATATCTGGATTTGCTTAATATTTTCAAGACAAAGCTGCTGATTTCAGTTGTTGGACAAAGTTAAGTATTAGTACAATAAGACATTTTTTGGACTCTTATATGTCAGACGCGTTTTGTAAAATTTTAAAGTGTATAGGGTTTGCCTCTTCTTTTGTTTTGATAATATTTTACCTTGTTTATTTTATCTGCTGTTAAACCAGTCAAGTTCTAAAACTTTGTGTGCAACCATTTTTCTAGGAAGTGATAGAAACAAGTAAAGCCTTGACACACATCTTCTTCTCACAGCGTGCTACTTCAAAGGTAAATCATAGTCTGAGTAGTGTCTTTATACAAGGTTTAGATCTAGGAAATACGTATACATGTGTAGCGATGCTATCCCAAATTTTCTAGTACTAGTTGGTACTTAACGTAAACTGATCAAATATGTTTGTCCATTGGACTTGAGTTGCATGGGCATGCATTTAAGGGCTATTCGATGATAATTTACTACAAGTTCCTTAATGTTCCTTAATGCATTGTGTATGTTGTCATTACTTTGTGTATTCATATAATCTGGTGGCACGGTCATCTCAGTTTTATTGATATTGCTTTGTATTTATTTCCTTGTCGGATATCATCATGCAATCTTCATTGTGACTTTGCACTGAATCTTGAAGTCTACATGCATCTATGTTAAGTTGAGCCACTTGGTTGAACATGTGCACTTAGTTGGTTCATTGGTGTTTGATCATTCATGTTGTTCATGCTGTCTGGATTAGTGCAGTGTGCATTTTAGCTGGGCATATGTTTGTGAATCTTTGGGTTAGTTTGCGTATTTGAGTCATGTGCGTGTTGCCACCATTGTTGTATGTGTCTAGTTCAGTCTTCATTGAGTCTGACTTTGAGTATTTTGTTGCCAGTCTTGTGTTCTTCATGGTTCACCTAAATTTTGCTTCAGATCTGATTCGTTCGTCGACGCCGTTTTCCTGGATCTGGAGAAATTGTAGCCGAGGTTTGATGCAATCTCCCATATATCTATTGCATCATATGTCTGCACTATTGGACTCAACTGGATTCTTAAGCACTCAACTAGATTGCAGTCAACTGGATTCTTAAGCTATTCCATATAGGCCTACTTCATACGTCTGTACTATTGGACAAGCGGTTGGGAAGATTGTTGCTCAGCATAGGGAATTTATCTCTTTTAATTAGTACATATCTGCATTTATATTGATGTATGTTATGGATTTAGTTATATTTTATAATAAAATTATGAATTCAAAAATGGTGTAAAATTGAATTGTTTTAGCTTTTATTAAATGTGAATGGTTCATGTTGTTTCAAGTAAACGATTGTATTATTATTAGTAACATATCGATTTTAATTATAATATCGTGAAATTTATGGTTAATGGCAGTTGTCGAAAGATGAATTACAATTGTTGCTAGCAGTTGTAAAAAGTTTTATTGCAACTGTCAATAACAGTTGTAAATGAATCTATTACAACTGCCAAAAGCAGTTGCAAAAGTTATTGTTGCAACTGCTATTAGCAGTTGCAAAAGAGACCTATTACAACTGTCAATGCAACGGTTACGATAGACTTTACCACAACTTTCAAAAGCAGTTGTAAAAAGTTTTTTATAACTGCCCCTACAACTGTCGGCAACAGTTGTAAAAATATTCAACTCTATTACATCTCCGGATATTAAGACTGGCGGCCGTCAGTTGTAATACACCTATTACAACTGTTTTTGGCAGTTGCGAAAAGGTATTTTTGTTATAGTGTAGTAAAGAAAACATACCACTATCAAACTCAATAGAACAATTACTTATCTGAAGAGGAGCCACGAACCATGAACTGCATAAAATCCATATTATTAAGGGTCGATGTAAAGTCTCTTGCAGAATAAGACACTTGAGCATAATGATTGATGATACAGATGTGGATAATAAAGAGGTCCACACCGCGAAAATGATAAATTTTGTTGGAAGAGTGTGGTTGTTGGGAGGATGATTGTTGTTGATTGGGCGGTTGATTTTGGGTTATTGGTGGGTGACTTGTGTCAAAGAGGCTCTTTTAGTGTAGATGATGGTCGTTCTGGTAGGGATTGAGGAATGGATGATAAATTTTGAGAAGATTAAATCATTTTTCGTAGCTCCTCTATCTCCTTTTTTGTCTCTCATTAAAACTTTGTTGTTTTTCATACATTTTTTTAGACCCAAACATTCAGATTGTAGTAAAGCATAAGCTCGACCTCTGCGCGATCTACGAACCGTTAACGTCGATTGAGTTTCTTAACCTAAGGAACCATAGCTAGTGTTATAACTTATACATAACCGTAAATTCTACCGCCGATCTCAAATCCCCTTGCTGATACATATGCTTGCAGCCTTGGCTCTGGTGTCGCATCGTCGTTAGTATCATCTTGTTTAGCTAACTTTTGTGATATGAGTGCCTACAAATATTGTACCAATAAAAAGATAATATTACTTTAATCATTCAGGGTTAATAATACTATAAAAAGATTAGTTAAATGGTATATCAATATATCATTTCTAGTAATGATGCCAATACTATAGTCAAAGCCATCGTGTACAAAAGATGAACGTGTGTATGAAGTGAAGTTTTAGTGGAGGTGATAGCAGAAAACACTAAGGGTTTCAATCTTGAAATTCCTGTACTTGGAACTTTCGAAGGAAAATGATTCATTCTTGTCCGTATAGAGCATTCTTGTTAGTATAGGTTGGAAAGATTACTAAATATATCGTGTAGCCATGTATAGGTTGTATGAAGTAAGAATTACAGAAAGGAGATTGCCTATGATCTTTGCAACCATGGTTCTAAAACCTCTGTTGCTATAATTTAATATATTATAAGAAAATTATGTAATATGAAGTTAATAGTAAAATGCAGTTCCATGTGTTGACAAAGAAAATTGTATACCATGTCATGTTTTATATTGTTTCGGTGCCAACTTTGTTAAGTGACTTAAAAAAATAAGTTCATAATTAGGTAACTATTATAATACATGGTTGCTTCTAAGAAAAAACCACAGTGAAAACTGAAAATTATTTATAATCAATCTTGTTAACTTGGGATATATGATAAACATCAATGAGTGCCCATGATGATTCATCGTATAGTTTAAAAAAATTCAACATTACATTTGTTGTAAGGTTCGAAGTTCCCGTTTCCGTTCCGGTCATATGAAAAATTCAAAATTTCGGTTCTGCTTCGGGATTTCAGGAAATTCTGTTTTAAATTCGGTTTGTGAATTCCGTTACATTTTTGTTATAAATACGCAATAAATAGGCAATACTGATAGTCAATTACACTAAATTATTCAAGTGACATAGAAGTTGCAAAACATACAACATAAAAATTTAATACCAAAAGCTATTTCTCTGAGCTTCATATAAATTTTGTCCATCGATCTCTTCATCTTATGTCGGGTTATAATATGCTGGAAAAGCATACTACTGTATCTGATCCGAACTTAAAAATGTCATCATCGTATTATCAAAGGACGAGGGTTCATCTTGGCTACTTGATGGCTCAGCAGCATACAGTTGATTTAACCCACAATACGAATAACCTCCGGTATAGTCAGATGTAGAATACCTAAAAATGGGGACATTGTTAGAAGTATATTTGTCATCATAATCCCCTTGATCTTCATGTACAACGTTCAAATTTCTATCTCTTCGTCGACTATAGTCATCTGCTTCATAATTTTGGATATGTCTTTAAGACTTATCAAAAGTGGAACCAACGCCATGACCACTAGAACCAATACCGTTACCATCAGCATTACCTGAATCATCATTTGATGAACTATCATTTTCACTATTTTCTGCAGATACATTATCATTGTCCGACCAAGGATTATCGCTTGCATTATCAAGTAGTGGATTCTCGGCTTCTTTAGTCCATTCTGCAGGTGGATCCTCCCCATGAAAGATGTAATCTAAATCAATAAATTGGTCTGTTGTTTGTTGGCGTTTAGCAAGTCGTACTCTTAATCGCATGTTATAATGTACAAATACCAATTTTTCTAAGTTCTCCATTTTTATTCTGTTTTTTAACTTCGTGTAAATCATTGCAAATGTTGTCCAATTTCTTTCACAATTTGAAGATGAAACTGTTTGGCTAAGAATACGCATAGCTATGCGTGTTAAATTTGGAGTAGCTTCCCTACCAATTATTGACCACCATATAGTTGAAAGACACGACTTAACTGCACGTTTCGCTTTTGCAGAACCAAATAAATCAAGTTTCATTCTATATTTTTCAACCTACGAATCATTCATAATAAACCAAGTTATTCTTTACGCTAAACATTAAGTTTAATAATTTTTTTATTACCTCTTTTGAAATTTCAATTTTCATAGCAATATCAGGTACCATTTTTTCAAGAACATTTGTCCATCCATTTAAAACTTCATCATGATTTGTTGTATTATCTCTGTATTGTATATGAGGATTGAGAAAATAACCTAAAACAATTTGATAGTTCAAAGAAATATTGACATGATATGTACTTTTATAATTGTGCAATAATTAAAAAAATACCCGCTGCATGAATAGGTCGATGCAATTGCCTTTCCCATCTTTTATCAATTATATTCCACCACTCTTGACAATGTCTTACACCAATATTTTTCATAATTGATTCCTTCGCTCGATCCATTGCTTCATATAAATATTCCATCTCTGCTTTATCATCATTATCCACCATTCTTAAAAGTTTTACAAGTGGACCAAATACGAGAATAATAGCAGCAACGTTGGCCCAAAATTTATCGCTGTGGATCAAATTATAGATAAGAATTGCAGTTTTTTTAATTTTTAGGACCGAGTTTAAGAATCTTTGCGCCCCACTCCCTCGAACAAATCATTCTTCTTAGATTCTCTTTATGTGTGTATATGGATTCCAATGCAATAAAGTGAGTAGCAAAACTTATTACTGCTGCCCGAATTAGCTCTTTATTATTGGTTTCTTTTCTCATTATGGTAAGCAACCAACCATGATTGTATATGAATCATGTTATTGATTGACAATTTAAAATTATCGATTTTACCTCGGTTTCTTTTGAAATATCTTCAAGAATCAAATCGATACAACGTGCTGCGCATGGTGTCCAATATAGTTTTCTTCTTTTTTCCGTCAGTAGTTGGTCAACAGCTTTGTAATTTTCTCCATTGTCAGTTACGATTTGCACAATTCTATCTTCTCCAATAAAATTAACAACATTATCCATTAGACCACAAATATACTCAGCACTTTGAAATTTATTAGTAGCATCTATAGATTTAAGAAAGACAGTTTCTTGGGTAGAATACACAAGAAAATTTATGATTTTTCTTCTATTTTGTGTGCTCCAACCGTCGCACATCAACGTACAACCATACTCATCCCAAAAGTTGGAGTAAGTGTCGATGTGTTGTTTGATTTCAGTGCACTCTAAATCTAAATATGTTTTTGATAATTCATGTGATGTTGGTCCTTTAATTCCAGGACTAGCTTCTTGAATGGCCTCTATCATGGTTTCATAGCAAGGACTATTAGCAGCACTGTGTGGGATATGATTAAAATAAAAAAAAATTGATATTGCACGACCTATGTGTTTTTTGGCATCTTTAGTGCATTTTATTGCAGTTCTAATAGAAGGTTGAGTTCTACCTCCTCGTTTTTGTACATATGGATCAATCCTTTCAGCTGCCCGTGTTGCTAAATCGTCATCTATTCTGATTAATTTTGAACGGTCATTACGCTTTAGTCCGCTAGATCGTATACCTGTTCCATTAGGTCCTCCATCTGAGTTCATATAACTTTCTTTACTTTCTTGTAAGACGCATCTTAGCTCTCTGTCATCTTCACCTCCATCACTGTCGGTATCTTCATTTTGTTGCTCGGGCATGCTCATTAGCTCTTCTTGCACATGTTGTTTTTCGAGCTTTCCATGATTTCGCTCACTTCTCTTTTTATTCAGATGTTCTCGTATAAGTTTCCTGACTTCTCTGAGAACAGCCGGACACACTGCCACGTAGCCTGTTTGTCCTGCAAATGTTCTTTCATACGTGTTATACCACCACCAAAAATTATTTTATGACAATAATTACATTTGTTTTTTCTTTTTTCACCAATAACGGCCGTACAATAATTCTAAATGATATCATGATTTGTCATAATCAGCCACCTAAATAAGAAATAAAATAATTTAATGTTTAATTACTTAACGCTAATTCATTTTAATGCAAACTAAACAATATATTATTTGCATTATAGAACTTCTATTCATAGTTGTTCAGTTATTAAATTAAAGTATATATGCATATGCAGAATAAATGTCAACTTTCACAATTCAATATGACATAAATAATAAATATATAAGCATGAATTACTTGTTAAAATCTTAAAACTATACTATATGATATTCTTTTGTAGATTTGGATCTGGGATTTGGTCATGTATATCAATAATGCAATTAAACCAGCCTATTAAAACAATTTGTTTTTAAACTCGAGTGTACATTTAAACATAAATCATTCACAACCAGCCATTATGTATCTCCCCTCTTCATACGCAAATCATATAGACGAAACAAGATCGAGCTCGAGCAAATCAAAATCGACGCAGTAAATCAAATTGGGTAGAAAAAAAATCTAGTCGTCGCTTTTTGTTGAAGAAGATCGAGCTCGAGCAAGGATCTCTGCTGCCGCTAAGAGGTGCTGCCGCAAACAGGTGTCGCCATTCCTTTCTGCCACGAGCTGAGGAGGTAAGTTTTACTGCGTATATTGATTGAATCGTCTTGTTTCATAGAGCATAAATTGATTCACATGAATTTGTAAATGGCAGATAAAGTTTTGATTCATGTGAATAAATTTTAGATTGAATTTGTCTCTGGTATTACAACATAAATTGATTCACATGAATAAAGTTTTGATTTTGTTGCTTTGTTTCACATGCGATTGTTCTCCTCTGCATTTTTTAAGACGAAACTGGTTTTATTTCATTGTTTCGTTCCGGTTCGCGTTGGAATCGGGCCGAGACGGCCGGAACTCCGGCGTGCCGGCCGGACTTTGATACTTTGGTATGTAGTATTATAAACTAAATGCACATAAGCTCTGTTTGCAACAAACTATGGTTGTTTTTAATATAAACAATGGTCAAAGATGCTACAGACGTTTTTATTAGCCTGCGTATCTATCTGAGGCAAATTTTTATTTCTATATTGAAATTTGTTTTGTGTCTACATCTGCATGGACTTGTTGGTTAGAGGCAGATTTAAAATCTGAAATGCCCATATGTGTTATTGGAGGCAGAACTTATTGGGACTATTGTTAATTTGCATCTCGCAATTTTTGAGGCACATAAAGAATAGATTTATCCCCCGGTAACAGCAGTAATAAGGCTCTAGTAAAGAGCCTTTATTATTTCTATTCTTGGTAGTGTCTTTACTCTCTCCCTCTATCCCTTTATTTTGCATCATGTTATCATAATAGATTAAAAGCTCCTCTACTGAAGCATATCTCTGATATCCACCCTAAGGTCGAAGATTGTAACATCCCGCCTTTTCGCACACTTTAAAACGACACACATGCCAATTCAAAGCATACGCAAGGGCGGATTGTTATGGGGTAAATAAGAAAAATAGAGAAGGAATAAAACAAAATAGAATCTCACAGCGGAAGGATAAAATATAATAATAAATATACAGTTCAAAACAGTTTACAAAACAGTTATTTCACTTATACAATGAACATCAGAGTTACACATACCAATACACAATGCAGCGGAATATAAAGAGTGTGTGGTACAATACTATATATAAAATAATGTTGAATCTTCGTCTTCGTCCTCCAAGCTAAATCTGCTATCCTGAAACGCTCGGACTGACCCGAGCGAATTTGAAAAGACAAAAACACTCGAGTCAGACTAGAATATCATATGTGAGTTAAATAAACAGAAATAAATATGAGTACAGTAACTCAAGAGATGCTCGGGGTTTACATCTCCTAAGGATCCGTTAAACTATTTACTATGTAGTATATTGCGTTATTATAATAGTGTCTATTTATAAAATAAACTTACTTTTTAATAGCGTTAAGGGGTTACCCATATAGCCCTTAACACGTAATAGTCCCAGTAGTCCATCCAATATCATAGTCCCTCCTGATCGGGAAGCCACTAGAGGATACCACACGGGCTACGGGAGAAAACCAAACTCGTACAAGGCGCGATAGGGTAGGTGACACGGCACAACTAGGCAATGCCAGGGTAGATATACCAATTGCTATCCAGGCTGATGGTAACGCGCAGCGCGCAGCTGCCGCCCACCTCGAACTAACTCCCCCAAAATCAAAATATAGAAGTGGCCACTGAATCAAATCAAGTCAAAGTATAATATCGAAGAGGAGCGTCCGATCAGAGGAATGACCTCATTGGCCTGAGAATCGCTCCTGTTTTAGCCACCTTATGCCAACTCATGGGAGTTGGGTCCACGTATTTACCTTACAGGAAACGTCGCCGCCACCTACTTCATTCTGGAATCTCCACCGCGTACACGGTTAGTCAAAGTGGTTTTCGGTATCGACAGAGAGTATGTCCATATCCGATCCCGGTCTCTTTGCCAACCAATCGTTATTATAACACCGCGGTCATTTAAAAATTGTTTATACTTTAAAACCAGAATATAATCCATTTCAAAACCATAATATTACGATATCATTCCAAAACCCAAAACCATATTTTACCACTTATTCCAAATATAATTCCTTTCCAAAAATTAAAAGGCTTTAGCTTCATAATATCTGAAAATCGAATATTTTCAAAGCTTAATATTTTTGGAAATCCATAATTTCAAACCATAACTTTTAAACTCAAATGGTTTGGATATTCAACGGTATGCGAATTAAAAAGGTTTAACTTTACTGTTGCTTTATAAAGAAATAAATTACATGGCTTTCCAAATATTTCTTCCTTTAAAGTTAAACCAAAATCCAAAATATTACTTCAAGTCCCAAAACCATTTCAATTTTATATATATTTATATCCATTTTTGAGCATTAATATTTCAACTAAAGTTGGATTTTTATCCTTTCAAAATCAATATTCTATTAATTAATCTTGACCATTCACATAAAATCCATAATTAATAAAACTTCAATTTCTAGTAAAATATATATATAAATTTTCCAATTCAATTTTTACTAGAATATCCATTTCTATTTATTTTGGGGAAAATCCAATTTCAAATATCATATCTTAAAATTTCCAACTTTACATTAAAACATAGGATATAAATTTACCAACTCCATTTTCTAAATTTCTTCCATTTCAATAAAGAAATTTATCCACCTTTTAAATTCCTAAATTTTAACTTCATAGGTATATAAATATGGAATAAAATATTTATACAATACAAAATTTAAGATTTATAAACCGTATTCAATCCAAACCATAGAAATCACATTAAAATAGTTATATATAGACCGCGGTGCCTGTATATAAATTTCTATCCTATGGTCAAGTGATACGGATATTTATCATTTCAATCCGCAATTTAAAAATAAAACTTTGCGGTTTTATCATTTCAAACCACAATCCCGAATGAAATGTAAAATGTATGCTAACTTGCAGTTTAATGATGTCCAAATAAACATCCATTCAACAACACATCCATAATCCAATCACAAACATCCATCAATATCAATCAATAACAATATATGTTTGGTAATATACAACAGGTAATAATTGGCAGTTTAATTTCAAATTATATTTATCAACTATTAATCTAACAGTTTATATTCCCCAATAATTTATATAACTGTTAATCTAGCAGTTCATATGCAACAATAATTTCTAACAGCCAATTTATACGCAATCAATCAATTTAATTAACAGCTAAATTCAATAAAATGCAATTCAACAGATATGGATGAAATAACATGCCAAAAGCTCATAAATAAATTTCTATTTATTTCTAAAATTTATTTAACAAACATAAAAGCTTCTAGTAATTGTGAGTGGGTTAAAACACTCACCTTTTGAATTTAAATCGAATTTAAACCCGATTTAAACCCAAAAATTCGCCCGTCTCAGAATTCGTCCAAACCAGCGTCATCAAGTCCGGAATTAAATTACGATCCTAACAAAAGAAATTTCGTGTGAATCCGACTTCGTATGAGAAAGTTATGGCGAAAAATGGTGATGGAATTCAAATTGAAAATAAAAAGGAAACGACACATATTTACCTTTTATAAACCACGTCAGCACGTTACTCAGCCTTCACATGCACGCTACAGGAACCACTTTCCTTCATAACGCTCGCACACTCCCAGGAAACCGCGAACCCATATTCGTACACACCAAACGCCTCGCCTGTAACTTCCCCTCGCCTCCTGCCATCACTGCCCAGAGCCCCAAGCGCCGCACGACCTCGACGTCACCTCGCAACCCCCTGTTCAGTTGCGTTCACCCATACCCAGCCGCGCATATAAAAATCGAACCCAAATCGAAAATTCGCCCAGATCTGACCGTTGAACTGCCAAACAAATTACATAGATGCGCTCCCCATCGTCCATGCTACAAAACCCAGAAACAGAATTCCGATCAGACGAAGTTTTGCGCGACGATGATGAAAGGTCACGGACTGTTTGAATTTATTCAGAGCAAACGACAGCTCCAATTGAAAAACGAATTGCACTGCTGGATTACGTATGTTGAGAACATCGACATATATTTTTTTGGGAATTTTTCGAGAACTTTGAATTTTCACTTTTATTCTGCAATTGAAATTGGATCTGAGGAGCATCCATTGAGGAAGAAAGAATGGTTGAAGAATGAACGTACAGCATAAGCAAATAAAATGGGCTAGGGTTTATAGCCATGCTTATATAGGTAGGCTAGAGATAGAGAAGATGGACTGGATAAGCGAACGTACGGAATAAAACACGGCCCAAAAAGCCCGCTATGCCTCCGGAATCGAATTTGTTAAAACTATATATCCAAATAGGTGTTTTAAAATATTCTGAACGTGATGGAAAAGGTTTCGCGACCAAATTCGATCGTATGAAGAAGTTATGCTAAAAACAAGATTTCCAAATTGATTTTCAAATTGATTTTTAATAAAATTGATTTCAAGGCGTTTCGCGTCCGTACGATCAAACGACAAGTCCGATTGATACGAAATTTGAAATCCTATAATAATTCATCGATACGGATCCGATGAAACTGGTTTCGTCGAAATCCGAGTCCGTGACAAAAATGGCTATTTTTAATATTTATTAAATCAATTAAATAAATCATAAAATCCAATTTTATATTTTCAACTTCTAATATTGGCCAAATTTCATTTCTTAGATAATTCAATCAATTCCAATTGATTTAACAAGCTTGGATTATGAATTAAAATTTATAAATATATTAATTTGCAGCGTTAATATCCGCACTTTCTTATTATTTGGAAATTAAAATCTTTATTCTTAAACTCAATTATTAATTCCTATACTCTTATATTCTCGTCTTAAATCCAATTAGATAAATATTTTTGATTTCCATTCCAACTCCTTTGATTTCAAATAAACTTTTTACCATAAGTTATATTCCAAAATATTAATAACTTTATCTCCATTTATTCGCCTTAATTTATTTAAGTCAAATCCTTAATTAAACTCTATTGCAATGTTTTCAAATATCATTCCCTCCTTTCTCTTAACTATTTTTTTTATTCAAATCTTAATGAATTCAATACTATCAGTTTGATAAATCCATTAAATTCATTCAATAGTTTACAAATTCCAATCTAAATTCAATAACGTAATAATTTACGTTTAATTCCATTTTATATGTATTAAATACCATTTGTTGGATTTAATATTCAAATTATAAATAAAATCTTGCTTTCTAAAGTTGTATCAACCATGGTCCAACTAAATTTGAATTAGCTTTAACTTAAATTTATGGACTTAACTATTGCAACAAATCCAAATAAATAAATAAGGTTTGATTCCTATATTAACTTCTTGTTGTCAATTAACTTTTTATGGTGAATATGAAATTCAATGTAAAATTGACACCTTTATATCCACTTGATTTCACCATTTCATCTTTTTATTATTAAATCCGTTATAGCCGAATGCATGAATTTAACATACATAAATATTTTCAAACTCAACTTAAATCTCACTTAACTTAATAATAAACGTTTAAATTTCCTTAATTGCAAAAATCCAATTACCTTCATTCCTTTACTCTCATAGATAAAATCTTGTTTTAAAACTTTACTATAACCCATAGTCTCATTGTATTAGGAATTTACACTACATGTAAAGAAATTTTTTATCAGTAAAGATCTTACACACTATGTCCCATAAGTTTAGATTTCACAAATTTAGCTACTGCGTTAATTCTAATTTAAGTAGCACAAATGTTCATATACCTTGAAATCATTCTCAATTTCCCAACTCAATTAATTATGCCTTACAATGTGTTTCAAATATAAAGGTATTTTATACTAATAGTTATCATACTCAAAATTATACGCTTATAACTAATTCCTACATTTGCATAATTGTATTAAGTTAGAATGTTTATTGAGGTTTATGCATTTCCAAATTTTGTACTGATTCCACCCAATTATTACTCACAGAATGTTAAATTATTAAATGACCATTTATTATAATTTAATTCCCATAATTGAGTCAAATGCTTATTATTATATATTCTTCATTTTTACCATTCCTTCCCATTATAAATTCATTAACGAATTTACACATCTCTATCTTTCAATATAAAATAACCAAACTGATTACAAACACTGTTTCTATCAATTTTCATAAATTTGTTCAAAACTATACTTTTGTTTACATAAAATAAATTTTATGTTTCTATTAGACCCTTTTCCTTTTCACTACAGACATTAAATATTACTATCTATACTAATTGCACCTTTATACTAATGAATACCATTCAAGTTAACTAACATTCACAGATTCAACATTTATTTGTTTCTTAAAATTTTGCTTTAGATCAAGTTGTGACAATTTACATTATCCACATCTATTGTCATAAAATTTTATAGTTACACTAAATTGCAACCACTATACCAAATCTCTACATTTTATCCTTAACCAAATTAGAAATTATATAAATTTGATTTATTAAGTATTATTAATTTAGCGGGTCATTACACTCTCCCCCACTCAAAACTTTTCGTCCCCGAAAAGGAAAAGAAGGGAGAAGGAAGAATAAACAGTATACTTATTTCCCATATTAACTTATATTTTACTGGGTTAATTTCCTTTAATGAAATATACTTGTTTTATAATCATTATATCCTTTAATACTTGAATTATTAAAGTTGGAAAAATATTTTTAACAAAATTCTAAGTCCAAAATTTACGGAAAATTTTGGCAGAGTCTCCTTTGTACGGAGGGACTCTGGAGAAAATATAATATCCAAATATACAAATATTTTACATATATATCCAAAATAAAATATCCCACACGGGAAAATATATAAAATAGCGCTTTAAACGTAATCCGGAAACGTACCTATTTGTCGGGCAATATACGCTTATTATTTTGGAACCAAAAGCAGTAGCAGTTGCTTCCAACACCTGTATTCACTTATAAAATCTAAAAGGTTAAATATTTATTTTACAGTGAATGTTTGGGTAGATTTAATCATTCATATCCAATCAAATGCAACAACCATAGATTTTAGCAAACAGCACACACCACAACAAACAATCATTAAATCAAACAAACAATTTGTTGTTCGGCTCAAATTCTGAAGTTGTACGAATGAAGAATAACTATCAAGTGCATCCGTTGCTCAACAGCCTTAAATGGAACAAAGATAGATTATTTTTTCATCCAACAACTCCACCATTCCTTACCCAACAAACATACATCAACCAAACAATTCAAATCAACACCAAAATAGCTGATTATACATTAATTTCGTAATTCAGTGTTTTGATTTTCTTCCCTTTATTTATGGAGGAATTTCTTTATTTCTTACAAGTTTTATTTTCCAATTATCACCAAATTCATTATATTTGTATTTGCTTTTTATTACTTAAGTTTATAAAATAAATTCTCATTAATAACAGCAATTTATTGAATACCTTTATTGCTTCAAGCTTTACTTGCAAGATTTTCCTTTACATATTCTTACTAACATTTCAACCTTTTATTTTATGGTAAGTTATATATATTTTAAGAATGTAAGTGACAATTTACATGTTTCTTCTTAATTCCTTTAATTAATATATATATATTTGTTACTTACCTTTAATCTCATTCATTTATTTAATGTGGAGGTTTCCATTATATTGGAATAGAGGAAATTAAAACATACTTAAGTTAATAATCCTACAATCAATTCTTATTTAGAATTTCATTTTATTTACTTTAAGTTCATATCACCTATTAGTAATTCTTAACTTATTTTTTAGTAAAATTTCAATCATAACTTAAGTTTATACCATTAAATTCTTATTTATACAGTCATTTATTGAATACTTCAATTTTTCCTAAATTCCTACTTGTAAAATATTCAATTCTAGTTTCTTATTTAACATTTCAACTTTTATATTTGGGTAAGTTATTTATGTTAAAGAAATTGCAATTGATCTTATACAAGTTAAATCTCCATTCTTTAATTCAATTCAATGTTAATCCATATTACTATTCTCTCTCCTACGTATTCACTTTCTCTTTATAACCTTGCAATAATTCTCTTAATTAAATTAGAGGTTTTAATTTATTTATTACTTAACCCCTTTTTTTCACTAACATAATTTTAAACAATTTATTAACGGAAAAATTTAGAATTAAATACTGGGTTAAAATTCAATTTATTTCAAAATAATAGATAAATAAGTTCTTACAACTCAATATCTCTAATTATAGTTAGAACAATAAAAGAAAATCTTTAGAAAATTTCAAAATAAATCTGCAGTAGAATTTACTACAGTGGCCTTTCCCCTTCGAAACTCGAAAATGAAAGTCGATGATGCGGCCGTCATCACCGAATTTATTTTCCAGCGACAGAGAGGAAAGTACAGAATTTATTTCTCCAAAATCTTCTTTTAAAACAAATTTTTCCAAATTATACTATATTTATATAAGTAATTACTTATAAACCAAATCAATAAATTTCACAAATTCTTTGGAAGCAAATTTTCAAAAACCCCGGATTTAAGTTCTAAAATCTCCAAATTTGGTTTATTATAATTTCAACTTAGCTTCAGTTATTATAAATATTTTATTTCCTAACACCCAATCTATAGCAACCAAATATATATATTTATAAAATAATTTTTATATGGAAAATATAATAGGCAAAATTATTTCATTCACCTATATTAAAACAAATATTGTGTCGGTCTGTCCTATTAAGTGTTTAGAAATCCCTATTGATGGCATAGCGTCCCATGCATCAACCAGAATTTATAAATACAAAACGGAACAGATTAACACAATATCAAAATCTTTTTATAAAACTAACAAATACGCTCTCTCATATATATACACTCAGCGACTCCCATAGGATATTTCTACCCTATTAACAAAGAGTCAAACCCCACAAAGCCAAAGTTTATCGCTAAACCAAAGCTCTGATACCAACTGTAACATCCCGCATTTTCGCACACTTTAAAACGACACACATGCCAATTCAAAGCATACGCAAGGGCGGATTGTTATGGGGTAAATAAGAAAAACAGAGAAGGAATAAAACAAAATAGAATCTCACAGCGGAAGGATAAAATATAATAATAAATATACAGTTCAAAATAGTTTACAAAACAGTTATTTCACTTATACAATGAACATCAGAGTTACACATACCAATACACAATGCAGCGGAATATAAAGAGTGTGTGGTACAATACTATATATAAAATAATGTTGAATCTTCGTCTTCGTCCTCCAAGCTAAATCTGCTATCCTGAAACGCTCGGACTGACCCGAGCGAATTTGAAAAGACAAAAACACTCGAGTCAGACTAGAATATCATATGTGAGTTAAATAAACAGAAATAAATATGAGTACAGTAACTCAAGAGATGCTCGGGATTTACATCTCCTAAGGATCCGTTAAACTATTTACTATGTAGTATATTGCGTTATTATAATAGTGTCTATTTATAAAATAAACTTACTTTTTAATAGAGTTAAGGGGTTACCCATATAGCCCTTAACACGTAATAGTCCCAGTAGTCCATCCAATATCATAGTCCCTCCTGATCGGGAAGCCACTAGAGGATACCACACGGGCTACGGGAGAAAACCAAACTCGTACAAGGCGCGATAGGGTAGGTGACACGGCACAACTAGGCAATGCCAGGGTAGATATACCAATTGCTATCCAGGCTGATGGTAACGCGCAGCGCGCAGCTGCCGCCCACCTCGAACTAACTCCCCCAAAATCAAAATATAGAAGTGGCCACTGAATCAATCCAAGTCAAAGTATAATATCGAAGAGGAGCGTCCGATCAGAGGAATGACCTCATTGGCCTGAGAATCGCTCCTGTTTTAGCCACCTTATGCCAACTCATGGGAGTTGGGTCCACGTATTTACCTTACAGGAAACGTCGCCGCCACCTACTTCATTCTGGAATCTCCACCGCGTACACGGTTAGTCAAAGTGGTTTTCGGTATCGACAGAGAGTATGTCCATATCCGATCCCGGTCTCTTTGCCAACCAATCGTTATTATAACACCGCGGTCATTTAAAAATTGTTTATACTTTAAAACCAGAATATAATCCATTTCAAAACCATAATATTACGATATCATTCCAAAACCCAAAACCATATTTTACCACTTATTCCAAATATAATTCCTTTCCAAAAATTAAAAGGCTTTAGCTTCATAATATCTGAAAATCGAATATTTTCAAAGCTTAATATTTTTGGAAATCCATAATTTCAAACCATAACTTTTAAACTCAAATGGTTTGGATATTCAACGGTATGCGAATTAAAAAGGTTTAACTTTACTGTTGCTTTACAAAGAAATAAATTACATGGCTTTCCAAATATTTCTTCCTTTAAAGTTAAACCAAAATCCAAAATATTACTTCAAGTCCCAAAACCATTTCAATTTTATATATATTTATATCCATTTTTGAGCATTAATATTTCAACTAAAGTTGGATTTTTATCCTTTCAAAATCAATATTCTATTAATTAATCTTGACCATTCACATAAAATCCATAATTAATAAAACTTCAATTTCTAGTAAAATATATATATAAATTTTTCAATTAAATTTTTACTAGAATATCCATTTCTATTTATTTTGGGGAAAATCCAATTTCAAATATCATATCTTAAAATTTCCAACTTTACATTAAAACATAGGATATAAATTTACCAACTCCATTTTCTAAATTTCTTCCATTTCAATAAAGAAATTTATCCACCTTTTAAATTCCTAAATTTTAACTTCATAGGTATATAAATATGGAATAAAATATTTATACAATACAAAATTTAAGATTTATAAACCGTATTCAATCCAAACCATAGAAATCACATTAAAATAGTTATATATAGACCGCGGTGCCTGTATATAATTTTCTATCCTATGGTCAAGTGATACGGATATTTATCATTTCAATCCGCAATTTAAAAATAAAACTTTGCGGTTTTATCATTTCAAACCACAATCCCGAATGAAATGTAAAATGTATGCTAACTTGCAGTTTAATGATGTCCAAATAAACATCCATTCAACAACACATCCATAATCCAATCACAAACATCCATCAATATCAATCAATAACAATATATGTTTGGTAATATACAACAGGTAATAATTGGCAGTTTAATTTCAAATTATATTTATCAACTATTAATCTAACAGTTTATATTCCCCAATAATTTATATAACTGTTAATCTAGCAGTTCATATGCAACAATAATTTCTAACAGCCAATTTATACGCAATCAATCAATTTAATTAACAGCTAAATTCAATAAAATGCAATTCAACAGATATGGATGAAATAACATGCCAAAAGCTCATAAATAAATTTCTATTTATTTCTAAAATTTATTTAACAAACATAAAAGCTTCTAGTAATTGTGAGTGGGTTAAAACACTCACCTTTTGAATTTAAATCGAATTTAAACCCGATTTAAACCCAAAAATTCGCCCGTCTCAGAATTCGTCCAAACCAGCGTCATCAAGTCCGGAATTAAATTACGATCCTAACAAAAGAAATTTCGTGTGAATCCGACTTCGTATGAGAAAGTTATGGCGAAAAATGGTGATGGAATTCAAATTGAAAATAAAAAGGAAACGACACATATTTACCTTTTATAAACCACGTCAGCACGTTACTCAGCCTTCACATGCACGCTACAGGAACCACTTTCCTTCATAACGCTCGCACACTCCCAGGAAACCGCGAACCCATATTCGTACACACCAAACGCCTCGCCTGTAACTTCCCCTCGCCTCCTGCCATCACTGCCCAGAGCCCCAAGCGCCGCACGACCTCGACGTCACCTCGCAACCCCCTGTTCAGTTGCGTTCACCCATACCCAGCCGCGCATATAAAAATCGAACCCAAATCGAAAATTCGCCCAGATCTGACCGTTGAACTGCCAAACAAATTACATAGATGCGCTCCCCATCGTCCATGCTACAAAACCCAGAAACAGAATTCCGATCAGACGAAGTTTTGCGCGACGATGATGAAAGGTCACGGACTGTTTGAATTTATTCAGAGCAAACGACAGCTCCAATTGAAAAACGAATTGCACTGCTGGATTACGTATGTTGAGAACATCGACATATATTTTTTTGGGAATTTTTCGAGAACTTTGAATTTTCACTTTTATTCTGCAATTGAAATTGGATCTGAGGAGCATCCATTGAGGAAGAAAGAATGGTTGAAGAATGAACGTACAGCATAAGCAAATAAAATGGGCTAGGGTTTATAGCCATGCTTATATAGGTAGGCTAGAGATAGAGAAGATGGACTGGATAAGCGAACGTACGGAATAAAACACGGCCCAAAAAGCCCGCTATGCCTCCGGAATCGAATTTGTTAAAACTATATATCCAAATAGGTGTTTTAAAATATTCTGAACGTGATGGAAAGGGTTTCGCGACCAAATTCGATCGTATGAAGAAGTTATGCTAAAAACAAGATTTCCAAATTGATTTTCAAATTGATTTTTAATAAAATTGATTTCAAGGCGTTTCGCGTCCGTACGATCAAACGACAAGTCCGATTGATACGAAATTTGAAATCCTATAATAATTCATCGATACGGATCCGATGAAACTGGTTTCGTCGAAATCCGAGTCAGTGACAAAAATGGCTATTTTTAATATTTATTAAATCAATTAAATAAATCATAAAATCCAATTTTATATTTTCAACTTCTAATATTGGCCAAATTTCATTTCTTAGATAATTCAATCAATTCCAATTGATTTAACAAGCTTGGATTATGAATTAAAATTTATAAATATATTAATTTGCAGCGTTAATATCCGCACTTTCTTATTATTTGGAAATTAAAATCTTTATTCTTAAACTCAATTATTAATTCCTATACTCTTATATTCTCGTCTTAAATCCAATTAGATAAATATTTTTGATTTCCATTCCAACTCCTTTGATTTCAAATAAACTTTTTACCATAAGTTATATTCCAAAATATTAATAACTTTATCTCCATTTATTCGCCTTAATTTATTTAAGTCAAATCCTTAATTAAACTCTATTGCAATGTTTTCAAATATCATTCCCTCCTTTCTCTTAACTATTTTTTTTATTCAAATCTTAATGAATTCAATACTATCAGTTTGATAAATCCATTAAATTCATTCAATAGTTTACAAATTCCAATCTAAATTCAATAACGTAATAATTTACGTTTAATTCCATTTTATATGTATTAAATACCATTTGTTGGATTTAATATTCAAATTATAAATAAAATCTTGCTTTCTAAAGTTGTATCAACCATGGTCCAACTAAATTTGAATTAGCTTTAACTTAAATTTATGGACTTAACTATTGCAACAAATCCAAATAAATAAATAAGGTTTGATTCCTATATTAACTTCTTGTTGTCAATTAACTTTTTATGGTGAATATGAAATTCAATGTAAAATTGACACCTTTATATCCACTTGATTTCACCATTTCATCTTTTTATTATTAAATCCGTTATAGCCGAATGCATGAATTTAACATACATAAATATTTTCAAACTCAACTTAAATCTCACTTAACTTAATAATAAACGTTTAAATTTCCTTAATTGCAAAAATCCAATTACCTTCATTCCTTTACTCTCATAGATAAAATCTTGTTTTAAAACTTTACTATAACCCATAGTCTCATTGTATTAGGAATTTACACTACATGTAAAGAAAATTTTTATCAGTAAAGATCTTACACACTATGTCCCATAAGTTTAGATTTCACAAATTTAGCTACTGCGTTAATTCTAATTTAAGTAGCACAAATGTTCATATACCTTGAAATCATTCTCAATTTCCCAACTCAATTAATTATGCCTTACAATGTGTTTCAAATATAAAGGTATTTTATACTAATAGTTATCATACTCAAAATTATACGCTTATAACTAATTCCTACATTTGCATAATTGTATTAAGTTAGAATGTTTATTGAGGTTTATGCATTTCCAAATTTTGTACTGATTCCACCCAATTATTACTCACATAACGTTAAATTATTAAATGACCATTTATTATAATTTAATTCCCATAATTGAGTCAAATGCTTATTATTATATATTCTTCATTTTTACCATTCCTTCCCATTATAAATTCATTAACGAATTTACACATCTCTATCTTTCAATATAAAATAACCAAACTGATTACAAACACTGTTTCTATCAATTTTCATAAATTTGTTCAAAACTATACTTTTGTTTACATAAAATAAATTTTATGTTTCTATTAGACCCTTTTCCTTTTCACTACAGACATTAAATATTACTATCTATACTAATTGCACCTTTATACTAATGAATACCATTCAAGTTAACTAACATTCACAGATTCAACATTTATTTGTTTCTTAAAATTTTGCTTTAGATCAAGTTGTGACAATTTACATTATCCACATCTATTGTCATAAAATTTTATAGTTACACTAAATTGCAACCACTATACCAAATCTCTACATTTTATCCTTAACCAAATTAGAAATTATATAAATTTGATTCATTAAGTATTATTAATTTAGCGGGTCATTACAAAGATTTACTAAATTTACCATTGTTTGTTTGTGCAAGACCAAAATGTTACGTTATAAGCTTAACATGAGAAATCACAATATTATATTATATAGGTTTTCCTAGAAAGTTAGGGGCACACGCTGAACTTGAGAAATCATGTAAAACTATAAAATCATTTGAGAAAAGAAACCAAACGATCAATGCTAAGGTAGTTCCTTAGACCGTAGCTCCATTTCCAAGAGTCACAAGGTCAACAGTTTCTGTTGTATGAACACTGATAGTTGAAAAAAAACGGGTATACATAGTGGATTGTGTGGTCACTGATAAATATTTTGGTTGATTGACGACCACTATGACAGAAAGAGAACTCAATATGGTTTAGGCCTGAGTAATCCTCAAAGGTTTCTAATTACCGTGTAAAACTACAAGGTTGTTTGTGAGCCTTGAGGAAAAATCAATACAATGATTTAACACTTAACGAAATGTTTAGGTGTCTATAGAAACACGATATCACAATTCTGTTGCCAAAGTAGGTAAAAATAATAAGTGGAGATTTTTGAGGCTTGAGCACGAAACATGGAAAAGTCTTGGTATACGTATGAATAGTTGTTCATGTGGAATACAATTATATCTCATTATATTACCATTATGTTCTAACCCTTGTGATTCAAAGAAGGTTAATGTAACACCCCACCTTTATACCCATATCACACAAGAGTATTACTAAGTAACATTATCAAGTAATATGAAGAATGAGGTGATGTGGATGATACACGCGTTAATATTCCCTTAGATCGACACCAAGTACATTACATGATATAAAAACAACTCGCCTCATAGCAAATAGTCTTGGTACAAAATAATAAACACGTGTGTTTCCTGGTGATAGAAAAATACACAATAGATAAAATAAATCACAAAGCATACAGTGTCCTTAACGCAACGATAACATATAATAAAAATATACACGATTCCAAGTGGATCTATTAGTCAAATGCCCACTATCATCAAAAATATACATACACGTCCAATATATGTACATCTCTGCATCAACATGAACACTTGTAGCCATAAATATACAAAATGATACTCAACTCTGTAATGTTTACAACTATCATCCTCTATGCCCAGCAATCACAATCTAATTTTTTCGTCCCTAAACCTGAAAAGTCTCGGACTTACCCGAGTATTATATAAATAATAAACGGGTCAGACTATGTCCAAATTCAAAGATGAGTACATAAACATTATCTCAAGGAGTAACATATACACAACATAATAAAGAAATCCAACCAAAGGAATAATAAAACATATACAACACATCAAACATCATTACACACGTCATACATCAAAACATCCATAAGACATCGAACATCATCACAAAAATTACACACCACACATCAAGCACCAATCACACACATCACACCACACATATCGAACATCCATCTCACATGTCTTATACGTTACACACCGCTCACGTTACACATCACCGCACACATTGCACACATCACCGCACACATTGCACACATCATGCATCACATACATCGTACACAACGCATACATCACACATCAATGAATATAACGCATATTAATTCATATTTATTCGACTGTATTTGAGTTATTCAATATATTCTTTGGTTTTATCTTCTTTATTGCTATATCTGCTGCTACTTTTAATGTACCACCAGAAGCTGTGTCTACGCCTGAGTCTTGCTACTACTTAGACGCAATGGGAGACCCTATTTGTAAATTTTTATGAGCGTTTTCACCAGTCTTTAGCTACAAAATAAATGCACGTCGCTTTCCTTGCTTCCTCGTACCTCGCTTTCCATTTTCAACCACGTCATTTCTTCTATATTCATCATGTTGGCTCGTGCAGCAGAGGGTGACTATGTGACGAGAGGCCATGTCGCCACAACCATCGAAGAGTGACCACTTGGTCGGTCAAGCTATGATGGGGCTAGACATCACATTTACGTAAGCGACTTCACACACCTTGTTCCTCTCAAAAATGGAGATAATCATATTCCATCGTTAAAATAAAATAAAGGAATATTGTAATACACCTCACACGTGAAGTCAGATATCTAAGTAATATCGATTAATATTTGTGCATAATATAGAATAATTCACCGATATCCAAGTATTAAATACACGGTCTTCAATGAATTATCTGATTTTATGCTACTGTTGAGTAAATAAATATACTCCACACAGACATCCCATACCGTCCGATGAAATACAATTATATACATAACAACACTCTTAATTAATCAACGTTCTATAAATTTCTTCTTCGCTTATTAATTCACTCTTTCTTATTTTTACTTCAGTTCATTATTCTTTATTTTCATTACTTCATAGTTTAATACAACGAGCGAATTTAAGTTCATCTTATTCCTAGTATTTAATCAATAACCATCCATACACACATCAAAATATTATATAATTAGTAATAATAAGATGAAGGGTTTTCATTAAATGCATTTCACTTTAATTTTTTCTCCTCTTTTTATAAAAATGCTTCAATTTAATTTGACAACAAAGTATCGCTTTTATTTATTTCACTCTCTTTTAAAATATTGATTCTCTCATTAAATTTATAATTCCACATTTTAAACAATTTCTTTGGTTTCAGAAAAACCTTTTTTCGAATTCATCAATTACTTAAAACCTCTAAAATCCTTTCATTTTCACTGTATACTTCAATTATATTATGGAAATACCATAAAGAAATTTGGAATTCCAATTACTTTTAAACATCAATTAGAAACACATCATTTCCGATCCAAAAATATTTTCAACCCCAAATATATATAATTTCAAAACTATTATTTAAAATACTCATTTATATTTCAAACCCTATGAGTGATGTTTCTTTACGATAAATAAATAAATTGCACTCAACTTTCAATTACTTCGAAATATTATTTTATACACTTCACATCTATTGAATCCAGCTAAAATTAACTCATCACTTTCAAAAATACATTCAAGTAGTTTTAAGATCAACGGTGAATAAACAAAAATATAATTACTCAAAATTCACTTATTTGGTAAAATCTCAAAATTCATCAATTTCCAAAATAATTTCCATTCACAAAATCTTCAAAATTATTCCACTTGTATATTTTTCCAAAATTGTCCTTATTTTAAATTTTCTGTTAATTACAACATCTTTAATATTAACCAAGGAATCATTTCAAAATTCAGCATCAATTCCAAAAAAATCTATTTATTTCATACCTTAATCTGTTAATTCGTTCATCCTATTTTCGATTAATTTCAAATGTCATTCGATTATTTGCAAACAATTATTCACCACTCAAACATCGCAAATCAACAATGAAACAATAATTATCGCAACAACAAGTAACTCATAGTTTGCAACACAATTCCAACAAATACAGAATATATCAATCATCAATAAACAATCAATTTCATACCAACAATTCATGTAACCAAGCAAATCAAGCAATACATGGGGGAAATTGATACGGTATTGATTGTGGTAACGGAAAATGCATAGAATTTATTAAAGAAGAAGATAGAAATGAGGAGGGAGAGGAGTAGAGAATTGCCAGAATAGAGAATTTGATTTTTCAATTGCCTGCAGTTTCCTTACATTTCCATCATTATATAGAGTTGGATACAAATTGTCATAACAAACTTTCAGCCAACTATCATTCCAGGCTGACAATCACTAAATTACGAAATGAAAAGAAAAGATGCTGATTCTAGAAGCAACTATTTCATAACTAAATTTGTTTGCTTGCGTGATGTGTCATAACAACTTGCATATCCATTTGTAGGTTATTATTCTAAACATCTAGCAGGTATTTTGCAGTATAATTTTGCTAGCATTAGCCCAATGGGTTTATGTAAGGCAGAGGCTAGTTCGTGCATATGTGTAGTCATATCATTGCCAACCCCTCGAAATCGACCTAGTCCTCAAGGTCAGAGTTGCTTTCTACGTTGAAGTTCCACCAGGATCAAAAACGTAAACCAGGCTATTAGCAGAATCAGTTGAGTGATAAACTACGTTGAAGAGCACATGAGCCTTAATCTCTTGTAATACAAGCTCTACAGTTTCCAACTCAGGCTGCGGAGTGGTTTTGGGAAGGAACGAGAGGGGATGAGTTACTTGATAGGGAAGGGAGTTACTGTCGAAGGGGAATTTTTTGGTGACAGTGATGGGGACGACTTTGATTTTGGGAAAGAAAGGATTGATGTTGGTGGAGACGGGGAATACGATTTTAGAGGGAATGGAGTAGTCGGGGATGCCGATGACGAACTCAGTGTGGGTGTCAGAATGAGATTTAGATATTTTGGTGTAGTCGAACATCGATTTGGAGTTGGGAGCAAGGGAATCGAAGATTACCTTATTGTTGTGGAATTTGGTATTGCAGACGAAGCTGGATTTGTCGATAGTCTGGGAGGGGGTAGTGCCGCGAGGGTGGTTCGGAGTAGGATAGGAGAGGATGATGGTTGTGGCGGTGCTGGAGTTGATTTCAACTGATGTGGGGTTGTTGTCGGTTGGTTTCGGGTGTCCGGATTGAAGAGGGAGATAAGGAGTCAACACATGAGGAGCGGGGGAAAGGCGGGATGTCGTTGGAGAGGGTGAGAGAGTAGCCGCTATATGAGCGAGAGAAGAGTGAGGTGTAAAATGTAGGGGAAGACTTGTGTTAAGGGTTTGGAGGGCCTTTGAGGCAGCGAGCATGAGAGATGGAGGAAGACCGGAAGAAAATATGGGGCTGCTGTTGAGGGTGGCTGTTTTGGAGGGAAGTTTGAGTAACGAATGGTGGATGAGACTCATGGAGGTGTGGTATTGGAGCATGTCAACTTGATGAATGAGAATGGCGTTTTGTTGGGAGAGGATGGAAACTTGTTGGTTGATTTTGTCAAGGAGTTGCTTCAAAGTGGGAGTTTTATCCATGACAATAGAATAATACTACGGAGGTGAGCGTGGAGGTGAGAGCATCGGTGAAAGCACCAATTGATACGTTATTGATTGTGGTAACGGAAAATGCATAGAATTTATTAAAGAAGAAGATAGAAACGAGGGAGAGAGAGGAGTAGAGAATTGCCAGAATAGAGAATTTTATTTTTCAATTGCCTGCAGTTTCCTTACATTTCCATCATTATATAGAGTTGGATACAAATTGTCATAACAAACTTTCAACCATCTGTAATTCCAGGTTGACAATTACTAAATTACGAAATGAAAAAAAAGATGCTGATTCTAGAAGCAACTATTTCGTAACTAAATTTGTTTGCTTGCGTGATGTGTCATAACAACTTGCACATCCATTTGCAGGTTATTATTCTAAATATCTAGCAGGTATTTTGCAGTATAATTTTGCTAGCATTAGCCCAATGGGTTTATGTAAGGCAGAGGCTAGTTCGTGCATATGTGTAGTCATATCAGAAATACACATTAAATAATATGATAAAGACATAAATGTGAGTTTAGAAACTCACTAATAATTCCAAGTGAGACATTTACTATGATTGACTTCGACTCTTCCATTTCAGCCATCGTCATCGACCGAAAATTCCAACTACTTCCCCTAGCCCATCGCCTAGACCTAACTTTGATCGCAGCCCTACCCCAGCATCCCCCATCAACAGCTGCTCCTTCACTTCGCTATCCACATCCTAATACTTCACACCAGCCTCGGACAGTGCATACAACGACGCAGTGCCAACACCTCGGACCAGCCACCATACCCCTAACTCTATCACATACTCTCATTGTACACGTCATTGTGCCTCCAAATCACATTCGCTTGCCACCCCAATGTCGTGTGTGCTAGAATCGAGACGTCGCTAAAATTGCCTATCACCACATCATATCCTCCTTCATCACGTTGTTTGCCATCGTCGATCTTAAGTCTCCCCCTCGCATCACCTAAACCAGGCATCGCGCTTTAAGAACAATTTGTTTTTTAAATCTAGAATTCAATGGGGCTTAGGGTTGAAAAATAAAATAAGGGAACACGAGTTTGGACTTGAATAGAGAAGTTGTGAGAGTTTTCTAGAAGCATGAAGAGAAAGGAAAATGGGCTTGGGCCTGTTTACTTTGGGCTGAAATAATATTAGGCTTTGATTTAATTCACTTCATTTTTAAATAATTTCCTATGCATTTAAATTTAAATTCTTGAAATAAATTTCACTATCTGTATATGGGTATAGACAATCTTTCATTATTCTTCGTGATATTGACCACATTTCTTATCCCTATTTGCAATTCAGTGGGTTGGTCTGGTATGAGAAGTTATGGAAAAGAGTATATTACAATATCTCACATTCATGAAAGTCCATAACCAGATGAAAAGATTGAATTTTGGATAGCGGTAAAAGAACCTACTCGCCTTACACAATGACAAGGATTTATTATCTAAGCTCACTGAACGCGAAGAAAGAGTCCTTTATTAAAGAGATCGGTCGCTCTCGCTTGAACTGAACGCTTTCCCTTAACTAGAAGTCTGAAATAAACATCTAATATAGATTGATTCACATCTCAATCTACAAATTATATTTCCGTAATTGAATAATTTTATTCAATTCGATGCCCTATTATTTTTATTTAAGTATTCATTATGCTATTACAAAATAAATTTAATTTTCAGCTTTTTCAATTATATAAAAATTATTTTTAGTTCTAAATATTTCATATTGATTAAAATAGTTTATTCAATTTCAATAAATTATCTAAAAAAATTTATTTATTTAATTCAATTTATTACCATAAAATCTTTTATTAAAAGAATTTAATCAACTACAAATTTATTTTAAAAATATTAATTATAAAAAATCAAATTCAATCACTTTTATTCAAATAAAATTTATTTATTTACATGGCGTTGAAAGCAGGGTTATTATAGTTAATTATGAATTCCATTAATGTTTATGAAAAATAATAGCGAGAAGAAAACTGATTTTGCTATGTAGTGTGGTCATACTTAATATTGTATTACATGGATGATAGCTAATATTATTCGCACCTGGCTTTATGTCTGACCCACTTTTCCTCTTTAAACTGTCAACTACTCATTTGAGTTGGTCGGTAGTAAGGGTTTCATTGGTCTCAATTCGGACACTAAAGCTTTTCAAAGATATTGCAAGTGGAAAGCTACCAGTTATTCTCTATGGTAATTTCTACTTCAACAACCATACTACACCTCCAGTACCCAACAAACTTGTAAAGTGTCAATAATGGTACCCGACTGAAGTACAACAGCAGCAGCTAAAGTAGTCGATATACATCGGGACCTATCGTATATCTTACTACATAAAGGTTACAATATAATAAATAACAAAAATATAAAATAGATGAGGAATATAGCATAACTAAAATGAACCATAGAAAACATCAGAGTAATAGGTTCACGATAGTTATACCACATAAATAGATTTTATACATCATCAAAACAAACTCAAATATTACCTTTAATAATAGTCAAGCACTGACAAAAACACTACAGTGCTGCACAGCAGAATAAGCACCATCCTCTTGAATAGCTCCATGCGCCAATCCTCCTACTCATCCATTGAATAGCTCCATGCACCAATCTCAGACCAAATATCTAGTCTAACGATTGAGTCCTAAGATAATAAGAAGAAAAATATAAAACCTCGAGTTAGAAAACAGCCTGGTATGACAGACCAATAATCTCAATATACTATGAAAGCTGATATAGTAAAGAGGAACACAAGGAATGCATTCAATAGGTTAGCATAAAATGCAATATATGTTATGCTATCATTATATAACTGTAATGTACTAAATACAATATAAGGTGTCAACGTATCTAACATAGTAATACCTACATAACATGAAATCCATCCAAATCACATAAGAATCAAAGAACATGACAATTGCATACATAGAAATAAAATAATCACAATGACTATCGCTAAGGTCTCACATCACCACCATGATGCCTTCGGATATACGATAACTCGTACAACCATCAAGAAGGTTGGCTATGATGACCTACCTTTCTGACCCTTAAGAATGACACTTAACACATCCACGACATTCGTGTGTCGTTGCCCAAGCATTCAAAAGAAGAATTATCATGTGGTAAAATAAAAAGAATAGAACAGAAAATCTCACAACGAAACTGCCAAATAGAACATAATAGTAATATAATACATAAGGTTACTTCTAACATGGATTTATCAGAGTTACACAAAAGTACGAAAATAGATAAGGGAGTTATAACAACCTGCCTTTACATATGTTGAAAAAATACACCTACAAGAGCTGAAAATAGCGGAAATAGAGACTAAATAGCTAAAGGCCTCCTGCTCGGGCACCTTCTTCAAAAGAGCCCAAAAAGGACTTGTACTCTCGAACTATCCAAATATAAATGAGTACCTGAGAGTTTAGGAAAAACAAACAACTCGGGTCACATAATATGTCTAGTATGAGTAAAACTATGGACAATGAGTGTAATTAAACAACAACATGTGAAACCACACCGCCAAACACGGAACATGTTTCGTCTCACAAGAACAACATTCAAATGTAAAGATTGTATACAAATAATTAAACATTACAAAGAGATCCAAACTCTTCCCAATGCAGTTAAGGAAGGAAAACAAATTCGAATGTTCGAATCAACAAGGAAAAGTAAATTTACCAACAATGACTAGGAGGGTGCACCTACCTTACCGAAAGTATACCTCTAGAATATATACTTGAGAAACACCAATGGCTCTTGGAAAACTCCAAGTGCGCACAGTCGAATCCAATCTAGAGTGGATGTAAAAAACCCTAATGGGAGAAACCCCATATAACTTGGCCCTCACTTGCTCTTTGGATTTAGTCATTTTTGACAAAGGATAACAAATCTCAAATAAGTAACACAACGCCTTAGAATGACGAAAAATAAGGAAAGCCGAGGCAATTGATGGTTGACAAACCGACTATTGAAGATAACAAAATAATCATATATGGACAGTAAACCTTGTACTCCTTCCACTACTAATCGATTTCAAATTTGTATTGTTTCTTGATTAAAATGAAGTCGGGCAAGTGAAAGTAGTGTTACCTCTAGGTATTGCCTTGACAATTTTAACTTTCGATAAAGTGACAAGTTTCTATACCTCAATTTTAGTGTCAAGAGTATGACTAAATTCTTTCCATATAAGTGATAACGTACATGGAAACTTCTTTTCTATAATCGAAATGAACTTTTACTTTTAAAACCAAACTCGTGCTTGGCTTTTAATTACAAGTTTTTAACTTTAAACGTCTTTGTAAAAATGGTTTACTAACTTTAAATCACCATTATAAAAAGGATTTAGTGAAACAAAAATATTATTATTAAATTGACAAGTTACTTTTAATTGTCATTAATAAGGGTGATTAATTATCTTTAGACTTGGTTAATTAATTTGATTAATTAACTTTAAATACCTATAATTAAAAAGGGTTAATCACTTAAAAACATAATTAATTAAACTAATTAAAAACTCATTAATTAATTTGATTGACTAATTTTAGAACATCATTTATTAATAAGGATTAGCTAATTTATAATATCATTAATGGAAAAGGTAAATTAAATTTTAACTAATAAATTAACTTTAAAAGTAATTAATTAAAGATGATTAAGTAATTTTAAATGCCATTAATTAAAATGATTAATTAACTTTAATCGACCATTGTTAAATAATTAATCAACCTTAAATATCATCATTAGATAAAATAATTAATAAAGTTCTGTTGAAAATGAAAGTACATGATTTTTGTTTGATGATATTAAACATATATATATATATATATATTCATCTAAATGTATGTGTTAATGTACTATTTTATTTTTACAGATTAAATAAATATTTACCGAATAAAATAAATAACATAGATTAAATTCAAACAGATATTTTATTCAAACAAATATTTATTACAATTTTGAATAGTACAAATTCGAGCTCTCACTATATATACATACATACATATATATATATATATACATATATATATATATATAATTTTCAATTAAAATACAAATTTGTCTACATCGCATTTTTTACACACATTTGCACCTCACTACATTTCACTCGTTCACTCGTATTTTATCTTCAACTCTAGTCCAAATTGAATCCAACATCTGAGGTATCTGCAAAAATAAACACTAACATAGTAAAATTGAAAAAGAAATACTTTTGCAATGTAAAATAAAATGTAATTTTGAAAATATTATTTGCCTCAGTTATCTGGGTTGTTCGTCATCATTTAAATTTGAATTCATCATATACGAACAGCTTGTGACATGCACAGTGTATCACTATACATGCCACAAGGCCGTGCACACCAATATATACTTGATAAATCTACGGCGATAGGTGAGCACAGGTCAAACCCAAATGAAAAGTCGGGTTCAACTCAAGTGCAACAAAAATAAAGACACGATATCAGCACAAGTTCAAACCCGAGCTATTATCTGGATTCAACACAGGTGCAGTCCAAAAATACAAGCATAATATGTATAAAGTTAATGCAACAGTGGTGCACCATAAATTGACACAAGGCATTGCACACTGGAATATATAGTGCAACAAAGTTAAGATGCAACTCAACTCAACTCGAAGACTGGACACTACTCCCTACAGTCACAAGTGGAACGAAAACCAGACATGAGTTCAAATGCAATACAACATGAAGTCTAATTCAACTCAGACATATATAGTGCATAGCATATTCAAGTGCAGACTACACAAGTGGTGCACATGTCAACAATCAATGATGAAGCAATGCAATATGAACCAGACAGTACTCAAGTGAAGAATGAATGCAATAAGAACACAGTCTCGACCAAAATAGCACCAGACTCGACCAAAAGCACTTCTGGTAGCAGTAAACAAAAAGGCAGTGCAACAGGACAACTCGGCTAGCATGAACAAGATAACAGTGACTCATGGAAATGCAGTCACAAATATGTACACAATTCAACATGTTTAGTTCACATGAGTCAATGCTACAGAGACTAGACCCTAATGAACAGGAACCTGACTCAAGGAAATGTATAATGCAAGTACGAACACAAATCCAATTGGAAAAAGTCAATTTTTTATACCAAAGTCAATTTTAAAAATGTCAGAGATTCAAATGTAATGGCAGTTTTGAACAAAGCATTAGGTAGCAGTTTCAAGTAATATCAACAGCAGTGTCAAAGCCGATATTGAACAAGCAGTGCCAAAGTCAAACCAGCAAAATCGAAACTGTGGCGAGCAAGGCAATTCAAAGCCGTGAGTATCAAGTAAAATAAAAAATATACGAAGTGACAAAGTCAAAAATCATCACCAGCATCAAAACAAGATCGAATGGCCGAGTTAAATTAGAAGACAAATTCAAACGAACGAGAATATAGGAATTAGAATCCTATTTAACCCAAATCATCACTGGCCGTAAAAGGTTTTCGAGTCCAAGCAACAAAGAACGATCATTCAACTCGAATCAAAAAGGTCGAGCAGAATCAATATCGAAAAGGAAAAATTGCATACTACTTTGACAGTCGAACTCGACCAAGTTGAAGTAGTCGTGGACGAATCAATCGAAGAAAAAAATCGAAGCATCATCAATCAAATCGACAAAGTCGGTGCCTTCAATTTTCAGAACCCCTAGTTATCAGAGAAAGAGGAAGGAACGATCAAAAGAAATCACCATTTTCTACAGAGCAAGTTGGGATGAACAAAATAAAAGGAGAAAGGGATTATTATCACTGTATTTTGTTTGGGCCGACAATTATTTATGGGCCTTTAAAAACTAGGGTTTCATTGTTTTATTGTGTTTAATTTGTATTTTTCTCTTTTAAACATTGTAATTTCTAGTCGTGCGACTAGGGGACGAGCTACGGTGATGTAGTTCGAGAATTCGCAACTCAGTGGCTGAGTTGTTGCAGGGTTTTGAGCGTAGAGTTAAGGCTAGTCGATACCAGATGTCGTGAGTTTATGTGTGTAAGCGTCTGGCTGCTTAATTTCTAGTAGAAACCTGGGGGCTGCACGTAGGCAGGGTTTTGCCGAAGCTGGGTAAATTCTGTATTCTATTTCTGCATTTCTTATTCTGCTATTATCTATGCTGCTATAATAATGATATATCTGCGTTGAAATTATTTTATACAAACTTCTGCAATAATTTTTATAATTGATAGTATCACCCTGTTCACTTCCCCTCTAGGGTGAAATCGATCCTACGAGTGGTATCAAAGCTAGGAACAAAAGCCAATTTGCTTTTAAAAAGTTTGATTTTTCAAAGGCCAATTGTTTTTACAAATTTGAATTTTTAAAATGGCTACTTTTGCCGAGGGTCGTTCTAATACTATTCCTTCTATTTTTGATGGAACAGATTTTTTGAATTGGAAATTGAAAATGGAATTTTATTTAAAATCTGTTAATGTTAAATGTTGGGATATTATTGAACATGGGTGTGATATAACATACGAAAAAATTATCCCGATCAACGCTCTTGCTATGCATATATTATATTCTCATATCAATCAAGATAATTTTAACTTTATTTCTCATTGTGAAAGTGCACAAGAAATCTGGAATACTTTTGATGCAATATATGGTGCAAAAGTCAACAAAAATGAGATATCCTCCTCAATCGACACAGAAACATGCTTAACAGGATTGACAAAAAGCAGCAGTGGTGATGATGATGATGATGGAGAAGCTGAGCTGGCACTATTAATGAAGAAATTCAAAACGTGGAATCACAAATACGGAAATCCAGCTCTAAATCAGAAATTAAAAAGCAGAATAGCCAAAGCACTAGACAATGCTGAAGAACATGAGATCATCTGTCACAAGTGCAACAAACCCGGACATATCAAGCCAAATTGTCCTCTAATTCAACACGGTCAAGAAAAGAATTCAAAAAGGAAAAGTTTTGCAGCCACGTGGAATAAAAGTGATGATGATTATAAAAGCACTAGCAGCGAGAGTGAAAAAGTAGATCTATGCCTTCGAGGTGATATAAATGATAGAGACGATGACGAGCCAAGCGAGGTATCAAAACTTTCTCACTCGGAACTACTTATATATTTCAACGAAGTAAATGGCTGTTTTAAACGACTTAAGGAGAAATATGCTAAAATTGAATCACAAAGAGATAGTTTGATAGAATCAAATAAACATCTTAATCAATTGGTTAAAAACTATCAAACTAAGAGACCTAAGTGTGAAAAGTGTCCAACATTCGAAGAAGAGATTAAAAAATCAGGAACTAAAATTAAATCACTTGAAAATGAAATTCTGATTTTGAAAGAAAGTGAAAATACAAGGAGAGAAAATTTCGTTAAAAAGTGCACACAATTATTAAATGAAAATGAATCTCTCAAAACACAAGTCCAACAAATGTCAACGGCTTTAGAAAATTTTTCCAAAGGGAAAGATCGTTGAATATGCTATTAGGGAAACAAACTGTTAATACAGTTAGACAATGACTTAGGTATAATCATTCTGAATATGTTAGAAGCAAAATTAATCAAGTTAAATCCCAGTGTACTATTTGTAGAAAAATTGGACACAATCAAAATAATTCCTGGCATAGACCTAAACACGTGAAAACCATTCCAATTTAGCTTCCAAAAGGCACAGATATAAAGTCTTTGAAAATCAAACAAATCTGGGTGCCAAAAGGAACATATATAAATAGTTTTGGGTCTCCACAAACTTATTTTTGCCACTAACAACGATGGACCTATAAAAACAAATAGGTCACAAAAATCTTTTATCGTGTAGGTGTAGTGGCAGGCTAAGGAATAGCAACAGTGTTATCTGGATTCTGGTTGTTCCAGAAACACAACGGCCGACAAAGAAAAGTTCCTTAGCCTAGTATAAAGGTGACAGAATCACAATGGATAACTACGAAAAATTATCGTAAAGGTAAAAGAGGCAACGATATATTTATTTTTGAACAATATATGAAATCTGCACCATAATTTGATTTAATTCAGCCAGTTATTGATAAAGAAATGAATGCTGATTTTGATTCTGACTTTTTCAAAATTCTTGGCCAAATTATTCTTTTATGTCGAGAACACTTTAAAATATCTCTAAAGTCTTTGAACTACTTCATATAGATTTGATTGATAATAATACATTTGGCTGACTCTAGATTCATGATTTTGTTTACACGGTTTTAATTCAAATTCAAATTCAAAAGAATTTCACTTAAAAGCTAAAAAATGATTTTAAGTAATTTGTCGCAACTTCATGATCTAGTCCATAACCAATGATAATCTTTAGTGAAAGAAAATTCAGATGCAGATTACACTAGTAATTTAGTTGATAGAAAAATTACTAGTGAAACATGATTTATGTTGAGACATTCAGTAGCTGCATCGTTTTTCAAAGAAAATATCTGCATACTTTTCATTTCAAATAATTTTCAAATAGTAGAAAATTTTCTTATAAAAGCCCTTCTAGAAAATCATTTTTGACCTTGTTTCAGATTAGTCATTTTTAGAAAATTTGATAATTATTTTTGAATATGATTTTAAATGACTATATTAACTAGTCTGACTCCCTACTAATTATCGAAAAGATAAATAGTGATTGGAAAAGCGATGAGTGTTGATACTAATCATATATTATAACTTGAGACAGTATATTTAGTAAATTTCTTTAGAAATTTGAACAGGGTTATAAAAACTTTTTGTTGGTCAAAATTCTATGACCATCTCTATTTCTATCATATTTCTAACGACAACCACTCATCAAAATCAATATAGTTTGTCAATATGTGGTGATTTAAACAGGAAATCATTTGTTTTTCATTTTATATTTTCTTAAAAAGATCCAAAGTATTCACTCTCATTTAAAAGTCCTCACGTTTATGCATGCGTGAATTACTTGGAATTTTTGATTATGTGCTTCCATGCTCATTTAAAAGTCCCCACTGTTATGCATGTATGGATCGCATATTAAAATTGATTAATTAAATAGACAAGTAGATTCTAATCCCATTTAAAAGTCCTCACGGTTATGCGTGGTTAGAAAATACTTGAATTCATTTTTTAAAAAGAAAAAAATTAGAATACTACTAATCTCATTTAAACGTCCTAACGGTTATGCATGGTTAGTAGATATTCAAATTCCTGATCTATATACACCACAAATAGACACAACTATATGGTTTTATATGATGTCATCATCCCTATCATTCTAAAGTAGAATATGCGTCAATCAAGTATTTATGATTTTGTTTGATTTTTTATTGAAATTTAGTATTTCTACTCGATTGAGTATTAATCTTATATTAATGTCTATCACTTTATCTCTATTTTTCTAACACTATTGTTCTTTCGTTGATAACAAAGGGGAGAAAAGTTAATATTTTGGAAAATAAAGGTCAAATATTTTCTATATGCATCTAGGCTCATTTGCATATTTTTATTTATTTACATGCATATATGAAGGGGGAGCTTTGTGTAGAGAGGAAGCATTCAAATAGGGGTAGCAGATTGAATAATCAACTACATTTAATAATTTCAAAATCTTAAATATATGTTTGTTATCATCAAAATGGGGAGATTGTTGAATATGCAAATATATGATTTTTGTTTGATGATAATAAACATATACATATATATTCATTGTTGATGTACTATTTTATTTTCACAGATTAAATAAATATTTGCTGAATAAAATAGATAACACAGTTTAAATTCAAACAGATATTTTATTCAAACAAATATTTATTACAATTTTGAATAGTACAAATTCAAGCTCCCACTATATATATACGATTTTCAATTAAAATACAAATTTGTCTACATCGCATTTTTACATACATTTTCACCTCACTACATTTCACTCGTTCACTCGTATCTTCTCTTCAACTCTAGTCCCGATTGAATCCAGCATCTGAGGTATCTGCAAAAATAAACACTAACGTAGTAAAATTGAAAAAGAAATATTTTTACAGTGCAAAATAAAATGTAATTTTAAAAATATTATTTGCCTAATTTATTTGGGTTGTTCGTCATCATTTAAATTTGAATTCATCATACACGAGCAGCTTGTGACATGCGCAGTATATCACTGTACGTGCCACAAGGCCATGCACACCAATATACACTTGATAAATCTGCAGGGACAGGTGAGCATAGGCCAAACCCAAATGAAAAGCCGGGTTCAACTCAAGTGCAATAAAAATAAAGTCACGAATTCAGCACAAGGTCAAACCCGAGCTATTAGCTGGATTCAACACAGGTGCAGTCCAAAAATACAAGCACAATATGTACAAAGTCAATGCAACAGTGGTGCACCATAAATTGACACAAGGCATGGCACACTGGAATATGTAGTGCAACAAAGTTATGATGCAACTCAACTCCATGCAAAGACTGTACACTACTCACTACAGTCACCAGTGGAACGGAAACCAGACATGAGTTCAAATGCAATACAATATGAAGTCTAATTCAACTCAGACATATACAGTGTGTAGCATATTCAAGTGCAGACTACATAAGTGGTGCACATGTCAACAATCAATGATGAAGCAATGCAATATGAACCAGACAGTAATCAAGTGAAGAATGAATGCAACAAGAACAAGATCTTGACCAAAACAACACCAGACTCAACCAAAACCACTTCTGGTAGCAGTAAACAAAAAGGCAGTGCAACAGGACAAATCAGCTAGCATGAACAAGACAACAGTGACTCATGGAATTACAGGCACAAAAATGTACACAATTCAACATGCTTAGTTCACATGAGTCGATGCTATAGAGACCAGCCCAAATGAACAGGAACCTGACTAGAGGAAATGTACAATGCAAGTACGAACACAAATCCAAGTGGAACAAGTCAAAGACAATTTTTTATACCAAAGTCAATTTTAAAAATGTCAGAGATTCAAAAGTAACAGTGGTTTTGAACAAAGCATTAGGTAGTAGTTTCAAATAATGTCAACAGCAGTGTCAAAGCCCATATTGAACCAGTCAGTGCTAAAGTCGAACCAGCAAAATCAAAACCGTGGTGAGAAAGGCAATTCAAAGTCGTGAGTATCAAGTAAAATAAAAAATATACAAAGTGACAAAGTCAGAAATCATCACCAGCATGTAAACAAGATCGAATGGTCGAGTTAAATTAGAAGACAAATTCAAACAAACGAGAATATAGGAATTATAATCCTATTTAACTCAAATCATCACCGGCCGTAAAAGGCATTCGAGTTCAAGCAATAAAGAACGAACATTCAACTGGAATCAAAAAGGTCGAGCAGAATCAATATCGAAAAAGGAAAAATTGCATACCATTTCGACAGCCAAACTCAACCAAATTGAAGTAGCCGTGGACGAATCAATGGAAGAAAATAAATCGAAGCATCATCAATCAAATCGACAAAGCTGGCACCTTCAATTTTCAAAAGCCCTAGTTATCAGAGAAAGAGGAACAAATGATCAAAAGAAATCGCCATTTTCTACAGAGTAAGTTGGGCCGAACAAAATAAAAGGAGAAAGGGAATTATTATCACTGTATTTTGTTGGGGTCGGCAATTATTTATGTGCCTTTAAAATTTAGGGTTTCATTGTGTTTAATTTGTATTTTTATCTTTTAAACATTGTAATTTCTAGTCGTGTGACTAAAGGATGAGTTACGGTGGTGTAGTTTGATAATTTGCAACTCAGTGGCTGAGTTGTGGCAAGGTTTTGAGCATAAAGTTAAGGCTAGTCGACACCGGATGTCGCGAGTTTATGTGTGTAAGCGTCTGACTGCTTAATTTCAAGTAGAAACCTTGGGGGCAGCACGAGGCAAGTTTTGCCGAAGCTGGATAAAATATGTGTTGTTCTATTTCTGCATTTATTATTCTGCTATTGTTTGTGCTGCTATAATTCTGATATATCTACATTGAAATTATTTTATACAAACTTCCACAATAATTTTTATAATACATAGTATCACTCTATTCATCCCTCCTCTAGGGTGAAATCGATCCTACAAGTTCAATTTCATTAACAAAGAAATTAATTAACTCTAAACAAATTATTATTAAGTTAATTAATTAACCTTAATCCTTTTAATTAAAATAATTAATTAAATTTAAAATCATATTAAATTAGTAAATTAATTTTAAATCTATCCTTATCAAAAACTTAATTAACTTTGTAAAGTAAAGCCCAAGCTCGAAAGTAAATCAAAAGATGTCAAAGAGATGGTATTTTCCGAAAGTGTTGATATAGCGATAGTTGCTATAAGGACACTTTGCGAACTATTTTCACAATATATTGGTTTTCATCCTAGCATCACATTACATAACATAAGTAAAGCATACATATACAAGGTCCATAACAAATCACACAACATGTGGAGAGCATCACTTATAGTATATTTAACTTTTTCTACTAACTTTTCATATTGCTTACTAACTACCAAGATGTCATCTTTTCAAAGCATAAACCAAACCAACAACTATCACATTACCATACATATACAACAAGCATTTAAAAGCTACTAAGATGACTGATATTAAAGTTAAAATATTTTGGTTTTAAAAGGTGAGATTTTATTCAAGTTTGGAAATTCAACTCTAACTTCCACTAGAACTTGAACATGATCGAGATCTTTGTTTCCAACTTGGAAAAATGATATTTTGGCGGGCTTAAGTAGGCAATATGTTTCGGCCTAGGGCTTAGCGTGGCTTGGTTAGATGAATATGGTTGTGTATAGGATTGTTTTGTAGAGGAGGAGTTGTATAAGTTGATAGAATGCTTTTTAAACAAGTCTAAAGTGTTTCTAAAAGTGAATGAACTAAATTTTTTGAGCTTTATAAATATTTGAAAGCCATGTAAGTTTTCTCAAGAGCTAAGAGAGGTTTTAGGAAGTAGAAATGAAATTTGAAAATGAGGAAAATGGTAGAAATTGAGTTTATATACTAGTGCAAAAGTTAAATTACCTAAATAGTCTAAGGGTACATACCATCCACTAAATTTTTGCCACATCATTTTTCTTATCTCCCCCCTCTCTCCCACATTTTCCTTGTCCCCCGCTCTCTTATGATGAGCCAAAATATATTAATAACATAGTGTATTTATTTTTTGAGAGAAATGACATTTTTTGATAATACTCCTTTTTACTTTTTAAACTTATTTATTTTTCATAAAATATCATTTCATATTCTAATAAATTAAAGTATAAATTCTAAAAGTATTCTGACTTGTGTATAAATTTGTATATATGTTAGAAAAATATGCACAACATTTTCTAACAAATTTTCAACACCAAAAAGTCGAAAATTGGGAAAACAATTTCCCGCCACTTTTTCCATTTATTGAACTGGTTATTTTGTAAATAAATTTTGAAAAATATTTCACCATCATTACTTATTATTAAAAATATTTTTATTTTGATTATAAAATTTACTATTTTGAATATTTAAAATTAAATATATATCCACAGTTTATAGTAGTGAAATTCCACGCCGCTACATTAATGACACATTACGTAATAATTCGATTTGGTGCTCGATCACAAACCAAGACTAACTACTACACTCATATGAGTAGCCCAGACCATCATCGAAGTCTAGGATACATATGTGAGCGTCCCCATAAGCCCCCGCCTAATGAAACCCACATCACATCTAGAATTATCAACGTTCCCTTTGACACATGACTCAATGGTAGAACATACTACATTATAATCCGTTACTTCTTATCGTCGAATGTACCATCTTGGTCCATCACTAAGTCCTATGAACACTTCCCACTTGAATTACTCCACTCTAGTGACTCACACAGTTAATTTGTAGAAGCTTAGAACATCTTACATTGCTTATAGGATTTCCCTTCACCTGGCCCGAAGTAAGCTATCACTTTGTCCATACCTAGCCCAAAGTGCCCAAAGTCAACCTAGTGGAATCCACATTCTAATTACCAAGCAACACATCGACATTCCCATAAACATAACTTGACATCCTCTAGTCCAAATCACATGCAACCAATTACATTACCTCAACACATCACTATGAACCCCCATATCGATCGCTACACCTATAATAGCCCATAAAATAAATAATATATGACGACCCACCTCCTTGATCCTCAGAAACTGACACTAATACATCCTCGGTACGTGTCATAAATCCTAGTGCTGGGGAGGTAGATTATCATACGGTAAAAGAAAATAAAGGTAGAAGATAAACAAAATAGAACCTCACATTGTATTTAACAATTTATAATTGTACATATAGATAGTACATACAATCACTCACAAAATGAGATATCTGGGTCTTAACAGGTACTAACCCAACCAAGGATAGTTATAATTGCCTATCCCTATAGGTGCTGGTAGATTCTTATAGATAATACACCTGATAGATAACTATCAACATAGGACCCTCCAGCTTGATGCTCCATCATAAATGCTCTTAGTTACCTAACTACGTAGCTACCCAAAAAAATATGGCACCCAGAGTTTAAGGGAAAAAGAAAGTAAACCCCGGATCAGTCATGTGACTGGTGTAAGAAGTTTAAAGCAAGGATATTTGAAAACAAAGGATATCTAATAAGACTACGCCACATACAAACATGGAACATTTTTTTTATGAAAATCAAAATTTTTAGTACACAAAATCCGATAAAATTATTTTTAATGACATTTTTTAAAAACAAATTTCAGGTAAATATACATAATTTTAACCGAAATTGTCACATTATTAAATTCTAGCATACTAGGCTCAACAATCAAGTATGAAGGCACTTACTAGCGAATGGATTCTATAAAATGACAAAGTAAAAGACTACCTTTCGGTAGTACATCTCTAGAAAAATGCATTGAGGCACCAACATATGGTCCTCTATGAACATAGAACCGACCTACCTTTACCGTAGATAGCACCAAATATGACATCACCCAGGTCATTCTCGACCTATCCGGGATCCCAAAGCATACAAAACATACCCGAAATATAGAGGGTAATCTAGAAAGGTGATGACCATATCCTAATGGGTGCGACCCATAGTCCTACGGCATTAACCCTGTTATTGTCATTCCCGGGTGATGAGACTCGAGTAACGATTACCTTTCACATAGCACATTCCACTTTGAATGCCACATTGCCAGTTCCATCACATGCTATTGATTTCCATAAATGTACAACCTCTGAACTCGTACGTCTCAGAGAAGGGCGTTAAGTATATGAGAGTTGCCTCCTGCACCACCAAACAGATGTACATTTGTAAAATCAATGTACGTGCATTTTAGAAATGCAATGTCATGCAAAGTCAAACATCGTCCATACAAGTTGTCCTTTAATAGGACAAACCAAAGGAACTCTCCTGCTACATCCTGTCAGGAATTACTCAAAGAATTAATAGCGAGCAGCCCTTGCATTGAAGATCAAATGAAGATACTATTGCCACATATATATGATACAAGAAATTCCCCCTTGAGGGTCAGTGATAAGAAGCCCTTAATTATACTTATTATCAAATGAATAAAGATCGGTTGGTCACGCAAGGTTATTGTCAAAAAGAAAGAATAGACTTTGATGAAACTTTTGCACCCATAGCAAGATTATAAGCCACTAGAATTTTGCTTTCTTTCGTAAACCACAACACGTTCAAAGTATTACAAATGGATGTCAAAAATGCCTTTTTAAATGGTTTTGTTAAAGATGATTTTTATGTTGAACAACCTCCACTTTTTGAAGAAGAAAATTTTCCAAATCATGTTTACAAATTAAAGAAAGTTTTGTATGGTCTAAAACAAGCTCCTAGAGCTTAGTATGACAGACTAAGATCCTACTTATTACAATCAAAATTTAAAATTGGTAGAGTAGATAATACTCATTTTATTAAAAGAAACAAAAATGATATCCAATTAGTACAGTTTTTCATAGATGATATCCTTTTTGGATCAATAAACAATGAAATGAACAAAGAGCTTTCTAAATAAAGATAAAAGAGTTTGATATGAGTTATATGGATGAACTTACTTTCTTTTTAGGATTGCAAATAAAACAATTAGATAATGGTATTTTCATTAGTCAAGAAAAGTATGCTAGGGATCTAGTTAGTAAGTTTGGAATGACCACTGCGAGTGGAAAACCCACTCCTATGGCAACAATGAAGTCTTGAATAAAGAAGACGTGTCAAAAGATGTTGATAAAAAACTATACAGACGAATGATTAGATCGCTACTCTATACAACTACGAGTAGGCCTGATATCATGCATAGCGTCTGTCTCTTTGCAAGATACCAATCTTAACCCAAAGAAACCCATTTAAAATTTGTTAAATGTATCCTAAGATATGTTAAACACACTTTAGACTATGGCCTATTTGACCCTAAAATTGATCATTTGATTTAATATCTTATTGTGATGTTGATTATGCTGGTTGAAAATCAGACCGAAAAAGTACAAGTGAAACTTGTCACTTTTTAGGACATTCTCTGGTTTTCTAATTTAGTAAAAAGCAATATACTGTCTCATTATCAACAACTGATGCAGAATATATCTCTACAGCTTTAGCTTGTTCTCTAGTTATCTATATGCAATAGACACGGAAGGATTTTGGATTAAATATTTCAAAACCACCAATTTATCGTGATAATACAAGTGCAATAAATTTTTTCGAAAATCCTTCACATCATACCAGGACCAAACATATTAATATCATACATCATTTTCTCAAAGATAATATAAGTAAAGAGATTATTTTTCTTGAATTTATCAACACGTGAATCAAATAGCTGATATTCTGATCAAACCCTTGAGTCAATCAATCTTTACTAAATTAAGAAGAGAATTAGGTATTTGTTCTAAAACTGAGAAATAGAATATAGATATAGTAACATATATATTTAAATGGTTTCTGGCGATTCGCGTTTGTTTGTTTGTTTGTGTAAAACCCTTCTAATGGTTTCTGGCGATTCGCGTTTGTTTGTAGCCTCTGCTCTCTACCTCGCCGTGACTTTCCTCTTCTAATCGCGTCTTTTCTTCCATGTCCCCCTCTCCGCCTCGTCCCTCTCCTCCCCCCTTTCCTCTCCCTCTTCGACTAGGTCTGGACGCCCCTTCAAAACCAAGTCCGCTACCATGCCAATAATTCATTCCCACTCCGACTTTCCTCCGCTTCACGCTTCCAAATCAACTGCTGCGTCGTTTGGAATTATTGGGGTTGTGGCATCTGACTTTGATCGTTCTCGCGCTGTGTCGCCTCTCCCTGGTACCAAATCGAGTTTGCCTGTGAACGGCTCCGGAATGTCAGATTTGTTGATTAAATGTGGTGGTTTCTGTTCGTCTGCAATTAACTATGAGTGTGGTGTTGGTGGCACGAGTGGTTGTAACGTGGGGTTGGGCGAAGCTACTTTCTCTGAACATTGCACGTCACCTATATGTTCAAATGACACAGGGGATTTTGGTCCTATTATTTCTGATGTTAGTTTGAAAGCGACCAAGGGTGTTGTTCAGCCTGTTAAGCATCTTGAAGTGGGTAGTGTTGTGGGCAAGACTACTGTGTTTGTTGAGTGTGATACTAGTGTAGTCGTTGGTAAGCAAGACCTTGTCCAGGGGTGTACTTCTGTCGGTCTCCCTAGTTGTGTACATAGCACATCAGATGTTTGTGTAATTTCCCCAAAGAAATCTGTTCCTAATGACACTGTTAAATGCTCTGATACTACTATGCACACTCCTGGTATTGCCCCCAGTATTGTTGATAGCCGTGTAACTGATGGATCGATGAACTCCTCAAAATTGTGGTCTTCTCTTTTAAATCCTTGCCCCGTAATGCGGGTGCATACATCCCAATTGATTTTGATTTGGTTGAGGAAAATGGAGTGATGATTCCTCCCTCGAGTGTAATGCAAGCCGGTGAGGATTTTTGGTCAGACTATTTGGTTGGTTTTTCTTGGATCCGCTTCACCGTCTTTCGTATGCGTCTACGTTGCTTCGAAGGGTTTGGAAGCTTCGTGGAAATTTGCATGTGAAGCTGATTGATACGATGTACTACCTGAAGTTTTCCTCTTCTGAGGATCGTCGGCTTATTTTGGATGCGGAGCCATCTTTTGTTGATGGAAGGCCTTTTATTGTTACCCCATGGTCTCCTACCGTGGCGTGTGCTCATGAGAAAGTATTCTCTATCCCTATTTGGGTATATTTTTCTCAGATTCCCTCTGTTCTACAGCCTCTTATTGGATTGAACCGGTTAGCTTGTAATGTGGGTAAGCTGAAATGTTTTGACTCCAATACTGTGGCGCGTGATAAGTTGATATTTGCGAAGGCTCTCATTGAAATTTCCCCAACTAAGCCTCTCCCTCTTCTATTTCTGTTCAGCTTGCTGTCGGCCATGTGGTAGAAGTCAGAGTTCGCTATGGTTGGGTTCCGGATATTCGTACCGCTTGTCACTCTTTTGGACACCTCTCTATCGACTGCCATCACTCTGAAGCATCCGCGGCTGCTTCGAAGTCACCCTTGCCGCGCCCCCGTCGTAGGATCTGGGTCCCCAAGGCTTCTGCCCCTACCTCTATCTCATATCCTGCTCCTGCGGCTTCGATGCCTGTTCTGAGTGTTCCTCCATTGCCTTTAGTTACGCCTGTTTCACCTCTTGGTTCTGAGGTTCCGAGTGTTGCTCCTGCCACCCCTTTAGTTGCTCCAGTCCCTTCCTTGCTGCTGCCTCCTGTAGCTTGGGATGAGCCCAAAGGGTGTTGGATTGATCCCATTTCTGATATGAGGTATAACTCGGTAAATCAATCTTTCTTCCGGTTTGTTTCTGACGATCATCTTGACCTTAGGTGCCTACGCTACAAACTATCTGGTGACTCTCTAGTTCTTGATTTGGACGGTATGGATGCGAGTTCTAATTCTGACATGCTTGATGATCCATCCTGGGATCGATCTTTTATCTACTGTGCTGATGTTGTGGATTATGACCCTTGTCTTGCTCTACGGTTTCTCCCCTTTGCTGGTCTCTCTGGGACTGTTCCATTGTGCACTTCCTTGGTGACTGGGGTTGTTGGTCATTCTCCCTCCTCGGAGGATTGCTAGTTTTTGTGGTTCTTATAGTTATCATGACATAGTTGTCACGTACCTGTGCTGTATTTTCTGTATTTTATTTAGTAGTTAAGGTGCTTTTACCTTGCTCCTGTACTTTAATTTTTATTACGTTCGTAATAAAAAGTGGACGGTCCACTATAAAACCGGCTGGCCTTGCCAAAAAAAAAACATATATATTTAAATAAATAGAGAAGGACAAAATTTTCAAAATTTTCAGAGGAATGTCGACATTCCCCTACCCCGCATGTCGGCATACAACAGTCAGATTTGAAATTTTGTTTTTCCTTCTAAAATCAGTTTGGTGGTTATATAACAACAATATTTCATATTCATCTATCTTCTCACTTCATTTTCTCTGTAATAAACTTCTAAAAATACAAAGTAATGGTCTCCTCTTCTAAATCAAAGAAAAATGCAACAATTTCCTTCCCTTCTCCTAATTTTGGTCCATTCCAACGTAACACATTGGCTCGAGTAATGAAGATTGAGGAAATTATAAAGGATTCACTGCAAATGCTGACCGAATTACAAGTCATGCAAATAAGGATGACAAAGGAATAAGAGAAACAACCCAAGATTCTTAGAATTTTGCAAAAAATTCTAATGAATAATCATGCAGACCCTATTGTGATTAAAGATGATTCCTCTAACATACGTATTCATAATACATTAGAAGATGATGAAGAAGAAGAAGAGGAAGAAACACAAATGGAAGAGGACGATAATGTTGTTTGCGTTAGAGAAGTTTGTTTTGACAAAAATGATAATTTGGTCGAACAACATGGAAACTTTTGTCTTCATTGTCCTAATTGTTCAGTTCACATGTCACCAATTATCAAGGACTCTTGTTAGACTGTTATTATTATTAATGTTTTTATATTTTGTGTACTTGTATATATTTGCGTCAATGTTTCATATATATGTGTAATGTAGCATCATATATAATGAAATTAGATTTATGTTTCGCTTTTTATACTTTGTTATTTGCATTTAGTTCCATAGTATTAGTTTAAGGGGGAGTTTAGGCTTAGTTTTTGTAGATGACAAAGGGAGAGAATTATAAAATAGGATAGTTAGGTTGTTAGTTAGGCTTAGATTAAGGGGGAGTTAGTAGATTAAAGGGGAGTTGTTGTAATAAGGGGGAGTCGGAGTAGAATCAGAGTTTGGTGTAGTATATTTTATAAACATAGGCTATCATCATAAAAAAGGAGGAGATTATTAGTTCTTGAGATGGTGATTTTGATGACAACAAACTTAGGACTTGTTATAAATTTAAATACTAATATATTTGTCAAGATATATATGTATATGATATATATATATACACACACAGGTACAGAGAATGAAGACTGTACAATATAGAGATTCAAGACTGATGAATTCAAGATTGAAGAAACCAAGACTGAAGACCAATGAGTATCAAGAGTTCAAGAGTGCAAGATATCAAGAATATCAAAGGTTCAAGATTTTATGATATCAAGATAAGTAATAGACTCTAGATACATATTAAAACTTCATAATAACACTAAAATATTTGCTCGGATTTTAATTGTGGAATGGAATCCACCCTCTCGCTTTAATAATGGGATGGAACCCACGATCTTTTAGTAGGATGGAACCCATGACCTTCTTTAGTGGAATGGAATCCATGAAATTTTCAAAATGACTTATTTTTAGATTTTTTTCAAAATTATCTTTTCAAAAAGACATCTCTCTCGGTTTAAATATTTTAGCCTTAATTAAAAAAACTGTTTTTAATCATATTAATTTCAAAATCATTTCTTGTTTTTAGACTATCTCCTAGTTTTTATGTTTTAGCTTTAATCTCAAAATATTTATATATTTAATTTTTATTACTTTTATATTTCGTAAGATTCAATGAATTTTAAGTTAGTTTCTCTTTAGGGGCATTTCACTAGAAGGATAAACTTTGCAGTCCAATTAGTTTCTAGGACACACATCCATAGAAATTAATTTCAAGGCCAAAGTCAGCAGAATAATTACTTTTAAGGACAACGTCAGTAGTCCAATTACTTTCAAGGACATAATTTCATAGGTTTTTAGGCCTTAGAAACTAATTATTTTGCATTTTTTCCTTAAAAGTAATTATTTCAGTTGTGTCTCCTAGAAACTAATTGCACTTGCTAAAGAGGCCCTTTAGGCTAATTTCCACTTCTCTTTATTTCTTCACTCCTTCTCCACCACTCAAATATTCTCTTATATTTCAAATGCTTTGACAAAACTCTGCCGAAATTCTAAGTGAATCAAACTCGATTGTCTCTAGTTTGATTTTCAGCCATTTTCCCTCAATGTTCTTAATGCTATTCAGAGTTATAGAATCATTTGTACCCAAAGATCAAAAGATAGAAGTGTATCAAGTCTCTTTATCAAAGTGTGATTGGAAATGGTGTGATTGTGGCTCGTAAATCAATTGGGTGTGATTGTAGCCCGTAAATCTATTAGGTGGTTTTGTAGCCTAGTTAAATCAAGAGAGTTTGTTCTAGACTCGGAGACGGGAGGGTGTAGCACATGGACTTGAAATCGAGGTTGTAATATCGACATTATATTTGAAAAGAAACATGCACAAAAAATTGTGTGAGACTGGATGTAGGGTAACTCCGAACCAGTATAGAATTTCCTGTGTGTTCTTTCCTTTATTGCTTTTATTTACTATTTGCATCTGTGTCTGGTTCTGTGGTTGTCTCCATGTTTGTGAATTGCATCTGTTTGGGTTTAATTTGAAAAGATTTCAAAAGGATTCATAAAATTAATTAAACACTATTCACCCCCCTCTGGTGTTAATTCTGCCTTAAGATCCGTAATCCACATTTCCTATAGTATTTATAGGAAAAAATGCAAATAAAAATATCATGATATTTAGTTGCCATTTAATTACCATTGCCTGACCACCACACCCCCTCCTACCTCATTGGACATGGCCAAAAATCCCCCCTCCCCCCCACCCCCTCCCCCGTGTGTAGCCATGCGCTTGTGCTTAGGGTACAAGAGGTTGACTTTGGTTTACTCAAGAATGAAGTTTTAGAAAATATCTTTGATATTTTGTAATATATATATATAGGTATATTTGTATGTATGTGCATATATGTGTATGTGCACATGTATATGTGCATATATATGTCACAATGATCCATAACGTTACACAACTTCTCTACGTTGAATCGTTACGAATTTCGATTTCGATTTTTGGTCGTATTTTCACTTCTTATTTAATATATACACATACGTACCCGCACACATAATTTGATAATAATAGTTCGGTCATTATCTAATAATTAAAAGAGCTGATTTAATAATCAAAATAATTATTAAATCATTTAAACTCAATTTAAATCAAAAATCATTTATCCCAAAATAGTGGTATCATGGATGATGTCATAAAGACATTTTATTTTCAAAAATAAAATAAATAATTTTATTACATGTTCTCACTCATATATATAAATGAATGTATGTATCCAGCTTCGAGCACGATGTCGGATGCTCTAAGAGCTGTTTATTGATGAATGGTTTTATATCTTCCAAAGTATATATTTTTGTAAATATTTATTAAAAATAAGATTACAAGTATTATTTATTGTTCAAAACATTATCATTTATAAAAAATCTTATATTTGAATATTTTAATTTTTTTCTCGAAGTGATGAATTTGCGGGTTGTTACATACTTCCCCTCTTAAAAGAATATCGTCCTTGAAATTAAAGATAAGAAGAAAATGACTCGTAAAGGAATATGTGTGTGTGTGTGTGTGTGTGTGTATTTGACCCCACCATAAGCGATGAGTACACTATCTCGACACCGCATACAAACTACACCTTAATTCTAAACCCAGGATAAGTTTCCCTCATTCTATCTTTTGTTTTCCAAGTGCAATCGTTAGTATCACCACTCCATTGAACTTTAACTAATCGCATAACCTTTCTTCTTAATCACTTCTCATCACGATCCATGATTCGATTAGGCTGTCTGATAACCGCCAAGTTAGGTTCCACTTCCAAATCTTCTTATGTTACTATCTATATGATTTGTTCCAGGTCATACACATACTTTCGTAAATGGGATACATAAAAAACATTGTGTACATCCAACAATCTTTCGGGCAATTCCACACGATGAGCTAATGCCTACTTTGAGCTTCTTTCAGCCTTTTCAATCTGCTCAAGAATAGGTAAAGGTCTAATAAATCATGGCTCTAACTTGCCTGCCCATCCAAATCTTACCACTCCTCTCATTAGAGAGATTTTCAAGAATACAAAATCTTCAACTGAAAATTTCAAATTCCTGTGCCTTTGATCAGTGTAACTCTTCTGCCTACTTTGAGCTTCTTTCAGCCTTTTCCGATTCATGTCTCCCTTTTCTAAGGCTTCTCGGATCATATGGTGGCCAACTACTAACTAATTTCTGGTTTCGATCCAGCACGCTGGGATTCTACACGGATGATTATATAAAGTTTCATATTGTGCCATATCAACGCTTGCTTGATAGCAGTTATTGTAGGAGAATTCCACAAGATGAAGATGATTTTCCCATGATCCTCCAAAATATAAGACACAAGCTCGCAGAAGATCTTCTAATACAAGGTTTACCCTTTCGGTTTCCCCATCTACCTGGGGAAGGTATGCGGTGCTTGAATTCAGCTTTGTTCCCAACGATGTCTGTAACGCCTCCAAAAACTGACTTGTAAATTCGAATGCTGATCACTCGCTATACTGCTTAGAACTTTATGTAATCTAACAATTTCCTTCATGTATATTTCTGCCAGAGTTGAAGTGGTCCTTGTTGGCTTTACTGGAATAAATTGTGCGGTCTAAGTCAATTGGTCTATGATAACCCAAACGCCTTCATTTCTCTTCCTTGTTCGACGTAGGCCATCTACGAAATCCATCGATACGTGGTCCCACTTCCAATTTGGAATTTTAAGAGATTGGATTAATACAATAGTCTTTTGCTGATTGTTGTTGATCTGTTGACAATTTGCATATCTGTTAATATGGATAGAGATGTCCCTCTTCATACCATCCCACCAAAAAGTTTTCTTTATATCTCGATACATTGTGCTAACTTTGGGATGTACTTAAAGGGACAAATTGTGACATTTTTTTAAAACTTATTGCCTTATCCCATCGACATTCGAGATGCATACTCTTCCATTAATCCTTAATATTCCTTCGTCATCCACCTTAAATCCTATCCATCTTCCTGGTATTGTGTTTTTCTCCACTGCTTTGACCATCTTTGGAATAAATGGATCTCTAAGCTAGTTCTCTTTTATACGGTTAAACAAATTTGGATGTACCACTAAATAAGCTATAACAACATGCTTTCTGCTTAACATATTCGCTACTACATTGGCTTTTCTAGGCGTATATAAAATGTCAAGATCTAATGACACGAGAAATTCCAACCAACGTGCTATTTCCTTGAGCGGGTACTGAATTCTTCTTGTCTAAGGCTTTATATCAGAAGCCTATATTCAATAGGTCTATAAAGGTTCCTTTTATGTAAGCGGTCATCATGTCCTAATATAGTTCCTTCACACCTGTGATAAACATCTCTTTCTTTTTGACAGGCGTGTCTATCACACCAGGCTCGAATGAGATAGGTTATTGAACTTGTGGGAATATTCCTCTATAGATAGTTCTTCTTATTTCAGGTCTATGAAATTCCTATAGAGACTTGATCTTTTGGCTGCCGACATGTATTCCTCATCAAATATATCCTTAAACCTCTCCCACGAGAAATTTTCCTCCGAATCATTCAGAGTTATAGACTCCCACCAAGCTAGAGTCCCTTCATGTAATTGCCAAGAACATAAGAACGTTTTCTGCTCATTCCTTATATTCAATCCTTTAAAGATCCTTTCACATGATCGGATCCAAGCCTGTACTTTAATAATGGACTTTGTTCCAATGAATGGTTTCCTTCCTAAGCTGGTGTAATTCTTCCATAGAGCAGCAAAGTCAATATGAGGTTGCATGGGGATTACCACTTCCTCAATTAATGTAGCATTTGATCGATCGCTGGTGGTCGTAGTATTGCTACCTCCCCTTTGCCCATGATTGAATATACTTATTTGGATAAAATTTCAAATACACGCTCTCTGACTAAACTCATTCTAGGGCATTATGAACCCTATCTCTAATGAGTTGACCCCATCAAGGATTAGGTATTCGCTCAATCATAAGCTCTGATACAAATTGGGATGACCCACCTCCTCGACCATCAGGAATCGGCACTAATACATCCTCGGTATTCACCTGTCGCAAATCCAAGTGCCAGGCAAGTAGATTATAATGAGCTAAAAGAAAATAAAGGTAGAAGATAAACAAAATATAATCTCATACTGTATTTAACAACTTGTAGTTATACATATAGATAGTACATACAATCACTCTCAAACTGAAATATCAGAATCATGGCAAGTACTAACCCAGTTAATGACAGTTATAACTGTCATCACTACAGGTGTTGGTAAATACTTCTCCATAATATAGCGAAAACAGAAATAGATGACCATTAACATAGGACCCTCTAACTTCATGCTTCATGTTCCATCCAAAATGCTCCAAGTTACCAAACTACTTGGCTTCCTAAAAAATAGGGCACCCAGAGTTTAAGGGAAAAAAATAAATTCTGGGTCAATCATGGGACTGGTGTGAGAAGCTCAAAGTACAGATATTTAAAAAAGGGTAACTTATAAGACCATGCCGCATATAAAAATGAAATGAGTTTTTACCTTATGATAACCAAGTTGAACAGTTATGTGAATGGACGATTAAATATTCAGTTTCGTTTCAAGTTTTGAAATTGCGTGCAAATCAATACACGGTCTGCTATGATGTGGAAGAAATATGCTCTTGGTGAGTTCATGCAAGCCTTCCGGTAAGAATAAATTCAAATTGGTGGAATATAACTACATTTGCGGCTATCATACTTGTTTAAATGCAACCATCAACTCAAACCATCGACAGGCAACTGCTAAGTTTATATGCAGCAAAATACTTCCGTTGATTAAAGATGAAACAAACATGATTGCAAGAACTGTTCAAGAGACAATGTCTAACATGTTTCATGTTAAAGTGAGTTATTTTCGAGTCTGACACGGAATGCAGAAAGCTGTTGAAATGATTTATGGCGATTGGGAATCGTCATACGTGGAATTGCTTAAATATCTTAGAGCCTTACAACATACCAACCCTGGTACCGTATATGATGTTATTCATAGCCATGGTGTTTTTGATGGTGCCGTTTGGGCTTTCGGACCTTCTATTCAAGGCTTCGACCACTGTCGACCCATATTGTCTATTGATGGCACTCATTTATACGGAAAGTTCTGGGTACATTACTAGTAGCAACTGGGGTGGATGCAAATTAAGGGCCATTTCCTTTAGCTTTTGCTATTGTACAAATAGAGTCATAGCAAACGTGGAGTTGGTTTATTCATTGCATATGGAATTATATTCCATCCGTACATACTAAAGGTATCACCTTTATCTCGGATCGTATGAAAGGAATTCCACATGCTCTTAGAGAAGCTTGGCCAATTGAACATCATCATCGCTTTTGTATCCGTTATATTAAAGAAAATTTCAAGAAAGCGGGGTTTGGTACGGATGAGCTACAAAATTTATTATACGCATGTGCCACTGCTTTAGAGGTCGTAAAATATAATGATCTTCGAAAATAGTTGAAGGATGTGAATCGAGATGCCTTTGCATGGATTGAAAGAAGTTTGAAAGACCAGGAATCAAGCTGGGCTCTTTTTCATGACGGTGGAGTAAGATTCAATATGATGACGACCAACATTTCCGAAAGCTTCAATGGTGTGCTCAAAGGAAATAGAATTTACCTGTTAGATCATTGGTTGCACGAACGTTTCATTGACTTAACCATTACTTCGTCGAATGACGAACTCAAGGGGAAGAGTGGACGTCGCAGCTCGCACCTAGGTGGAAAGCATTAGCACAGAGAAGAATGGAATAATCGAGACTCGTGTCTATGGAGAGATATAACTTCATTGAATGGCAGGTGAAAGATGTGCATAGTTTGACTATATGGTGAATATCGAAGATAATGTTGCCAAATGTTCGTGCAACATGCCGACATTAGATCATTTTTCGTGCTTCCATGTATTAGCGGCTTGTTCACGTGGTTCATATGGTGCTAATAGAGCGTATTTTGACTTAATCTCCACGTGGTACATAAAGGCTATGTTTTCCGCAGCTTATGCTCCTTTATTCCATCCTGACCAGATAGTCGACATTGGAACGTCTACGATGGTTCAATTATACAACCACCGCCTATGCGCAGAAATTTAGGTCGTGCTTGTTCTACTCGAATAAAAGGTTTCATGGATCTCCCATCTTCATCCGGCCATAACAGATGTAGCAACTGTGGTTCAATTGGCCACAAGAAGGAAACTTGTCCACATTGAATTGTAATAGAAGTAGAACGTCTATGTTACTGTATGACTTGTTGACTTTGTTATGTGATGATGCTATCATTCGAATGGTGTTTGCGTGTCATATAAAATATTGTTAAGACTTTTTGTGTGAATTATGTGATTTACGGTGTTGAAAGAATTCTCTGTCTCGGACATGGCCAAAAACACGCTTGCGCATATATGGATTGCGCAAGCTATGCTGTCAATATAGCTTGCGCAATCCAGAAATGCGCAAGCTATATGTAAAATAAAGCCTGCACATTCCATTTATGCGCAAGCGTAGAACTGGCTTATTTGCAGCATTTCGCAAATTCCACAAAATACCAAATGTAACATTTGCACATTGCAGCAAATAACTCGAAAAAAGCTTGCACATATGTGGAATGTGCAAGCTATATTTACAATATAGCTTGCACATTACACAAATGCGCAAGCTGTTTTTTTAGGTCAGTTCCAAACTCGATAGAATGGACTAAACAAGATAACTATCCAAACTCGATAGAATGGACAAAACCAATAATTGAACACCACGAAGAGTAGTTAACTCTTTCCGCTGTAATTAAAGAAAACAGATTCAAAGGTTCTAGTCAGATAAGAAAATGAAAATTTCCAACAAATGACTAGGAGGGTGATCCCCCTTACAGAAAGTATACCTCTAGAAATATACTTGAGAACTCTGATTGCTCTCGGATACATCCAAGCCGGACCCTGCCAATTGTTATTGAGAATCCGAGTATGTCACATCTTAATACGCAAAAACAAATTCCAATCTAGAGTGGATGCGAAAATACCCTAATGGGAGCAACCCCATGTAGCTTGGCTTACGCTCGCTCTTTGGGTTTAGTCATTTCTAACAAAGGATAAAAAAGCTCAAGTGAGCAGCACATTGTCTTAGAATGACGAAATACAAAGAAGGGTGAGGTAACTGCAAGTTGGAAAACCAACTACCAAGGATAAAACGACCGTATATGGAAATTAAGTCTTTTGTACTTATCACCACTTATCGAATTCCAACTTGTACTATTTCTTAGTTAACAACAATACCGGACAAGTCAAGATAATGTTAACTGAAAGTCATGTCTCATGATTATTCTTAACTTTTGAAATAGCAACAAGTCTACTTCTTCGATGTTTGGTGACAAGTATATAAATAAATCGTTCCCATATAAGTGAAATCGCTTTATGGAAATTTATTCATTTCCATAAACGAATCAATTTTTTTCTTTCAGAAACCCGAATTCGTGCTTGGCCTCACATTACTAGTATTAATGTTAAAACACTTTGTCAAAAGGGTTCACTAACTTCAAAACATCAATTTAAAACGGATTTAATAACTTAAAACATCCTCATTGCATTGATTAATTAACTTTGAACTTCATCACATAATTTGATTTTAGAACTTCAAATGTCTTTAAATACTAAAATGGGAAAACCACTTTTAAACCTTATTAATTCAATTAATTAGTAAAACATATCATTATTTAAAATGAATAACAAAGTCATAACATCCTTGTTACTCTGATAAATTCACTTTGAAACTTCAAAAACTAAGCTCGTTAATTAACTATAATGATCTTTAATTAAAAAGGATAAATCACCGTTAAAACATCATTATTTCATTTAATTAATAAATTTAAATATAATTAATTAAATAAAATTAATAATTAATTATCCTCATTATTTAAAATTGATTTATTAGTTATAAACATCAATAAAGTAAATATTAAATAGAGTTAAAACAAGTTGATAAATTTTAAAAATCCTTCATTAAAAAGATTTATTATTAAAAGTGTCACTAGCAAATTTATTAATTAACTTTAATCATCATTATCGAATGATTAATTATCCTTAAACATCATTAAATAAAATGATTAACTAAATTTAAACACCATTAAATAAAATGATTAATTAAATTTAAACATCATTAACAAGGTAATTAGTTAAATATAAAACACATCGTTAACCAAGCAATTAGTTAACCTTAATCCTTATTAATTAAATTGAATTAAATTAAATAATAATTATTAAAATGGTTAATTACTTTTGAAGACATCATTAATCAAAATCTTACTTAACTTGTAAAACAATTCCAAGCAGGACGATGAAACCAAACGGTCTTGATAAAAAGCGATTTTTCGAAAATATCGGTATATCGACAATTGTATATGGGAAGTTTGACAAACAAATTTATGACATTAGCCATATGACCAAACATCACATAGCAATGGTTTAATCACAATATAAAGTAAAAATGATGATATAATATGTAATAAGTACTTACTAACAATTATATTAACTTTAACAACCAACTTTTTATATAGCTAACCACATGCTTGCTAACTTTCAAATGCGACAAATTTTTAAAGCATGAAACAAACAAAAATCCAAACCATCATTTCACATTTCAATAAAAATTCATAGGCAATTAACTTGAACATTAACTTAGTATAGACTTGGTTTAAGAAGGTGTAGTTTTACTTACCGAAAGCTCTCCAAACCTTTGCTGACTTAGGGTATGACCTAGCACTTCCATTCCTAAGCAAAAAATGAAGTCTTGGACTCTTAATGCACTAGGTAAGCTCAACATTAAAAGAAGAAGGAAGTGAAACTTGTTTTGGTAAGGTCGAGTGACTTTGGATAATCATCGGTCTTTCAAAAATGTACCCGAAAATAGGTCATGTTCCAACTAGTTTTTCAATTATGTAATCTCAAATTTGGGAAAAGTAGTAAAGTCGAAAAGTGGATAATCTTGATTTGGTGTAGTATGAGGGATATTATGGCTGAATGAAGTGTGAGTAAAAATGGAGGAAGTGGAGTATTGAAATTAAAGAAGGAGATATCCAAAAAAAAGTTTTTAAAAGTGATTTTAAAGTAGAAAGCTATGGTTTTTAATACTCAAAAAATAGGTAGGAAGCCATTATGAGCTTATGAAACTAAGAAACATGAATGAGGAAGTTTTTAAATGAAGATGAAATAATAAAATGGAAAAGAAAAAATGTAAAAAACCGTTTTATATAAATTGAAAATGCATTACCAATCTACCCTTAGCACTTTGCGCTCCACACCTTGAATGCCACATCACCATGTCTCCTCCCTTTCATGAACCACATGTCACCCTAAGCCTCCCCCTTTTCATGTCATAGCTAACATGAAATAATGACTAAGTTGCCAAAATGTCAAGTCATGTCCAAACATGTTTCGTTTGATGTGACATTTTTTTCACTAAACTTTTTATTTTAAATCTTATATACTTAAGTATGAATAGGTATATACATGCACTAATGCACACATATATACATATGCTAATTCATTTATAAATATGTATTCTTATGCTAAAGGGTTCACAACATCACGATAACTTTAGCCAATGATAAGCCGAAAATTCGAAAAACGAATTCCGGTCACATTTTCGATTTTTACTTGAACTAATTGTTTTTGTGAACTAAATTTAAAAGCTATTTTATCCTCAATATTTATTATTTATAAGTGTTTTTATTTTAATTATAAAACCTATTATTTGAATATTCAAAATTAATTAAATATTCGGAGATTAATGTTGTGAAATTCCGGATCATTACACTCTCCCCCCTTAAAAGAAATTCGTCCCCGAAATTTACCATAATCCTATCCCAGAAAACAGCCTATCCTAGAAATACCTAACATATTAGTCAGATGTAACTTATCCAGCAAAAACTAGTATGATATAAATCCACGTGCAACTAAATCCAAAGAATACACTGAACTAAAATACTGCGCATCCAATCGTATCATAAGGTAAATTTAGAATTAAATGTCTTGCCTCTTATATTCAAAATTTTATTTTAAAATTTCTTAAAAAATAAATATATTAAAACCAAAACCAAGAATAACTAGATGGTAGTCCTCCTAGTAAAACATGTAAAACCCTACAATCAAAACAACATGGAGTATCCGGTGGTATTCCGGTTCCTCCAAATACAACATAAATTATCTCTTTCCCAAATTTTTTTCAAAAGTATCGAGATTTAAACCCTAATAAACAATAATTCAAAAACTTTGGTTTATAAATTTTTTTTTCTCTTGTCATTATAAACTATAGTATATAAGACCACACAATCAATTAAATTTAATTAAGTCTAATCAATCAAATTCCATAAAAGTATACACTAACCAAATCAATCATTCAAATTCCATAAGGAAAAAAATATAACACTCAACATTATTTAAAATGTCAAAAGACTAACAATGAACTCCTAACTTAGGTACAAAACTTTCTTGATTGCCCAAAATATAGAGATAATTATCTAAGTTACCATTCTTTGCTCATTAGCCTTTGGTTATTGCTTAGAAGAATATCTAAACTTATTTGGACAAAATTGAAAGTTATATTATAAAAATTTTGATTTCTTGGCTATGCGAATCTTTCTAAATCACATAAATTAGCATTTAATATTTTATTCAATATCAAATTGTTTATGAAATATTTCATAAATTTTCATCTAAGTCTAAAAATATTTTTGTAAGGTCATTTCTTTATAAAACGTCAGATAATGACTTATTCCACTTTATTTACTTATATAATACACTTCCAAATCCTAAGAGTATATACAAAACACAAAGTTTATTTCGCTTTTCACAATGTAGGTGAAAATCTAATCAAAATTTGGGTCTTTTAAAACTGAGTCAACCTCTCGACCTCCTTAACATAGAGTGTTAAGATGGACAATGTTTATGGGTTGACTAAAAATAATGCAACTTATATGTTTTAAACAATAGCTACAGTTTTAATAAAACGATGTCTATAAAAACTTCCTACCTTTCACATTAAGGTGTTATAATGAATCATAACTGACCTAATAACACAAATTAGTTTACACTACTTAAAACTTAATTAATATCCATGGTTTTGATAAAACGATGTTATCAAAACCTTCATATCCAATCTGACCTATTTAAATCCGTGTTAAATTACCTCGTATATTATTTAAGGGTAAAATTCATTTATCAAAATAATCTCTTATCAAAAACACTTTTTATTTCTGAAATCAATTCCCTTTTAGGGAACTTAAATATTAAATGCCCAATTATAAATTTCAAAACTCATCTTTGGGTTTGTTCGGATTTGAATTCATTTTGATCGCATAATGATAAAGAGAATAGTTTATTAAGTACTCCATAATATTTGCCTAAGCCTCATCTGATCGTCACTTAAAAGATTATTCAGATTACCACAAACTAACCAAAATATTTTCCTTTGAATTATTCAAAGAAAAGTATTCTACTTAAAATTTCTTTTCTATAATATCTACACTTTATAAATATTTCCAAACAATAGCGCTATTACTTTTCTCAAAATCTTTTGAAATCATTTTAAACAATTTTAGGATTTAAATTTTTCAAAAACTCTTTCAATGTTATTTGGAAAGACAAATTTATAATACTACTTGTAGTAAAACAAAGGTCAAAACAAATTCGTTTTAAACATCATTTACTAAAATCCCTTAAAAATTTACACTTAGCTTTATTTATAAACAATTCTATTGAAAAAAGTACTCATCTAAAAACCATCATTTATTAATTTAAAACAATATTTATTATCTCAGTGGATCTAATAAAATAATTGAAATTCCTTTTATAAATTCCAAACAATGTTAATTGTCATGGGGGATGATTTATAATATTCTTTTTAAAACCTTAAAACTATATAAATTTTCCAAAGAAAATAAATCATTTGAGTTTTTTATTGAATTTAAAATAACATTAGTTATCCTGAAAGAAAATAAATCACATTTATAATCTCTTTTATAAACCTAAAACAATATTAACTATCTCAAAAGATAACTAATCAAATTTACAACTTTCTTCGATTAACAAATAAATTATCTTTAATAAAATAATTAATTACTTTCAAAACACTTTGTCAAATTTATTTATTTTAAAATCACTTATTAAATTAATTAACCAACTTAAAATATTATTTATCAAATGAATTATTAAATTCAAACATTCATTAATTAAAATGAATAATTACTTTTAAATGTCACTAATTAAATTGATTTTTAATTTTCAAATATCATTAAATATCGAGTAGAATTCAGATATCATTACTCAAATTGATTAATTAAATTGAAATCTCATTAATCAAAAAAATTAATTAATTTTTAACATCAGTGGTTAAAATGATTAATTAATTGAAAATATCATTAATCAAAATGGTTAACGAATTTTAAACATCTACTTTTTGAAAACACAAGCGCAAGTTCAAACACATACAAGAATTTAGAGGATGATATAATAAATGATAGTATAGCAGAAATTACTACAAAGACACTTAAACAGTTTAAATGGAATATCTAGATTAGTTTCAATTAATCAATCAAACAAATCTAACTATCATCCAAGAAATCAACAATAGTTTATAGCATCACATATATGATATAGTGAATTTGGGTGTGGGTTAACTCATATTTAAATAGTTCTTATGTATTATAACTAAATTTTCTCATATATTTTTCCTCTAAATGTATTATCCTACTTTTCATATTATATTATACAACTTCTTATTAAAAGTTTATTTTTAGCTTAACATTAATAAAAAGATGACTTTTAACCTAACCCTTTCGCCGAACACCTCATAGTCAAACTATGAAACTTAATTCATAAAGGGTCCATTCTCAAGGCTCCCTAATTCTTATTTATCCAAACTATACCTTACTAAGGAATTCCTTATGTACTTATTAAACGATAGTTAATGCTTAAACTGGATGAGCATAACGAAACAAATCCTAAATGATAACAATAATATATTATCATTTCTGAATAATCAACTATACTACGCAACTTTATTAGTTTTGAAAATAATTTTAAGACATATAAAATATATCCCTAGGTATAATTATTTCATTTATCATGCCAAAACAATACTATATTGGTATATCTGTTCAAGTGTTTAGGAATCACTATTGGCAACGCTAATCAGACGCATCAACCAGAATTCGTATACTACTCAATGGATATGTTATCATTTTATCACACTAACGAATATGCACTCAATATATATTTATACTCTTAGACTTATCCTAGAATATTACTAATCCTATCCTTAGAGAGTTTACCCCAACAGGGCTTAGGGGTTCACTAAACCTAAGATTTTATACCATCTATGACGACCCAACTTTGTAATCCTTGAGAATGACATTTAATACATCCTTGGTATTTGTGTGACGTTGCCTATGCATTCGAAAGATAAGTTGCCTTGGAGTGTTTCAGAACAAGACAAAATAGATAAACCTCACAACGGAATGGTTACATATAATATAAAATGATATAGTATAAAAGGTTACTCCTTATAAGGAGTTATCAAAGTTATAAAAACATTACACCTAAAAATTTGCAGATATACATCCTGACTTTACATTTTGAAGATACAAAATACAGCTACGTAATCATATAACAGAAATAAATAACTAGTTAACTAAGTAGCCGCCTGCTCAATCACCATCTTCAAAGAGCTCCAAAGAAAACCTGCATTTCTCAGACTACCCAAATATAATTGAGTACCCGAAAGTTTAGGGAAAATAAACAACTTGGGTAAATGTCTAGTAGGAGTAAAACTATGGAACAAATGGGGTGTATTTAAATAATAATATGTGGGACCACACCGCTGACGTGGAACAGGTTTTCTCCCACATAAACAACAACTAAACATAACAAAAATAGAAATGAACAATATGGAATAAATCCCAACATAGACGATGGGTACAACTAGTATAACATTCAGACTTGAAAGAATGAAAATAGTTCGAATAAAATTCCAAACTGCATAGAATGGATAAAATAAGACAACGGTCCAAACTTGGTAGAATGGACTAAACAAGATAATCATCCAAACTTGATAGAATGGACAAAACCAATAATTGAACACCATGAAGAGTGGTTGACTCTTTCCATTGTAATTAAAGAAAACAGATTCAAAGGTTTGATTCAAATAAGAGAAGGAAATTTTCCAACAAATGACTAGGAGGATGCTCCCCCCTTACCGAAAGTATACCACTAGAATATACTTGAGAACTCTGATGGCTCTCGGGCAAGTCCAAGCCGGACACCGTAAACGGTTATGCAGAATCTGAGTATTTCACATCTCAATGCACAAAAACCGATTCCAATCTAGAGTGAATGTGGAAATACCCTAATGGGAGCAACCCCACATAGCTTGGCTTGCACTTTCTCATTGGGTTTAGTCATTTATGACAAAGGATAACAAAGCTAAAGTAAGCAACACACTATCTTAGAATGATAAAATAAAAAGAAGGCTGAGGTAACCAATAGTTGGGAAACCAATTATCGAGGATATAAGTCGATCGTATATGGAAAATGAGTCTTGTGTACTTTTCACCACTCATTAAATTCCAATTGAATTAATCAATAAATTTAAATATAATTAATTAAATTAATTAATGATTATTTAATTCTCATTATTTAAAAATGATTTATTAATTATAAACATTAATAAAGTAAAGATTAAATAGCGTTAAAACAAGTTGATAAATTTTAAAAATCATTTATTAATTTAAAAGCATCATTAGAGAATTGATTTATTAACTTTAATTCATCATTATTGAATCATTATCCTTAAACATCATTAAATAAAATGATTAATTAAATTTAAACATCATTAAATAAAATTATTAATTAAATTTAAACATCATTAACTAGGTAACTAGTTAAATTTAAAACACATCGTTGACTAAGTAATTAGCTAAACTTAATCCTTATTAATTATTTATTTAATTAAATTACATGATCATTATTAAAATGGTTAATTACTTTTGAAGACATTGTTAATCAAAATCATACTTAACTTGTAAACAATTCTAAGCACAAAGATGAAACCAAACGGTTTCGATAAAATATGATTTTTTGAATGTGTCGATATAGTGACATCGCTATATGTGCAATTCTGCAAACAAACTTATGGCATTAGCCTTACAACCAAACATCACATAGCAATGGTTTAAGCACAATATAAGGTAAAAATGACGATATAACATGTAATAAGTACTTATTAACAATTATATTAACTTTAATTACCAACTTTATATATAGCTAACCATATGCTTACTAACTTTCAAATGCAACAACTCTTTAAAGCATGAAATAAACAAACAACCAAACCATCAATTCACATATACAACAAGCATTCATAGGCTATTAAATTTAACATTAACATAGTATAAACTTGGTTTAAGAAGGTGTAGTTTTACTCACCGAAAGCTCTCCAAACCTTTGCTAACTTAGGGCATGACCCAGCACTTCCATTCCTGAGCAAAAGATGGAGTTTTGGACTATTAGTGCACCAGGTAGGCTCGGCCTTGAAAGAAGAAGGAAGTGAAACTTGTTTTGGTAAGGTGGAGTGACTTTGGATAATCATCGATCTCTCAAAAATGAACTCGAAAGTAGGTTATTTTTCAACTAATTTTCGATTATGTAATCTCTGATTTTGAAAAAGTAGTAAAGAGAAAAGCTTTAGAAAATTATTTTCTTTACTATTTAAAAAAAATAATCACTCAATTTTGAATATTTGTTAAGAAGATATAGTTAAAAGAATAAGGACCATTTTCGGTCTTGAAATTCTGGGTTCGAAGAAGCTCTATAAATAATCGATATTTTGACATGGTTATGCTATAATTTGAAGAAGTAATAAAAATAATAGTTCTAGCCACTGGAATTATAAACCTTCTAAAAAAAGAAAATCTTTATTTGGTGTAGTATGGTGGAAGTTACGGCTGAATGAAGCGTGAGTAAAAATGGGGGAAGTGGAGTATTGGAATGAAAGAAGGAGATATCCAAAACTAGTTTTTGAAAGTGATTTTAAAGTAGAATGCTATGGTTCTTAATACTTAGAAAATAATTAGGAAGCAATTATATAAAGCTTATGAAACTAGGCAACATGAATGAGGAAGTTTGGAAATGAAGATGAAATGATAAAATGGAAAAGAGAAAATGAAAAAAAGGTTTTATATAAATTGAGAATGCACAATTACCAATCTACCCTTAGTACATTGGCCTCCACTCCTTGAATGTCACTTCACTATGTCTCCTCCCTTTCGTCTACCACATGCCACCCTAAGCCTCTCCCTTTCATGTCATAGCCAACATGAAATAATGACCAAGTTTTCAAAATGTTAAATCATGTCTAAACATGTTTCGTTTGATGTGACATTTTCTTTTTCATTAAATTTTTTATTTTAAATCTTATATAATTAAGTATGAATACGTATATATATACACTAATACACACATTTATACATATGATAACTCATTTACAAATGTGTATTCTTATGCTAAAGAGTTTGCAACGTTCGCGATAACATTAGCCTATGAAAAGTCGAAAAATCGAAAAATGAATTCCAGTGACATTTTCGATTTTTATTTGAACTGATTTTTTTGTAAAATAAATTCAAAAACTATTTTATCACTAATATTTATTTTTAAAATTATTTTTATTTTAGTTATAAAACCTATTATTTGAATATTTAAAATTTATTAAATATTCGAAAATTAATGTTGTGGGTCGTTACAACCTTAAAGAGCATGGAACCGAAGACAGTATTCTTTGAAGTGCAAGGGCTACCTGCTATTACTCCTGAGGGTGATTCCAAAATGGATGTAGTAGAGGTAGTACATTTTTTTCATCCAGATCCAGAATAAACTTGTATGGATGAACGCTGACATTGTGTTTCTGCTGGAGAGCAGTTTTAGCATACCAAGATGGTCTATTAAGAGAGAAGGTAGATTATTGCCTCAAGCCTCACACCTCGATAATGACTAAAATAGGGTAGATGCATTAGCGCTATATGGGTCACTCCCATTAAGGTATGATCATCCCTTATCTAGAGTCGATATCTGTGTATGCTCTGGAGCCCATTATGGTTGTTGATCAACCATGTGGTGATCATATTCGGTACTATCCAATTAGGGTAGGCCAGTTCTGTGTTGGAAGAGGTTAAAGGATTTTTGTCCTCAGATACATTTGATCTTGAGGTGTTCCCTTTTTGAAAGGTAGTCCCTTACCTTACCATTTGTAGGAGCTCCATCCATATACGTGTCTTAATGGTTTTGGATTTTATACCTATTATTGTTGTGATGTGCGCACATCACAAATACTTGATTATTGGTAAACCTTAGATATTATTATAATATCATTGGATTTTATAACAAATATGGTTTGATTATCATACGGTAAAACTTGCCTGTGTTTATGTGTGGTGTGGTCTTACGGGATACCTTTTATTTTGAAAAAGGTTTTCAAATGTAGAAATCCATATCTATTGATACGAGTTTTATTCACATTGGTTCACCAAATTAACCCAAGCGTTAATTTATTATAATGTTCGGGTCAACCCAACCATATTTTTTGGATTTAGTTGGATTCTTTGGAGCTTTCAGAAGACAACCTGGATTCTCCAATACGTATTCATGTATCTTGTACTCTTTCATTATTTTCCTTGCTATAATTTCTATCTGTATTTATCAGCAGTTGTAAGGACGGGATGTTATAACTATCCAGGCTGATAATAGGTTAGTATACTCTGATATTGTGTATAACAAAGATGATTTCTTTTTGTAAAGATCCTGTGTATATTATATCTTTCTTGTTGTGATGTGAGATTCTGTTTTGTCATTTTCTTTCTTCATCCCAAATAACCTATTTTTTAGACACTTAAATGGTCGGCACATGAATATGAGGATGTATTAAGTGTCATTTTTAGATGTAAGAAAGGTAGATTGTTACATGATCACTTGGCCAACAGATGAACGAGGTGGTGGTTCTAAGAAATGTTGATACTATGGAAAAGATGGATGATATGGAGCAACATCGTAGGTGAAGTAAAGATGACTTGTTGATGTAGCTCGAGCTTTTGAGTGTAATGGTGTTGGCCTCATATTCTCAAACGATAGGTGTAAGGAGGAGTTTTTGGTCAAATCCATTAGCCATGGAGGTTGACTAACGATGCAAGAGGCTAAACCAAACAAGATATGTTCAACTGGGTGCAATTTTTGATGTTGGTTAAGCTAGTAATATTAGCGAGGCCAAAAAGTGCTTGCAGCTATGATGGCGTGAGCTCCAGTAAATGCCAGTATTTGAGATGGCATCCATTGGTATAGCACCAAGTTGGTTATGTAAATATTGTTTTGGACGGTTTTCATTGCTGATTGGAATGATGTGGGTAGCGAGCCCTCTCGAGTTTTGAGCCAAGGCAAGATAAGTTCGCATCAATTGTTTGTTTGGATAGAAAATTAATCAGATAAGATAGAGAATTTTCAAAAATTTCACAGGGCTTTGACAATTGCAGAGACAACCATATTTATTTATTTATAATGATTTAACAAATTGCTAATAAATCCCTGATGATTAAACAAGCAATAACTCATTCATCCAAGATTTGTTTGAGACGTGGTACATCATTAGGATCATTATGTAATTTGGAACATTTTGATATAGCTTGTTCATTTATATGAAGAAGTATATAATTATTATATAAAACGAAAACAAGTGGTATATAATCCATTAACTATTTAACGACCTGTATTTTTTGACAATAAAAAATATTGAATTTAATAAGATTTTGGAATTTAATATTATGAGAAATTATAATTTATGATTTATAAACGGAAAAAATGATTAGAATATAATTTAATAATGTTGATTGAATGAAATTGACAACTGTTTAATTTAATTTCAATTAATTGTAACAGTGAAAGTCAATAAGGAATAAAATTGAACGTTGTATTTAAAAAGAGAAACCAATGTTAGTTGACTTGGTTGGTTTTAACATGTAATAGGAAACTAATTATTCAGTATGTAGATTCGGTAACCTTTTTTGTAAACAATAAATTTATAAACGTGTTTAAATTACTAAAATTTAAATATTGTTTTATTTATCATCTTATTATTATACCCATTTGAAAATAATTGGGAAATCGATGGAATTTAATGCAAGTAAATATTGCAGTCAATATAAGAAAGGACGTTAAATGTAGAGTGATAAGAATAATAAGATGGAAACTTATGTTAAATAAGATCATAAGGTACCTGATGATTTAATAATAAGAATGTAAATCAAAATGATAGAATTATTGAAATTTTAAATATAATAAATTGGGGTTTGATTACTTTTGTAAATTAATGTAATATCTAAATCTTGGAATCAACATGGAAAAATTAATTTTAAAATGCTATTAATTCTTGTTTAATCAAGGATGAAAATTGTTAACTTTTAATTTAGAATTTAAAAGTGATTAAATTGATTTTTAAAATAGATTGTTTTAATTAACGTGAAAAAATTAGCCTTTTGGGCACTGTCTCAGATTCCGATGAAACCATCTTCATCATATCCGTAATAGTGAATTATTATAGGATTTTAATTTTTGTAACGATCGGACTTATCGTTTGATTGTGCGAGCTCGAAACGCATAGAAATCAATTAATGGAATTTAAATGAATATAATTTGATTTTAAAAGATAACTTCTATATACAATGGAATTAGGGTTTGAAATTAGTTTCATTGAGTTTAAAAATATTGAAAACCTATATTTTGACATATAGGATGACCTATTTTCGTTTCGGGAACGAAACGGGCTTTTCGGGTCATTGTTACCGCTTAGACCCCATTCGATCGGTTCCATCATTCTTATCCGTCTCTGTCTATATATAGGCTATTATAAACCCTAGCAATATTTTATTTTATTGTCCGTACGCACAATTTCTATCTCATATGTTCCTTCTCATTGGTAGACATCTCAAACCCTAATTATAATTCCAAATCAAATCGGAAAATTCAAATGGCTCAAATCATGTCATATAATATATCATTTTGAAGCTCTCGACGAATGTAATCTGCTTCTGCAGTTAGTTTTTATAATTGAGTTTCAGTTTGTCCCAAAATCACCAAAACAATCTCGATCGTCCATATTAGGTTTCGTGATCAACAGTGGATTTACGACCGATCGACGATCGAGGAGTTGAATCTGGTAGAGGTCGCAAAGCAGTGCTTAATAGTGATGGCCGATCATCGTTTGGTGGACTCGATTTGCCAGAAATCACAAAAAATAGGTGGCGATGGCGGAGGAGCGGAGCACGGCCGAAGGGCGTCGCAACTTGGCCAGAGGGTCGGCCTGAGGTGAGGGGTGCAGCGGCGTTGTCAGATTTGGTCGAGGGTGGCTTGGGTTCGTGCGGTGGCAACGTGAAGGAGGCGACAACATGAAGGGTTTGTTCATGATCGTGTAAGAGAGGTAAGGTTTGAGAGATGGTAAAATATGCTTTTAACCCCTGAATTTAATTTTAGTTTAATTTTAAATTTCTAACTTCTAACATTAATAACTTTTGCATACGAACTCGGATTGACGCGCCGTTTCTTCTGTTAGGATCGTATAGAAATTCCAGGCAACATAAAATAGGTCTGGTTAAATTTGGAGACTGTCCAAATTTTGGGCTTTATTTGGAATTTTAATTCACTATAAATCAAAGGTGAGTGATTTAATCGACTCACGCAATACTAAACCTTCTTATGTTAGTTGAATAGATTTATGATGTGACAAGAATGTTTTTGGTTGCTATTTGGTAGTTTAAATTGACATTTTAACTATAATTGAATTTTATATTGAATTAAATTAATATTAGATTTAATTAATAGTTAAATACCTGATATTGATAACCAATAAATTGTTGTGAATTATTGACTGATTTGGATGTTTATTATGATGGATGTTTATTTGTTGACATTTTGAATGATTGGATGTTTATTATTCTTATATATATATCCTTGTTATCACTCTGTATGTTAAGAGACATCATATAACTATACTTAAATTATTTCAAATAAATTAAGAAACAAGTTGAAATGATATATACCTATGTGTTAGCACTAAAATTGGTAACTAACGCCCCTGAATATTATTATGTAGAGAAATTAATGAAGAAAGTAAATTAAGACAGAGAAGTAACATGATCGAATACTAAAACAATAACAGAAACGAGAACACGGATTTATAGTGGTTCGATCGTAATTGCCTACGTCCACTTTAAATATAATCTTCGTTACTTTTCCAATCACTTGCGTGCAGATGCAATTCATAAACAAACAATTTGAATATAAGTTTTAACAAAAAAGAAGCGAGTACAAAAAATGAAAGATTGTCCATGGAGTTCTCCCTTCCCCAAAAAAGGTCCCCTCACTGGACTCTTACCCCTCTATTTATTGACGAAGATATGCTGGTTCCTGTGGCCAGGCCCATGATCGATATGGCTTGGCCCATAGCTGCTAGGTTAGGGTGATCGACCCAGGCAGGTCTATCCACTACCACCGCTCCACCTGTTTTCGATCAAGGGGTTGTCTCGTAACTGATTCGAAGCAGGCTCTCAAGGAACTTGGAGTAGCTAGTGGCGCATCTCAAAGCAAAACACTGCCAACCACATCCCTTGCTGTAAATCTAAGAATATGCTAACTCTCCTAATGTGCACCGACCCAGGTATGCCGAACCATCTAGGCTGACCCAACATGGCCGACCCACTAGGGTCGATCCACTAAGAACCGAGCCATATGAAAGAATTCTTTTGAGGCTGATCCCATTCATACTAAACCATCTAGGCTAACCCAGAACTGTCGACCCACACTCGCTGACCCACGTATGCCGAACCACAAACATACCGAGCCACCTCAAACATGTCGAACCATAAATATACTAAATCAATTGGGTTACACCAAACCCTTATACTTCCATTTCTATCTTGGCTTGAGTCCCGTCTAGCTCAAGCATAACCTCTGCAATTGTCGCTTTGTAGCCGAGCTAAGTAGCCGGGTAACCTTTGCCCCCTAAAGTACATCATGTTGCATACATGACGTGCTTTAAATCGAAGCGAATTAGAGTCTCCGGAAAGAAATCCATCATGTTTCCTGAATAGTCATTATCCTCCAATTTTATCCTCCCAAGTGTCGTATCCTTCTTTGGTCGTCATGACTCTTGGTCGATTCCCAATAGTATAAATTCTGGATTGTAGTTCATTAGTGGCCATCTGTATTCGGTTCTATAGGGCTTGTAAGCTTCAGCTATTTGATCTAGTCTTTTCTTAATAAACCTAAGTGAAAATTCAATTTCTGTTGATTTCAAGAAGTCAAATTGTTTCGAATATACACGTGCATGTTCAGATATACGTTCTTGCCATTGGCTCTTGGATGCGTTTTATATGCTCATAAGTCGTCATAATTCCATCTAGTTTAATTGCAATTTGATTGCAGTTCCTTGTTTACATTTTTTTATGAAATAAGAGTTGTAATCAGCCACTCGATGAGAGAGGACTTCAAGTTCTACATGGATGACGACCTCAGAGTCGTAAGCAAGGGTAAATGGAGTACGGCCAGTCACGGAGTCATGGGTAGTTCTATAAGCCCATAATGCTGTTGGGAGTTTATCCACCCATTTACCTCTAGCATTTTTCAAACCTCTCTTCGTAATAGAGTTTGTGATTTTGTTCACAACTTCAACCTGTCCATTTGCTTGAGGGCGAGCAGATATCATAAATCTCTTTTCGATATGATGCTACGGCAAAAGGCATTTAAATTTAGCGTCCTCGAATTGGGATTCATTACCAGTTATAGTGGATCATGGAAGGTCATAAGGACAGATGACGTTACATACAATGAAGTTGATTATTTTCTTCATCTTGGTCATGGTTAAAAGTTCTTCATCTGCCCATTTGGTGAAGTAATCAACTGCTAAGATGGCATATCTCGCACCACCTTTAGGATTGGTAAGAATACGATGATGTTAGTGCCTCTAAGTGGCAAACGGCTATGGACTAGCCATTTGAGTAATTTCCATCGATAGGGCTCCCAGATTTTTTGCAAACATCTTGCACTCGTCACATTATCTAGCATGATCAACCATATCTTGATTAATAGTTAGCCAGTAATACCTGTAGCAGAGTATTTTCTTTGTCAGGGTTTACCTCCTGATGTACTCGCCGCATTCTTCTTCATAGATTTCACTCAAGACTCATTTGATATCATCATGGGTGATACACCAAAGCATGGGAATAGATAAAATCCTTTCTACACATGACTTCTTCTTAGATGATTTAGCGTGAAGCTTTAAGGAGGATCTGTCATTTTCCATTCCTTCGTTCAATAAGAATTTATCATTGTAAATAGTTTTTACTAGGAGTCAACCATGACCCCTTTTCTAGCACTGTCTCTAAGATCTAGCCGATCTCCATCCGTCAGTGCTTGGAATATTAAGTATTTCAATCAAAACAAATTATGTTCATTATGCATCCCTGAAACAGGCCAGCTTGGCCAGTGACTTGACCCCTTTTATTTCGTTCGCTGAGGATGTGTGTAATGATGTAATACATGAAGTTGGCTAGTAGTACTTGGACCCGGCCAAGATAAGGAGCAAGACAATGCCCTATGGCAAGATTAACTTCTCTAACTTTCCATACTACCAATCAATAATCACAAAAGATATGTAAAGTTTTCACTCCAAGTTCTCTAGCAAGTTTTAGGCTGGCGGTCGAGGCTTCATACTAAGAATCGTTGTTTGTTACAAGGAAATCATGTTTTAGGACATGGCACATCGAACGTTCCTCAAGAGTCATTAACACGACTCCTGTGCCATAACACTGATCATTGGATGCTCCATCTGCATACATTTTCCATTTGTTGGTTGGTTCTCCACTACTCTTCGAGTAGTCGTCTGATGTAGTGAATTCGGAAATGAGATCTGCTAATTTCTGTCCTTAGATAGCTTTTGGAGGGATATAAGTGATATCGAATTGGCCAAGTTTGATATTATATTTAAGTAGTCTTTCAGATGTCTCAGGTCGTTGTATGACCTGTCATAATAGCTGTTAGGCATAGACGTCAATGAGGTGAGCCTAAAAGTAATGGCGGAGCTTCAATGATGAAATCATTAGACATTACGCTAGCTTTTATAGCTTCGTGTCAATATTCAATACATGACTCGCGATGGTCGGTGAAATCACACACACATACCAGAATAGGTCCAAGGGAACATATCATCATTTATTCGGAGAAATCCAACTAATTCTTTTGTCGTCATTACACTGAGCTGTGATCAGATAATCAACACCCGTGAAGGGTCGCCATGATGACTGTAATGTCGACTGTCATCTTAGTGGGTGCAATCTCGGATTCTTTGAGTTCAATTGTAACTATTTTGTGTAACATTCAATGTGAAATATGGTTGGGACGGTCAATGTTGATGGTTACTCTGGTCGAATCTTAGAATCATGTCATGAGTTATTAAGTCTGATAGTGAAGGGTCTGAATGCTCTGATCGATTATCTGCAAATGGCTAGAGATCAGGCTTAGAAGTGCGCTGAAGAAAATTTCAAGTAGGGTCAGCCTCGAGTTGCATGAAGCTGCATAGTTGGATCTTGCTTTGAGTTTGAGTTTGCTTGTATATTCGAGTAATGCGCTTTCCATTCAATGCATTCATGATTCTTTACCCGTCCTTTGGGTTGGAGTGATAGTCAATTGCTCATGAGCTTAGGTATTGATTTAATAATTCTAACTCTAGGCATTCTTTCAGTCATAGCCTTGAGTAGCTATAAAGACTTTATATAAGTTCCAATATTAAGCTATCGCAACTAGTCATTGGATGATCATGCTTCTACACCCAGTCTTTAGATGATAAATGTACTACATGGACAGTTGAGTCTTGTCCTAGCTATGTTTATACTCCTACCTAAACTTCAAAGACATAGAGTTGATCGGTGAATAGTCGGTTCACATTCATCCTGCTTCTCGCTCGTGCCCCCATGTCTGGGGCATATACCGATAAGTAGGAAGGCTAGCCATGCGTCCACTTTAGTTTACTTTCTTTCCTATCGAATTGTGGGATCAGGTCAGTTGATGGGAGGCCGAGTCTAGACTATCCTGAATTGTATTATTGTTTTTCATTCCAAGGGGAATATTTCGATGCCTCGTCAGTTTCTGGGTATAAGTTGGGTACTGGAAAGTCAGCACGTCCACTTTGGTTCATATTCTGTAATCAGATCTCGGGGTAAAGCTGGCTCAAGTGTAGTTGGGTCATGATCATCCAGTTTCATACTCCTTCTGATGGATTGAATGGGAGTTCTGGAGAATTAATGACCAAGTCTTCATGGTTTACTCTCCTTTTCACACTCTGGTGGTCATAGTTTTTCAAGGGACATTCGGATCACATTCGTATGTGCTTGGTGCGGATCGATATTGACCCTCGTTCTAAGGTATGATATAGTCGATCGTCCATAGCTTTGGATGCTGTTTCGATTGGTTCTGTAGTGAGGCCTCCTTGCAGTCGTTTCCTTAAGTTGTAAAGAATTCCAAGCTAGAGCTATAATGAGTTATCGTATTCAGCTTTTGGTGCTTTGTACTTCTGCTCCAAGCATTGATTCGGCTAGGCCACAAGTCGATGGTTAACTCCATCCTTAGCGAGTTAATACTCCTCCTATCGATTTTAAGCCGAAGTTTGCGGAATAGAGAACGGTCGGAATCCATTCATCTATTTATTGATGTTTATATGCCAATTACATTCTGGTGACTTAGAGTTATTCTTCCCTCGGTGGACTCATGCCCAATTTGTGTTTATGCTTTGGTCCATGCTCCGAGACTTAGAGATTTTTAGAATAGTTTATGCTATAGTCCATAGTTTGGGACATAGAGATTTTCGTTCATTCGTTTATACTCTAGTCCGCGCCCTGGGGACTCAGAGTACTCTAGTCCGCTTCGGGGACTTAGAGATTTTTTTTCAAGTTGTTTATACTCTAGTCTACTTCGGGGACTTAGAGATTTTGCTTAAGTCGTTTATACTCTAGTCCATGCTCCAAGGACTCGAAGTACTCTAGTCCGCTTCAGGGACTTAGAGATTTTCATCAATTCATTTACACTATTGTTCACGCTTTGGGGACTCAAAGTACTCTAGTCCGCTTCAGGGACTTAGTGATTTTGCTCCAGTCATTTATACTCTAGTCCATGCTCTGGGGACTCAGGGTGCTCTAGTCCACTTCAGGGACTTAGAGATTTTTCTCAAGTCATTTATACTCTAGTCCATGCTCAGGGGACTTTGAATGCTCTAGTCTGCTTCAGGGACTTAGAGATTTTTCTCAAATCATTTATGCTCTAGTCCATGCCCTGGGGACTCAGAGTACTCTAGTCTGCTTTAGGGACTTAGAGATTTTGCTCAAGTCGTTTATACTCTAGTCCGTGCCATGGGGACTCAGAATAGTCTAGTCCTCTTCAAGGACTTAGAGATTTTTCCCAAATCCTTTATACTCTAGTCTATGCTCTGGGGACTCAGAGTACTCTAGTCTGCTTCAGGGACGTAGAGATTTTTCTCAAATCATTTATACTCTAGTCCATGCCCTGGGGACTTAGAGTACTCTAGTATACTTTAGGGACTTAGAGTACTCTAGTCTACTTTAGAGACTTAGAGGTTTATCTCGAATCGTTTATACTCTAGTCCACGCTCTGGGGACTCAGTACTCTAGTCCTTTTTAGGGACTTAGAGATTTTTGTCAAGTCATTTGTACTCTAGCTCATGCTCCGTGGACTCAGAGTGCTCTAGTTCGCTTCAGGGGATTTAGAGATTTTTGTCAATTCATTTATAATCTTGTCTATGCTCTGCGGTCTCAGAGTACTCTAGTCCACTTTAAGGACTTAGGGTTTCCCTCAAGTTGTTTATACTCTAGTCCACGCTCTGAGCACTCAGAGTACTCTAGTCCGCTTTAGGGACTTAGAGATTTTTCTCAAATCCTTTATACTCTAGTCCACACTCCGGGGAATTAGAGTACTCTATTCCGCTTCAGAGACTTAGAGATTTTTCTCAAATCATTTATACTCTAGTCCGTGCCCTGGGGACTCAAAGTACTCTAGTCCGCTTTAGGGACTTTGAGATTTTTCTCAAGTCGTTTATACTCCAGTCCACGCTCTAGGGACTTAGAGTAGTCTAGTCCTTTTCAGGGACTTAGAGATTTTTCCCAAATCATTTATACTCTAGTCCGCGCCCTGGGGACTCAGAGTACTCTAGTCCTCTTCAGAGACTTAGAGATTTTGCTTAAGTCGTTTATACTCTAGTCCACCTCTGGGGACTCAGAGTACTTTAGTTCGCTTTAGAGACTTAGAGATTTTTCTCAAATCCTTTATACTCCAGTCCATGCTTCGGGACTCATAGTACTCTAGTCCGCTTTAGGAACTTAGAGATTTTTCTCAAATCATTTATACTCTATTCCGCTTTAGGGACTTAAAAAATTTTCTCAAGTCATTTATACTCTAGTCCATGCTCTGGGGATTCAGAGTACTATAGTCCTCTTCAGGGATTTAGAGATTTTCATCAAGTCATTTAACTCTAATCCGTGCTTCGGAGACTCAGAGTGATCTAGTCCGCTTCACGGACTTGGATATTTTCGTCAATTCATTTATACTCTAGTCTGTGCTCCGGGGACTCAAAGTACTCTAGTCAGCTTCAGGGACTTACAAATTTTGCTTAAGTCATTTATACTCTAGTTCGCACTCTGGGGACTCAGAGTACTCTAGTCCTCTTCAGGGACTTAGAGATTTTCGTTAAATCATTTATACTCTAGTCTACGCTCTAGGGACTCAGAGTACTCTAGTCTGCTTCAAGGACTTAGAGATTTTCCTCAAGTCATTTACACTCTAGTCCACACTCTGGTGACTCATATTCTAGTTTGCTTCAGGGACCTGGAGATTTTTGTTGAGAGCGGTCGTATTTTCACCTGTTTGATTTGTATTTCATTTACCATATTGAGACTAATGTTGTTGAATGAACGGTCGAACTGCATTTACTCATAGAATGGGACTCTGCCCTCAGCATCAAGGATGAAACTTGAAAAATGGACAATCGATTCTGGTACGCTTGGTGATTGTAGCTCTTCCAATCAAGTCAGGGGAGGAGGTATATGATAGATGGTTGGATCACATCCATGCTGGGGTCAGATAATCATGTTCAGGGTAGGATTTTATGTGTAGATGATCAAATCATGTCCACTATAGATAGGTCCCGACATCATCGAGCTTCTGAAGAGGAATTTGTATTTTTGGAACTTTGTTTATGACTCGATTTGAGTGGATGATCGGGCCATAATCATTCCAAGCCTTGCTTAGGTCTCCAATCCAAATGTGGAGGTCGATGAATGGACGATCGGTCATGTTTGGGCTCTGACCGTGACGAGCTTTCAATCTCTAGTCCTTAGCCCCAAATCAAAGGCACATGGTTGAAGATGAGTGATCCTTTCATGCTTGTCTTGATGAAACTCCACAGGTCCGATCAAGGTCTGCATGGATTGGTTGGCAGCCAAATCTGAGTACTTGGTCACCTGCATCATTTTGGAAGAAGTTTAGTTCAAGTCGGTCATAATTCAAAGCACAATTGAAATAGAAATAGAAATAATCCAAATAAGATTGGTATAAATCTCATTTATAAGTGGATCATCATCGTGTGCTAGCTATTCAACTATGGCCCTAGATCCTTCTAGCGGGATGTCGACTATCAACGTCTAAATGATAATTAGAGTTCTTTATTGATGGGCATCCGAAGTTCCTGGCTCATCATTCTGTAAGGCTTGCACATACTATTAATGCTTTCCTTTCCGAATTAGCTTTCTGATCTCACCGCGGAGGTGTTTTTAATTGCCAGTGTTAGGATCAATGTGCATCTTGGAATATACAACATTCCCTTGATTTTCTCTGGACTTCGGTGGACCCTCTCGAGGTTGGTGTGTAGTACTACTCTGAGCCGCGAGTCTCCAAGTAGAGGCTATCGATTGAATCTCTCAAAAAGCATATGGGTCGAATTTTGAGATCTTGTTTTATCTACTGGAATTAGAGTCCTTGGCCAACGTTCCTGCATTTTTATTTTATTTTTAGTCCACTCCACTCCTCCTCCCTTTGGTTTTGATTCATTTTGTAACAGAAACGATCCATTGTCATAGGAGAATCTCTAGCTAACTAACTGCCAAAATATATCTGAAGGTCGACTCCCCCAAATGCGATTAGTATGATATCCTTGTGAGCATTTGGAACAAATTGCTTAGAGTCAAACATTGGTTTGCTTGGAGTCACTAAATTCGAAGTGCGGGATCAGTGAAGACTGCTGCTTAGAGTCATCTTGGCATTTGTCTAGAATCATATAATCTATGTTCTCCAACCTTTGGGAGTATCGTTTGAGTAATGGTTGCTGGTCTGTTCCCTTGTTTCCATTCAGAAGCTGCCGCTTGATCCTTTATGCCCTGGTCGGTCATAGGATGTAAGGGACCGGTCAGATGGTTTTCTGAAAGAGGGATCGGTATACAGTAGAGGGATCAATATACACTGAAGGGATCGGTATACACTAGATAGATCGGTATACACTGGGTCGATAACACTATGACACTTTGATTTTGATTGAAATGACATATATCCATCCCTATAATTAAAACTGGAATAACTGGTCACTTGACCATAGGGTAGAAAGTTATATACGGATACCGGATTAGTTAAATTAAATGGTTTTAAAATCTTAAATTTAGAATTTTATTAAATGATATTGTTTTAAAGGAAATAAATTATGGATTTATATGAATTAAATTATTCCTAATTCAAGCTTTGAACAGTGAAACTAAATTGGTTAAAAGAATTGAATTGGAAATGTAAATTTATAATCGATATATGACTTTAATTCATAAAATTGAATTATTTTAAAGATTTGGATCTTAAAATCGAACAATGAGGTTTAATTTGAATTAATTATTTAAATCGATAAATTGAAATTGGACTTGAAATTGATGTAAATTAAAATGGTTTAAAATAAGAATTGGATTGAAACTTAAACATTGAATTGAATTGTTGAATCGAATTTGAAGTTAAAAACGAATGTTTCAAAAATTGAAATTAATTCCAATTGGAATTGAAATCAAGTTGATTTGAAACTAAATCGAAATTTATTCAATTAAATTGGAAGATTGAAAATTGGGTTTTGTTGATCTGAAAACTGGACAAAGGTCTAGATTTGTGAAATGGAAGGAAACAATTTGATTTGATACTATTTTTAAAATAAATTATTTTAATATAAACTTTTTAAAATCTATCTTTTTAATATTCAAATTATTTTCCAGACTATTTTACTGTATAAACCATTTTCAATACTCAAATCATTTTATATTAAACTGCTGTAAATCTATAAACTATTTAAACTATTTTTTGAAATCTCAAACTGTGCAATGTTGGAATGTTTATATTTAAATCGTTGATTTAAATGCAAATGTGATTAATGTGGTTATAACCTAAGTTGAAATTTGAAATGATACTTTCAAGTGAAAATGACATATTTTGAGTAAATATGATGATTATGATATTCTGAAGTGAATATGATATTTTGATATCAAATATGAATCGGTTTTTGAAATGTAAAAGAACCAAACAGTGTGAAAAATGACGTTTGGTTATTAAAGAGAATGGGCCCTCTTATTGGCAGACCCTCTATCAATGTTGAAATCACTTTAACAACTGTGTACATGATGGATGATCCATAATGAAAGTGGTTGGATTTGGTGAACGCTTGCTGGATTTGAAGAAAGAGAACGATGATGGATGAATCCCGATACTTGCGCCAATTTGAAATGACTAAAGTAGGACTGCCTTTCAGGGTCAAGTGGGCTAGCTACCCCTAGCGGACACACCTCTTCGTATTACTATATTGACGTTGGCTTGATCAATGCACCTTGATTTGATTTTGAGGGTGCTGGATGCGGTTTTGAGGGTGCTGGATGCGGTGGGTGGTTGTAGCTACGATGCATCACCACCATCTCTACGACCCAAACTGGTAGTATCCTACCTCGGGCATTGCCTCACGTGCCTTGTCATACTTTTGTCCTTATACACGACCAAAACGACTTTGTTTTAGTGTTGTCTTATCATGGCGCCTCCCTGGCTACCAACATTACTAGTGACGCTACTAAGGAAAACTGTAGTACAATGCTTAGAAATGTGTTAAGGGGGATCAATGTAAAGCCTTAACACTATTTTAGTATTTATTTTATTGATAGATATTACATATATAGCGTATCTTACTACCTATAGATAGTTTGACGGATCCTTAGGAAATGGAAAATTCCATAACATCTCTTAAGTTATTGCACGCACGTTATACACTATATAGGAGATGTGAAATCCCATAAACATATATGAATCTATCACACTCATATTTACTTATTGTTGATTTAACTTACATAAGAACTTTTAGTTCTGACTCGAGTTCTTTTTCATTTCATTACGCTCAGGTCAGCATGAGAATTTCCGTGCGAAAATATTATTCCTTGAAGGTGAAGATGGAGTTGCTAGACAGTATTTACTATTATTATTCCATTGCAATATTTTGGTATGTTTGTTGATTGTACTCAATTATGCTGTAAACATTGTGTAATCAAATGTATATTGTAAAATAGCTTCATGAACTGTTTATTTGACAATTATATTTTGTCATTCCACTGTGAGATTTTAGATTTTGTTTCTTTTTTTATTAAATCACATTGATAATCTATCTTTTGAATGGTTTGAGTTAGACGTGTGTGGTTCAATGTCGACATAGACCCCCTAAAAAGGTGGGTCATCACAAATTAATACATCACTATCCATTTATTGGCACAGTTAGTGACCAATTATAATTATAATAATGATTAGATATCCCTACATCCTTTTAACTATAACATAGAGAATATTTTATGTTGACCATTAATTTAGTAAATATGTATGATGGGCCTATATAGGTATATTACTGGGATTCTTCAAATATCTGTAATAGAGATATGCCTATCTATGTGGCCACCGGCATTCACAAACACATTGTGATGGAAGTCTTCCCATTTCCATGGATATCAGCAATCGTAGATTTTCTTATAGAAATTCACCCAGTATCAAGGCTATTATACTAGAAATTACATATATTAATAAATTATTCATTAGTTGAATATTCCATATTTATTGGTCAGAAATGTTTACTATTTGTGTATTTAATAAGAGAATATTATTCTGAGTAGTGAACACCTGTAAGTTGCTATTTTTAGAAATATAATATTTGTATGCTTAGCCAATATATGTTGTGTATATTTGACAGAATTTATAATGTACACATTTTCTAGTTTTATTATATATAACTAACCGTAAAGATTTGTACATATTTCCAGTTTATTAGTGTATAGTTGGTAGTTAAGGGTTAAGTACACATTTACTACTTTTACAATGTACAAATAATAGTTAAGGTCATTTATACTTTTCCAGTTTTATATTGTACATATTACAATTTGGGATTGAATACACAACACCAGCTTTAAGTGTACATTTAACGTAATTTCAACAATGTACACATTTGATGGTTTTATCGTGTACAATCGATAGCTTTAATGATGTACACATTTGTAGTTTGTGGATGTTAGAGAGCTTGGGAAAGGATTAAGATTTCAAATATCAGTTGTCGGATCGCAAAAAAATATTTGGGCAAACAACTAGACATTTGAATAATGGATTTTGTAAAGTGGCAGATGGACTTTTAACATTAGATAGTATGATTTGTCTTTGTGTTGGTACTCTATCTACACTCTGCTTTGTAATTTGAGGATTAGGTAATTATGAACTAATCGTGAAGACATTATTAAGAGTAGTGAAATCCCGTAAGCTACTCAAGTTTGTTCACTTCTAAAGCTAAAAAGAATTTAATACGAGGTTAAGTGGTTAAGTGGTACAGTTACAATAGATCTAACCAGTATAATATGGTTAAGGAGCATAAAATTTAGAAATACATAATGACCAAGTTGATAATCATAAAGTACATACTTGATAAAGTTGAATAATTTTCATGGTAAAGATTGATATATGTACCTTGCCGATGTTGAGGATGCATATTATATTATTATTACTAATAATTATTGTCGAGATTTTACAGGAAAAAACCTCATTCTACTACTAAGGAACAATGATAGGTTTGTATCACTTTGGTGTGATATTCTTTCCTTTATATATTAATGCATTGTTGATACCATTGTTGATTATTATAAGTACTCATATGTTTATATAATTAACACCCTTTATGATATTGCTAAGGTTTGGGTAGAATGTACGATTAGACACACTCTATATGAAGAACTACACCCAATAGATCTTGTGAGAGTGATTCGATGTGAGGATTTATTTGGTAGTAATTATTAGTGTAATATCAGATAGATTAATATCCATCTTGCTGACTGACCATAGGGTAGTGCCTTAGGTCTATGAAAAGGTAGCCTTATTGTTACTGGTCAAACAATTTGCTACTCAGACTTATCCTTAGGATTTGAGTTTGTCTAGTTAAATGATGGAGTTTGTGAATTGTGATTTGAGTGTGATTTAGGATAGCACAAAGATTATGTGAGGATGCATGGAGTTGTGTAACTGAGTACTTTCTTCCATTTGCATACTCAACCTCTGATATAGGTTTTCAATAAATACGATTTCATACAAATTTTGGAAAAGGGGGATTTTGGAAAATTTAAGGAATATGTTTTGAATCCTTTAGGAGTCAGTTTTGAAAATAACAGAGTGAATGCAAGAAGTAAACAAAAATGAATGGGAATTAGAAACAATAAATGTGTATTATGAGATGAGTAGGATAGAATAGTGTGCTTTTAACATTCACTTGTATATTCCAATGATTTGATTATATGCAGCATTTTGTGCTAAATAGGATTAAAATGGAATGTTAAGGTATAACTACTTCTTTTTTTTCTCCACTCTCCTAAAGGTGACTTTTGTACTGTATCTGTAACGCCTTGCAAATTCATAATTTGGATAAATTATATTTATTTTTAAATATTCAAATATAAGCTTTTTAACATAAATTATGATGTCTTGAAAAATAAATAAGCACAATAAACTTATATAAAATAAGTTTTCCAAAAAATATATACTTTGGAAAAATATCAATATATTTTATCGATTAACAGCTGTATAATTATCAAAAGTCGTGCGTAAAGCCAGATACATACACTTATCCATTTAAACATGAATATGAAATAAAAAAAATTATTTTATTTTTGGAAAATAAAATGTATTTATGATAGCATTAATAGTAGCATCATATTTAATAATTCATTTTAGGTAGTTATAAAGTGATAATAAGTCATTTATAGTAGTTTTATAAAGATATATTTGACTTGAAATTATAAGGAAAATTGATATCGTTTTATCGATATAATAGCACTTTCTGTAAATAGTTGTTTAATATTAATTTATATGGTTTTATAATTCAAATGAGATCATTTTAATTAGTTAATAATGATGGGAAATTATTTTTAGGATTTTTTTAACATTTATATGTAAATTAACTATAAGTGAAAATGTGACTGGAAATCGCCTTTCCAATTTTCAACGGTTCAATGAACCGAAGTTGTTCAAGGTTGTTGCAACCTTGTTTGTCTTATGCACATATATAACATAAACATGCACACCCTAATATATACATGAATATATATATATATATATATATATATATATAGACACATATATAGACACACGCACACAAAGATACATATACACTTATATATATAACAAAAATATCTTAGATATTTTCACTAGTAATAAAAAAACTTCACTTCACTCTTACATGCATCAACTTACACACATGGAAGAATAAGGGGAGAGGCTTAGATATGTGCCTTGAGATGATGGGGAGGGTATGGGCAATGGCATATTGGTCCATGCACATTTGGATATTTATTTCCAAAATTTTCCTATAAATACATATCCATTCTTTCATAATTTTAACACCATTCTTCATCTTATTCTTCCTCTTTCTCAAGAAATTTTAATAGCTTCTCTATTTAGTAAATTTGTGAAGAAAAATAGTAGTAAAAGAAATTAAATTAATATATATATATATATATATATATATATTATAAAATCCACTTCAAAACAAGCTCAAACTGTGAGAAATGCGGATTACAGATCTAAAGGCTAGGATTAACACTAGAAGGGGGTGAATAGTGTTAATAAAGAATTACTAAATCTTTTTGAGTTTATGTTAGTTTAGACACCAATGTATGCAATATACAGACACAGATATTATCATAGAAACAAACACAGATACGGAAATAAAATAAAAGCAGTAAAGGAAAGAACACACCGGATTTTGTACTGGTTCGGAGTTACCTTACATCCAGTCCCGCAACACAAGTACGGATTTCCTTTCAAAAGCAATTGTACAATTACACCCTCGGTTTCAAGGCTACGAGGTACACCCTCTAGAATTTCTATCCTCTGGATAGAGATACTTGATTTCCGGGACACAAGTTTACCCAATTTATTTACCAAGGCTACAATCACACCTTTTCTCTTTTGATTGATTTCCAAGGCTACAATCACACATTTTCTCGCTTAATAGATTATCAAAATAATTAACTAATCTTATTATTCTTAATCATAACATAATCATAATCAATGACTTCTTATATAGCTAGAACGACCCTCACAAATTGCGGATACTAATTTATTAAGAATCAATCGGATTGAAGCTATAACGTCACCGTTGATTGGAATCGAAATGAGAACCTTGTAGAGATAGTGATAGAGAATCAAACTAGAAGTAATCGAGTTCGATTCAGTGTTGATTTCAGCAGAGTAATGGTAAGAATATATATTAAGAAGTGTGGAAGAAGAAGAGGAGTGAAAAACCAGAAAATCTGATATAAAATTCATTGAAACTAACCCCTATTTATAGAAGAACAACAGCCATGTCCATTCATGAAGAGTTATGGCGAATAGACACTTCTTTTGAAATTTAAATTTTGAACTCTACTGACACCATGTCGACATGGGGTACTTGGGCATGTCGACATCCCAAGTATTTTGATTTTCTTTGAAAATAACTTTTATTTTATATTAAAACTATTTTAAACTTTATAAATATACTAGACTATAGTTAAAATTCATAAGTAAATATAGAGAATAATATATATAGAATTTAACTATAATTTTATATTTAAATCTAAGTATAAATATTTAAAAGTTAAATATATTATATTAAAAGATAGTTTAAAATCAGGAGTAATTTGACTTTGAAATTAAAGATAATTTTGAGGCTAAAACTGTTTAAAATCAGGATAGAGGGTTTTGATGTTTTTTAAAAGGAAAGTTTTGAAATCATTTTGAAAACAAGATAATTTTGTAAAATCATCTGAATTAAAATTAGTGGATACAAAATAATGTTCCACTAAATTTTCATAGGTTCCATCCTACTTAGGGTTCCATCCCTTTAACAGGCTCGAAGTGGATTCCATTCCATGAATAAATTGGATTTCAAGATGCTAGTGTTTTTCTACAAGTTTTAACAAAAATTCCTAATAAAAATACTTATGCTTGAAATCTTGAACTCTTGATAATCTTGATACTCATGAGTCTCCTATCTCGATATCTTGAATCTCTATACTGTACAGTCTTCATTCTTGATACCTGCATGGTTAAATTCTGCATATACATACATATCTAAACTTATAATGTCAATATTCATATTTTATAATCTATTCTAAGGTTGTTGTCGTCAAAACCATCGTTTCATGGACTAGCACAAGCCACTCCTCTCCTCCTTCCAAACCGACGGTCATCACCTCCATCACCATTGGCCGAGCCTACCTCTACTTACAAGCTTAGGCCGTGGCTACCCAAAGGTCCCAGGCTCGATTCCATAAGCTTTGATTTGAACGGAGTGAAGCTATAGTCTATTTTCATAAGCCTAATATCTAACGAAGGTGAGAAACTCTAATTATATTTTGATTTTTTAGATGATATATATGTTTGGCTATGCTTGGTTGTAATAATTTATAAACTATGTTTGAATAAAATAATATGTTTGGTTGGATGTGTAAACAATTAACGTTTAATACACGTCGAATATCACAAAGAAATTATTTTACTTTAATAAATGAAAAGGTGTATATAAGATCGTTAAACTTCTTTAAAATGGTTTAAAATGATTTAGAAATATTTTATAATCATTTAATAGTGTTTCGACAAGGTATGGAAAATTAGTTAAAATAGGCGCGTGGCGTAATAGTAGTTTACGATTTCACGCCGTAAATGTTTAAATCCATTTATATGATGATTAAAAATCAAAATTTCTTGAAATAAGAAAACGATCGAGATTTAATTTAGTAGATTTTGAAATATGAGCAAATCAAAATTTTAAAACAATCGCGCTTTGGCGGTTCGGAAACAAAGCGATAAATTCTTTAAAATGGATATTTTTTATTTTTTTAAAATATGGAATAAATTCTATGAATATGTTAAAATGTTTTAAAAGAGATTTGGTTATAAAAATGGATTTCAAAATGATAGAAAAGTTTTTTTTTTGATAAAACAAGCCTTAAAAACACTATTTGCGGCACTTTTTTTGGCAGTTTTAATAACTTTTGTTAAACTTAAGCGTTCTTTCCTATATCTTTTATAAATGTTTTCAAATAAATAATTATTTATTTTAAAGATAATGTGGAGGTTTAAAATTACTTTTAAAGGAGTCTAAATAAATTATTTAAAGAAAAACTATTATAATCAAGTGATTTAATCTTGGCTCTGAAAGCCGATGAGTAGACTGGATTTTTCTATTTGTGAGATCCGAACATGAGGTGCTTAAACTAAGGAGATGTTCAGAAGCAATCAGTGCCTTAGCTCATCTGTCCTCTTTCCTGGATGAAGGATAGATAAGGCCGAAGTGTCGAAAATGAGGCAAGTATAAAAGATTCGATTTTTTCAAATTTAATACAACCTAGATTATGTAGAAATAATCTTCTTCTACTTATTATTGAATTTCAAGGTGGGAACCAGCACTATCCATGTGAATTTAAATGGTGATTCCACCATTATTCGATGGATAGTAAAGGTTAAATACGAAAATTTATATTGGATAGAATTAGTATAATTCCTATATACCCTTTTTTACTTAATAAAGTTTTACAATGTGATTTATGAGAGATGATTTTGATTTGATACTTTCAAAGTTAATGAGAGGTTTAATTATTCTGCATATGTTTAAAGATTTATACCTCTAAAAGAGATATTTTATTTGATAAATGATATTGGTGAATAAATGATAATCAGCCTTAACCTCTTTTATCGATGATTGGTCAGAAGGAGCAGGCATCAGATTTGCATTGGCATGTGTGCAACATGATAGGGGGTTCTCGCATTGTGTTTGGTGGCGAGTAGGAGAATCTTACTCCTACATGTCCTCTGGGTTGGTGCAGTCGAGTGACTGGCCATAAAAGCAAATGACGAGGTACTAGTGTGAGCCATGGTGGTTGTACCCACTGTTGGAGGGCCAAAGGGCCGGTCGTCAAATTTGGTATTAAAGCTTAGGTTGAGCGAACACTTGACCTAATAGGGGTAAATTCTCTTTAGAGATAGGGTTAGTAATACCCTAGGATAAGTAACTCATTAGATAGGGTTACTAACACCCTATAGTGAGTTGAGAGTATTATATAAGAGTGCTATTTGTTAATGAAATATAAAAATGATTTTTTTTTAAATATGGTAAACAAAATAATTTTACCTAAGGTCATATTTTCAATATAAAGAATATATTTTGGAAAATATAGTTAGTTATGATATTAAAGTCATAAATTGGATAATTGATTTAAAAAAAAGTTAGTTAAATCAAGAATATAACATCTTGTGATTAGAATTTCACTATTTGACTGTAAAAAATTTAATAACGATATTGAGAGGATTAAAAATAGGGAGGAAAACCTAAGATAATGAGAACTTTTATTTAAATTTATTTTTCTTAGAAAGGATTTTGAAAGACGATGATAAAAATGGTTGACAAACATCCTTAAAAGAATCAAAAGGATTTTTTGAAAGAGATAAAACATTTTGATAAAGATCTCGATTTGTTTCCTACGTGTTGATCAAACCTTGGTTTGAAAAGCAGTATACTTGTTAAGTTAGGATAAATACTTAGTGTCTGCTTCTTAATATTTGTTTTTATAATTGTAGAATCCATATGGAGGGAAGTATTCAAAAGGAGAAACCTCAAGAGAAAATTAGGGTGAGAAAGATGATCTAGTCATTCGTTTAAGTGGTGAGGAAGAATCCATAGAAGTGGAATATGATCCGTATACTCGTAGATACAAAGATGGTTACCCAATAGCGGGATGCTTATACCTCCCCTAACTTCAGATCTGGTCATAATATCTAGTGACGCAGAGGCCGCTCTGGCCTTAGAAAGGAGGGGGACCATTGACCATGCCAATTCAGAATCCAAACTTGAAGAAGAACCCATAGAGGAAGAGTATGAGCTAGAGGAGAATGCAAATGATATACTATCAAATTAATCGAACCACAATAGTGGGTGCAACAATATCATATGCTAGATGGATGGGGATCATGTTATCTGGTGCTAGGAGTCATCAAGTTCATACATTCATTAGGATAACATAGAAGATGATGAAGTGGAAGCTAAGGAAGAAGCTGGGGAGGAATTCAAGAACCCCGAGGAGATGAGAATGCAAGGATTGGAGGAATTAGAGGAAGGGGAAATGTTGCAGGAAGTACCAGTCAAACTTGGACATGTTCCATGAAATCACCCTTGGCTACCATATGTGGAGGATGAGACATAGCAAATGAAGACAAAAAAGAAGCCGACGACAAACAAGAAAGTGAGGATGAGGATACTGCGGTAGAATCATTGGATTTTGGATATTGGAGTGCACCATCGACAACAGATTAGGAATGATGATTGAGATTGTGATTGAAGACTAGTTATATCTACATAATATTAAGTGTTAAGTGGTAGATTATAAGTATGGTGTGATAAGGTAGTGTTGTAGTTAATCACATATTAGTATTTGTATTATGAACTTCTATTAGGTACACAAGTAGGATTGGGATGACTTAAGGACGACCCAATTATGGTACAAATGATGGATGTAAGATATAAAGTTGTATAATAGAACTATGGTCTTTCATTTTGACTTCATTTATTTGCAATTACACAAGTAACTTAAGAAAATTTATAAGAATTCTTGATAAAGGAAATAAATTATAATATGAGGAGTTTATTATAATTTTAGAAACAAAAGATTATTTTTAAATTTAATGAATTATTTTGAAAATGTTTTTTTAGAAACTGTTAAGATATGTTATAGAAAATAAATGTCTTTATAAAAGTGTTTGAATCAAAGTTAAGATTTATGAAATGTTTTCATAAAATATTTTGGGAAGGTTAATAAGCATGTATGAGGTACATGTATTATTTCGTCCCATGATTCAATCTAAGATTCGAGTGTTGAACTTTAAGGTGTTTACACCAGTCCAAAAAGGGTTTATCAGTCGATTCTTGACGATGAACATTGATGAGAATTTATGGTTAGATACTTGAGTTTTCTATCATAATTGAGGGCTATGCAAGAAAAACTAAAATTCTGTTTGAAAAGCCCGATCGGAGTCCGCACTAGAGGATCAGGGGATCAATACTAGTTCAGAAGTAAAGTTGTGTATTCGAATAGTAGATAAATTAGATATTGCATACGAATGATCTATATACGTCGTACGGGTGTAAGTTTAAAAATAAATATTTTAGGCAAATATCTTTGGGTTTTGCGTTGTAATTCTGAGAACGAAATTCTTTTGAGGAAGGGAGTCTCTAACGACCCGCAAATTTATCACTTTGATAAATTATATTTATTTTAAATATTAGAATATAAGCTTTTTTAACATAAATTATGATGATTTGAACAATAAATAAGAATGGAAACTTATTAGCGCAAGTATTTACAAAAGATATACATTTGGAAAAATATTGATAAAATAACCGAAAATCGTTTTATCGATAAACAGCTTTATAATTATCAGAAGTCACGCACAGAGCTGGATACATACACTTATTTATCCATTCAAACATGAATATAAAATAAAATTGATTCACCAATAATATCATCATATTTAATAATTGATTTACGGATTTAAATTAAGATTTAATGATTTAATAATTATTCAAATAATTGTTTTCAAATGATAAAATTTCATTTAAATTAGTTATGAAGTGATGATAAACCGTTTATAATAGTTTTATAAAGATATATTTGACTTGAAACTATAATAAAAATTGATATCGCTTTATCAATATAATAGCACTTTCTGTAAACAATTGTTAATGTTAATTTATATGGTTTTATAACTCAAATGAGATCATTTTTATTAATAATGGTGGAAAATTAGTTTTTGATTTTTGTTTACATTTATATGTAAATTAATTTATGAGTGAAAATGTGACTAGGAATCGTCTTTTCGATTTTCAATGGTTTAACGAACGAACGTTGTTCAAGGTTGTTGCAACCTTGTTTATATGCCTTGTGCACATATATAACATACACATGTACACCCTAATATATACATGAACATATATACATACAAATATACAATACATATACACTTATACAAACACACTTGCACACACACGTTACAAAAATATCTAAGATATTTTCACACTTAAAAAGCAAACTTCACTTCACTCTTACACACATCAACTCACACACAAGGGGGAGACCTTTCCTTGTTCCTTGAGGTGATGGGAAAGGTGCGGGCAAGGGCATTTTGGTCCATGCAGAATTGGATATTTAATTTCAAAATTTTCTTATAAATACCCGTCCATTCGTACATAATTTTAACACCATTCTTCATCTTCTTCTTCCTCTTTCCCAAGCTATGTTAATGACTTCTCTACTTGAGAAATTTATGAAGAAAAATAGTGGAAAACGAAATTAAGTTAAAATAGTATTGGTGTGTGTATATGTACGTGTGTGTATTGTCAAATCACTTCAAAACAAGCTCAAAACACTCTTCTCCTCCTTCCAAACTCATGGCCACCACTTCCATTACCATTAGCCAAGCCCATCTCCACTTGCAAGCTTAGGCCGTGGCTATCCAAATGTCCCCGGCTCGATTCCATAAGCTTTGGTTCGATCTTAGCGAAGCTATAGTCCATTTTCATCAGCCCAATATCCAATGAAGAAACTCTAATTATATTATGATATTTTGAAAGATATATATGTTTGGCTATGCTTGGTTGTGATGACTATGAGCCATGTTTGGATATGATAATATGTTTGGTTGGATGCGTAAACAATTCACGTTTAATACACGTCGAATATCACAAAAGAAATCACTTTCCTTTAGAAAATGAAATATTGTATATGAGATTGTTAAACCTCTTTAAAATGGTTTAAAATGATTTAAAAATGTTTTATAAACATCTCAATGTTTCGATAAAGTTTGGAAAGGATATGGAAAATTAGTTAAAATAGATGTGTCACATAATGGTAGGTCACGATTTTGCGCCGTAAAAGTTTAAATCCATTTATACGATGGATTTTAAGTCGGAATTCTTTGGAATAAGAATTTTTCGAACTCTTATAATCATAGTGTTCAAAAAAATAAAAAGTTTTAAATTTCGTTTAGTAGATTTAAAAATATGAGCAAATCAAGATTTCAAAATAATCGCGCTTTGGCATTTCGTAAATCAAAGTGATAAATTCTTTAAAATAGATATTTTTAATTCTTTTAAAGTATGGAATAAGTTCTATAAATATGTTATAATGTGTTAAAAGAGATTTGAGTTATAAAAATGGATTTCTAAATAACAGAAAAGTTTTTTGATCAAATAAGCCTTAAAAGCACTATTCGCGTCACTTTTTATAGTAGTTTTTAATAACTTTTAAAATATAGCTTTAAACTTAGAATTCTTTTCCAAATATTTTATAAATGTTTTGAAATAAATAATTAAGTATTTTAAAGATAATGTGGAGGTTTTAAATTACTTTTAAAGAAGTTTAAACAAATGATTTAAAGAAAAGCTGTAATAATTAAGTGATTTAATCTTGGCTCTAAAAGGCTATAAGTAGACTGGATTTTACTATTTGTGAGATCTGGACATGAGTTGCTTAAATTATGGAGATTTTCAGGAGCAACTAGTGCACTGGCTCACTTGGTCTCTTTCTTGGGCGAGGGATAGATAAGGCCGAAATGTCGAAAATGAGACAAGTATAAAAGATTCATGTTTTTCCAAATTTAATATGATTTGGATTGTGTAGAAATAATCTTCTTATACTTGATATTTAATTCCAAGGACGGAACCCGTAGTGTCCATATGAATTTAAAAGGTGATTCCACTGTTATTCGATGGATAGTGAAGGTTGAATATGGAAATTGATATTGATTATAATTAGTATAATTTCTATTGACCCTTTTTACACAATTTTGCAATGTGATTTATGAGAGATGATTTTAATTTGGTTTTTCCAAAGTCAAAGAGTGGTTTAATGATTTTGTATATACTGGAACAGAGATTTAAAGATTTATATATCTATAAAAGATATTTTATTTAATAAAAGATATTGATAAATGAAATGATAATCAACCTCAACCTTAACATCTTTTATCGATGATTGGTCAGAAGGAACTGAGATTGAATTTGGATGATTCCTATCTAAAAACCACTTCAAACCAATTTACGCATTCGAAGGTGAAGATATGGAAGATAATAAATTATAAGATGAAATGTAGGGCTGCTTGTCACTGACCCTCGGGGGAAATTTCTCATATCATATATATGTGGCATTAGTATCTTCATTTGATCTTTGATGCAAGGGCTGCTCGCTGCTAATCCTATGGGTGATTCCCGACAGAATGTAGTAGAGAGTTTCTTTGCTTTGTTCTATTTTTGGATAACTTGCATGGACAAATGTCTGACATTGCATTTCTAACATACACATATATTGATTTTTACAAACGTACACCAATTTGATGGTGTAGAAAGTAACTTTCTTACACTTAACATCCTTCTTCAAAATGTACGAGCTCAGAGGTTGTACATTTGTGAAAATCAATAATGTGTGATGGAATTGACAATGCGGCATTCAAAGTGAAACGTGCTATGTGAAAGGTAATCGTTATCTCAGGCATCATCACCTAGAAATGGTTTAAACAGGGCATGTCGTAAGGCTATGTGGTTTATAATCATTAGGGTTTAGTCATCTTCTTTCTAGATTATGCTCTATATATCAGGTATATTGTGTATGCTATGAAAGCTATTGGATATGTCGGAAACAATTAGGGTGATGTCATATTCGGTTCTATCCGCCACAAGATAGGTCTACGGGTAGGTTGTCTTGATAGGTGCAGAGGTTTCAAAGGTACTAGTCCTCGATGCATCCCTCCAGAGATACTGACCAACTGGTTAATATTATAATCGGCAATTATGGCTTCAAGAATGTAACAACCCGGTATTTCGTACCGATTAACTGTCGTCTTTAGACGATTTCTTTTCCTAGCTAATTGCCAATTGAAGTTTTTAAATTGTGTTAAAATTCTTTTATAAATGGTTAAATTGATTTTTGGGCTTTGAATTCTCGGCCCACGTTTCATTTGTTTGGAGTGTGATAAATTTCCAAAGAAAAATAACCGGCTCCTTTATCTTTTTCTCATTCGTTAACCCTAAAACAAAATCGAACGAAGAAAGAAAATAAATGGCGGCCACGCACCTTCCTTCGATCGTTCGACTCCAAAATTAGGGCATGGAAATCGAAGGCTATGGCTTCAAGGGTTCGAACTCCGCTCGATTCAATCTTCAGCAGCTAGGGCTTCTTCGATCGACCTTCATTCCTCTACAAAAGCTAGGGCTTTCGAATGCTTCGATTTTTGATCGAGCTCGAGGGGACTTCGGCTACTTCAGATTGGTCGAGTTCGTCTTCAATTCGTGGTAAAGGTGAGTACTTTTCGTTACTCACATCTAACTGTAAATTGTTTGACCTTGATTGTTTATTCTGTTTTGATGTCTTCGGTTTCGACTTGATTTTTATTGACGTGATTTGTTTCGACTTTGGCACTGACTTAGTTGATATTTGTCTTGGCATTTTGTGACATTCGATTTCTGTTCTGCTCTAGTTCGTGCTCTTCTATGGTTAATGAATTGATGCTCACTGTTTTGATTTTGTTGGCCACTGTTTGATCATGACCTCTATGAACTTGAAGTGGTATGTGTTATAAGTTTTTCACCACGATGTTTGACACTGTCAAACTCGGTTCTGACATGATAATGTTTTCGATTTATGAAACTGTTTCCACTTTCACTGGGTTTTGTTCATTGTCCTATCCCTGTTGATGCTTGACTACGGTCTCTGACTTTGGTTGATACATGATTGTGTCTTCATTTACTTTTGTCACACTATTTTTATGACTGCTGTCGATAACAGTTTCTTGGTCGAACTTGTTGCCACCTCCCTTGAACTTCGGTGAACTGTGCTTAAGTCGTTGTAGGATACTAGCCTGGGTTGTGGTACACTAGGTTACATTCTTGATTGAACCGGTCATTCATTGGTCTCTGACCTGATGTGAAGTATGAGCTACTAGCTTGCATTTACATTGAACATTGGTGGTCTTTGTTGCACTGCCTTATGTCATACTCGTTGATGTCTTTGTAGTTGTTTCTAGTCAGCACTTTACTGCCTTTTATGTAGCATATTCTCTGTAGCACATTTGTGCTTGTTTGTGCAATTTGTCACTGAATCACATATGACATAGCTTGCACTTAAGTTATTACTGTAGCCTTGAACTGTTGCCACAACGTTCATATGCATTTTCTATTTTAAGTGAAATTGATTTCGAGATGTATTATTGGACACTTGAGTTCACTGAGCATTGTGCATATTCCTTTTGCCACTTATGTCATTCAGCTTAAATTTTACATATCATCAATGCTTGCTGCCTTGACCAGGTCTCCTGTTGCATTATGATTGCATCTGTAGTTGTTGATGTTTCTGGGCATTTGCCTGAGTCATTTGTAACTGCTGTTACATGTTGTTTGACCTTGTTAACATTGTCACTTGTTCGATCATCTTGTTGTTCCATGGCCTTTATGTTGTTTAGGCTGATGCATTTTTCATTTGGTTCACCACTGTTTCTTTGAGTCATGTTGAACTGTTTGTATACAGTTTGATTTGGTTTGACTGTTTTGAGTTATAGCCTCAGGCTCGTTTGTGATTTGGTGTGCACTATGCTTCGAGCATTTGTACTCAAGTGTGACCAGTAGATCTTGATGCAGCCTGGTTACTTGTTGTTGACCTTCTCGTGACTGCAATCTGTTGCAGTCTTGCCTTGTCTTCATTTCATTTGGTCACCATTGCATTCATGTGTTGGTGTGTTGTGGTTTGCATACCATTTACACTGTGCAGCCCCCTCCCTCTGCTACATTCATTTGATTGTTGTACCTGGGTTTTTGGCTGCAGTTGTTGTCATCTTTTCTTGACCACTTTGGCATTTCCATGCCTTGTTCGAACTTGTTTGGTTGCTGTTGCTTGAGACAATCAACCGCTTCAATTCACTTGGTTGAAGCTTTCCACTACTGTCACTTGCTTATTGCATCTGTTGGCACTATGAATTCTTGAGCATTGGCCTTTGCGCCTTGATGCTATTTCTTGATATGCTGTTGTGGCGAGGCAGTGCACGCGTGCGTGCACTGCAGCCACACAGTGATGAAACGTTTTGCACGTCTTGCTAATTCTTTATATGCTGTTGTGGCGAGGCAGTGCACGCGTGCGTGCACTGCAGCCACACAGTAATGACATTCGGAATTGATATTCAAATTTCTTTAATTGTTTTATGCGTTCAATTCAATATTCTGATATTGGTGTTTTTATTTGGTTTCCAAGTCTTAATCGATTTCATTCGATTCTATTCACGTCTTCGTATGTGAATTCTTGTGATATTGATTTATCCTTTGTTGATTTTTCAATAGCATACATATCATAGTATGATTTTATGGTTATTGTACAGTTATGCCATACCTTTTATTCTATATCATGTCATCTGATATTTTCAGTTAGACTGACCCATTTATTATTTTCTTTAAAATAATACTTGGGTCAGACCGAGTATTTACAGGTTGTAGATTTTTAGCTTTGAGTTGCTGCTTGAGCTATGAAGCCACTTCATATCTTTTGGAGTAGTCATTGTCATTTAGAGTAGTTAGTGTATTTGTATAGGATGTTGTATATTCATGTATATTATTCACGATAATGTACTTGTATATGTAACTTCCAGAGTCGACAGTTGTAGTTATATCATATGTGTTGTATCACATGTATATCAACTGACATCAGTTAGATATATATATATATATATATATATGAGACTTTCTGTTATATCTGTTTTCCGCATTTACTTTATCTATGTTAGTATTATATATATATATTGTCCTAAACTATTATGAACCATCGTAGTTCGTTCTATACTAGAATTGGGTATGTCGATGGGAGTAAATAAATATGAGATGAAAAATAAAAATATATACCACTCCTATCGAGGTAACCAATACTAGTGTAAGACCTAACTACGGATGGTCGCTCCTATCCAGCCTTATTCTTCGTGATAACAGACAGTATTTCTTTTAATACTCTTTGCTATTGCGAGCATAAAGGTGGGGCGTTACAGTTGGTATCAGAGCTTGGGGTTTATGGACATAATATAAAACATAACTTGGATGGAACATGTGTTACAACTATTTGTCGATGTTTTATTTGTGTTTCGAGTCAAAACTAAAGTTTTGAAAATTAGATGAAACTTTTAAATATCTTTATTTAAAATAAAAGAAAAATTATGTCTTGATGGTTTGATTGATTTGTATTCTGTTTATCAGAGTGCGCAGCGAAAACAGTGAAACTGCTTCGCTGAGTACAGCTAATAATTATTTTGATTTAAAAATCAAAATACGAAAATGAATTAAATCTTATTATGTTGGTTAACCAGTGTTTTTGATTTGTTGAAACTCATGCTGGTTTTCTTTGATGCTAATCACATATTTTACTGGATTTTTGCTGATTTAAAATTATCTTCATTGAAGATATATTCGAATGATTTCTTTGTTCCTTTTGTAGTACACGTGCAAAATTTAAGTTACACGTTACTACATTAATTTTACGTTGAACCGATGCTTGGTTATGAAACGTATTTTGTTGCCGTTGTCTTTATAACGGGATTTTTACACCTATGCTAAATCTTTGAAGCACGGTGTTTTGTTGACATTTTTATGAATGAAAATTCACTGGTATTATATTTTGATGCGAATTATTATGATGAGATTTTGACGTTTAAAAATTACTGTCGCATTGACTTCAGTAACCGTCAATTTTAAAGTGGATTTTCAAGCGGTTATTCCGCAATGCTGATTTTGAGATCCATTTTTACGGTGTTTTGAGAAGTACAATTTCCTTATTGAAATTGTTACTGATATTGCTGTTTTGAGCACGGGTTTTCAAATTGTTTTATAAATAAAAATTGTTTTCAAAAGTTTTTCAGTTTATGTTTTCAAAAGAATGAGAAAGCGACTTAAACGATTCAGGAAAATCGAGGACTATGACCCCTTTCTTTTACTGATTCGGTTAATTCTGGACTTATTCGTTTGAGAATGTAAATTGTTATTAAATAAAAAATGAAAATTATTTACAGAAGTTTTGCAGTTTGCGTTTTCAAAAGAATGAGGAAGCGACTTAAACGTTTCAGCAAAATCGAGGACTATGACCCCTTTCTTTTACTGATTCGCTTAATTCCGGACTTGTCCGTTTGAGAATGTGAAATGTTATTTTTGAATACACAATTTTGCACTTTCAAGGAAACGATGAAGTGAATCAAACGATTTAGTAAAACACGTGGGATGGGACATGTGCGTTTGCTATTTCGGTTAATTCCGGACTCGTTAATTGAATATCTGATGATTTTCGTGTGCTTTCGAGCCACTCTGCTGGACCTCCGGGTCATTTGTTGGGCTTTTGGGCCACTCTGCTGGACCTTCGGGTCAATTACCAGTACTAGACCTTCGGGTCACTCTGCTGGACCTTCGGGTCATCTGATGGGCGCCAAAATTTATAGTACTTGGTAGGCTTCGGCCACTCTGAGATGCACGTGCGGCGTAGCTAAAACTCGCCATCTGATGGGATCGATCCAACCTTTCATGTTGATTTTCTAGAGTATCTTTATTGATTTCTAGATATTTGTTGAATCTAATTATCTGCAGGTAATTAGATATTTGTTGATATGAGTTCTGATTATCGTTTTTGATAATTAGATATTTTATGTTTTTGATTATCGTTTTTGATAATCGGATATTTATTGTTTCTGATTATCGTTTTTGATAATCGGATATTTGTTGTTTCTGATTATCGTTTTTGATAATTAGATATTTGTTGTTTCTGATTATCATTTTGATAATTAGATATTTGATGTTTCTGATTTTCGTTTTTGATAATCGGATATTTGTTGTTTCTGATTATCGTTTTTGATAATCGGATAATTGTTGTTTCTGATTATCGTTTTTGATAATCGGATATTTGTTGTTTCTGATTATCGTTTTAGGTAATTAGATATTTGTTGATATGAGTTCTGATTATCGTTTTTGATAATTAGATATTTGATGTTTCTGATTATCGTTTTTGATAATCGGATATTTGTTGTTTCTGATTATCGTTTTTGATAATCGGATATTTGTTGTTTCTGATTATGGTTTTTGATAATTAGATATTTGTTGTTTCTGATTATCGTTTTGATAATTAGATATTTGATGTTTCTGATTATCGTTTTTGATAATCGGATATTTGTTGTTTCTGATTATCGTTTTTGATAATCGGATAATTGTTGTTTCTGATAATCGTTTTTGATAATCGGATATTTGTTGTTTATGATTATTGTTTTAGGTAATTGGATATTTGTTGATATGAGTTCTGATTATCGTTTTTGATAATTAGATATTTGATGTTTCTGATTATCGTTTTTGATAATCGGATATTTGTTGTTTCTGATTATCTTGTTGTTTCTGATTATCGTTTTTGATAATCGGATATTTGTTGTTTCTGATTATCGTTTTAGGTAATTAGATATATTTAATGTTTCTGATTATCGTTTTTGATAATCGGATATTTGTTGTTTCTGATTATGTTTTTGATAATCGGATAATTGTTGTTTTTGATTATCGTTTTTTATAATCGGATATTTGTTCTTTCTGATTATCGTTTTAGGTAATTAGATATTTTTGATGTTTCTGATTATCGTTTTTGATAATCGAATATTTGTTGTTTCTAATTATCGTCTGAGATAATTAAATATTCGTTGATTTGAGATTTAATTATCGTCTGAGATAATTAAATATTTGTTGATTGGAGATTTAATTATCGTCTGAGGTAATTAAATATTTGTTGTTTTGAGATTTAATTATCGTCTGAGATAATTAAATATTTGTTGATTTGAGATTTAATTATCGTTTGAGATAATTAAATATTTGTTGATTTGAGATTGATTATCGTTTTGATAATTAGACCTTTGTTGTTTTCTGATTACCGTTTTGGTAACTAGATATTTGCGGTTTTGCAATTAGTGATTTGTGTTTTCTAATTATCTTTGTTGATAATTAGATTTTGCTGTTTTCTAATTATCGTATCGATAATTAGATATTGCTGTTTTGTGATTTCTGTATTCTAATTATCTAATTGATAATTGAATATTGCTGATAATTGCATTTATTCTGTTTTGTTGTTTTCTGATTATCTACTTGATAATTAGATTTTGTTGAAAATTTGTGAATTTCTTTTATGAGATTAAAAGATGATTTTGTGATTGTATTGCCCATTGAGTGCTTTAAGAATTCTGGTCGATGCGCTTGATCAACGTTATCGATAGGAATCTCCTAGACGCTTTGATGAGACAATCAGACACTGTAAATTGAACTGTAAAAATGCAAATTTTTCTGAAAAGATAATTACATAAAGTAAATTGTAAACTTTGAAAGTTTTAGCTTTTCGGAAAAGAATATTAATTAAAACAACTCTTTTCCGACACTTCTATTCTTGCGATTCCCGAAGGAAACCAAGATTTTATCTTTTGTACCAATGCTAATCGTATTGGGTTGCATGCCATTCTCTTGCAAAAGAGAACGTGCTGTCTCTTGTGTTTCTAAATCATTAATGCCTATTGAGACTAGATATGCCACTCATGATCTAGTGCTCGTGGCTGTTGATTTTGCTCTTGAAAATTTGGCATCATTATTTTGGGTGAGAAATTTGTTCTTTACCCTGATCATGAATCTTGAGAATTCATCGTGCAAACACGTTCAAGCTTACTCTTTCGTGCTCTATATGGTGAACTTCCTATTTCAAATTTCTTCATCTTATGATGATATATTCTTATGGTTGTTACCTTTTTGTCCATTCATTCCTTATGATTGTGAGGACGCAATTTTTATAAGGAGGGGAGTCTGTAACAACCCGGTATTTCATACCGATTAACTATCGTCTTTAGACGATTTCTTTTCCTAGCTAAATGCCAATTGAAGTTTTTAAATTGTGTTAAAATTCTTTTATAAATGGTTAAATTGATTTTTGGGCTTTGAATTCTCGGCCCACGTTTCATTTGTTTGGAGTGTGATAAATTTCCAAAGCAAAATAACCGGCTCCTTTATCTTTTTCTCATTCGTTAACCCTAAAACAAAACCGAACGAAGAAAGAAAATAAATGGCGGCCACGCTCGTTCGCTCCTTCCTTCGATCGTTCGTCTCCAAAATTAGGGCATGGAAATCGAAGGCTGTGGCTTCAAGGGTTCGAACTCCGCTCGATTCAATCTTCAGCAGCTAGGGCTTCTTCGATCGACCTTCATTCCTCTACAAAAGCTAGGGCTTTCGAATGCTTCGATTTTTGATCGAGCTCGAGGGGACTTCGGCTACTTCAGATTGGTCGAGTTCGTCTTCAATTCGTGGTAAAGGTGAGTACTTTTCGTTACTCACATCTAACTGTAAATTGTTTGACCTTGATTGTTTATTCTGTTTTGATGTCTTCGGTTTCGACTTGATTTTTATTGACGTGATTTGTTTCGACTTTGGCACTGACTTAGTTGATATTTGTCTTGGCATTTTGTGACATTCGATTTCTGTTCTGCTCTAGTTCGTGCTCTTCTATGGTTAATGAATTGATGCTCACTGTTTTGATTTTGTTGGCCACTGTTTGATCATGACCTCTATGAACTTGAAGTGGTATGTGTTATAAGTTTTTCACCACGATGTTTGACACTGTCAAACTCGGTTCTGACATGATAATGTTTTCGATTTATGAAACTGTTTCCACTTTCACTGGGTTTTGTTCATTGTCCTATCCCTGTTGATGCTTGACTACGGTCTCTGACTTTGGTTGATACATGATTGTGTCTTCATTTACTTTTGTCACACTATTTTTATGACTGCTGTCGATAACAGTTTCTTGGTCGAACTTGTTGCCACCTCCCTTGAACTTCGGTGAACTGTGCTTAAGTCGTTGTAGGATACTAGCCTGGGTTGTGGTACACTAGGTTACATTCTTGATTGAACCGGTCATTCATTGGTCTCTGACCTGATGTGAAGTATGAGCTACTAGCTTGCATTTACATTGAACATTGGTGGTCTTTGTTGCACTGCCTTATGTCATACTCGTTGATGTCTTTGTAGTTGTTTCTAGTCAGCACTTTACTGCCTTTTATGTAGCATATTCTCTGTAGCACATTTGTGCTTGTTTGTGCAATTTGTCACTGAATCACATATGACATAGCTTGCACTTAAGTTATTACTGTAGCCTTGAACTGTTGCCACAACGTTCATATGCATTTTCTATTTTAAGTGAAATTGATTTCGAGATGTATTATTGGACACTTGAGTTCACTGAGCATTGTGCATATTCCTTTTGCCACTTATGTCATTCAGCTTAAATTTTACATATCATCAATGCTTGCTGCCTTGACCAGGTCTCCTGTTGCATTATGATTGCATCTGTAGTTGTTGATGTTTCTGGGCATTTGCCTGAGTCATTTGTAACTGCTGTTACATGTTGTTTGACCTTGTTAACATTGTCACTTGTTCGATCATCTTGTTGTTCCATGGCCTTTATGTTGTTTAGGCTGATGCATTTTTCATTTGGTTCACCACTGTTTCTTTGAGTCATGTTGAACTGTTTGTATACAGTTTGATTTGGTTTGACTGTTTTGAGTTATAGCCTCAGGCTCGTTTGTGATTTGGTGTGCACTATGCTTCGAGCATTTGTACTCAAGTGTGACCAGTAGATCTTGATGCAGCCTGGTTACTTGTTGTTGACCTTCTCGTGACTGCAATCTGTTGCAGTCTTGCCTTGTCTTCATTTCATTTGGTCACCATTGCATTCATGTGTTGGTGTGTTGTGGTTTGCATACCATTTACACTGTGCAGCCCCCTCCCTCTGCTACATTCATTTGATTGTTGTACCTGGGTTTTTGGCTGCAGTTGTTGTCATCTTTTCTTGACCACTTTGGCATTTCCATGCCTTGTTCGAACTTGTTTGGTTGCTGTTGCTTGAGACAATCAACCGCTTCAATTCACTTGGTTGAAGCTTTCCACTACTGTCACTTGCTTATTGCATCTGTTGGCACTATGAATTCTTGAGCATTGGCCTTTGCGCCTTGATGCTATTTCTTGATATGCTGTTGTGGCGAGGCAGTGCACGCGTGCGTGCACTGCAGCCACACAGTAATGACATTCGGAATTGATATTCAAATTTCTTGAATTGTTTTATGCGTTCAATTCAATATTCTGATATTGGTGTTATTATTTGGTTTCCAAGTCTTAATCGATTTCATTCGATTCTATTCACGTCTTCGTATGTGAATTCTTGTGATATTGATTTATCCTTTGTTGATTTTTCAATAGCATACATATCATAGTATGATTTTATGGTTATTGTACAGTTATGCCATACCTTTTATTCTATATCATGTCATCTGATATTTTCAGTTAGACTGACCCATTTATTATTTTCTTTAAAATAATACTTGGGTCAGACCGAGTATTTACAGGTTGTAGATTTTTAGCTTTGAGTTGCTGCTTGAGCTATGAAGCCACTTCATATCTTTTGGAGTAGTCGTTGTCATTTAGAGTAGTTAGTGTATTTGTATAGGATGTTGTATATTCATGTATATTATTCACGATAATGTACTTGTATATGTAACTTCCAGAGTCGACAGTTGTAGTTATATCATATGTGTTGTATCACATGTATATCAACTGACATCAGTTATATATATATATATATATATATATATATATATGAGACTTTCTGTTATATCTGTTTTCCGCATTTACTTTATCTATGTTAGTATTATATATATATTGTCCTAAACTATTATGAACCATCGTAGTTCGTTCTATACTAGAATTGGGTATGTCGATGGGAGTAAATAAATATGAGATGAAAAATAAAAATATATACCACTCCTATCGAGGTAACCAATACTAGTGTAAGACCTAACTACGGATGGTCGCTCCTATCCAGCCTTATTCTTCGTGATAACAGACAGTATTTCTTTTAATACTCTTTGCTATTGCGAGCATAAAGGTGGGGCGTTACAGTTGGTATCAGAGCTTGGAGTTTATGGACATAATATAAAACATAACTTGGATGGAACATGTGTTACAACTATTTGTCGATGTTTTATTTGTGTTTCGAGTCAAAACTAAAGTTTTGAAAATTAGATGAAACTTTTAAATATCTTTATTTAAAATAAAAGAAAAATTGTGTCTTGATGGTTTGATTGATTTGTATTCTGTTTATCAGAGTGCGCAGCGAAAACAGTGAAACTGCTTCGCTGAGTACAGCTGATAATTATTTTGATTTAAAAATCAAAATACGAAAATGAATTAAATCTTATTATGTTGGTTAACCAGTGTTTTTGATTTGTTGAAACTCATGCTGGTTTTCTTTGATGCTAATCACATATTTTACTGGATTTTTGCTGATTTAAAATTATCTTCATTGAAGATATATTCGAATGATTTCTTTGTTCCTTTTGTAGTACACGTGCAAAATTTAAGTTACACGTTACTACATTAATTTTACGTTGAACCGATGCTTGGTTATGAAACGTATTTTGTTGCCGTTGTCTTTATAACGGGATTTTTACACCTATGCTAAATCTTTGAAGCACGGTGTTTTGTTGACATTTTTATGAATGAAAATTCACTGGTATTATATTTTGATGCGAATTATTATGATGAGATTTTGACGTTTAAAAATTACTGTCGCATTGACTTCAGTAACCGTCAATTTTAAAGTGGATTTTCAAGCGGTTATTCCGCAATGCTGATTTTGAGATCCATTTTTACGGTGTTTTGAGAAGTACAATTTCCTTATTGAAATTGTTACTGATATTGCTGTTTTGAGCACGGGTTTTCAAATTGTTTTATAAATAAAAATTGTTTTCAAAAGTTTTTCAGTTTATGTTTTCAAAAGAATGAGAAAGCGACTTAAACGATTCAGGAAAATCGAGGACTATGACCCCTTTCTTTTACTGATTCGGTTAATTCTGGACTTATTCGTTTGAGAATGTAAATTGTTATTAAATAAAAAATGAAAATTATTTACAGAAGTTTTGCAGTTTGCGTTTTCAAAAGAATGAGGAAGCGACTTAAACGTTTCAGCAAAATCGAGGACTATGACCCCTTTCTTTTACTGATTCGCTTAATTCCGGACTTGTCCGTTTGAGAATGTGAAATGTTATTTTTGAATACACAATTTTGCACTTTCAAGGAAACGATGAAGTGAATCAAACGATTTAGTAAAACACGTGGGATGGGACATGTGCGTTTGCTATTTCGGTTAATTCCGGACTCGTTAATTGAATATCTGATGATTTTCGTGTGCTTTCGAGCCACTCTGCTGGACCTCCGGGTCATTTGTTGGGCTTTTGGGCCACTCTGCTGGACCTTCGGGTCAATTACCAGTACTAGACCTTCGGGTCACTCTGCTGGACCTTCGGGTCATCTGATGGGCGCCAAAATTTATAGTACTTGGTAGGCTTCGGCCACTCTGAGATGCACGTGCGGCGTAGCTAAAACTCGCCATCTGATGGGATCGATCCAACCTTTCATGTTGATTTTCTAGAGTATCTTTATTGATTTCTAGATATTTGTTGAATCTAATTATCTGCAGGTAATTAGATATTTGTTGATATGAGTTCTGATTATCGTTTTTGATAATTAGATATTTTATGTTTTTGATTATCGTTTTTGATAATCGGATATTTATTGTTTCTGATTATCGTTTTTGATAATCGGATATTTGTTGTTTCTGATTATCGTTTTTGATAATTAGATATTTGTTGTTTCTGATTATCATTTTGATAATTAGATATTTGATGTTTCTGATTTTCGTTTTTGATAATCGGATATTTGTTGTTTCTGATTATCGTTTTTGATAATCGGATAATTGTTGTTTCTGATTATCGTTTTTGATAATCGGATATTTGTTGTTTCTGATTATCGTTTTAGGTAATTAGATATTTGTTGATATGAGTTCTGATTATCGTTTTTGATAATTAGATATTTGATGTTTCTGATTATCGTTTTTGATAATCGGATATTTGTTGTTTCTGATTATCGTTTTTGATAATCGGATATTTGTTGTTTCTGATTATGGTTTTTGATAATTAGATATTTGTTGTTTCTGATTATCGTTTTGATAATTAGATATTTGATGTTTCTGATTATCGTTTTTGATAATCGGATATTTGTTGTTTCTGATTATCGTTTTTGATAATCGGATAATTGTTGTTTCTGATAATCGTTTTTGATAATCGGATATTTGTTGTTTATGATTATTGTTTTAGGTAATTGTATATTTGTTGATATGAGTTCTGATTATCGTTTTTGATAATTAGATATTTGATGTTTCTGATTATCGTTTTTGATAATCGGATATTTGTTGTTTCTGATTATCTTGTTGTTTCTGATTATCGTTTTTGATAATCGGATATTTGTTGTTTCTGATTATCGTTTTAGGTAATTAGATATATTTAATGTTTCTGATTATCGTTTTTGATAATCGGATATTTGTTGTTTCTGATTATGTTTTTGATAATCGGATAATTGTTGTTTTTGATTATCGTTTTTTATAATCGGATATTTGTTCTTTCTGATTATCGTTTTAGGTAATTAGATATTTTTGATGTTTCTGATTATCGTTTTTGATAATCGAATATTTGTTGTTTCTAATTATCGTCTGAGATAATTAAATATTCGTTGATTTGAGATTTAATTATCGTCTGAGATAATTAAATATTTGTTGATTGGAGATTTAATTATCGTCTGAGGTAATTAAATATTTGTTGTTTTGAGATTTAATTATCGTCTGAGATAATTAAATATTTGTTGATTTGAGATTTAATTATCGTTTGAGATAATTAAATATTTGTTGATTTGAGATTGATTATCGTTTTGATAATTAGACCTTTGTTGTTTTCTGATTACCGTTTTGGTAACTAGATATTTGCGGTTTTGCAATTAGTGATTTGTGTTTTCTAATTATCTTTGTTGATAATTAGATTTTGCTGTTTTCTAATTATCGTATCGATAATTAGATATTGCTGTTTTGTGATTTCTGTATTCTAATTATCTAATTGATAATTGAATATTGCTGATAATTGCATTTATTCTGTTTTGTTGTTTTCTGATTATCTACTTGATAATTAGATTTTGTTGAAAATTTGTGAATTTCTTTTATGAGATTAAAAGATGATTTTGTGATTGTATTGCCCAATGAGTGCTTTAAGAATTCTGGTCGATGCGCTTGATCAACGTTATCGATAGGAATCTCCTAGACGCTTTGATGAGACAATCAGACACTGTAAATTGAACTGTAAAAATGCAAATTTTTCTGAAAAGATAATTACATAAAGTAAATTGTAAACTTTGAAAGTTTTAGCTTTTCGGAAAAGAATATTAATTAAAACAACTCTTTTCCGACACTTCTATTCTTGCGATTCCCGAAGGGAACCAAGATTTTATCTTTTGTACCAATGCTAATCGTATTGGGTTGCATGCCATTCTCTTGCAAAAGAGAACGTGCTGTCTCTTGTGTTTCTAAATCATTAATGCCTATTGAGACTAGATATGCCACTCATGATCTAGTGCTCGTGGCTGTTGATTTTGCTCTTGAAAATTTGGCATCATTATTTTGGGTGAGAAATTTGTTCTTTACCCTGATCATGAATCTTGAGAATTCATCGTGCAAACACGTTCAAGCTTACTCTTTCGTGCTCTATATGGTGAACTTCCTATTTCAAATTTCTTCATCTTATGATGATATATTCTTATGGTTGTTACCTTTTTGTCCATTCATTCCTTATTATTGTGAGGACGCAATTTTTATAAGGAGGGGAGTCTGTAACAACCCGGTATTTCATACCGATTAACTATCGTCTTTAGACGATTTCTTTTCCTAGCTAATTGCCAATTGAAGTTTTTAAATTGTGTTAAAATTCTTTTATAAATGGTTAAATTGATTTTTGGGCTTTGAATTCTCGGCCCACGTTTCATTTGTTTGGAGTGTGATAAATTTCCAAAGCAAAATAACCGGCTCCTTTATCTTTTTCTCATTCGTTAACCCTAAAACAAAACCAAACGAAGAAAGAAAATAAATGGCGGCCACGTTCGTTCGCTCCTTCCTTCGATCGTTCGTCTCCAAAATTAGGGCATGGAAATCGAAGGCTGTGGCTTCAAGGGTTCGAACTCCGCTCGATTCAATCTTCAGCAGCTAGGGCTTCTTCGATCGACCTTCATTCCTCTACAAAAGCTAGGGCTTTCGAATGCTTCGATTTTTGATCGAGCTCGAGGGGACTTCGGCTACTTCAGATTGGTCGAGTTCGTCTTCAATTCGTGGTAAAGGTGAGTACTTTTCGTTACTCACATCTAACTGTAAATTGTTTGACCTTGATTGTTTATTCTGTTTTGATGTCTTCGGTTTCGACTTGATTTTTATTGACGTGATTTGTTTCGACTTTGGCACTGACTTAGTTGATATTTGTCTTGGCATTTTGTGACATTCTATTTCTGTTCTGCTCTAGTTCGTGCTCTTCTATGGTTAATGAATTGATGCTCACTGTTTTGATTTTGTTGGCCACTGTTTGATCATGACCTCTATGAACTTGAAGTGGTATGTGTTATAAGTTTTTCACCACGATGTTTGACACTGTCAAACTCAGTTCTGACATGATAATGTTTTCGATTTATGAAACTGTTTCCACTTTCACTGGGTTTTGTTCATTGTCCTATCCCTGTTGATGCTTGACTACAGTCTCTGACTTTGGTTGATACATGATTGTGTCTTCATTTACTTTTGTCACACTATTTTTATGACTGCTGTCGATAATAGTTTCTTGGTCGAACTTGTTGCCACCTCCCTTGAACTTCGGTGAACTGTGCTTAAGTCGTTGTAGGATACTAGCCTGGGTTGTGGTACACTAGGTTACATTCTTGATTGAACCGGTCATTCATTGGTCTCTGACCTGATGTGAAGTATGAGCTACTAGCTTGCATTTACATTGAACATTGGTGGTCTTTGTTGCACTGCCTTATGTCATACTCGTTGATGTCTTTGTAGTTGTTTCCAGTCAGAACTTTACTGCCTTCATGCCTTTCATGTAGCATATTCTCTGTAGCACATTTGTGCTTGTTTGTGCAATTTTTCACTGAATCACATATGACATAGCTTGCATTTAAGTTATTACTGTAGCCTTGAACTATTGCCACAACGTTCATGTGCATTTTCTATTTTAAGTGAAATTGATTTCGAGATGTATTATTGGACACTTGAGTTCACTGAGCATTGTGCATATTCCTTTTGCCACTTATGTCGTTCAGCTTAAATTTTACATATCATCAATGCTTGCTGCCTTGACCAGGTCCCCTGTTGCATTATGATTGCATCTGTAGTTGTTGATGTTTCTGGGCATTTGCTTGAGTCATTTGTAACTGCTGTTACATGTTGTTTGACCTTGTTAACATTGTCACTTGTTCGATCATCTTGCTGTTCCATGGCCTTTATGTTGTTTAGGCTGATGCATTTTTCATTTGGTTCACCACTGTTTCTTTGAGTCATGTTGAACTGTTTGTATACGGTTTGATTTGGTTTGACTGTTTTGAGTTATAGCCTCAGGCTCGTTTGTGATTTGGTGTGCACTATGCTTCGAGCATTTGTACTCAAGTGTGACCAGTGCATCTTAATGCAGCCTGGTTACTTGTTGTTGACCTTCTCGTGGCTGCAATCTGTTGCAGTCTTGCCTTGTCTTCATTTCATTTGGTCACCATTGCATTCATGTGTTGGTGTGTTGTGGTTTGCATACCATTTACACTGTGCAGCCCCCTCCCTCTGCTACATTCATTTGATTGTTGTACCTGGGTTTTTGGCTGCGGTTGTTGTCATCTTTTCTTGACCACTTTGGCATTTCCATGCCTTGTTCGAACTTGTTTGGTTGTTGTTGCTTGAGACAATCAACCGCTTCAATTCACTTGGTTGAAGCTTTCCACTACTGTCACTTGCTTATTGCATCTGTTGGCACTGTGAATTCTTGGGCATTGGCCTTTGTGCCTTGATGCTATTTCTTGATATGCTGTTGTGGCGAGGCAGTGCACGCGTGCGTGCACTGCAGCCACACAGTGATGAAACGTTTTGCATGTCTTGCTAATTCTTTATATGCTGTTGTGGCGAGGCAGTGCAAGCGTGCGTGCACTGCAGCCACACAGTAATGACATTCGGAATTGATATTCAAATTTCTTGAATTGTTTTATGCGTTCAATTCAATATTCTGATATTGGTGTTTTTATTTGGTTTCCAAGTCTTAATCGATTTCATTCAATTCTATTCACGTCTTCGTATGTGAATTCTTGTGATATTGATTTATCCTTTGTTGATTTTTCAATTGCATACATATCATAGTATGATTTTATGGTTATTGTACAGTTATGCCATACCTTTTATTCTATATCATGTCATCTGATATTTTCAGTTAGACTGACCCGTTTATTATTTTCTTTAAAATAATACTCAGGTCAGACCGAGCATTTACAGGTTGTAGATTTTTAGCTTTGAGTTGCTGCTTGAGCTATGAAGCCACTTCATATCTTTTGGAGTAGTCGTTGTCATTTAGAGTAGTTAGTGTATTTGTATAGGATGTTGTATATTCATGTATATTATTCACGATAATGTACTTGTATATGTAACTTCCAGAGTCGACGGTTGTAGTTGTATCATATGTATTGTATCACATGTATATCAACTGACATCAGTTATATATATATATATATGAGACTTTCTGTTATATCTGTGTTCCGCATTTACTTTATCTATGTTATTATTATATTTATATTGTGCTAAACTATTATGAACCATCGTAGTTCGTTTTATACTAGAATTGGGTATGTCGATGGGAGTAAATAAATATGAGATGAAAAATAAAAATATATACCACTCCTATCGAGGTAACCAATACTAGTGTAAGGCCTAACTACGGATGGCCGCTCCTATCCAGCCTTATTCTTCGTGATAACAGACAGTATTTCTTTTAATACTCTTTGTTATTGCGAGCATAAAGGTGGGGCGTTACAAAGAACATATCCAGTTTACAGTAGGGATCCTGTATTTCGAGTTCATGAAAACAACAAGTTAAATTCAGGTAGCTTATTATATAATAGACCAATCTGTTAAAAGTACAATGCTTTTGTCAGTCTGTAGTCACATAATAAATTGTTTAATGGTGCATGCAAAATCAAAGTTAATGTCCAAATTAGAACAGGTTTTAGTAGAAGCAAATAAGATTTTAGTTAGTTTACAAAGTACTGAAGGTGTTAATGTATAACAAAAAACATTTGAATTCACAAATTTAAACTGTTGGAAATTGGCATCATATTTCACAACTATTAACGGGAACCTAGTTAGTAGCCAAGATTTTATTCGTAATACATCCGACGATGCAACGATAGAATTAATAAAAAGTTAAGAATACAATAGCAAATTCATCCAAAAGGTCAAAACTCTGTCCCATCATTTGACAGCAATTTTTTTTTAATGATAGTAGTATAAACTACACAATCGGTCATAGACATGTCGCGGTATCAGAGCATGTTGAATTGCAAGGGTCATATTCGGTAATGTTAGATTTTTGTAAAAGCGATTAGCATTTTCAAATTAAGGGAAACGTTCACATGTGAATACAGGTTTGAAATATTAGTTGTCACATGGTTACTGCTAACCTAATATGTAGTAGTACAGTTCATCCAAACATATTTATTACCAAACTACCATACCATTTTAAGACTTTGTAATGCATGCAGTAGCCACAAATGGCATGAAAGGCACATACTAAGTTACAAAACATAGTATCATTTTAATGCAAGTTTACTATTCTGTAACCGTAAGGTTCAATCATCTATGTTCCAATTATATTTAAGTCAAATTCTCAAGTAAATTAAAATAGAACCATACTTCGATTCTTGCATATATTAGCTACAATGTAATAAGTAAGCATCACAATTGAGAAATATGTTGACAGTCAAGTGAGTGCAAGTATGGATCATATTGGCCATTAATATAGTAACAATCAAGGCTTGAAATTTAATTAATTGGACAAATGGAAGCAACATAGAGTTACTCGTTTTTATTGTACTCTTAGGAATATGTGTAGCCAGGAATATTGTAGCACGGTCGTATCCAACCAACACTACAACATTGTTATAAAGTGTGAAGTGTGGTAAAATAATTTAAACGGAGCACGAATGTGAACTTATTTGACATCTAGTGTATTCATAAATAAAATGTAGTATTGGGTGTTTGGGGTTTTAAAAGAAAGAGTTGATAGGAAACTGACAAATTTATTGTTATACGTCTAGTATACCAAAATAGAGAATAATCAATTATAAACTCGTCGCATAAGTTTATAAATCAGATTTCCACTACACTGGAATTCTGTAGTAATTATTATAACAATATGAATGTTGTAAATAAATTACAACTACAACGTTATACTATTTTAAATAAATAGTATAACCAGAATAACGGGTAGAATATAGAATAATGTATATAAATATACAATCAGACTAGAATTCTAACTGGATTATGTCTGAGGCTCCTCGTAACGATTTCCTTAAGAATTTTTTTTCAAAATTCTCCCAAGATACAACAGACGTATCTGCTCGAGATAGTAATGAGTATATCACTCTGTGATTTTGATTATAAGAACAACAGTTATTAGAAGGGAAGAGATAAGAAAATTCAGTGAGAAAAGTGATCAGTTTTTCTCCTTATTTATAGTTGGTTTGTATCCCTTCGAACTGTCGCGTCTTACCCGTTTGTCCAAACGGTTGCGCCTGTTGCTTTTCATCGCACATGCCTGCTGTTCGGCCGCGTCTCCTTAGTCGGGCCGCACCTGTTCGTTTGCGCGTGCTTTAGAAGTCGTGTCTCTTCAGTCCCCGCGTCCGTTTTTACCCGCCCGCTGCTTCTCTTCATAATCCAGGCCCATCCCAGTTTCAGCCGAAGCCCAAAAACTGTTAGACAATGGCCTATCAAAAGAATGGTCATTTTAGACCCGTACCCGTACCCGTAAGCGGCCCGGCCCGGCTCGGACGGACGGCGGCGGCGCGCGTGTGTGGTGGTGATGCATGATCTCTCTCCTCACAACGAAGCATACATTTGGGAGCCACAGGCCCCCAACCTCCTCATGAGAATATTATATATAAACCACTATAGCTTTCAATAATTTGGAGATGTGGGACTTTGTATATTTCATTCATCTTATTAAGGAATTCCAACAATCCCCCACATGAATGATAATATACATATCCCCCACACAAAGCGTAATATCACAGAGTATATATGGAATTTATGCTTTATCGTGGATAAGTAGATATTTCACTTTGAACTTTCCCTAGTTAAAACTTATCAGATCTACTTGGCTAATCGGTGAAATATTTCATCTTGAACCGTCGACCTGTATTGTATATCCAGACAATAAGCTTTACGAAGCATTGATTCCCTTCTCATCCAATCTCTTGGTTGTGTTCATTTTGGTCCTGAACAATTTTTGGTTCTGCGAGTGTTTTAGAGAATAAAAGCCTTTTAATATTCTCATAGAGCCGACCCAGCTCATACTAACATAAGTGATCGCAACCATTAAGAGTATCCTACATATACCCCACTTGTTATTTCCAAGATATGGTCATCAGTAAAAAACATAGTTTTAACCTTTAAATACTTTTGTAGGCATGCATTTATATTGTGCACCATAGGAATGGAGTTGGACCAAGTCCAGACAAATGCATTACTTCTTGAGTTACTCATAACTGGTTTGCCTATTGATCCTAGTCTGTGGGATCTCCAGTCTCTAGGATAGGTTTCCGTATAAGGTAACTCTTGTTGGTTTAGACTTTTAAACCCATTCCCCTCGATGCGCAGTCAATTTTCTCTCTTGATAAACCTTTAGTAAATGGATCCGCTAGGTTATCGTTTGTTCTCACATAATCTATGGAAATAGTTCCATTTGAGAGTAACTGCCTAATTGTGTTATGGCGTCGACGAATGTGTCGTGACTTTCCATTATACACAAAGTTTTGTGCTCTGCTTAGCACTGCTTGGTTATCGCAGTGTATGCATATGGCCGGTACAGGTTTAGCCCAGAATGGAATATCTTCTAAAAAGTGACGAAGCCATTCTGCTTCTTCGCCTGCTTTATCTAATGCAATGAACTCTGATTCCATAGGGGATCGAGCTATGCATGTTTGTTTAGTAGATTTCCATGACACTGCTGCCCCTGCTAGGGTAAAGACATAACCACTCGTTGATTTTGATTCCTCTGAATCTGCAATCCAGTTTGCATCATTATATCCTTCTAAGACGGCAGGATATTTTCCATAATGTAAGGAATAGTTAGTGGTATTTTTTAAATATCCAAGCACTCTCATTAGTGCTTTCCAGTGTTCCTTCCCTGAATTGCTTGTATACCTTCTCAAGCGACTTACTGCATAAGATATATCTGGTCTTGTGCAATTCATGAGATACATGAGACATCCTATCACACGAGAATATTCCAGTTGCATTACACTCTCATTAGTGTTTTTATGCAGTACTTCTGATGGATTAAAAGGTGTATTTACTCCTTTAATTCCATAATTTTAAAATCTTTCAATCACTTTTTCTACATAATGTGATTGAGATAACTCAATTCCATTAGGTGTTCTTATTATTTTTATTCCCCAAATAACATCTGCAACACCCAAGTCTTTCATGTCAAAATTGTTGATCAACATTTTCTTTATGGTCTCAATTACCTGAGTATTTGGACCGAATATTAGCATATCGTCCACATGTAGACAGATCATCACATATGATTGTTCAAGTTGTTTATAATAAACACATTTGTCACATTCATCTATACGAAAACCATTTCTCATCATGACACTATCAAATTTTGCACGTCATTGCTTTGGAGCTTGTTTTAGTCCATATAATTATTTGACTAATCTACAGACTTTGTTTTCATTTCCTTTTGAAATAAACCCCTCAGGTTGCTCCATGTAAATCTCCTCATCGAGATTTTCATTTAAGAATTCTGTTTTTACATCCATCTAATGAATCTCTAGATTATAGATGGATGCAATTGCTATTATCATTCTTATAGAGGTTATTCGTGTTACCGGCGAATATGTATCAAAAAAGTCTACTCCTTCTTTTTGACGATATCCTTTGGCTACTAATCTGGCTTTATACTTGTCGATAGAGCCATCTGCTTTCATTTTCTTCTTGAAAATCCATTTGCAACCAATTAGTTTTATTCCTGGTGGAATATCAACAATTTCTCAAGTTTTATTACTTAGAATTGAATCAATCTCACTTTGGATTGCTTCTTTCGAACATGAGGACTCAGAAGATGACATTGCTTCCTTGTACGTTTGAGGTTCGTGCTCTAATACATATGTAAAAAAGTCCGAACCAAATGTTTTGGAAGTTCTAGCCATTACGCTTCTTCTTGGTCCAGCATCCTCAATTTGATGATGAGTTTCATCTTCATGTGAATCGTTTGATTATTCCCTTGTCCTTTTTGGGACATTATTTCCTTCATTCCTTTTGTGCGGAAACACATCTTCAAAGAATGAGACATCTCTTGATTCCATGATTGTATTTACATGAATATCAGTTATATCAGACTTGAATACCAAAAATCTATAGGCACTACTATTTTGGGCTGACCCAAGATAATAACAATCTACTGTTTTGGTTCAAATTTGACTCTCTTGGGAGGCGGAACTGGAACTTTTGCCAAGCACCCCCACACTTTGAGGTATTTAAAGCTTGGTTTGTGTCCTTTCCATATCTCATATGGAATTGTTCCCGTTTTATTGTGAGGAACTTTGTTTAATATGTGATTAGACATATTTAAGGCTTCCCTCCACAAGTTCGTCGGTAGACCAAAAGTTAAAAGCATGGCAGTAATCATGTCTTTTAACGTTCTGTTCTTCCTCTCGGCTACACCATTTTGTTGTGGTGAATATGGAGCTATTGTTTGATGAATTATACCATTTTCGACACAGAACTGCTCAAATGGTGATTCATATCCTCCACCTCGATCAGATCTTAGTTTCTTGATCTTTTTATTTAACTGATTTTCTACCTCAGCCTTGTATTTTATAAACGTTGTTATTGCTTCATATTTACTATTTAAAAGATATACATAGCAATATCGCATATAATCGTCAATAAAAATAATGAAATACTTTTTCCCACCTCTTGTAGGTAGTGATTTAAAATCACATAAATCTGTATGTACCAAACCTAATGGTTCGGTGCTTTTGTCAACAGATTTAAATGGTTGTTTGACCATTTTTGCTTCTACACATGTCTCACATTTGTAGTTCTTATCTACTTGGAATTTTGAAACTAATCCCAAGTTTGATAATGTTTTCATTTTGCGAAAATTTATGTGTCCCAATCTATCATGCCATAGTAAAATTTCATGCTCAAGCAAATAAGAAACTTCAATTTTATTAATAGCACAATCAGAATACATATTTTTGTTGTCGACAACGGCTACATTTGCCTTAAATAGGCCATCACATAAATATCCCCTTCCTATATACATTCCAGCCTTGGACAGAACCATCTTGTCTGACTCGAACACCATCTTGAATCCCTTCTTTGATAGGACTGCACCAGAGATGAGATTCTTGCGTATGTCTGGAACGTGGAACACGTTATTCAACATAACAGTTTTTTCAGAAGTAAACTTGAGGATTACTGTGCCACTGCCTTCGATCATGGAAACTGCAGAATTACCCATGTAGAGTTTTTCTTCGTGATCGAATTTCTGATATGTAGAAAATATGGATTTGTCAGAACAAACATAACGAGTAGCGCTTGTATCTACCCACCATTGGTTAGGATTCTGAACCACATTGCATTCAGATACCACCGCCGGAAGTTGGACTCGTCTACTTCAATGTTAACCACTATATTTGCCTCTTTATTGCGTTCCTTCTTGAGTCTGCAATCTCTAGTGGCATGTCCAACTTTTCCACAAACCCAACATTCACCATTAAACTTCTTGGTTCGTTTGTTGTCTTTTGATTTGTTGTCTTGAGCTTTCCTTTTCTTCTGGAAATTCTTCTTTTTGTTTTTGGTCTTTGACCCTTCAGGCACAAATGCCTCCTTGCTTTGTTTTGTTATTCCACGGTTATCTGCCTCAATTTTCAATCGGACTATGAGATCCTGTAAAGAGATTTTCTTCTTTTTATGCTTTAGATAATTGCGGTAATCTCTCCACAGACGGCGGCAGTTTTCCCGTGATGGCTTCAACCAAAAACGATTCTCCAACCATATGACCTTCCGCTTCGAGTTCATGAATGACGATTTGCAATTCATGCAGTTGAGCAGTCACCGGTTTGGAGTCAACCATCTTGTAGTCCATGAATTTGTCTACAATGAATTTCTTAAGACTGGTATTCTGCGTCTTATACTTTGTGGTAAGTGCATTCCAGAGTTCTTTTGATGTCTTTGAAGGCTGATATACTTTGTATAGCACCTTGTCGAGACAATTTAGAATATAGTTTCTACATAAAAAATCGGAAAGCTTCCACATATTCACCTCTGCTTCCTTGCCTGGTGCAGGAATCGGTTCCTCCTCCTCGAGGTATTTTTGCAGATCGAGTGTGGTGAGATAAAACAACATCTGATTCTGCCATGTCAAGAAATCATCACCATCTCCCTTGAACGATTCAGGTCTGTTGTGAGTAGTATTCTTTGAAAATTCTGCTGTTGCCATCTCTGTTTTAGTAAGAAAACAGTAAAATTCTTAAGATGTTATACGTCTAGTACACCAAAACAGAGAATAATCAATTATAAACTCGTCGCACAAGTTTATCACTCAGATTTCTACTACACTGAAATTCTGTAGTAATCATTATAACAATATGAATGTTGTAAATAAATTACAACAACAGCATTATACTATTTTGAATAAATAGTATAACCAGAATAACGGATAGAATATAGAATAATGTATATAAATATACAATCAGACTAGAATTCTAACCGGATTATGTCTGAGGCTCGTCGTAACGATTTCCTTAAGAATTTTATTTCAAAATTCTCTCAATATACAACAGACGTATTCTGCTCGAGATTGTAATGAGTATATCACCCTGTGATTTTGATTATAAGAACAGCAGTTATTAGAAGAGAAGAGATAAGAAAATTCAGTGAGAAAAGTGATCAGTTTTCCTCCTTATTTATAGTTGGTCTGTGTCCCTTCGAACTGTCGCGTCTGTACCCCTTTGTCCAAACGGTCGCGCCTGCTGCTTTTCATCGCACATGCCTACTGTTCGGCTGCGTCTCCTCAGTCGGGCCGCACCTGTTCGTTTGCGCGTGCTTCAGAAGTCGTGTCTCTTCAGTCCCCGCGTCCGTTTTTACCCGCCCGCTGCTTCTCTTCATATTTCAGGCCCAGCCCAGTTTCAGCCGAAGCCCAAAAACTGTTAGACAATGACCTAGCAAAAAAATGGTCATTTTAGACTCATACCCGTACCGGCCCGGTTCGGCCGGACGGCGGCGGCGCGCGCGTGTGGTGGTGATGGATGATCTCCCTACTCACAACGAAGCATACATTTGGGAGCCTCAGGCCACCAACCTTCTCATGAGAAAACTATATATAAACCACTATAGCTTTCAATAATTTGGAGATGTGAGACTTTGTATATTTCATTCATCTTATTAAGGAATTTCAACATTTATGTTGTGCTTAGTGCAATCGAAAAAATTGATTGGTGAAGGAAAGACGAATGTTCAATTTAGATTTTAAAAGGCATTTTGTAGTACCACAGTCTAGTGCCATTCAAATTAAATTAGAGTAGGTTATGCAATCATAAACAATGGAATTGTTGCTTAAAAAAACCAAAATTATGAACCCTCAGGTATCCCACTAATTACCGTTAGATGGTCCCGGAACCTAAGCATAGTGGAAATAAATTTTGATAAAATTGACGTGTAATAAATTAAATCAGTAGAGGTTACAGATTACCATGGACCATGGTATTGTACATTTGGTGCTGTGTATACGGACAATATAATGTTATCAAAATATTATATGTTATCTTTTTATTAAATGTTTTTATTTTTATTTTCCCCTTAGAATTAGTGGATAATGATGACCATGGTTATATTATTGCAACCAATACGCTGATACATGTTTTCATTTACTAATGTGAAAACTTAATGAAGGTAGGCTGCAACACTTTTAATATATGACCGATCAACTGGGTGGAAAGGTATGGTGCAACACTATAAACAACCAGTGAAGACAGCATCTCGGATAGTTCCATTAAAGGAAATATAAGTCGATATTGTGCATCTTGCAAAGAAATGGACTTTCATTCTTTACACCAGTATTATATGCTTATTCATTCCTTTCAGTTTTCCTTTTATTTTGCATAAAAATATTTATTGGTTTTATTATCAATGCTTGAAATTTGTTTATAGTTATAAAGCGAGAATGTAGAACTACTCTGTAGAAGTCCCTAAGTTGCGAGAAAACATATAGCCCCAACAAATTTCACAATTTATCATTTACGTCAAATATAAATACCAAAACGAATATGATTATATATCTACTTGGTACTACAATTGAGCCACATTATATCTGTATACTTCTCGTTTTAGAAAAACGAAAAGGAAAAATTCCTTTTTTGTAAGTTTGTTTTTTTTCAAGTGTTGACACCAATCATAAAAATCCCACAAATTAATGATGAATGTAGCTAGGTGAGATGACCCGACCTTTTCTCCACAAAAAGTTGTATCATCCTTAAGAAAGAAAGGGATAGAAAAGAGAAAAGAAAGAAGAGAAAGAAGAATCAACACAAGAATCTCAACAGCGGAACGAATAAATTATATTAGTAACATAAGTATTACATGGTATACGTCAAATATCAGAGTTACACAGACAATACAACACATACTAGACAGTTATAAACATCTGTCTAGTTATTACAACTCAATATACACAGAAGACACTCAGAGATACCAACACAGCGGAAAACTATATAACTATACGCAGAAGCCTCCTGCTCCATTGCTCCTCCACAATTCGTCAAAGCTAACCTGAATCCTAACCTGAATTCCCTTGGCTACTCGTAAAAATTTGAGTACCCAAGAGTTAAAGAAAACAGAAATAACTCCGGGTCAGACATGGGTCTGGTGTGAGTAACAGGTTAAAGTTGCTTAACTTTGAAAAACCTTTGAAAAGAAAAGGTATCACGTATGACTTCCCACACATAAACATGGAAAATTTTTTACCTTACGCTAACCAAAACATTTGATAGGAAATCCGACGATATTATAATAGTGCCTAGGCTTTTCAAGTAAATAAGAAACAGCCGAAATTGTTACATGATTAAATTCCAGCTACTAGCCACAAAAGTGGGTAATACAATCAAAACCGTTGGTACTTATTGGATTTTGGATTCCATCAATGGCTGGGCTACTGGGGTACCGCCCGTCACAGTACGTGGCCTAGATCACCGTACCGAGGAGTACGCCCGCTCCCCTGCAACACAAAGCCGGACCCATTCCTTACTGAACAGTTCCGAACAAGACCACCCCGCAGTTGTGATCAGCAACCGCACCACTAAGCCGAAATAAAGGGACATCTAGACAGGGTTAAATTTTGCTCTCAAGTGGGGGCTACCCACGAAGCTTTGCTGCACCTCCCCTATTTTAGCCATTCCCGGTTGATGAGGCTTGAGGCTACGTTTACATTTATAGGACATAACACTTAGAATGCTCATCGTCCACCTGACGATGTTCTGAAAGCATTCAATCCATACAAGTTCGTTCCGGGTTCGAATGAAACTGAAGGCATTATCTTGTTACACTCATTTTGGAATCACCCACAGACTTAACGACGATAACCCTTGCACTCTGAATCACCATCTCGAATCAATAAGTACTATTCCATCAACTCATTACGGAATCACCCACAGAGTTATACTGACATATAGCCCTTACACCTCGAGTCTTCACTCGCTCCACTTGGATTAACGACCTAACATTAATTTGGAATAGATGTGGTTTTCGGATATCCAAATATGGAAACCCGATCCCGGTCTCATCGAAATCCAAAACGTGTCTTTTAAGGCCCAAGTTGTTTTAAAGTTTAAAAACAATTCAATTTATTATCTATATACACACAGATAGATAATTCACAATACAATAGATAATCAACCTTATCATCAATAGATAATTAATATCATAATCAGATAATCCATATTATCATCCAAAGCAACCAATACATCCATATCTCATACATCTACATCTCATAGCTGAGATTACAAACCATACCAGACAACCAATACCAATCATCAAACATAAGCCATGATCTAATGATCACACCATTTTATAATTAATTTAAAATGAATTAAATTAATCACTTAGTCTCTAATTAACTTAATTTAAATTAAATTAATTTCTTCATCATTAAAAATCCTACTTAACTTAACCAATAATTGATTACAAATCAATTAAAATAAAATACCATCTCAATATTCATTTCAATTAATCATTTAAGATTAACAATCACTAATTACAATAAGTAATTAGCCGTTATTATTAATTACACAAGTTAATTAGATTAAACCCTTTGCAACTAATTAACTTGTAATTACTTAATTAATTAATTAGCTAAAATTAATTACATCAATCATTTATTCATTATTAATTATACCTTAATTAATCAATCCTAAATTACATCATTAATTAATTAATTATTGATTTCTGATTACATTTAATCAATCTCTCAAAATAAATTAATTACATAAGTAATTAATGTTCAATTTAAACCCTATATGCTAATCACCCATGATTAATAACCATTCAGTAATTAACTACTTTAATTACTCATCCCATAAATTAATTATTCTTAATTAATTATCTTTATTAATCACTTGATTAATTTTCAAAGTAATTCATATTACTTCCATAATTAATATCTTTAATTACATTCAGTAATTATTAATTAATTACTTCCTTAAGTAATTACAAATCCATAATTTACATAAAGTAATTATTCATTAATCCACACATGTTTAAATTAATTAAGCTTAATTAATCTAAACTAATCACATTAATCAAAGTAATTACACAAAGTAATTAATTCATTAATTACTTTCATTACATAATTAAACTTAAACAATTGATTATTATTAATTAATTAATCTAATTAATTATTAAAATTAATCACATTAATTAATTGTTAAATAATCTCAAGTTAATGACCTTCATTAACATTTCTTAATTACTTAATTAAGAATTAAATCATGTAAATCATTATTAATTATCAATTAATTAATATTTAATAACAATTTAATTAATCTATAATTATTAATTAATTAAGTGTTAATTAAAATCTAAATTACCTTTAATCACTTGACTAAATAAATCTTAATCATTAATTAAAATTTAATTAACCAACCTTAATTTTAGATTAATTAACCTTAATTAATTAATCTCAAATCTTAATTAATTAACCTAAAAATTATTAATAACTTAATTAAACATCCACATAATTCATTAATTAAATAGTTAATATTCTATTTAAATTAATTAAATAATTTAAATGAAATCAATTTCTTAAGTTCTAAATTAAGAAACATTCTTCTTATAAAAAGTATTTTAAACAATTTGTTTCAAACAAAATTCAATTTAAAAAAATTCTTTTTAAATTTCAAACTAAAACACAATTTAAATTTTCATTCCAGATTAAATCTTAAAAATTTAAAACTTTACTTACTCTTCCATCGTCATTTTTAAATTCAAATTATTCCAAAATAGTTACAACAAATTGAAATATAAAAACTTATTTCATTTTAAAAACTGTCACTAAAATCAAATCTCAGTTTTTAAAACTGAATTAAAACTTATTATAAATTTTATTTCATAAATTATAACTCATAGTTTTAAATTCAAATCAATGTTCTTTTATACTGTAAAAAAGTTTAAAATCTAAATTTAACTTTCCAGATTTAAATTAAATTTAAAGTTTGATTCTTCTACCTGAGCTTCATATTTCTGTTCCCAGATTTTAAACTTTGCTTTAAATTTTCAGTTGCATTTTAAAATTTTACTTCAAATTTAAAAACAGAAAAACAGTTTTCTGTCTTAGTTTAAAACATCTTAAATTTTGAACTTCATCTTTCAATTTTTAAACTTTACTTTTAAAATTTTAAAATAGAAAGACAGTTTCTGTTTTGGTTTAAACCCGGACTTGAGTTTAAAAGCATTTCAAATTTATTTCAAAGATCTATAATTTAAACTTATTGAATTCAAATTCAATTCCAGGTTCAAACTTATCTTCAGATTTTTGTTTGAAATTTACTCTTTACTTCAAATTTTGAAACTCTAACAGGTTTCTGGTTTTGCTTAAGACCAATTAAAATTTTCAAAATTTAAATTATTTCAAACCTAAGGTTTAAACTGATTGAATTCAAATTTAAATTCAGTTTTTAAATTTTAGGTTTAAATTTAAGTTTGCATCAAAACCTTTGTTTAAATTTTTAAAACTGGAAAAAGAAAAAAAATAGGTTTTGTTTATTTGAGAAACCTGAAACAATACACAAACCCGAGCTCCTCTTTTTTTTCAACTTGCTTGAATGCTTGCAGAAAACGTGTTTTATGAAAAGGCAAATTTCCAGTTTTGAAGAAATGCATGCTCCTGCTTCCAAGAAGATGCAGGCCCTTGCTTAAAATTGAAATGCAGGGTCTTCTTATATCCAGATTTTTGAAGAAGAGAATGCAGATTTAATGATGAACAGGTTTTTAGAAAAATGAATGCAGGCCTTTTTGTTTTCAGATTGAAGAACAAAAATGCAGGTTTGTTTTGCAAATTCCTTCAGGTAGCTGGCTTTCATGGTTGCATGCAGGTAAGATATTTGATGAACAGATTGCTATGAATTTGATTTTGCATTTTGAGGAGTTTTTGTTTACTGATTTTCAATAGAATGAAGATTACTTTGGTGTGAAATGTTTCTTAGTTAAGAAATGAAACTGAGAAAAATCAGGAATGAAAGAATGTAATGTTATAAAACTAAATTTATGATTTATTAAAAACAAAGGAAAAATAAATAAATTTGACACTTGTTAACTTATATCTTAAATTACTTACACATGTTAATTATGCTTACATTTGTCATCTTAAATTAATTAGTATTTATAATTAGAGTTAATAAAATATTAAGCTTAGTTAATTAGTTTATAAATAGTTAGTTATACATAGATAAATAATTTTTAAAGAATAAAACAAAGTACTATTATAAATGAAAATAATATACAAATCAATTATTTGAAAAAAAAATACTTTTAAACGATTAAAATAAATTTATAAAAGAGGTTGTAACTTAAATGAATACATGTTTCATATTTTAAATTTCATATTAAATTTACAAATCACATTTTATAAATCAATAACTTAAAAAGAATAACACAAACATTTTGTAACTTATTTTCATATTCAAACTTAAGTTAAAATGAATTTTAAACCAATAAAACATTTATCTCACATTTAAAATCATTTAGTTATTTTATTAAATATTTTTGAAAAGCTTAAATCCAAAAATAAATCACAATTTCCCAATTAAAATTATGCTATACTAATGTAATTAAAAACAACTTATCTATTTAAAATATATATAAATACATATACATTATTAAATAGAATATAGATTTATTAGTTTATTAAAAATAAATTCACCAATCAAATATTTAAATAAAGAAGATTATTAAATCAAATCAAATTTATCAACAATAATTATCTATTCAATTTAAATTTAAACACAGATTATTAAATTTATATTGTCCAAAATTCCGGGATATTACAATCCTTCCCCCTTAAAAGAATTTCGTCCCCGAAATTTAAAAGAAAGGTAATTTATTAATCTGTTTACAAATTTTATTTTAAAATACAGCATATGTTAATCATATGCAAACAACCAAAGCAACCAATTCACACAATCAGAACAAATCTAATTATCCAAAAGAATTTTGGATAAAACTTTCACGAGTTTCCCTGTTATATATATATCGGGATACTCGCCCTTTAGAATACAAACAATCAATACTACAAAGCTACATAGCTCCTATCAACAATTCTATACAGAATGTCAGACTACAAACGAGCCTGACTCAACAACCAATCCATCCTAAACTGCTGGTTCTATAATCAGAAATATCAAACACGTACTCCCTCGGAGATACGTAAAACACTCTGAATCCCAGTTATCCAAACTGGCAATTCAACTCTAGAAAACCGAACATTGATCTAACCCATCACAGAAGAAACCAAAACACTTCTGAGCTAGCTTCCCAAACTTATAGCTCTTTGGATCAGAGAAAAACTTATCCCAAATCAAATCTCCGATTCCAGAATCCAAATTCCTCCGTCTCTTATCCATAAAAAAAAACTCTTCGGACGATCCTAGACGACCAACATCCATCCTGATCAGCTTAACTCTATGCTGATTCCACTAGAAACAGACTGAATCAAAACAATCCAATGATCTCCTCAAGAACACTCAAAAACCAGGAACACAAATCCTGCTTCTCAATAACAGAAGACAGAACAAACTTCTCCTTATCCGGAAAAGAAAACAGAAACACTCCAAACTGCTTCTGCTGCACAACTCTGATCCGCAGTAGAAGAAAAATGCTGATGGAGAACACAAGCACAGACTAGACAACCCAGCACAGAAATATGGTTCCACATATCCATAAGAAAACTCAGATGTTCCTTCGAAACCTGAGTTGCTTCACCAACTTCTATCTCAAGGAACCATCCATCTACTAACTGAACCACCAGTTCCATTCCTGGAAAGAAAACTCGATCTCCAGATGTGGACAAACTTCTGACTTCTCTGAAGACATTCGGACAATCTCCAACAATCCAAAAGAACACTATCGCAAGTCACTTTTGTGATCAACTCAGCCTAAATCCAAAGAAACTACTCTCTCTCAACCAAACAGAACAGCATATGCTGGCTTAGCTAACTCACCAGAGAAATGGATCTACTCTACTGCTTCTGATTTCCACTTCAGAAAAACTACTCAGCCAGAAGACTCATTTCCTTCCTCTTGTTCCAAAGAAACATCTTCGGAAATATCCATAGTCACTGCATCTCATCACGCAGCTACAACTTTCCGAGATATCAAGACACCGTCACTTGCTTGCTTCTGCCCTACCGACAGATCCAAACTAGACTCATCCAACTCTGCACTACAAAGATGAACTCCGAACCTCAACAGGTTTCCTTCAGAGATCGATGAAGTCCTTACACCAAGCAAAACTTACTTGAGACGGTATTAGGTCTACAGTCTCGACAAATACACTTCCAACCTCATCCATCAAACTCCAACCAATGGTAGTCATGTTACACACACCACTACCTCATCTACCTTTATAACTTACATTGGAAAAACCTGAACAGGTAACCCAACAAATAGGTAGAACCATAACAATATATATATATATATATATATATAATAAAAATACAAATACGCTCTCTCAAGATAGACACTACTATAGAGCCTAGGTATTCACTCAACCTAACGCTCTGATACCAACTGAGATAGTCTAGGCTTTGCAACCATCAACAGCGGCTCACCGACTGGTAGGCTTTTCAACCATCCCAGCCCCGCCGTGGCTCCCAGTGGTACCTCGGGTTTGCTTTTACGGCCAGCCTCTCGACTCGCAACCAACCCCGCAAGGCCTTATACTACCCCCGGTGGCATGTAGGGGTAAGAGTCTCCCGTTCGCCACTTAACGCAAAGCGAGAACCCCCTATCACGTTGTACTGTAGCAAACTCGATCCCGGTCTCATCGAAATCCAGAACGTGTCTTTTAAGGTCCAAGTTGTTTTAAAGTTTAAAAACAATTCAATTTATTATTTATATACACACAGATAGATAATTCACAACACAATAGATAATCAACCTTATCATCAACAGATAATTCACATAATCAGATAATCCATATTATCATCGAAAGCAACCAATACATCCATATCTCATACATCTTCATCTCATAGCTGAGGTTACAAACCATACCAGACAACCAATACCAATCATCAAACATAAGCAATGATCTAATGATCACACCATTTTATAATTAATTTAAAATGAATTAAATTAATCACTTAATCTCTAATTAATTTAAATAAATTAAATTAATTACTTCATCATTAAAAATCCTACTTAACTTAACCATCAATTGATTACAAATCAATTAAAATAAAATACCATCTCAATATTCATTTCAATTAATCATTTCAGATTAACAATTCACTAATTACAATAAGTAATTAGATTTTATTATTAATTACATAATTTAATTAGATTAAACCCTTTACAACTAATTAACTTGTAATTAATTAATTAATTAATTAGCTAAAATTAATTACATTAATCATTTATTCATTATTAATTATACCTTAATTAATCAATTCTAAATTACATCGTTAATTAATTAATTATTGATTTCTGATTACATTTAATCAATCTCGCAAAATAAATTAATTACATAAGTAATTAATCTTCAATTATACCCTATATATTAATCACCCATGATTAATAACCATTCAGTAATTAACTACTTTAATTACTCATCCCTTAAATTAATTATTCTTAACTAATTATCTTTATTAATCACTTGATTAATTTTCAAAGTAATTTAAATTACTTCCATAATTAATATCTTTAATTACATTCAGTAATTATTAATTAATTACTCCTTAAGTAATTACAAATCCATAATTTACATAAAGTAATTATTCATTAATCCACACATGTTTAAATTAATTAAACTTAATTAATCTAAACTAATCACATTAATCAAATTAATTACACCAAGTAATTAATTCATTAATTACTTTCATTAAGTAATTAAACTTAAACAATTGATTATTATTAATTAATTAATCTAATTAATTATTAAAATTAATCACATTAATTAATTGTTAAATAATCTCAAGTTAATGACCTTCATTAACATTTCTTAATTACTTAAGTAAGAATTAAATCATATAAATCATTATTAATTATCAATTAATTAATATTTAATTACAATTTAATTAATCTCTAATTATTAATTAATTATGTGTTAATTAAAATCTAAATTATCTTTAATCACTTGATTAAATAAATCTTGATCATTAATTAAAATTTAATTAACCAACCTTAGTTTTAGATTAATTAACCTTAATTAATTAATCTCAAATATTAATTAATTAACCTAAAAATTATTAATAACTTAATTAAACATCCACATAATTCATTAATTAAATAGTTAATATTCCATTTAAATTAATTAAATAATTTAAATGAAATCAATTTCTTAAGTTCTAAATTAAGAAACATTCTTCTTATAAAAAGTATTTTAAACAATTTGTTTCAAACAAAATTCAATTTAAAAAAAAAACTTTTTAAATTTGAAAGTAAAACACAATTTAAATTTTCATTCCAGATTAAATCTTAATACTTTAAAACTTTACTTACTCTTCCATCTTCATTTTTAAATTCAAATTATTCCAAAATAGTTACAACAAATTGAAATATAAAAACTTATTTCATTTTAAAAACTGTCACTAAAATCAAATCTCAGTTTTTAAAACTGAATTAAAACTTATTATAAATTTTATTTCATAAATTATAACTCATAGTTTTATATTCAAATCAATGTTCTTTTATACTGTAAAAAGTTTAAAATCTAAATTTAATTTTCCTGATTTAAATTAAATTTAAACTTAGATTCTTCTACCTGAGCTTCATATTTATGTTCCCAGATTTTAAACTTTGTTTTAAATTTTCAGTTGCATTTTAAAATTTTACTTCAAATTTAAAAACAGAAAAACAGTTTTCTGTCTTAGTTTAAGACATCTTAAATTTTGAATTCAAAAAACGTTTCAAAATCCAAGAATTAAATTATTGATTACATATTAAATTTCAGGTTTAAAAAAAATTCATATTGAACTTCATCTTTCAATTTTTAAACTTTACTTTTAAAATTTTAAAACAGAAAGACAGTTTCTGTTTTGGTTTAAACCCGGACTTGAGTTTAAAAGCATTTCAAATTTATTTCAAAGATCTCTAATTTAAACTTATTGAATTCAAATTCAATTCCAGGTTCAAACTTATCTTCAGATTTTTGTTTGAAATTTACTCTTTACTTCAAATTTTGAAACTGTAACAGGTTTCTGGTTTTGCTTAAGACCAATTAAATTTTTCTAAATTTAAATTATTTCAAACCTAAGGTTTAAACTGATTGAATTCAAATTTAAATTCAGTTTTTAAATTTTAGGTTTAAATTTAAGTTTGCATCAAACCTTTGTTTAAATTTTTAAAACTGGAAAAAGAAAAAAAATAGGTTCTGTTTATTTGAGAAACCTGAAACAATACACAAACCCGAACTCCTCCTATATTACTTAGAGTCATAAGTCCCCCTGCTTCGAGTTAAAAATCGATTTCCCTGAGATAAACACGAGGAAGTCAAACGTATAACCAAAAACATCACTAACATGCACAACTCCTCTCTGTGCACTCGCCCCCCAACTCCGGCCATCACTGGCCATTATCAATGGCCATCCCCCATCTACCAGTATCTCCACATCACCCTTCAACCTTCTAATTCTTCAAATTTCAACTCGAACTCGAATTCGAGTTAAACATCCAACCTGGAACTGCAGACAGCACAATCATCCCCAACCTGTCAACGGCGAGTCCTCCCATCTCCGGCCACTATCACCTTTGAAACTCCGTCAACAACTCCATTCATCCCTCATCTAACAATACCCTAAATATCTTAGAACTCGATCCGTAGTTGAAGCCGCAGTACTCAAATTCTTAAACCTAGTAAAACTAGGGCTTAAAACTGCAAATTCCCAAATTACAACATCATCAAATAAAAGTAACCCAAATCCATAATTTTGCCATAACCTATGATAGCTCCACCCTCTCCAGAAACTATCTCAGCACTTCAAATCTCTGGTGGCAACAGAAATGCCCCTAAACTCAATTTACAGTCAAAATAAAACTGCTCTTTAAATATATCATTAAAAATTGTAATTCTTGGTTTAGAATTCAGGATTTTGGTCGATGTTTTAATATTTAACCCTGAAACATAGATTCATATGGCTTGAATTTTACCCTATACAAATTTGTTGCACTGATATTTTTATATCGAGGTAATATAAAATCTTATTTAACTTCTATAAAAAAATTAATTCAAAGTTTGTGATGAAACCAACAAGTATGCTTTGAATCTTAAGTTTTTAACAAAATCAAAATCAGGAGATTGAATTTATATTAAACCAAGAGACTAAAAGAAGAAAAAAAACTAGAAGTAGAGAGGACCTACAGGTATCACAAGCATGTATGCAACAGACATAAGAAATTCCACAATATTCATACACAAACATGTTTATTTCAAACAACTAGCATGCACACATATAATCATACATATAAATATTCACTGCAAATTTCATAAAAAAATACTCATTTCAGATTAAAAGCATGCAGTCAACCTTTACTTATTTAAATTAAAAAAAAAGAGTTACTCACCTGAAATTAAAATGCAGACAGAGCCCAAATTATTCTTTTAATTAAGCGTGCAGAACATCTTTTTTTTTCAACTTGCTTGAATGCTTGCAGGAAACTTGTTTTATGCAAAGGCAAATTTCCAGTTTTGAAGAAATGCATGCTCCTGCGTCCAAGAAGATGCAGGCCCTTGCTTAAAATTGAAATGCAGGGTCTTCTTGTATCCAGATTTTTGAAGAAGAGAATGCAGATTTAATAATGAACAGGTTTTTAGAAAAATGAATGCAGGCCTTTTTGTTTTTAGATTGAAGAACAAAAATGCAGGTTTGTTTTGCAAATTCCTTCAGGTAGCTGGCTTTCAAGGTTGCATGCAGGTAAGATATTTGATGAACAGATTGCTATGAATTTTATTTTGCATTTTGAGGAGTTTTTGTTTACTGATTTTCAATAGAATGAAGATTACTTTGGTGTGAAATGTTTCTTAGTTAAGAAATGAAACTGAGAAAAATCAGGAATGAAAGAATGTAATGTTATAAAAACTAAATTTATGATTTATTAAAAACAAAGGAAAAATAAATAAATTTGACACTTGTTAACTTATATCTTAAATTACTTACACATGTTAATTATGCTTACATTTGTCATCTTAAATTAATTAGTATTTATAATTAGAGTTAATAAAATATTAAGCTTAGTTAATTAGTTTATAATACTTAGTTATACATAGATAAATAATTTTTAAAGAATAAAACAAAGTACTATTATAAATGAAAATAATATACAAATCAATTATTTGAAAAAAAATACTTTTAAACAATTAAAATAAATTTATAAAAGAGGTTGTAACTTAAATGAATACATGTTTCATATTTTAAATTTCATATTAAATTTACAAATCACATTTTATAAATCAATAACTTAAAAAGAATAACACAAACATTTTGTAACTTATTTTAATATTCAAACTTAAGTTAAAATGAATTTTAAACCAATAAAACATTTATCTCACATTTAAAATCATTTAGTTATTTTATTAAATATTTTTGAAAAGCTTAAATCCAAAAATAAATCACAATTTCCCAATTAAAATTATGCTATACTAATGTAATTAAAAACAACTTATCTATTTAAAATATATATAAATACATATACATTATTAAATAGAATATAGATTTATTAGTTTATTAAAAATAAATTCACCAATCAAATATTTAAATAAAGAAGATTATTAAATCAAATCAAATTTATCAACAATAATTATCTATTCAATTTAAATTTAAACACAGATTATTAAATTTATATTGTCCAAAATTCCGGGATATTACAATCCTTCCCCCTTAAAAGAATTTCGTCCCCGAAATTTAAAACAAAGGTAATTTAATAATCTATTTACAAATTTTATTTTAAAATACAGCATATGTTAATCATATGGAAACAACCAAAGCAACCAATTCACACAATCAGAACAAATCTAATTATTCAAAAGAATTTTGGATAAAACTTTCACGAGTTTCCCCGGTATACATATATCGGGATACTCGCCCTATAGAATACAAACAATCAATACTACAAAGCTACATAGCTCCTATCAACAATTCTATACAGAATGTCAGACTACAAACGAGCCTGACTCAACAACCAATCCATCCTAAACTGCTGGTTCTATAATCAGAAATATCAAACACGTACTCCCTCGGAGATACGTGAAACACTCTGAATCCCAGTTATCCAAACTGGCAATTCAACTCTAGAAAACCGAACATTGATCTAACCCATCACAGAAGAAACCAAAACACTTCTGAGCTAGCTTCCCAAACTTATAGCTCTTTGGATCAGAGAAAAACTTATCCCAAATCAAATCTCCGATTCCAGAATCCAAATTCCTCCGTCTCTTATCCATAAAAAAAAAAATCTTCGGACGATCCTAGACGACAAACATCCATCCTGATCATCTTAACTCTATGCTGATTCCACTAGAAACAGACTGAATCAAAACAATCCAATGATCTCCTCAAGAACACTCAAAAACCAAGAACACAAATCCTGCTTCTCAATAACAGAAGACAGAACAAACTTCTCCTTATCCGGAAAAGAAAACAGAAACACTCCAAACTGCTTCCGCTGCACAACTCTGATCGGCAGTAGAAGAAAAATGCTGATGGAGAACACAAGCACAGACTAGACAACCCAGCACAGAAATATGGTTCCACATATCCATAAGAAAACTCAGATGTTCCTTCGAAACCTGAGTTGCTTCACCAACTTCTATCTCAAGGAACCATCCATCTACTAACTGAACCACCAGTTCCATTCCTGGAAAGAAAACTCGATCTCCAGATGTGGACAAACTTCTGACTTCTCTGAAGACATTCGGACAATCTCCAACAATCCAAAAGAACACTATCGCAAGTCACTTTTGTGATCAACTCAGCCTAAATCCAAAGAAACTGCTCTCTCTCAACCAAACAGAACAGCATATGCCGGCTTAGCCAACTCACCAGAGAAATGGATCTACTCTACTGCTTCTGATTTCCACTTCAGAAAAACTACTCGGCCAGAAGACTCATTTCCTTCCTCTTGTTCCAAAGAAACATCTTCGGAAATATCCACAGTCACTGCATCTCATCACGCAGCTACAACTTTCCGAGATATCAAGACACCGTCACTTGCTTGCTTCTGCCCTACCGACAGATCCAAACTCAACTCATCCAACTCTGCACTACAAAGATGAACTCCGAACCTCAACAGGTTTCCTTCAGAGATCGATGAAGTCCTTACACCAAGCAAAACTTACTTGAGACGGTATTAGGTCTACAGTCTCGACAAATACACTTCCAACCTCATCCATCAAACTCCAACCAATGGTAGTCATGTTACACACACCACTACCTCATCTACCTTTATAACTTACATTGGAAAAACCTGAACAGGTAACCCAACAAATAGGTAGAACCATAACAATATATATATATATATATATATAATAAAAATACAAATACGCTCTCTCAAGATAGACACTACTACAGAGCCTAGGTATTCACTCAACCTAACGCTCTGATACCAACTGAGATAGTCTAGGCTTTGCAACCATCAACAGCGGCTCACCGACTGGTAGGCTTTTCAACCATCCCAGCCCCGCCGTGGCTCCCAGTGGTACCTCGGGTTTGCTTTTACGGCCAGCCTCTCGACTCGCAACCAACCCCGCAAGGCCTTATACTACCCCCGGTGGCATGTAGGGGTAAGAGTCTCCCGTTCGCCACTTAACGCAAAGCGAGAACCCCCTATCACGCTGTACTGTAGCAAACTCGATCCCGGTCTCATCGAAATCCAGAACGTGTCTTTTAAGGTCCAAGTTGTTTTAAAGTTTAAAACCAATTCAATTTATTATTTATATACACACAGATAGATAATTCACAACATAATAGATAATCAACCTTATCATCAACAGATAATTCACATAATCAGATAATCCATATTATCATCGAAAGCAACCAATACATCCATATCTCATTCATCTTCATCTCATAGCTGAGGTTACAAACCATACCAGACAACCAATACCAATCATCAAACATAAGCAATGATCTAATGATCACACCATTTTATAATTAATTTAAAATGAATTAAATTAATCACTTAATCTCTAATTAATTTAAATAAATTAAATTAATTACTTCATCATTAAAAATCCTACTTAACTTAACCATCAATTGATTACAAATCAATTAAAATAAAATACCATCTCAATATTCATTTCAATTAATCATTTCAGATTAACAATTCACTAATTACAATAAGTAATTAGCTTTTATTATTAATTACATAATTTAATTAGATTAAACCCTTTACAACTAATTAACTTGTAATTAATTAATTAATTAATTAGCTAAAATTAATTACATTAATCATTTATTCATTATTAATTATACCTTAATTAATCAATTCTAAATTACATCGTTAATTAATTAATTATTGATTTCTGATTACATTTAATCAATCTCGCAAAATAAATTAATTACATAAGTAATTAATCTTCAATTATACCCTATATATTAATCACCCATGATTAATAACCATTCAGTAATTAACAACTTTAATTACTCATCCCATAAATTAATTATTCTTAACTAATTATCTTTATTAATCACTTGATTAATTTTCAAAGTAATTTAAATTACTTCCATAATTAATATCTTTAATTACATTCAGTAATTATTAATTAATTACTCCTTAAGTAATTACAAATCCATAATTTACATAAAGTAATTATTCGTTAATCCACACATGTTTAAATTAATTAAACTTAATTAATCTAAACTAATCACATTAATCAAATTAATTACACCAAGTAATTAATTCATTAATTACTTTCATTAAGTAATTAAACTTAAACAATTGATTATTATTAATTAATTAATCTAATTAATTATTAAAATTAATCACATTAATTAATTGTTAAATAATCTCAAGTTAATGACCTTCATTAACATTTCTTAATTACTTAAGTAAGAATTAAATCATATAAATCATTATTAATTATCAGTTAATTAATATTTAATTACAATTTAATTAATCTCTAATTATTAATTAATTAAGTGTTAATTAAAATCTAAATTATCTTTAATCACTTGATTAAATAAATCTTAATCATTAATTAAAATTTAATTAACCAACCTTAGTTTTAGATTAATTTACCTTAATTAATTAATCTCAAATATTAATTAATTAACCTAAAAATTATTAATAACTTAATTAAACATCCACATAATTCATTAATTAAATAGTTAATATTCCATTTAAATTAATTAAATAATTTAAATGAAATCAATTTCTTAAGTTCTAAATTAAGAAACATTCTTCTTATAAAAAGTATTTTAAACAATTTGTTTCAAACAAAATTCAATTTTAAAAAAAATCTTTTTAAATTTGAAAGTAAAACACAATTTAAATTTTCATTCCAGATTAAATCTTAAAACTTTAAAACTTTACTTACTCTTCCATCTTCATTTTTAAATTCAAATTATTCCAAAATAGTTACAACAAATTTAAATATAAAAACTTATTTCATTTTAAAAACTGTCACTAAAATCAAATCTCAGTTTTTAAAACTGAATTAAAACTTATTATAAATTTTATTTCATAAATTATAACTCATAGTTTTAAATTCAAATCAATGTTCTTTTATACTGTAAAAAGTTTAAAATCTAAATTTAACTTTCCAGATTTAAATTAAATTTAAACTTAGATTCTTCTACCTGAGCTTCATATTTCTGTTCCCAGATTTTAAACTTTGTTTTAAATTTTCCGTTGCATTTTAAAATTTTACTTCAAATTGAAAAACAGAAAAACAGTTTTCTGTCTTAGTTTAAAACATCTTAAATTTTGAATTCAAAAAATGTTTCAAAATCCAAGAATTAAATTATTGATTACATATTAAATTTCAGGTTTAAAATAATTTCAGATTGAACTTCATCTTTCAATTTTTAAACTTTACTTTTAAAATTTTAAAACAGAAAGACAGTTTCTGTTTTGGTTTAAACCCAAACTTGAGTTTAAAAGCATTTCAAATTTATTTCAAAGATCTAAAATTTAAACTTATTGAATTCAAATTCAATTCCAGGTTCAAACTTATCTTCAGATTTTTATTTGAAATTTACTCTTTACTTCAAATTTTGAAACTGTAACAGGTTTCTGGTTTTGCTTAAGACCAATTAAAATTCTCAAAATTTAAATTATTTCAAACCTAAGGTTTAAACTGATTGAATTCAAATTTAAATTCAGTTTTTAAATTTTAGGTTTAAATTTAAGTTTGCATCAAAACCTTTGTTTAAATTTTTAAAACTGGAAAAAGAAAAAAAAAGAAAAAAAATAGGTTGTGTTTATTTGAGAAACCTGAAACAATACACAAACCCGAGCTCCTCCTATATTACTTTGAGTCACAAGTCGCCCTGCTTCGAGTTAAAAATAGATACCCCCGAGATAAACACGAGGAAGTCAAACCTGTAACCAAAAACATCACAAACATGCACAACTCCTCCATGTGCACTCACTCCCCAACTCCGGCCATCACTGGCCATCATCAATGGCCATCCCCCATCTACCAGTATCTCCACATCACCCTTCAACCCTCCGATTCTTCAAATTTCAAATCGAACTCGAATTCGAGTTAAACATCCAACCTGGAACTGCAGACAGCACAATCATCCCCAACCTGCCAACGGCGAGTCCTCCCATCTCCGGCCACTATCACCTTTGAAACTCCGTCAACAACTCCATTCATTCCTCATCTAACAATACCCTAAATATCTTAGAACTCGATCCATAGTTGAAGCCGCAGTACTCAAATTCTTAAACCTAGTAAAACTAGGGCTTAAAACTGCAAATTCCCAAATTACAACATCATCAAATAAAAGTAACCCAAATCCATAATTTTTGCATAACCTATGATAGCTCCACCCTCTCCGGAAACAATCTCAGCACTTCAAATCTCTGGTGGCAACAGAAATTCCCCTAAACTCAATTTACAATCAAAATAAAACTGCTCTTTAAATATATCATTAAAAATTGTAATTCTTGGTTTAGAATTCAGGATTTTGATCGATGTTTTAATATTTAACCCTGAAACATAGATTCATATAGCTTGAATTTTACCCTATACAAATTTGTTGCACTGATATTTTTATATCGAGGTAATATAAAATCTTATTTAACTTCTATAAAAAATAAATTCAAAGTTTGTGATGAAACCAACAAGTATGCTTTGAATCTTAAGTTTTTAACAGAATCAAAATCAGGAGATTGAATTTATATTAAACCAAGAGACTAAAAGAAGAAAAAAAACTAGAAGTAGAGAGGACCTACAGGTATCACAAGCATGTATGCAACAGACATAAGAAATTCCACAATATTCATACACAAACATGTTTATTTCAAACAACTAGCATGCACACATATAATCATACATATAAATATTCACTGCAAATTTCATAAAAAAATACTCATTTCAGATTAAAAGCATGCAGTCAACCTTTACTTATTTAAATTAAAAAAAAAGAGTTACTCACCTGAAATTAAAATGCAGACAGAGCCCAAATTATTCTTTTAATTAAGCGTGTAGAACATCTTTTTTTTTCTTCAACTTGCTTGAATGCTTGCAGGAAACTTGTTTTATGCAAAGGCAAATTTCCAGTTTTGAAGAAATGCATGCTCCTGCTTCCAAGAAGATGCAGGCCCTTGCATAAAATTGAAATGCAGGGTCTTCTTGTATCCAGATTTTTGAAGAAGAGAATGCAGATTTAATGATGAACAGGTTTTTAGAAAAATGAATGCAGGCCTTTTTGTTTTCAGATTGAAGAACAAAAATGCAGGTTTGTTTTGCAAATTTCTTCAGGTAGCTTGCTTTCATGGTTGCATGCAGGTAAGATATTTGATGACCAGATTGCTATGCATTCGATTTTGCATTTTGAGGAGTTTTTGTTTACTGATTTTCAATATAATGATGATTACTTTGGTGTGAAATGTTTCTTAGTTAAGAAATGAAACTGAGAAAAATCAGGAATGAAAGAATGTTATAAAAACTAAATTTATGATTTATTAAAAACAAAGAAAAACAAAAAAAATATAATTTGACATTTGTTAACTTATATCTTAAATTACTTACACATGTTAATTATGCTTACATTTGTCATCTTAAATTAATTAGTATTTATAATTAGAGTTAATAAAATATTAAGCTTAGTTAATTAGTTTATAAATACTTAGTTATACATAGATAAATAATTTTTAAAGAATAAAACAAAGTATTATTATAAATGAAAATAATATACAAATCAATTATTTGAAAAAAAATACTTTTAAACAATTAAAATAAATTTATAAAAGAGGTTGTAACTTAAATGAATACATGTTTCATATTTTAAATTGTATTTTAAATTTCATATTAAATTTACAAATCACATTTTATAAATCAATAACTTAAAAAGAATAACACAAACATTTTGTAACTTATTTTAATATTCAAACTTAAGTTAAAATGAATTTTAAACCAATAAAACATTTATCTCACATTTAAAATCATTTAGTTATTTTATTAAATATTTTTGAAAAGCTTAAATCCAAAAATAAATCACAATTTCCCAATTAAAATTATGCTATACTAATGTAATTAAAAACAACTTATCTATTTAAAATATATATAAATACATATACATTATTAAATAGAATATAGATTTATTAGTTTATTAAAAATAAATTCACCAATCAAATATTTAAATAAAGAAGATTATTAAACCAAATCAAATTTATCAACAATAATTATCTATTCAATTTAAATTTAAACACGGATTATTAAATTTATATTGTCCAAAATTCCGGGATATTACACTAGGAACCTGTGGATGCATAAAATCTTAGTATTTTAATAGCTTTAATAACTTTTAAACTTGAGTGGTAGAAATTTTATAAGGAATTGAATAATGCAGTCTTGATTTTAGTTATTCGTCTGTCTTCAATTGTTATGAAGCTAATGTAAAGCATTTAAGGTAGAAGAGACGGACTATAAAGTATAGAAATTTTAATGCCACTTAATGGTCCATAATAGTCTAGTTAATAAAACTATATGTAGTGTCCTGAAAACAACGACACTCATATTGGATCAATAAAGGTATGTACAATTCACCTTGTAGTAGCGAGATGGACTATAAAGTATACAAATTTTAATGCCACTTAATGGCCCATAATATTGTAGTTAATAAAAATATATGTAGTTTCTTGAGAAGACACTCATATTGGATCAACAAATGTACGTACAATTCACTTTGTAGGAGCTAATCAAATAAGTAAATAAACTAAAAACACACGTCTGTTGCTGACCTGAAATAAATTTTGGCAATGTTACTTCACTGCAGGTTGTAAGTATTGACTTATTTATGTTATATTGGTAGGTATTTTTCTTGAAATTAGAGCCACAAACAATTATACGAAAATAATAATTACACACACACCCCATCAAATTAGAGCCATAAAAACGAAACAAATTGAAAATTGCAAATACAGATTTCAACAGTATAAATTTTTTAATGCCACTCGATGGAACATAATACAGTAGCTACTGAAAGTATATGTAGTTTCCTGGAAACACCAACAAAATTTTCTCATGAATGTATACAGTACATACATAATACTTTAAAATAATCAATGTAAAATCAAATTCAGAAGTGATGAAAAAGAGAGGTTGAAGTTCGTGCACGGAATAAAAAATATGTCAATGTCAAAGAAATGGAATACAACTTCTAGCTAAAACATAATAATAAAAGACTCGCAACCTAAGCTGGACACTATAGTACTATTTAAACACAAACTGTAAACAGTAAGTTGTTTTACAACATGGAACCAAACTAGCATTACAATAAAAAGACCCTATTACAACTGTATTTTTACAATTGTCACAATTTGTCAAATGTAATAGAGGTTTTTTACAACTCTTTTTTACAGAAAATTGTAATAAACTTACTTTCAACAACTCTTCTTTTTTGTCAGTTGTAATAGATATCTATTATAACCTTTCTTTTTTGTCAGTTGTAAAAGATGTCTATTTTTAACGACTCTTATTTTCTGCCAGTTGTAATAGATCCCTATCACAACAATTTTTGCTAGTTATAATTGATGCCTATTTTTTACAACTTTTCTTTTTTGTAAGTTGTATTAGATGCATATTACAACCTTTTTTGCTAGTTGTAATAGATTTATATTTTTAACAACTCTTTTTTTCAGTTGTAGTAGGCGTCTATTAAAACTTTTTGTTTACCAGTTGTAATAATTAGCTAATAATTATAATTAAATATTAACACTTAATATTTGTTAGAATATTAATAATAAATAATAATTACTATTATATAATAATAACTAATATAAAATATGAAGTAATCAAGGCTAATAATTAATAATTAATATTTGTTTTGGTATTTTTAGTACATTATGTGAGATCCTGAAAACACAGTAGTTGTACTGTAGCAATATGCTAAAACAGTCTTTTACTCTTTAATCCGTTTTAGTGTACTGAGTAAATAAATTAATCTTGCCGGCGTTTAAGTATTGGTGATATAATAATCAATAATAATAATTAATATAATAATAAAATTAATAATAAACAATAAATACTATCAAATAACTATAAGTAATTTGAAATATGAAGTAATTATAACTAATAATTATATACTAACTATTTAATTGATAATTCATAAATGATAATTACTATCGAATAATAGTAACTAATTAACAATAATAATTTTTTTGTAATAGGATTAATTAACTAAATAAAAATTAAATAGTAATAATAAAAGTTAAAAATCAATGTTAAATAATAATAATAATTAGTAGTCAAATTAAATAATTAAGAAGCAATATCTAATATTTACTAATTAATTTTTGATAATTAATAATTAATAATTATAATGTTTTTTTAGGAAGTTTTGGAGACTTATTTTCAACCGCTCTTTTTTCACCAGTTGAAACAGAGACGTACTAAACATCAGTATAACTAATATTTCATAATTAATATTTAATAATTAATTACTGATAATATTAGTTCGTAATAATAACCTTACAAATTGACAATTAACATGTAATAATTAACTATTAATAATTAATATTCAATTATAACAAGAAATAATAAGTTATAATTAATAACAATTAACAAGTAATATTTAATATTTCAATAAAAATTAATTTCAAGAAATTCATATTATATTTAATATAAATTTTCAACTTGTTGATATAACTTATAATATTCATTTATATAAATTTTGGTGAAATTTTGATAAAGACCCATAAAAAGGGAAAGGAAGCCACAAAATGTTATAGCACAAACGCATGAAATATTAGGCGGAAAAAGTGAAAATTTGGCTCCAAAATCTTTCGCGTCTTATATTTCTGCTCTCTTATGCAGGTCGGCCTCCTCCCTAAATTCTTCCTAAATCAAAATCAATCCCAATATCTTCCACTCTCAAACAAAGTTCCTCTCAACAAAATCAAGAGCGACTACTGTCAAATATGGATCCATTGATTGTCGCGATGCTGATGACAATGGGGCCGATTCACGATTTGATTTGCGTCTGCCTGCTTTCGATTCCACTGATTGAAGCAGATGACCCCGCCGCGCCTTCTTTGTCTTCCCCGAAAAGAACTACGATTGATAAACTCAGGTTTAAATCATGTTTCATACTATTATCTGCTTTTTTATTTCCTTTTATTTCTTATTTTCATCTTTATTTTATTTTTTTTACTTGTAATCGCATCCGTTAGTATTTGGATTTCATTAAATTATAAAAGCGATTTTACTCTATCTTATTTGTAATTTCGTCCAAGAATTATTTCAACACTGTTTTGCAATCAATTTTCAAATAACCTAGTTTATGGATTTACTTGCAACAATTTGATTTTTTATTAGAATTATTTATTAAAGCACCACTTTGCACCAAAGATTCGAATATATAGAGTTTAAACCAACATCGAAAGATTAGGGACAGGACCCAGATAATCTTACTGGAAATGAGCAGTTTAATTTATGTTGTTTGCTAGATGATCGTTTTATCAAATCCAATATTTATACAGTTAAGTGTGATTGTTTTCTTTGTAGAAGATTTTTACTGGAGTGATTTTATGTTGTTTGCTAGTTTATATATATACATGTAATGATTCAAAGTTTCCCTATTATATAATATAAAATGGCCAAGTTTCTCCTTTCATGTGCTATAATTTGGCTTCCTGCACTTTGTTGGATATTTGATTTTATGTGAAGGTCTGCAGCCTTGTTCTGAGAAGGAGAAGTATGTGTATAATTCATATATATAAATATCCGCTTCATAAAAGATGCATATTTTATATTCCTTGTTTTTATTATTGTTCCTATTTCAGTACATGACTTGTATTAATAAATATATACATTTTTGAGGTGTGAAGCCTTATGACATCGACATTTTTTATTACTAAAAACTATTGTAACATTATATTGGTTTAACTGTGCATATTTCATAATATCTTTAACGTTGTTGAGCATTTTCCTATATTTGTTATCATGCCTATTTTTGTTGCTTATTACTAAAATGACATTTGCTTTTGCATTGCGTCTATCATTATATATGCATGGTTGACCGTGTTCTTGCGTGAGTAAGCAAGTGTTGTGCTGACTTTTAAATGAGTATAAGGCTGTGCTTTGCCTTGATTCTTTATCCAATACGTATATATATCACGAGTTGTCACTTTACTCAATTCATGAATTGTGTGCATGAGCTTTTCATGAGTTATCACCTTATTTAATTGTGATTTGTATGCACTAAGCATTGATTTCCTTCTCAGAATAGCATATGAACTTTGTTGGAGGTTGTTTCCTTCTACATTTGTACACTTAATTTAAACACAGAAACATAGTACTTAAACAGAATCAATCAAAAATGTAAGAATTGATTTGGTTGGTGATCAAGTTAAACATTAGACAAACTGAGATGATATTACATTTCAGTGAAGGGTCAAAATATGAGAAGATTCTCATTTGTTACACTTTTTTTGGATAAAATATGTTTAATCATGTGTTAATGTTAACAATGCACAATATAATACCGGGTGGATCAGTATCTACAGGGGATTGAATGCTTTTAAACTTTAAAATTCCTATGAAGTGACATGTTTATAACTTTCTAATTATTTGATGTAGTTTATGTTTATAATCCAGGAGAAGCAAGGGGTGTAGCAATAGAACAAGAAGAAATAGAGGAAGTTCAAACTGACATTATTGTCATCGTCTTATCAAAATTTCCACTAAATTCTTTGATGAAGTTTAGCAATGTATGTAAGGACTGGCATGACATAATTAAAGAATCATTCTTTGCCAACCTCCATACCTCTAATTTTTTGTTGATGACTCTAATTTTTGAATGCCTGCAATTGTTTTACAGACAACAAATCTGGACAAATTGAGAATGCTTTGAATACTGATCGGAACATGTACAAATTGAGAATGTGGATCAGGATTTAATGCGATGTTAAATTGGTATGCAGTTTCAAAAGAGACCGGCTTAAGGTAATCTAGGGAATAAAATTCATGTTGCTTCAGTCAAGTCGAGTTTATCTGTTAAATTGGTATGCAGTTTTTCCCTTTCTCGATATTTATAATATTCGACTTTGATTCGAGTTTAATGATTTTTTGTCTTTGTTTGCTTGAACTCGAATGATTTATTTGTCGATGATGTTCATCGTTTATATAGAGTTCGAACCCCTATATTTTTGATTATCAGTAGTGATTTAACTTAGTTTATGTTGTCTCTTATATATACAAGTTAACATAAGAACTAAACTTAATTGGACGAGCACATATGGACTATCTTTAATATCAACTTATCGCAGAATCAATCTTTTTGTTATTTTGATGCTATACATCTTTAAACCCGACCAAATATAAAGTCGTGGCATTAAAATTTTCATTTAATAATATGTATCTAAGATTGAATTGAATGCTATGAACATCTCTTCATTCTATCATGCTGACACATAAGGAACTTATTCGTAATGGTCACTAATTATAATATTTACGATGCAAACTGTTCTCTCATGTCTTTTGGAAAATAAAATAGCTAAAGCCATATAATTTAGTCAAATTAACCATCTAATGTCAAATTATTAACTTATTTTCTCAAAAAATTCAGGCACACAATGGCTCACATGTCTTGTTGGTCTTTTTAAAGGAATTGAGATGATGATGGTAAGCAATTTAAACTTAAAAGTTTAAATCCACGATAAGTTTTTTATTGTTCATAACTAGGTTTAACAATAGTTAGCTTATATCATGAACATTCTGCTTCTCAACAGACATCAAAGCCAATTAAAGGAATCGAGGCTCAAAAACTCGATCTTGTTGATGCTGTTGTTTCACCTAATGTTTTGATCAGGACCGCTAAACAGTGGGCCCTAGATATTGCGGATTTTAGAAAATCGTGGGTCCGAAGTCTTTATAATACTGATAAAATAGAACCACTGGGAGAAGTCAAAGAAATTCTCAAGTTTGCAAGAGTGCAAGCTCAAAAGCAAGCTCCTCATCTTCAACACCCAATTGTATGTATTGGTGTCATTGAAGAAGGCATAGTTTCAGGTCCACGTGCTGGCCTTTGGAAGGTAATTTACTGTACATATAAAAGATAGGTAAACTATTCATGCTTCCCTTGGATTTTGGCGGAAAGCACCCAAACTTTTAAAATTAGTTTTGGAATTACCTGCTGGGATAAATATAATAATTTTACACCTGAATATATCTGGATTTGCTTATTATTTTCAAGACAAAGCTGTTGATTTCAGTTGTTGGACAAAGTTAAGTATTAGTACAATAAGATATTTTTTGGATGCTTATATGTCAGACGCGTTTTGTAAAATTTTAAAGTGTATAGGGTTTGCCTCTTCTTTTGTTTTGATACTATTTTACCTTGTTTATTTTATCTGCTGTTAAACCAGTCAAGTTCTAAAACTTTGTGTGCAACCGTTTTTCTAGGAAGTGACTGCATCATATGAACTTCAGTTCATAGAAACAAGTAAAGCCTTGACACACATCTTCTTCTCACAGCGTGCTACTTCAAAGGTAAATCATAGTCTGAGTAGTGTCTTTATACAAGGTTTAGATCTAGGAAATACGTATACATGTGTAGCGATGCTATCCCAAATTTTCTAGTACTAGTTGGTACTTAACGTAAACTGATCAAATATGTTTGTCCATTGGACTTGAGTTGCATGGGCATGCATTTAAGGGCTATTCGATGATAATTTACTACAAGTTCCTTAATGTTCCTTAATGCATTGCGTATGTTGTCATTACTTTGTGTATTCATATAATCTGGTGGCACAGTCATCTCAGTTTTATTGATATTGCTTTGTATTTATTTCCTTGTCGGATATCATCATGCAATCTTCATTGTGACTTTGCACTGAATCTTGAAGTCTACATGCATCTATGTTAAGTTGAGCCACTTGGTTGAACATGTGCACTTAGTTGGTTCATTGGTGTTTGATCATTCATGTTGTTCATGCTGTCTGGATTGGTGCAGTGTGCATTTTAGCTGGGCATATGTTTGTGAATCTTTGGGTTAGTTTGCGTATTTGAGTCATGTGCGTGTTGCCACCATTGTTGTATGTGTCTGGTTAAGTCTTCATTGAGTCTGACTTTGAGTATTTTGTTGCCAGTCTTGTGTTCTTCATGGTTCACCTAAATTTTGCTTCAGATCTGATTCGTTCGTCGACGCCGTTTTCCTGGATCTGGAGAAATTGTAGCCGAGGTTTGATGCAATCTCCCATATATCTATTGCATCATATGTCTGCACTATTGGACTCAACTGGATTCTTAAGCACTCAACTAGATTGCAGTCAACTGGATTCTTAAGCTATTCCATATAGGCCTACTTCATACGTCTATACTATTGGACAAGCGGTTGGGAAGATTGTTGCTCAGCATAGGGAATTTATCTCTTTTAATTAGTACATATCTGCATTTATATTGATGTATGTTATGGATTTAGTTATATTTTATAATAAAATTATGAATTCAAAAATGGTGTAAAATTGAATTGTTTTAGCTTTTATTAAATGTGAATGGTTCATGTTGTTTCAAGTAAACGATTGTATTATTATTAGTGAAATATCGGTTTTAATTATAATATCGTGAAATTTATGGTTAATGGCAGTTGTCGGAAGATGAATTACAATTGCTGCTAGCAGTTGTAAAAAGTTTTATTGCAACTGTCAATAACAGTTGTAAATGAATCTATTACAACTGCCAAAAGCAGTTGCAAAAGTTATTGTTGCAACTGCTATTAGCAGTTGCAAAAGAGACCTATTACAACTGTCAATGCAATAGTTACGATAGATTTTACCACAACTTTCAAAAGCAGTTGTAAAAAGTATTTTACAACTGCTCCTACAACTGTCGGCAACAGTTGTAAAAATATTCAACTCTATTACAACTCCGGATATTAAGACTCGCGGCCATCAGTTGTAATACACCTATTACAACTGTTTTTGGCAGTTGCGAAAAGGTATTTTTGTTGTAGTGTAGTAAAGAAAACATACAACTATCAAACTCAACATAACAATTACTTATCTGAAGAGGAGCCACGAACCATGAACTGCATAAAATCCATATCATTAAGGGTCGATGTAAAGTCTCTTGCAGAATAAGACACTTGAGCATAATGATTGATGATACAGATGTAGATAATAAAGAGGTCCACACCGCGAAAATGATAAATTTTGTTGGAAGAGTGTGGTTGTTGGGAGGATGATTGTTGTTGATTGGGCGGTTGATTTTGGGTTATTGGTGGGTGACTTGTGTCAAAGAGGCTCTTTTAGTGTAGATGATGGTCGTTCTGGTAGGGATTGAGGAATGGATGATAAATTTTGAGAAGATTAAATCATTTTTCGTAGCTCCTCTATCTCCTTTTTTGTCTCTCATTAAAACTTTGTTGTTTTTCATACATTTTTTTAGACTCAAACATTCAGATTGTAGTAAAGCATAAGCTCGACCTCTACGCGATCTACGAGCCGTTAACGTCGATTGAGTTTCTTAACCTAAGGAACCATAGCTAGTGTTATAACTTATACATAACCGTAAATTCTACCGTCGATCTCAAATCCCCTTGCTGATACATAGCTTGCAGCCTTGGCTCTGGTGTCGCATCGTCGTTAGTATCAGCTTGTTTAGCTAACTTTTGTGATATGAGTGCCTACAAATATTGTACCAATAAAAAGATAATATTACTTTAATCATTCAGGGTTAATAATACTACAAAAAGATTAGTTAAATGGTATATCAATATATCATTTCTAGTAATGATGCCAATACTATAGTCAAAGCCATCGTGAAGTAAGTACAAAAGATGAACGTGTGTATGAAGTGAAGTTTTAGTGGAGGTGATAGCAGAAAACACTAAGGGTTTCAATCTTGAAATTCCTGTACTTGGAACTTTCAAAGGAAAATGACTCATTCTTGTCCGTATAGAGCATTCTTGTTAGTATAGGTTGGAAAGATTACTAAATATATCGTGTAGCCATGTATAGGTTGTATGAAGTAAGAATTACAGAATGGAGATTGCCTATGATCTTTGCGACCATGGTTCTAAAACCTCTGTTGCTATAATTTAATATATTATAAAAAAATTATGTAATATGAAGTTAATAGTAAAATGCAGTTCCATGTGTTGACAAAGAAAATTGTATACCATGTCATGTTTTATATTGTTTCGGTGCCAACTTTGTTAAGTGACTTAAAAAAATAAGTTCATAATTAGGTAACTATTATAATACATGGTTGCTTCTAAGAAAAAACCACAGTGAAAACTGAAAATTATTTATAATCAATCATGTTAACTTAGAATATATGATAAACATCAATGAGTACCCATGATGATTCATCGTATAGTTTAAAAAAATTCAACATTATATTTGTTGTAAGGTTCAAAGTTCCCGTTTCCGTTCCGGTCATATGAAAAATTCAAAATTTCGGTTCCGCTTCGGGATTTCAGGAAATTCCGTTTTAAATTCGGTTTGTGAATTTCGGTACATTTTTGTTATAAATAGGCAATACTTATAGTCAATTACACTAAATTATTCAAGTGACATAGAAGTTGCAAAACATACAACATAAAAATTTAATACCAAAAGCTATTTCTCTGAGCTTCATATAAATTTTGTCCATCGATCTCTTCATCTTGTGTCGGGTTATAATATGCTGGAAAAGCATACTACTGTATCTGATCCAAACTTAAAAATTTCGTCATCGTATTATCAAAGGGCGAGGGTTCATCTTGGCTACTTGATGGCCCAGCAGCATACAGTTGATTTAACCCACAATACGAATAACTTCCGGTATAGTCAGATGTAGAATACCTAAAAATGGGGACATTGTTAGAAGTATATTTATCATCATAATCCCCTTGATCTTCATGTACAACGTTCAAATTTTTATCTCTTCGTCGACTATAGTCATCTGCTTCATAATTTTGGACATGTCTTTAAGACTTATCAAAAGTGGAACCAATGCCATGACCACTAGAACCAATACCGTTACCATCAGCATTACCTGAATCATCATTTGATGAACTATCATTTTCAGTATTTTTTGCAGTTACATTATCATTGTCCGACCAAGGATTATCGCTTGCATTATCAAGTAGTGGATTCTCAGCTTCTTTAGTCCATTCTGCAGGTGGATCCTCCTTATGAAAGATGTAATCTAAATCAATAAATTGGTCTGTTGTTTGTTGGCGTTTAGCAAGTCGTACTCTTAATCGCATGTTATAATGTATAAATGCCAATTTTTCTAAGTTTTCCATTTTTATTCTGTTTTTTAACTTCGTGTAAATCATTGCAAATGCTGTCCAATTTCTTTCACAATTTGAAGATGAAACTGTTTGGCTAAGAATACGCATAGCTATGCGTGTTAAATTTGGAGTAGCTTCCCTACCAATTATTGACCACCATATAGCTGAAAGACACGACTTAACTGCACGTTTCGCTTTTGCAGAACCAAATAAATCAAGTTTCATTCTATATTTTTCAACCTACGAATCATTCATAATAAACCAAGTTATTCTTTACGCTAAACATTAAGTTTAATAAATTTTTTATTACCTCTTTTGAAATTTTAATTTTCATAGCAATATCATTATGGTAAGCAACCAATCATGATTGTATATGAATCATGTTATTGATTGACAATTTAAAATTATCGATTTTACCTCGGTTTCTTTTGAAATATCTTCAAGAATCAAATCGATACAACGTGCTGCGCATGGTGTCCAATATAGTTTTCTTCTTTTTTCCATCAGTAGTTGGCCAACAGCTTTGTAATTTTCTCCATTGTCAGTTACGATTTGCACAATTCTATATTCTCCAATAAAATTAACAACATTATCCATTAGACCACAGATATACTCAGCACTTAGAAATTTGTAGCATCTACAGATTTAAGAAAGACAGTTTCTTGGGTAGAATACACAAGAAAATTTTATGATTTTTCTTCTATTTTGTGTGCTCCAACCGTCGCACATCAACGTACAACCATACTCATCCCAAAAGTTGGAGTAAGTGTCGATGTGTTGTTTGATTTCAGTGCACTCTAAATCTAAATATGTTTTTGATAATTCATGTGATGTTGGTCCTTTAATTCCAAGACTAGCTTCTTGAATGACCTCTATCATAGTTTCATAGCAAGGACTATTAGCAGCATTGTGTGGGATATGATTAAAGTAAAAAAAATTGATATTGCACGACCTATGTGTTTTTTGGCATCTTTAGTGCCTTTTATTGCAGTTCTAATAGAAGGTTGAGTTCTACCTCCTCGTTTTTGTACATATGGATCAATCCTTTCAGCTGCCCGTGTTGCTAAATCGTCATCTATTCTGATTGATTTTGAACGGTCATTACGCTTTAGTCCGCTAGATCGTATACCTGTTCCATTAGGTCCTCCATCTGAGTTCATATAACTTTCTTTACTTTCTTGCAAGACGTATCTTAGCTCTCTGTCATCTTCACCTCCATCACGGTCGGTATCTTCATTTTGTTGCTCGGGCATGCTCATTAGCTCTTCTTGCACATGTTGTTTTTCGAGCTTTCCATGATTTCGCTCACTTCTCTTTTTATTCATATGTTATCGTATAAGTTTCCTGACTTCTCTAAGAGCAACCAGACACACTGCCACGTAGCCTGTTTGTTCTGCAAATGTTCTTTCATACGTGTTATACCACCATCAAAAATTATTTTATGACAATAATTACATTTGTTTTTTCTTTTTTCACCAATAACGGCCGTACAATAATTCTAAATGATATCATGATTTGTCATAATCAGCCACCTAAATAAGAAACAAAATAATTTAATGTTTAATTACTTAACGCTAATTCATTTTAATGCAAACTAAACAATATATTATTTGCATTATAGAACTTCTATTCATAGTTGTTCAGTTATTAAATTAAAGTATATATGCATATGCAGAATAAATGTCAACTTTCACAATTCAATATGACATAAATAATAAATATATAAGCATGAATTACTTGTTAAAATCTTAAAACTATACTATATGATATTCTTTTGTAGATTTGGATCTGGGATTTGGTCATGTATATCAATAATGCAATTAAACCAGCCTATTAAAACAATTTGTTTTTAAACTCGAGTGTACATTTAAACATAAATCATTCACAACCAGCCATTATGTATCTCCCCTCTTCATACGCAAATCATATAGACGAAACAAGATCGAGCTCGAGCAAATCAAAATCGACGCAGTAAATCAAATTGGGTAGAAAAAAAATCTAGTCGTCGTTTTTTGTTGAAGAAGATCGAGCTCGAGCAAGGATCTCTGCTGCCGCTAAGAGGTGCTGCCGCAAACAGGTGTCGCCATTCCTTTCTGCCACGAGCTGAGGAGGTAAGTTTTACTGCGTATATTGATTGAATCGTCTGGTTTCATAGAGCATAAATTGATTCACATGAATTTGTAAATGGCAGATAAAGTTTTGATTCATGTGAATAAATTTTAGATTGAATTTGTCTCTGGTATTACAACATAAATTGATTCACATGAATAAAGTTTTGATTTTGTTGCTTTGTTTCACATGCGATTGTTCTCCTCTGCATTTTTTAAGACGAAACTGGTTTTATTTCATTGTTTCGGTCCGGTTCGCGTTGGAATCGGGCCGAGACGGCCGGAACTCCGGCGTGCCGGCCGGACTTTGATACTTTGGTATGTAGTATTATAAACTAAATGCACATAAGCTCTGTTTGCAACAAACTATGGTTGTTTTTAATATAAACAATGGTCAAAGATGCTACAGACGTTTTTATTAGCCTGCGTATCTATCTGAGGCAAATTTTTATTTCTATATTGAAATTTGTTTTGTGTCTACATCTGCATGGACTTGTTGGTTAGAGGCAGATTTAAAATCTGAAATGCCCATATGTGTTATTGGAGGCAGAACTTATTGGGACTATTGTTAATTTGCATCTCGCAATTTTTGAGGCACATAAAGAATAGATTTATCCCCCGGTAACAGCAGTAATAAGGCTCTAGTAAAGAGCCTTTATTATTTCTATTCTTGGTAGTGTCTTTACTCTCTCCCTCTATCCCTTTATTTTGCATAATGTTATCATAATAGATTAAAAGCTCCTCTACTGAAGTATATCTCTGATATCCACCCTAAGGTCGAAGATTTACTAAATTTACCATTGTTTGTTTGTGCAAGACCAAAATGTTACGTTATAAGCTTAACATGAGAAATCACAATATTATATTATATAGGTTTTCCTAGAAAGTTAGGGGCACACGCTGAACTTGAGAAATCATGTAAAACTATAAAATCATTTGAGAAAAGAAACCAAACGATCAATGCTAAGGTAGTTCCTTAGACCGCAGCTCCATTTCCAAGAGTCACAAGGTCAACAGTTTCTGTTGTATGAACACTGATAGTTGAAAAAAAACGGGTATACATAGTGGATTGTGTGGTCACTGATAAATATTTTGGTTGATTGACGACCACTATGACAGAAAGAGAACTCAATATGGTTTAGGCCTGAGTAATCCTCAAAGGTTTCTAATTACCGTGTAAAACTACAAGGTTGTTTGTGAGCCTTGAGGAAAAATCAATACAATGATTTAACACTTAACGAAATGTTTAGGTGTCTATAGAAACACGATATCACAATTCTGTTGCCAAAGTAGGTAAAAATAATAAGTGGAGATTTTTGAGGCTTGAGCACGAAACATGGAAAAGTCTTGGTATACGTATGAATAGTTGTTCATGTGAAATACAATTATATCTCATTATATTACCATTATGTTCTAACCCTTGTGATTCAAAGAAGGTTAATGTAACACCCCACCTTTATACCCATATCACACAAGAGTATTACTAAGTAACATTATCAAGTAATATGAAGAATGAGGTGATGTGGATGATACATGCGTTAATATTCCCTTAGATCGACACCAAGTACATTACATGATATAAAAACAACTCGCCTCATAGCAAATAGTCTTGGTACAAAATAATAAACACGTGTGTTTCCTGGTGATAGAAAAATACACAATAGATAAAATAAATCACAAAGCATACAGTGTCCTTAACGCAACGATAACATATAATAAAAATATACACGATTCCAAGTGGATCTATTAGTCAAATGCCCACTATCATCAAAAATATACATACACGTCCAATATATGTACATCTCTGCATCAACATGAACACTTGTAGCCATAAATATACAAAATGATACTCAACTCTGTAATGTTTACAACTATCATCCTCTATGCCCAGCAATCACAATCTAATTTTTTCGTCCCTAAACCTGAAAAGTCTCGGACTTACCCGAGTATTATATAAATAATAAACGGGTCAGACTATGTCCAAATTCAAAGATGAGTACATAAACATTATCTCAAGGAGTAACATATACACAACATAATAAAGAAATCCAACCAAAGGAATAATAAAACATATACAACACATCAAACATCATTACACACGTCATACATCAAAACATCCATAAGACATCGAACATCATCACAAACATTACACACCACACATCAAGCACCAATCACACACATCACACCACACATATCGAACATCCATCTCACATGTCTTATACGTTACACACCGCTCACGTTACACATCACCGCACACATTGCACACATCACTGCACACATTGCACACATCATGCATCACATACATCGTACACAACGCATACATCACACATCAATGAATATAACGCACATTAATTCATATTTATTCGACTGTATTTGAGTTATTCAATATATTCTTTGGTTTTATCTTCTTTATTGCTATATCTACTGCTACTTTTAATGTACCACCAGAAGCTGTGTCTACGCCTGAGTCTTGCTACTACTTAGACGCAATGGGAGACCCTATTTGTAAATTTTTATGAGCGTTTTCACCAGTCTTTAGCTACAAAATAAATGCACGTCGCTTTCCTTGCTTCCTCGTACCTCGCTTTCCATTTTCAACCACGTCATTTCTTATATATTCATCATGTTGGCTCGTGCAGCAGAGGGTGACTATGTGACGAGAGGCCATGTCGCCACAACCATCGAAGAGTGACCACTTGGTCGGTCAAGCTATGATGGGGCTAGACATCACATTTACGTAAGCGACTTCACACACCTTGTTCCTCTCAAAAATGGAGATAATCATATTCCATCGTTAAAATAAAATAAAGGAATATTGTAATACACCTCACACGTGAAGTCAGATATCTAAGTAATATCGATTAATATTTGTGCATAATATAGAATAATTCACCGATATCTAAGTATTAAATACACGGTCTTCAATGAATTATCTGATTTTATGCTACTGTTGAGTAAATAAATATACTCCACACAGACATCCCATACCGTCCGATGAAATACAATTATATACATAACAACACTCTTAATTAATCAACGTTCTATAAATTTCTTCTTCGCTTATTAATTCACTCTTTCTTATTTTTACTTCAGTTCATTATTCTTTATTTTCATTACTTCATAGTTTAATACAACGAGCGAATTTAAGTTCATCTTATTCCTAGTATCTAATCAATAACCATCCATACACACATTAAAATATTATATAATTAGTAATAATGAGATGAAGGGTTTTCATTAAATGCATTTCACTTTAAATTTCTCCTCTTTTTATAAAATTGCTTCAATTTAATTTGACAACAAAGTATCGCTTTTATTTATTTCACTCTCTTTTAAAATATTGATTCTCTCATTAAATTTATAATTCCACATTTTAAACAATTTCTTTGGTTTCAGAAAAACCTTTTTTCGAATTCATCAATTACTTAAAACCTCTAAAATCCTTTCATTTTCACTTTATACTTCAATTATATTATGAAAATACCATAAAGAAATTTGGAATTCCAATTACTTTTAAACATCAATTAGAAACACATCATTTCCGATCCAAAAATATTTTCAAACCCAAATATATATAATTTCAAAACTATTATTTAAAATACTCATTTACATTTCAAACCCTATGAGTGATGTTTCTTTACGATAAATAAATAAATTGCATTCAACTTTCAGTTACTTCGAAATATTATTTTATACACTTCACATCTATTAAATCCAGCTAAAATTAACCCATCACTTTCAAAAATACATTTAAGTAGTTTTAAGATCAACGGTGAATAAACAAAAATATAATTACTCAAAATTCACTTATTTTGTAAAATCTCAAAATTCATCAATTTCCAAAATAATTTCCATTCACAAAATCTTCAAAATTATTCGACTTGTATATTTTTCCAAAATTGTCCTTATTTTAAATTTTCCGTTAATTACAACATCTTTAATATTAACCAAGGAATCATTTCAAAATTCAGCATCAATTCCATAAAAATCTATTTATTTCATACCTTAATCTGTTAATTCGTTCATCCTATTTTCGATTAATTTCAAATGTCATTCGATTATTTGCAAACAATTATTCACCACTCAAACATCGCGAATCAACAATGAAACAATAATTATCGCAACAACAAGTAACTCATAGTTTGCAACACAATTCCAACAAATATAGAATATATCAATCATCAATAAACAATCAATTTCATACCAACAATTCATGTAACCAAGCAAATCAAGCAATACATGGGGGAAATTGATACGGTATTGATTGTGGTAACGGAAAATGCATAGAATTTATTAAAGAAGAAGATAGAAATGAGGAGGGAGAGGAGTAGAGAATTGCCAGAATAGAGAATTTGATTTTTCAATTGCCTGCAGTTTCCTTACATTTCCATCATTATATAGAGTTAGATACAAATTGTCATAACAAACTTTCAGCCAACTATCATTGCAGGCTGACAATCACTTAATTACGAAATGAAAAGAAAAGATGCTGATTCTAGAAGCAACTATTTCATAACTAAATTTGTTTGCTTGCGTGATGTGTCATAACAACTTGCACATCCATTTGTAGGTTATCATTCTAAACATCTAGCCAGTATTTTGCAGTATAATTTTGCTAGCATTAGCCCAATGGGTTTATGTAAGGCAGAGGCTAGTTTGTGCATATGTGTAGTCATATCATTGCCAACCCCTCGAAATCGACCTTGTCCTCAAGGTCAGAGTTGCTTTCTACGTTGACGTTACACCAGGATCAAAAACGTAAACCAGGCTATTAGCAGAATCAGTTGAGTGATAAACTACGTTGAAGAGCACAGGAGCCTTAATCTCTTGTAATACAAGCTCTACAGTTTCCAACTCAGGCTGCGGAGTGGTTTTGGGAAGGAACGAGAGGGGATGAGTTACTTGATAGGGAAGGGAGTTACTGTCGAAGGGGAATTTTTTGGTGATAGTGATGGGGACGACTTTGATTTTGGGAAAGAAAGGATTGATGTTGGTGGAGATGGGAATACGATTTTAGAGGGAATGAAGTAGTCGGGGATGCCGATGACGAACTCAGTATGGGTGTCAGAATGAGATTTAGATATTTTGGTGTAGTCGAACATCGATTTGGAGTTGGGAGCAAGGGAATCGAAGATTACCTTATTGTCGTGGAATTTGGTATTGCAGACGAAGCTGGATTTGTCGATAGTCTGGGAGGGGGTAGTGCCGCGAGGGTGGTTCGGAGTAGGATAGGAGAGGATGATGGTTGTGGCGGTGCTGGAGTTGATTTCAACTGATGTGGGGTTGTTGTCGGTTGGTTTCGGGTGTCCGGATTGAAGAGGGAGATAAGGAGTCAACACATGAGGTGCGGGGGAAAGGCGGGATGTCGTTGGAGAGGGTGAGAGAGTAGCCGCTATATGAGCGAGAGAAGAGTGAGGTGTAAAATGTAGGGGAAGAATTGTGTTAAGGGTTTGGAGGGCCTTTGAGGCAGCGAGCATGAGAGATGGAGGAAAACCGGAAGAAAATATGGGGCTGCTGTTGAGGATGGCTGTTTTGGAGGGAAGTTTGAGTAACGAATGGTGGATGAGACTCATGGAGGTGTGGTATTGGAGCATGTCGACTTGATGAATGAGAATGGCGTTTTGTTGGGAGAGGATGGAAACTTGTTGGTTGATTTTTTCAAGGATTTGCTTCAAAGTAGGAGTTTTATCCATGACAATAGAATAATACCGCGGAGGTGAGCGTGGAGGTGAGAGCATCGGTGAAAGCACCAATTGATACATTATTGATTGTGGTAACGGAAAATGCATAGAATTTATTAAAGAAGAAGATAGAAACGAGGGAGAGAGAGGAGTAGAGAATTGCCAGAATAGAGAATTTTATTTTCCAATTGCCTGCAGTTTCCTTACATTTCCATCATTATATAGAGTTGGATACAAATTGTCATAACAAACTTTCAACCATCTGTCATTCCAGGCTGACAATTACTAAATTACGAAATGAAAAAAAAGATGCTGATTCTAGAAGTAACTATTTCATAACTAAATTTGTTTGCTTGCATGATGTGTCATAACAACTTGCACATCCACTTGTAGGTTATTATTCTAAATATCTAGCAGGTATTTTGCAGTATAATTTTGCTAGCATTAGCCCAATGGGTTTATGTAAGGCAGAGGCTAGTTCGTGCATATGTGTAGTCATATCAGAAATACACATTAAATAATATGATAAAGACATAAATGTGAGTTTAGAAACTCACTAAAAATTCCAAGTGAGACATTTACAATGATTCTTCGACTCTTCCATTTCAGCCATCGTCATCGACCGAAAATTCCAACTACTTCCCCTAGCCCATCGCCTAGACCTAACTTCGATCGCAGCCCTCCCCCAGCATCCCCCATCAACAGCTGCTCCTTCACTTCGCTATCCACATCCCAATACTTCATACCAGCCTCGGACAGTGCATACAACGACGCAGCGCCAACACCTCAGACCAGCCACCATACCCCTAACTCTATCACATACTCTCATTGTACACGTCATTGTGCCTCCAAATCACATTCGCTTGCCACCCCAATGTCGTGTGTGCTAGAATCGAGACATCGCTAAAATTGCCTATCACCACAGCATATCCTCCTTCATCGCGTTGTTTGCCATCGTCGATCTTAGGTCTCCCCCTCGCATCACCTAAACCAGGCATCGCGCTTTAAGCACAATTTGTTTTTTTAAATCTAGAATTCAGTGGGGCTTAGGGTTGAAAAATAAAATAAGGGAACACGAGTTTGGACTTGAATAGAGAAGTTGTGAGAGTTTTCTAGAAGCATGAAGAGAAAGGAAAATGGTCTTGGGCCTGTTTACTTTGGGCTGAAATAATATTAGGATTTGATTTAATTCACTTCATTTTTAAATAATTTCCTATGCATTTAAATTTAAATTCTTGAAATAAATTTCACCATTTGTATATGGGTATAGACAATCTTTCATTATTCTTCGTGATATTGACCACATTTCTTATCCCTATTTGCATTTCAGTGGGTTGGTCTGGTATGAGAAGTTACGGAAAAGAGTATATTACAATATCTCACATTCATGAAAGTCCATAACCAGATGAAAAGATTGAATTTTGGATAGCGGGAAAAGAACCTACTCGCCTTACGCAATGACAAGGGTTTATTATCTAAGCTCACTGAACGCGAAGAAAGAGTCCTTTATTAAAGAGATCGGTCGCTCTCGCTTGAACTGAACGCTTTCCCTTAACTAGAAGTCTGAAATAAACATCTAATATAGATTCATTCACATCTTAATCTACAAATTATATTTCCGTAATTGAATAATTTTATTCAATTCGATGCCCAATTATTTTTATTTAAGTATTCATTATGCTATTACAAAATAAATTTAATTTTCAGCTTTTTCAATTATATAAAAATTATTTTTAGTTCTAAATATTTCATACTGATTAAAATAGTTTATTCAATTTCAATAAATTATCTAAAAAAATTTATTGATTTAATTCAATTTATTACCATAAAATCTTTTATTAAAAGAATTTAATCAACTACAAATTTATTTTCAAAATATTAATTATAAAAAATCAAATTCAATCACTTTTATTCAAATAAAATTTATTTATTTACATGGCGTAGAAAGCAGGGTTATTATAGTTAATTATGAATTCCATTAATGTTTATGAAAAATAATAGCGAGAAGAAAACTGATTTTGCTATGTAGTGTGGTCATACTTAATATTGTATTGCATGGATGATAGCTAATATTATTCGCACCAAGCTTTATATCTGACCCACTTTTCCTCTTTAAACTCTCAAATACTCATTTGAGTTGGTCGGTAGTAAGGGTTTCATTGGTCTCAATTCGAACACTAAAGCTTTTCAAAGATATTGCAAGTGGAAAGCTACCAGTTATTCTCTATGGTAATTTCTACTTCAACAACCATACTACACCTCTAGTACCCAACAAACTAGTAAAGTGTCAATAATGGTACCCGACTGAAGTACAGCAGCAGCAGCTAAAGTAGTCGATATACATCGGGACCTATCGTATATCTTACTACATAAAGGTTACAATATAATAAATAACAAAAATATAAAATAGACGAGGAATATAGCATAACTAAAATGAACCATAGAAAACATCAGAGTAATAGGTTCACGATAGTTATACCACATAAATAGATTTTATACATCATCAAAACAAACTCAAATATTACCTTTAATAATAGTCAAGCACTGACAAAAACACTACAGTGCTGCACAGTAGAATAAGCACCATCTTCTTGAATAGCTCCATGCGCCAATCCTCCTGCTCATCCATTGAATAGCTCCGTTCACCAATCTCAGACCAAATATCTAGTCTAACGATTGAGTCCTAAGATAATAAGAAGAAAAATATAAAACCTCGAGTTAGAAAATAGCCTGGTATGACAGACCAATAATCTCAATATACTATGAAAGCTGATATAGTAAAGAGGAACACAAGGAATGGAGAATCACACCTGACAGTCTGTGCATTCAATAGGTTAGCACAAAATGCAATATATGTTATGCTATCATTATATAGCTGTACTGTACTAAATACAATATAAGGTGTCAATGTATCTAACATAGTAATACCTACATAACATGACATCCATCCCAATCACATAAGAATCAAAGCACATGACAATTGCATATATTGAAATAAAATAATCACAATGACTATCGCTAAGGTCTCACATCACCACCATGATGCCTTCGGATATACGGTAACTCGCACAACCATCAAGAAGGTTGGCTATGATGACCTACCTTTCTGACCCTTAAGAAGGACACTTAACACATCCACGACATTCGTGTGTCGTTGCCCAAGCATTCAAAAGAAGAATTATCATGTGGTAAAATAAAAAGAATAGAACAGAAAATCTCACAACGAAACTGCCAAATAGAACATAATAGTAATATAATACATAAGGTTACTTCTAACATGGATTTATCAGAGTTACACAAAAGTACGAAAATAGATAAGGGAGTTATAACAACCTGCCTTTACATACGTTGAAAAAATACACCTACAAGAGCTGAAAATAGCGGAAATAGAGACTAAATAGCTAAAGGCCTCCTGCTCGGGCACCTTCTTCAAAAGAGCCCAAAAAGGACCTGTACTCTCGAACTATCCAAATATAAATGAGTACCCGAGAGTTTAGGAAAAACAAACAACTCGGGTCACATAATATGTCTAGTATGAGTAAAACTATGGACAATGAGTGTAATTAAACAACAACATGTGAAACCACACTGCCAAACACGGAACAGGTTTCCTCTCACAAGAACAACATTCAAATGTAAAGATTGTATACAAATAATTAAACATTACAAAGAGTGCTAAACTCTTCCCAATGCAGTTAAGGAAGGAAAACAAATTCGAATGTTCGAATCAACAAGGAAAAGTAAATTTACCAACAATGACTAGGAGGGTGCACCTACCTTACCGAAAGTATACCTCTAGAATATATACTTGAGAAACACCAATGGCTCTTGGAAACCTCCAAGTGCGCACAGTCGAATCCAATCCAGAGTGGATGTAAAAAACCCTAATGGGAGAAACCCCACATAACTTGGTCTCACTTGCTCTTTGGATTTAGTCATTTTCGACAAAGGATAACAAATCTCAAATAAGTAACACAACGCCTTAGAATGACGAAAAATAAGGAAAGCCGAGGCAATTGATGGTCGACAAACCGACTATTGAAGATAACAAAATAATCATATATGGACAGTAAACCTCGTACTCCTTCCACTACTAATCGTTTTCAAATTTGTATTGTTTCTTGATTAAAATGAAGTCGGGCAAGTGAAAGTAGTGTTACCTCTAGGTATTTCCTTGACAATTTTAACTTTTAATAAAGTGACAAGTTTCTATACCTCGATTTTAGTGTCAAGAGCATGACTAAATTCTTTCCATATAAGTGATAACGTTTATGGAAACTTCTTTTCTATAATCGAAATGAACTTTTACTTTTAAAACCAAACTCGTGCTTGGCTTTTAATTACAAGTTTTTAACTTTAAACGTCTTTGTAAAAATGGTTTACTAACTTTAAATCACCATTATAAAAAGGATTTAGTGAAACAAAAATATTATTATTAAATTGACAAGTCACTTTTAACTGTCATTAATAAGGGTGATTAATTATCTTTAGACTTAGTTAATTAATTTGATTAAATAACTTTAAATACCTATAATTAAAAAGGGTTAATCACTTAAAAACATAATTAATTAAACTAATTAAAAACTCATTAATTAATTTGATTAATTAATTTTACAACATCATTTATTAATAAGGATTAGCTAATTTATAATATCATTAATGGAAAAGGTAAATTAAATTTAAACTAATAAATTAACTTTAAAAGTAATTAATTAAAGATGATTAAGTAATTTTAAATGCCATTAATTAAAATGATTAATTAACTTTAATCGACCATTGTTAAATAATTAATCAACCTTAAATATCATCATTAGATAAAATAATTAATAAAGTTCTGCTGAATATGAAAGTATATGATTTTTGTTTGATGATATTAAACATATATATATATATTCATCTAAATGTATGTGTTAATGTACTATTTTATTTTCATAGATTAAATAAATATTTACCGAATAAAATAAATAACACAGTTTAAATTCAAACAGATATTTTATTTAAACAAATATTTATTACAATTTTGAATAGTACAAATTCAAGCTCTCACTATATATATATATACACACACATATACATACATACATATATATATATATATATATATAATTTTCAATTAAAATACAAATTTGTCTACATCGCATTTTTTACACACATTTGCACCTCACTACATTTCACTCGTTCACTCGTATTTTATCTTCAACTCTAGTCCAAATTGAATCCAGCATCTGAGGTATCTGCAAAAATAAACATTAACATAGTAAAATTGAAAAAGAAATACTTTTGCAATGTAAAATAAAATGTAATTTTGAAAATATTATTTGCCTCAGTTATTTGGGTTGTTCGTCATCATTTAAATTTGAATTCATCATATACGAACAGCTTGTGACATGCACAGTGTATCACTGTACATGCCACAGGCCGTGCACACCAATATATACTTGATAAATCCACGGGGATAGGTGAGCACAGGTCAAACCCAAATGAAAAGTCGGGTTCAACTCAAGTGCAACATAAACAAAGACACGATATCAGCACAAGATCAAACCCGAGCTATTATCTGGATTCAACACAGGTGCAGTCCAAAAATACAAGCACAATTTGTACAAAGTTAATGCAACAGTGCTGCACCATAAATTGACACAAGGCATTGCACACTGGAATATGTAGTGCAACAAAGTTAAGATGCAACTCAACTCAACTCGAAGACTGGACACTACTCACTACAGTCACAAGTGGAACGAAAACCAGACATGAGTTCAATGCAATACAACATGAAGTCTAATTCAACTCAGACATATATAGTGCATAGCATATTCAAGTGCAGACTACACAAGTGGTGCACATGTCAACAATCAATGATGAAGCAATGCAATATGAACCAGACAGTACTCAAGTGAAGAATGAATGCAATAAGAACACAGTCTCAACCAAAATAGCACCATACTCGACCAAAACCACTTCTGGTAGCAGTAAACAAAAAGGCAGTGCAACAGGACAACTCGGCTAGCATGAAAAAGATAACAGTGACTCATGGAAATGCAGTCACAAAAATGTACACAATTCAACATGTTTAGTTCACATGAGTCAATGCTACAGAGACTAGACCCTAATGAACAGGAACCTGACTCAAGGAAATGTACAATGCAAGTACGAACACAAATCCAATTGGAAAAAATCAATTTTTTATACCAAAGTCAATTTTAAAAATGTCAGAGATTCAAATGTAATGGCGGTTTTGAACAAAGCATTAGGTAGCAGTTTCAAGTAATATCAACAGCAGTGTCAAAGCCGATATTGAACAAGCCAGTGCCAAAGTCAAACCAGCAAAATCGAAACTGTGGCGAGCAAGGCAATTCAAAGCCGTGAGTATCAAGTAAAATAAAAAATATGCGAAGTGACAAAGTCAAAAATCATCACCAGCATCAAAACAAGATCGAATGGCCGAGTTAAATTAGAAGACAAATTCAAACGAACGAGAATATAGGAATTAGAATCCTATTTAACCCAAATCATCACTGGCGGTAAAAGGCTTTCGAGCCCAAGCAACAAAGAACGATCATTCAACTCGAATCAAAAAGGTCGAGCAGAATCAATATCGAAAAGGAAAAATTGCATACTATTTTGACAGTCGAACTCGACCAAGTTGAAGTAGTCATGGACGAATCAATCGAAGAAAAAAATCGAAGCATCATCAATCAAATCGACAAAGTCGGTGCCTTCAATTTTCAGAACCCCTAGTTATCAGAGAAAGAGGAACGAACGATCAAAAGAAATCACCATTTTCTACAGAGCAAGTTGGGATGAACAAAATAAAAGGAGAAAGGGATTATTATCACTGTATTTTGTTTGGGCCGACAATTATTTATGGGCCTTTAAAAACTAGGGTTTCATTGTTTTATTGTGTTTAATTTGTATTTTTCTCTTTTAAACATTGTAATTCCTAGTCGTGCGACTAGGGGACGAGCTACGGTGATGTAGTTCGAGAATTCGCAACTCAGTGGCTGAGTTGTTGCAGGGTTTTGAGCGTAAAGTTAAGGCTAGTCGATACCAGATGTCGCGAGTTTATGTGTGTAAGCGTCTGGCTGCTTAATTTCTAGTAGAAACCTAGGGGCAGCACGCAGGAAGGGTTTTGCCGAAGCTGGGTAAATTCTGTGTTCTATTTCTGCATTTATTATTCTGCAATTATCTATGCTGCTATAATACTGATATATCTGCGTTGAAATTATTTTATACAAACTTCTGCAATAATTTTTATACTTGATAGTATCACCCTATTCACTTCCCCTCTAGGGTGAAATCCATCCTACGAGTGGTATCAAAGCTAGGAATAAAAGCCAATTTTGCTTTTAAAAGTTTGATTTTTCAAAGACCAATTGTTTTTACAAATTTGAATTTTTAAAATGGCTACTTTTGCTGAGGGTCGTTCTAATACTATCCCTTCTATTTTTGATGGAACAGATTTTTTGAATTGGAAATTGAAAATGGAATTTTATTTAAAATCTGTTAATGTTAAATGTTGGGATATTATTGAACATGGGTGTGATATAACAGACGAAAAAATTATCTCGATCAATGCTCTTGCTATGCATATATTATATTCTCATATTAATCAGGATAATTTTAACTTTATTTCTCATTGTGAAAGTGCACAAGAAATCTGGAATACTTTTGATGCAATATATGGTGCAAAAGTCAACAAAAATGAGATATCCTCCTCAATCGACATAGAAACATGCTTAACAGGATTGACAAAAAGCAGCAGTGGTGATGACGATGATGATGGAGAAGCTGAGCTGGCACTATTAATGAAGAAATTCAAAACGTGGAATCACAAATACGGAAATCCATCTCTAAATCAGAAATTAAAAAGCAGAATAGCCAAAGCACTAGACAATGCAGAAGAACATGAGATCATCTGTCACAAGTGCAACCAACCCGGACATATCAAGCCAAATTGTCCTCTAATTCAACACGGTCAAGAAAAGAATTCAAAAAGGAAAAGTTTTGCAGCCACGTGGAATAAAAGTGATGATGATTATAAAAGCACTAGCAGTGAGAGTGAAAAAGTAGATCTATGCCTTCGAGGTGATATAAATGATAGCGACGATGACGAGCCAAGCGAGGTATCAAAACTTTCACACTCGGAACTACTTATATATTTCAACGAAGTAAATGGTTGTTTTGAACGACTTAGGGAGAAATATGCTAAAATTGAATCGCAAAGAGATAGTTTGATAGAATCAAATAAACATCTTAATCAATTGGTTAAAAACTATCAAACTAAGAGCCTTAAGTGTGAAAAGTGTCCAACATTCGAAGAAGAGATTAAAAAATCAGGAACTAAAATTAAATCACTTGAAAATGAAATTCTGATTTTGAAAGAAAGTGAAAATACAAGGAGAGAAAATTTCATTAAAAAGTGCACACAATTATTAAATGAAAATGAATCTCTCAAAACACAAGTCCAACAAATGTCAACGGCTTTAGAAAATTTTTTCAAAGGGAAAGATCGTTGAATATGCTATTAGGGAAACAAACTGTTAATACAGTTAGACAATGACTTAGGTATAATCATTCTGAATATGTTAGAAGAAAAATTAATCAAGTTAAATCCCAGTGTACTATTTGTAGAAAAATTGGACACAATCAAAATAATTCCTGGTATAGACCTAAACACGTGAAAACCATTCCAATTTGGGTTCCAAAAGGCACAGATATGAAGTCTTTGAAAGTCAAACAAATCTGGGTGCCAAAAGGAACATATATAAATAGTTTTGGGTCTCCACAAACTTATTTTTTAAAATCGTTTGCCACTAACAACGATGGATCTATAAAAACAAATAGGTCACAAAAATCTTTTATCGTGTAGGTGTAGTGGCAGGCTAAGGAATAACAACAGTGTTATCTGGATTATGGTTGTTCCAGAAACACAACGGCCGACAAAGAAAAGTTCCTTAGCCTAGTATAAAGGTGACAGAATCACAATGGACAACTACGAAAAATTATCGTAAAGGTAAAAGAGGCAAAGATATATTTAAACTTGAACAATATATGTGAAAATCTGCACCATAATTTGATTTAATTCAGCCAGTTATTGATAAAGAAATGAATGCTGATTTTGATTCTGACTTTTTCAAAATTCTTGGCCAAATTATTCTTTTATGTCGAGAACACTTTAAAACATCTCTAAAGTCTTTGAACTACTTCATATAGATTTGATTGATAATAATACATTTGGCTGACTCTAGATTCACAGTTTTGTTTACACGGTTTCAATTCAAATTCAAATTCAAGAGAATTTCATTTAAAAGCTAAAAAACGACTTTAAGTAATTTGTCGCAACTTCATGATTTGGTCCATAACCAATGATAATCTTTAGTGAAAGAAAATTCAGATGCAGATTACACTGGTAATTTAGTTGATAGAAAAATTACTAGTGAAACATGATTTATGTTGAGACATTCAGTAGCTGCATCGTTTTTCAAAGAAAATATCTGCATACTTTTCATTTCAAATAATTTTCAAATAGCAGAAATTTTTCTTATAAAAGCCCTTCTAGAAAATCATTTTTGGCCTTGTTTCAGATTAGTCATTTTTAGAAAATTTGATAATTATTTTTGAATATGATTTTAAATAACTATATTAACTAATCTGACTCCCTACTAATTATCGAAAAGATAAATAGTGATTGGAAAAGCGATGAGTGTTGATATTAATCGTATATTATAACTTGAGACAGTATATTTAGTAAATTTCTTTAGAAATTTGAACAGGGTTATAAAAACTTTTTGTTGGTCAAAATTCTATGACCATCTCTATTTCTATCATATTTCTAACGACAACCACTCATCAAAATCAATATAGTTTGTCAATATGTGGTGATTTAAATAGGAAATCATTTGTTTTTCATTTTATATTTTTTTTAAAAAGATTCAAAGTATTCACTCTCATTCAAAAGTCCTCACGTTTATGCATGCGTGAATTACTTGGAATTTTTGATTATGTGCTTCCATGCTCATTTAAAAGTCCTCACTGTTATGCATGTATGGAATGCATATTAAAATTGATTAATTAAATAGAAAAGTTGATTCTAATCACATTTAAAAGTCCTCACGGTTATGCGTGGTTAGAAAATACTTGAATTCATTTTTTAAAAAGAAAAAATTGGAATACTACTAATCCCATTTAAACGTCCTAACGGTTATGCATGGTTAGTAGATATTCAAATTCCTGATATATATATACCACAAATAGACACAACTATATGGTTTTATATGATGACATCATCCCTATCATTCTAAAGTAGAATATGCGTCAATCAAGTATTTATGATTTTGTTTGATTTTTTATTGAAATTTAGTATATCTACTCGATTGAGTATTAATGTTATATTAATGTCTATCACTTTATCTCTATTTTTCTAACACTATTGTTCTTTTGCTGATAACAAAGGGGAGAAAAGTTAATATTTTGGAAAATAAAGGTCAAATATTTTCTATATGCATCTAGGCTCATTTGCATATTTTTATTTATTTACATGCATATATGAAGGGGGAGCTTTGTGTAGAGAGGAAGCATTCAAATAGGGGTAGCAGATTGAATAATCAACTACATTTAATAATTTCAAAATCTTAAATATATGTTTGTTATCATCAAAATGGGGAGATTGTAGAATATGAAAATATATGATTTTTGTTTGATGATAATAAACATATATATATATATATATATTCATTGTTAATGTACTATTTTATTTTCACAGATTAAATAAATATTTGCTGAATAAAATAGATAACACAGTTTAAATTCAAACAGATATTTTATTCAAACAAATATTTATTACAATTTTGAATAGTACAAATTCAAGCTCCCACTATATATATATGATTTTCAATTAAAATACAAATTTGTCTACATCGCATTTTTTACATACATTTTCACCTCACTATATTTCACTCGTTCACTCGTATCTTCTCTTCAACTCTAGTCCCGATTGAATCCAGCATCTGAGGTATCTGCAAAAATAAACACTAACGTAGTAAAATTGAAAAAGAAATATTTTTACAGTGCAAAATAAAATGTAATTTTAAAAATATTATTTGCCTAATTTATTTGGGTTGTTCGTCATCATTTAAATTTGAATTCATCATACACGAGCAGCTTGTGACATGCGCAGTATATCACTGTACGTGCCATAAGGCTATGCACAACAATATACACTTGATAAATCTGCAGGGACAAGTGAGCATAGGCCAAACCCAAATGAAAAGCCGGGTTCAACTCAAGTGCAATAAAAATAAAGTCAAGAATTCAGCACAAGGTCAAACCCGAGGTATTAGCTGGATTCAACACAGGTGCAGTCCAAAAATACAAGTACAATATGTACAAAGTCAATGCAACAGTGGTGCACCATAAATTGACACAAGGCATGGCACACTGAAATATGTAGTGCAACAAAGTTATGATGCAACTCAACTCCATGCAAAGACTGGACACTACTCACTACAGTCACCAGTGGAACGGAAATCAGACATGAGTTCAAATGCAATACAATATGAAGTCTAGTTCAACTCAGACATATACAGTGTGTAGCATATTCAAGTGTAGACTACATAAGTGGTGCACATGCCAACAATCAATGATGAAGCAATGCAATATGAACCAGACGGTAATCAAGTGAAGAATGAATGCAACAAGAACAAGATCTTGACTAAAACAGCACCAGGCTCAACCAAAACCACTTCTGGTAGTAGTAAACAAAAAGGCAATGCAACAGGACAACTCAGCTAGCATGAACAAGACAACAGTGACTCATGGAATTACAGGCACAAAAATGTACACAATTCAACATGCTTAGTTCACATGAGTCGATGCTATAGAGACTAGCCCAAATGAACAGGAACCTGACTAGAGGAAATGTACAATGCAAGTACGAACACAAATCCAAGTGGAACAAGTCAAAGACAATTTTTTATACCAAAGTCAATTTTAAAAATGTCAGAGATTCAAATGTAACAGTGATTTTGAACAAAGCATTAGGTAGTAGTTTCAAATAATGTCTACAGTAGTGTCAAAGCCCACATTGAACAAGTCACTGCTAAAGTCGAACCAGCAAAATCAAAACCGTGGTGAGAAAGACAATTCAAAGTCGTGAGTATCAAGTAAAATCAAAAATATACAAAGTGACAAAGTCAGAAATCATCACCAGCATGTAAACAAGATCGAATGGTCGAGTTAAATTAGAAGACAAATTCAAACAAACGAGAATATAGGAATTAGAATCCTATTTAACTCAAATCATCACCGGCCGTAAAAGGCATTCGAGTTCAAGCAATAAAGAACGAACATTCAACTGGAATCAAAAAGGTCGAGCAGAATCAATATCGAAAAAGGAAAAATTGCATACCATTTCGACAGCTAAACTCAACCAAATTGAAGTAGCCGTGGACGAATCAATGGAAGAAAATAAATCGAAGCATCATCAATCAAATCGACAAAGCTGGCACCTTCAATTTTCAAAAGCCCTAGTTATCAGAGAAAGAGGAACAAATGATCAAAAGAAATCGCCATTTTCTACAGAGTAAGTTGGGCCGAACAAAATAAAAGGAGAAAGGGAATTATTATCACTGTATTTTGTTTGGGTCGGCAATTATTTATGTTCCTTTAAAATTTAGGGTTTCATTGTTTTATTGTGTTTAATTTTTATTTTTTATCTTTTAAACATTGTAATTTCTAGTCGTGTGACTAGAGGATGAGTTACGGTGGTGTAGTTTGAGAATTTGCAACTCAGTGGCAGAGATGTGGCAAGGTTTTAAGCATAAAGTTAAGGCTAGTCGACACCGGATGTTGCGAGTTTACGCGTGTAAGCGTCTGACTGCTTAATTTCTAGTAGAAACTTTGGGGGCAGCACGAGGCAAGTTTTGCCGAAGCTGGATAAATTATGTGTTGTTCTATTTCTGCATTTATTATTCTGCTATTGTTTGTGCTGCTATAATTCTGATATATCTGCATTGAAATTATTTTATACAAACTTCCACAATAATTTTTATAATACATAGTATCACTCTATTCATCCCTCCTCTAGGGTGAAATCGATCCTACAAGTTCAATTTCATTAACAAAGAAATTAATTAACTCTAAACAAATTATTATTAAGTTAATTAATTAACCTTAATCCTTTTAATTAAAATAATTAATTAAATTTAAAATCATATTAAATTAGTAAATTAATTTTAAATCTATCCTTATCAAAAACTTAATTAACTTTGTAAAGTAAAGCCCAAGCTCGAAAGTAAATCAAAAGATGTCAAAGAGATGGTATTTTCCGAAAGTTTTGATATAGCGATAGTTGCTATAAGGACACTTTGAGAACTATTTTCACAATATATTGATTTTCATCCTAGCATCACATTACATAACATAAGTAAAGCATACATATACAAGGTCCATAACAAATCACACAACATGTGGAGAGCATCACTTATAGTATATTTAACTTTTTCTACTAATTTTTCATATTGCTTACTAACTACCAAGATGTCATCTTTTCAAAGCATAAACCAAACCAACAACTATCACATTACCATACATATACAACAAGCATTTAAAAGCTACTAAGATGACTGATATTAAAGTTAAAATATTTTGGTTTTAAAAGGTGAGATTTTATTCAAGTTTGGAAATTCAACTCTAACTTCCACTAGAACTTGAACATGATCGAGATCTTTGCTTCCAACTTGGAAAAATGATATTTTGGCAGGCTTAAGTAGGCAATATGTTTCGGCCTAGGGCTTAGCGTGGCTTGGTTAGATGAATATGGTTGTGTATAGGATTGTTTTGTAGAGGAGGAGTTGTATAAGTTGATAGAATGCTTTTTAAACAAGTCTAAAGTGTTTCTAAAAGTGAATGAACTAAATTTTTTGAGCTTTATAAATATTTGAAAGCCATGTAAGTTTTCTCAAGAGCTAAGAGAGGTTTTAGGAAGTAGAAATGAAATTTGAAAATGAGGAAAATGGTAGAAATTGAGTTTATATACTAGTGCAAAAGTTAAATTACCTAAATAGTCTAAGGGTACATACCATCCACTAAATTTTTGCCACATCATTTTTCTTGTCTCACCCTCTCTCCCACATTTTCCTTGTCCCCCGCTCTCTTATGATGAGCCAAAATATATTAAGAACATAGTGTATTTATTTTTTGAAAGAAATGACATTTTTTGATAATACTCCTTTTTACTTTTTAAACTTATTTATTTTTCATAAAATATCATTTCATATTCTAATAAATTAAAGTATAAATTCTAAAAGTATTCTGACTTGTGTATAAATTTGTATATATGTTAGAAAAATATGCACAACATTTTCTAACAAATTTTCAACACCGAAAAGTCGAAAATTAGGAAAAAAATTTCCCGCCACATTTTTCATTTTTATTGAACTGGTTATTTTGTAAATAAATTTTGAAAAATATTTCACCATCATTACTTATTATTAAAAATATTTTTATTTTGATTATAAGATTTACTATTTTGAATATTTAAAATTAAATATATATCCATAGTTTATAGCAGTGAAATTCCACGTCGCTACATTAATGACACATTACGTAATAATTCGATTTGGTGCTCGATCACAAACCAAGACTAACTACTACACTCATATGAGTAGCCCAGACCATCATCGAAGTCTAGGATACATGTGTGAGCGTCCCCATAAGCCCCTGCCCAATGAAACCCACATCACATCTAGAATTATCAACGTTCCCTTTGACACATGACTCAATGGTAGAACATACTACATTATAATCCGTTACTTCTTATCGTCGAATGTACCATCTTGGTCCATCACTAAGTCCTATGAACACTTCCCACTTGACTAACTCCACTCTAATGACTCACACAGTTAATTTGTAGAAGCTTAGAACATCTTACATTGCTTATAGGATTTCCCTACATCTGGCCCGAAGTAAGCTATCACTTTGTCCATACCTAGCCCAAAGTGCCCAAAGTCAACCTAGTGGAATCCACATTCTAATTACCAAGCAACACATCGACATTCCCATAAACATAACTTGACATCCTCTAGTCCAAATCACATGCAACCAATTACATTACCTCCACACATCACTATGAAACCCCATATCGATCGCTACACCTATAATAGCCCATAAAATAAATAATATATGACGACCCACCTCCTTGATCCTTAGAAACTGACACTAATACATCCTCGGTGCGTGTCATAAATCCTAGTGCTGGGGAGGTAGATTATCATACGGTAAAAGAAAATAAAGGTAGAAGATAAACAAAATAGAATCTCACATTGTATTTAACAACTTATAATTATACATATAGATAGTACATACAATCACTCACAAAATGAGATATCTGGGTCATAACAGGTACTAACCCAACCAAGGATAGTTATAATTGCCTATCCCTATAGGTGCTGGTAGATTCTTATAGATAATACACCTGATAGATAACTATCAACATAGGACCCTCCAGCTTGATGCTCCATCATAAATGCTCTAAGTTACCTAACTACGTACCTACCCAAAAAAATATGGCACCCAGAGTTTAAGGGAAAAAGAAAGTAAACCCCGGATCAGTCATGTGACTGGTGTAAGAAGTTTAAAGTAAGGATATTTGAAAACAAAGGATATCTAATAAGACTACGCCACATACAAACATGGAACATTTTTTTTTATGAAAACCAAAATTTTTAGTACACAAAATCCGATAAAATTATTTTTAATGACATTTTTGAAAAACAAATTTCAGGTAAATATACATAATTTTAACCGAAATTGTCACATTATTAAATTCTAGCATACTAGGCTCAACAATCAAGTATGAAGGCACTTACTAGCGAATGGATTCTATAAAATGACAAAGTAAAAGACTACCTTTCGGTAGTACATCTCTAGAAAAATGCATTGAGGCACCAACAGATGGTCCTCTATGAACATAGAACCGACCTACCTTTACCGTAGATAGCACCAAATATGACATCACCCAGGTCATTCCCGACCTATCCGGGATCCCAAAGCATACAAAACATACCCGAAATATAGAGGGCAATCTAGAAAGGTGATGACCATATCCTAATGGGTGCGACCCATAGTCCTACGGCATCAACCCTGTTATTGTCATTCCCGGGTGATGAGACTCGAGTAACGATTACCTTTCACATAGCACATTCCACTTTGAATGCCACATTTCCAATTCCATCACATGCTATTGATTTCCATAAATGACAACCTCTGAACCCGTACGTCTCAGAGAAGGACGTTAAGTATATGAGAGTTGCCTCCTGCACCACCAAACAGATGTACGTTTGTAAAATCAATGTAGTGCATTTTAGAAATGCAATGTCATGCAAAGTCAAACATCGCCCATACAAGTTGTCCTTTAATAGGACAAACCAAAGGAACTCTCTTGCTACATCCTGTCAGGAATTACTCAAAGAATTAATAGCGAGCAGCCCTTGCATTGAAGATCAAATGAAGATACTATTGCCACATATATATGATACAAGAAATTCCCCCTTGAGGGTCAGTGATAAGAAGCCCTTAATTATACTTATTATCAAATGAATAAAGATCGGTTGGTCACGCAAGGTTATTGTCAAAAAGAAAGAATAGACTTTGATGAAACTTTTGCACCCATAGCAAGATTATAAGCCACAGAATTTTGCTTTCTTTGGTAAACCACAACACGTCCAAAGTATTAAAAATGGATGTCAAAAATGCCTTTTTAAATGGTTTTGTTAAAGATGATGTTTATGTTGAACAACCTCCACTTTTTGAAGAAGAAAATTTTCCAAATCATGTTTACAAATTAAAGAAAGTTTTATATGGTCTAAAACAAGCTCCTAGAGCCTGATATGACAGATTAAGATCCTACTTATTACAATCAAATTTTAAAATTGGTAGAGTAGATAATACTCATTTTATTAAAAGAAACAAAAATGATATCCAATTAGTACAGTTTTTCATAGATGATATCATTTTTGGATCAATAAACAATGAAATGAACAAAGAGTTTTCTAAATAAAGACAAAAGAGTTTGAGATGAGTTATATGGATGAACTTACTTTCTTTTTAGGATTGCAAATAAAACAATTAGATAATGGTATTTTCATTAGTCAAGAAAAGTATGCTAGGGATCTAGTTAGTAAGTTTGGAATGACCACTGCGAGTGGAAAACCCACTCCTATGGCAACAATGAAGTCTTGAATAAAGAAGATGTTGATAAAAAACTATACAGAGGAATGATTAGATCGCTACTCTATATAACTACGAGTAGGCCTGATATCATGCATAGTGTCTGTCTCTTTGCAAGATACCAATCTTAACCCAAAGAAACCCATTTAAAATTTGTTAAATGTATCCTAAGATATGTTAAACACACTTTAGACTATGGCCTATTTGACCCTAAAATTGATCATTTGATTTAATATCGTATTGTGATGCTGATTATGCTGGTTGAAAATCAGACCGAAAAAGTACAAGTGAAACTTGTCACTTTTTAGGACATTCTCTGGTTTTCTAATTTAGTAAAAAGCAATATACTGTCTCATTATCAACAACTGATGCAGAATATATCTCTACTGCTTTAGCTTGTTCTCTAGTTATCTATATGCAATAGACACGGAAGGATTTTGGATTAAATATTTCAAAATCACCAATTTATCGTGACAATACAAGTGCAATAAATTTTTCCGAAAATCCTTCTCATCATACCAGGACCAAACATATTAATATCATACATCATTTTCTCAAAGATAATATAAGTAAAGAGATTATTTTTCTTGAATTTACCAACACGAGAATCAAATAGCTGATATTCTGATCAAACCCTTGAGTCAATCAATCTTTACTAAATTAAGAAGCGAATTAGGTATTTGTTCTATAACTGAGAAATAGAATATAGATATAGTAACATATATATTTAAATAAATAAAGAAGGACAAAATTTTCAAAATTTTCAGAGGGATGTCGAAATGCCCCTACCCCGCATGTCGGCATACAACAATCAGATTTGAAATTTTGTTTTTCCTTCTAAAATCAGTTTGGTGGTTATATAACAACAATATTTCATATTCATCTATCTTCTCACTTCATTTTCTCTGTAATAAACTTCTAAAAATACAAAGTAATGGTCTCCTCTTCTAAATCAAACCAAAATGCAACAATTTCCTTCCCTTCTCCTAATTTTGGTCCATTCCAACGTAACACATTGGCTCGAGTAATGAAGATTGAGGAAATTATAAAGGATTCTCTACAAATGCTGACCGAATTACAAGTCATGCAAATGAGGATGACAAAGGAACAAGAGAAACAACCCAAGATTCTTAGAATTTTGCAAAAATTTCCAATTAATAATCATGCAGACCCTGTTGTGATTAAATATGATTCCTCTAACATACGTATTCATAATACATTAGAAGATGATGAAGAAGAAGAAGAGGAAGAAACGCAAATGGAAGAGGACGATAATGTTGTTTGCGTTAGAGAAGTTTGTTTGACAAAAATGATAATTTGGTCGAACAACATGGAAACTTTTGTCTTCATTGTCCTAATTGTTCAGTTCACATGTCACCAATTATCAAGAACTCTTGTTAGACTGTTATTATTATTAATGTTTTTATATTTTGTGTACTTGTATATATTTGCGTCAATGTTTCATATATATGTGTAATGTAGCATCATATATAATGAAATTAGATTTATGTTTCGCTTTTTATACTTTGTTATTTGCATTTAGTTCCATAGTATTAGTTTAAGGGGGGAGTTTAGGCTTAGTTTTTGTTGATGACAAAGGGAGAGAATTATAAAATAGGATAGTTAGGTTGCTAGTTAGGCTTAGATTAAGGGGGAGTTAGTTGATTAAAAAGGAGTTGTTGTAATAAGGGGGAGTCGGAGTAGAATCAGATTTTGGTGCAGTATATTTTATAAACATAGGCTATCATCATAAAAAAGGAGGAGATTATTAGATCTTGAGATGGTGATTTTGATGACAACAAACATAGGACTTGTTATAAATTTAAATACTAATATCTTTGTCAAGATATATATGTATATGAGATATATATATATATATATATATACAGGTACAGAGAATGAAGACTGTACAGTATAGAGATTCAAGACTGATGAATTCAAGATTGAAGAAACCAAGACTGAAGACCAATGAGTATCAAGAGTTCAAGAGTGCAAGATATCAAGAATATCAAAGGTTCAAGAGTTTAAGATATCAAGATAAGTAATAGACACTAGATACATATTAGAACTTCATAATAACACTAAAATATTTACTCGGATTTTAATTGTGGAATGGAATCCACCCTCTCGCTTTAATAATGGGATGGAACCCACGATCTCTTTAGTAGGATGGAACCCATGACCTTCTTTAGTGGAATAGAATCCATGAAATTTTCAAAATAACTTATTTTTAGATTTTTTTTCAAAATTATCTTTTCAAAAAGACATCTCTCTCGGTTTAAATATTTTAGCCTTAATTAAAAAACTGTTTTTAATCATATTAATTTCAAAATCATTTCTTGTTTTTAGACTATCTCCTAGTTTTTATGTTTTAGCTTTAATCTCAAAATATTTATATATTTAATTTTTATTACTTTTATATTTCGTAAGATTCAATGAATTTTAAATTAGTTTCTCTTTAGGGGCATTTCACTAGAAGGATAAACTTTGCAGTCTAATTAGTTTCTAGGTCACACATCCATAGAAATTAATTTCAAGGCCAAAGTCAGCAGAATAATTACTTTTAAGGACAACGTCAGTAGTCCAATTACTTTCAAGGACATAATTTCATAGGTTTTTAGGCCTTAGAAACTAATTATTTTGCATTTTGTCCTTAAAAGTAATTATTTCGGTTGTGTGTCCTAGAAACTAATTGCACTTGCTAAAGAGGCCCTTTAGGCTAATTTCCACTTCTCTTTATTTCTTCACTCCTTCTCCTCCACTCAAATATTCTCTTATATTTCAAATGCTTTAACAAAACTCTGCCAAAATTCTTAGTGAATCAAACTCGATTGTCTCTAGTTTGATTTTCAGCCATTTTCCCTCAATGTTCTTAATGCTATTCAGAGTTATAGAATCATTTGTACCCAAAGATAAAAAAATAGAAGTGTATCAAGTCTCTTTATCAAAGTGTGATTGGAAATGGTGTGATTGTGGATCGTAAATCAATTGGGTGTGATTGTAGCCCGTAAATCTATTAGGTGGTTTTGTAGCCTAGTTAAATCAAGAGAGTTTGTTCTAGACTCGGAGACGGGAGGGTGTAGCACATGGCCTTGAAATTGAGGTTGTAATATCGACATTATATTTGAAAAGAAATATGCACAAAAAATTGTGTGGGACTGGATGTAGGGTAACTTCGAACCAGTATAGAATTTCCTGTGTGTTCTTTCCTTTATTGCTTTTATTTACTATTTGCATCTGTGTCTGGTTCTGTGGTTGTCTCCATGTTTGTGAATTGCATCTGTTTGGGTTTAATTTGAAAAGATTTCAAAAGGATTCATAAAATTAATTAAACACTATTCACCCCCCTCTGGTGTTAATTCTGCCTTCAGATCCGTAATCCACATTTCCTACAGTATTTATAGGAAAAAATGCAAATAAAAATATCATGATATTTACTTGCCATTTAATTACCATTGCCTGACCACCACACCCCCTCCTACCTTATTGGACATGGCCAAAAATCCCCCCTCCCCCCCACCCCCTCCCCCGTGTGTAGCCATGCGCTTGTGCTTAAGGTACAAGAGGTTGACTTTGGTTTACTTAAGAATGAAGTTTTAGAAAATATCTTTGATATTTTGTAATATATATATATATAGGTATATTTGTATGTATGTGCATATATGTGTATGTGCACCTGTATATGTGCATATATATGTCACAATGATCCATAACATTGCACAACTTCTCTACGTTGAATCGTTACGAATTTCGATTTCGATTTTTGGTCGTATTTTCACTTCTTATTTAATATATACACATACATACCTGCACACATAATTTGATAATAATAGTTCTGTCATTATCTAATAATAAAAAGAGCTTATTTAATAATCAAAATAATTATTAAATCATTTAAACTCAATTTAAATCAAAAATCATTTATCCCAAAATAGTGGTATCATGGATGATGTCATAAAGACATTTTATTTTCAAAAATAAAATAAATTTTTTTATTACATGTTCTCACTCATATATATAAATGAATGTATGTATCCAGCTTCGAGCACGATGTCGAATGCTTTAAGAGCTGTTTATTGATGAATGGTTTTATATCTTCCAAAGTATATATTTTTGTAAATATTTATTAAAAATAAGATTACAAGTATTATTTATTGTTCAAAACATTATCATTTATAAAAAATCTTATATTTGAATATTTTAATTTTTCTCTCGAAGTGATGAATTTGCGGGTTGTTACATACTTCCCCTCTTAAAAGAATATTGTCCTTGAAATTAAAGATAAGAAGAAAATGACTCGTAAAGGAATATATATATATATATATATATATATATATATATATATATATATTTGTGTGTGTGTGTGTGTGTATTTGACCCCACCATAAGCGATGAGTACACCATCTCGACACCGCACACGAACTACACCTTAATTCTAAACCCAGGATAAGTTTCCCTCGTTCTATCTTTTGTTTTCCAAGTGCAATCGTTAGTATGACCACTCCATTGAACTTTAACTAATCGCATAACCTTTCTTCTTAATCACTTCTCATCACGATCCATGATTCGATTAGGCTGTCTGATAACCGTCAAGTTAGGTTCCACTTCCAAATCTTCTTATGTTACTATCTATATGATTTGTTCCAGGTCATACACATACTTTCGTAAATGGGATACATAAAAAACATTGTGTACATCCAACAATCTTTCGGGCAATTCTACACGATGAGCTAATGCCTACTTTGAGCTTCTTTCAGCCTTTTCAATCTGCTCAAGAATAGGAAAAGGTCTAATAAATCGTGGCGCTAACTTGCCTGCCTATCCAAATCTTACCACTCCTCTCATTAGAGAGATTTTCAAGAATACAAAATCTTCAACCGAAAATTTCAAATTCCTGTGCCTTTGATAAGTGTAACTCTTCTGCCTACTTTGAGCTTCTTTCAGCCTTTTCTGATTCATGTCTCCCTTTTCTAAGGCTTCTCGGATCATATGAGGGCCAACTACTGACTAATTTCTGGTTTCGATCCAGCACGCTGGGGATCTACACGGATGATCATATAAAGCTTCATATTGTGCCATATCAACGCTTGCTTGATAGCAGTTATTGTAGGAGAATTCCACAAGATGAAGATGATTTTCCCATGATCCTCCAAAATATAAGACACAAGCTCACAGAAGATCTTCTAATACAAGGTTTACCCTTTCGGTTTCCCCATCTACCTGGGGAAGGTATGCGGTGCTTGAATTCAGCTTTGTCCCCAACGATGTCTGTAACGCCTCCAAAAACTGACTTGTAAAATCGAGTGCTGATCACTCGCTATACTGCTTAAAACTTTATGTAATCTAACAATTTCCGTCATGTATATTTCTGCCAGAGTTGAAGTGGTCCTTGTTGGCTTTACTGGAATAAATTGTGCGGTCTAAGTCAGTTGGTCTATGATAACCCAAACGCCTTCATTTCTCTTCCTTGTTCGAGGTAGGCCATCTACGAAATCCATCGATACGTGGTCCCACTTCCAATTTGGAATTTTAAGAGATTGGATTAATACAATAGTCTTTTGCTGATTGTTGTTGATCTGTTGACAATTTGCACATCTGTTAATATGGATAGAGATGTCCCTCTTTATACCATCCCACCAAAAAGTTTTCTTTATATCTCGATACATTGTGCTAACTTTGGGATGTACTTAAAGGGACAAATTGTGACATTTTTTTAAAACTTATTGCCTTATCCCATCGACATTCGAGATGCATACTCTTCCATTAATCCTTAATATTCCTTGGTCATCCACCTTAAATCCTATCCATCTTCCTGGTATTGTGTTTTTCTCCACTGCTTTGACCATCTTTGGAATAAATGGATCTCTAAGTTAGTTCTCTTTTATACGGTTAATCAAATTTGGATGTACCACTAAATAATCTATAACAACATGCTTTTTGCTTAACATATTCGCTACTACATTGGCTTTTCCAGGCGTATATAAAATGTCAAGATCTAATGACACGAGAAATTCCAACCAACGTGTTATTTCCTTGAGCGGGTACTGAGTTCTTCTTGTCTAAGGCTTCATATCAGAAGCCCATATTCAATAGGTCTATAAAGGTTCCTTTTATGTAATCGGTCATCATGTCCTAATATAGTTCCTTCATACCTGTGATAAACATCTCTTTCTTTTTGACAGGCGTGTCTATCACACCAGGCCCGAATGAGATAGGTTATTGAACTTGTGGGAATATTCCTCTATAGATAGTTCTTCTTATTTCAGGTCTATGAAATTCCTATAGAGACTTGATCTTTTGGCTGCCGACATGTATTCCTCATCAAATATATTCTTAAACCTCTCCCACGAGAAATTTTCCTCCGAATCATTCAGAGTTATAGACTCCCACCAAGCTAGAGTCCCTTCATGTAATTGCCAAGAACATAAGAACGTTTTCTGCTCATTCCTTATATTCAATCATTTAAAGATCCTTTCACATGATTGGATCCAAGCCTGTACTTTAATAATGGACTTTGTTCCAATGAATGGTTTCCTTCCTAAGCTGGTGTAATTCTTCCATAGCATAGCAAAGTCAATATGAGGTTGCATGGGGATTACCACTTCCTCAATTATTGTAGCATTTGATCGATCGCTGGTGGTCGAGTGTTGCTACCTCCCCTTTGCCCATGATTGAATATACTTATTTGGATAAAATTTCAAATACACGCTCTCTGACTAAACTCATTCTAGGGCATTACGAACCCTATCTCTAATGAGTTGACCCCATCAAGGATTAGGTATTCGCTCAATGATAAGCTCTGATACAAATTGGGATGACCCACCTCCTCGACCATCAGGAATCGACACTAATACGTCTTCGATATTCACCTGTCGCAAATCCAAGTGCCAGGCAAGTAGATTATAATGAGCTAAAAGAAAATAAAGGTAGAAGATAAACAAAATATAATCTCATACTGTATTTAACAACTTGTAGTTATACATATAGATAGTACATACAATCACTCTCAAAATGAAATATCAGAATCATGGCAAGTACTAACCCAGTTAATGACAGTTATAACTGTCATCACTACAGGTGTTGGTAGATACTTCTCCATAATATAGCGAAAATAGAAATAGATGACCATTAACATAGGACAATTCAACTTCATGCTTCATGTTCCATCCAAAATGCTCCAAGTTACCAAACTACTTGGCTGCCCAAAAAATAGGGCACCCAGAGTTTAAGGGAAAAAAATAAATTCTGGGTCAATCATGGGACTGGTGTGAGAAGCTCAAAGTACAGATATTTAAAAAAGGGTAACTTATAAGACCATGCCGCATATAAAAACGAAATGAGTTTTTACCTTATGATAACCACGTTGAACAGTTATGTGAATGGACGATTAAATATTCAGTTTCGTTTCAAGTTTTGAAATTGTGTGCAAATCAATACACAGTCTGCTATGATGTGGAAGAAACATGCTCTTGGCGAGTTCATGCAAGCCTTTCGGTAAGAATAAATTCAAATTGGTGGAATATAACTACATATTGCGGCGATCATACTTGTTTAAATGCAACCATCAACTCAAATCATCGACAGGCAACTGCTAAGTTTATGTGCAGCAAAATACTTCCGTTGATTAAAGATGAAACAAACATGACTGCAAGAACTGTTCAAGAGACAATATTTAACATGTTTCATGTTAAAGTGAGTTATTTTCGAGTCTGACACGGAATGCAGAAAGCTGTTGCAATGATTTATGGCGATTGGGAATCGTCATACGTGGAATTGCTTAAATATCTTAGAGCCTTACAACATACCAACCCTGGTACCGTATACGATGTTATTCATAGCCATGGTGTTTTTGATGGTGCCGTTTGGGCTTTCGGACCTTCTATTCAAGGCTTCGACCACTGTCAACCCATATTGTCTATTGATGGCACTCGTTTATACGGAAAGTTCTGGGTACATTACTAGTAGCAACTGGGGTGGATGCAAATTAAGGGCCATTTCCTTTAGCTTTTGCTATTGTACAAATAGAGTTATAGCAAACGTGGAGTTGGTTTATTCATTGCATATGGAATTATATTCCATCCGTACATACTAGATGTATCACCTTTATCTCGGATCGTATGAATGGAATTCCACATGCGCTTAGAGAAGCTTGGCTAATTGAACATCATTATCGCTTTTGTATCCGTTATATTAAAGCAAATTTCAAGAAAGCGGGGTTTGGTACGGATGAGCTACAAAATTTATTATACGCATGTGCCACGGCATCAGAGGTCGTAAAATATAATGATCTTCGAAAATAGTTGAAGGATGTAAATCGAGATGCCTTTGCATGGATTGAAAGAAGTTTGAAAAACCAGGAATCAAGCTGGGCTTTTTTTCATGACGGTGGAGTAAGATTCAATATGATGACGACCAACATTTACGAAAGCTTCAATGGTGTGCTCAAAGGAAATAGAATTTACCTGTTAGATCATTGGTTGCATGAACGTTTCATCGACTTAACCATTACTTCGTCGAATGACGAACTCAAGGGGAAGAGTGGACGTCACAGCTCGCACCTAGGTGGAAAGAATTAGCACAGAGAAGAATGGAATAATCGAGACTCGTGTCTATAGAGAGATATAGCTTCATTGAATGGCAGGTGAAAGATGTGCATATGTTTGACTATATGGTGAATATCGAAGATAATGTTTCCAAATGTTCATGCAACATGCCGACATTAGATCATTTTCCGTGCTTCCATGTATTAGCGGCTTGTTCACGTGGTTCAGATGGTGCTAGTAGAGCGTATTTTGACTTAATCTCCACGTGGTACATAAAGGCTATGTATTCCGCATCTTATGCTCCTTTATTCCATCCTGACCAGATAGTCGACATTTGAACGTCTACGATGGTTCAATTATACAACCACCGCCTATGCGTAGAAATTTAGGTCGTTCTCGTTCTACTCGAATAAAAGGTTTCATGGATCTCCCATCTTCATCCGGCCATAACAGATGTAGCAACTGTGGTTCTATTGGCCACAAGAAGGAAACTTGTCCACATTGAATTGTAATAGAAGTAGAACGTCTATGTTACTGTATGACTTGTTGACTTTGTTATGTGATGATGCTATCATTCGAATGGTGTTTGCGTGTCATATAAAATGTTGTTAAGACTTTTTGTGTGAATTATGTGATTTACGGTGTTGAAAGAATTCTCTGTCTCGGACATGGCCAAAAACACGCTTGCGCATATATGGATTGCACAAGCTATGCGTCAATATAGCTTGCGCAATCCAGAAATGCGCAAGCTATATGTAAAATAAAGCCTGCACATTCCATTTATGCGCAAGCGTAGAACTGGCTTATTTGCAGCATTTCGCAAATGCCACAAAATACCAAATGTAACATTTGCAGATTGCAGCAAATAACTCGAAAACAGCTTGCGCATATGTGGAATGCGCAAGCTATATTTACAATATAGCTTGCACATTACACAAATGCACAAGCTGTTTTTTTAGGTCAGTTCCAAATAGAGAGCTGCTCTGCCACACTACAAAACCAAAAATTGCAAAATATCAAATTCTTAAAACATTCACACACCATTCCATTAACAATACCTTCACAAAACAAAATAAATAGCATGTTCCAACTGACAATTGATAATCATCCAAAAAAGATTGAACAAGTCGTACAATAACATAGAAACATACAAGTCAACAACCCCCAAACCAACCAAAAAACAACAACAATAAAACCAACACCGTCAACCACGAATCCGTCTAAGCTCAAGTGATGGTGTCTCTCTTCTTCTTCTTCTTCCGTTTGTACACGATGGGAGCCGATCCTTGGCCTTCTTCGAATGTAGGAGCGGGTGTCAGAAGTGGAATTTCTTGTTGTTGAATTGACCCAAAAATGAGTTCTTTTTGTTGAACTTCCCATTGGGTGGCTCTAGCGCATGCTCGTATGTCGACTGTCCAACATATCCGAATTGTCGGTCTCCTTCATGCCAAACGAGCCAGTAAGCATGAGTTTCTCCGTCGGTAAGTTGCTGCTGCACCTCAAGCCATCCAGCGGTACTTTCACCACCGGGATGTTGTGAAGTCTCCCTCTCCGCATGTGCCTACTTCCATTGGGTTTGTCCACCCGCTACTGTGATATATGTCTCCTGTACAACGTGGTGGTCCTTCTACAATGTGCAGCGGCTTAGCCGACGTTCTTAGTTTGTTTTGATCCAAAATCGTGTCAAGTATTCGTCGTAGATCAATGCACTTGCTTTTGACCTTGTCCGGCTCGATATGACTTTCTTTTATTTCATCTACACATCCAAAGCGCTAGATATTCCGCTTACCTAAACCGTAAGTCATAATAATGCATCAATATGACATAAAAATTAAACTATAAATTCTTTAAAATTACAATACTTTCCGCATCACGTTCTAGGGGAGCACGGGGAAGGTACACAGTCAACTTCCTTGCCGATTTTTTAAGAATATAACGACGAGTAATTCGCCAATACCAATACTCATACTCGCTCAAATGTGTCGTAGGCTCGTGTGCTCATTCGGCACGATCAATTCTTGATTGGAAAATAGTAATACTTACCTCTAAAAATGACAACCAGCTAGTGGGTTCTAGGTCAAGGGGGACGACATGATCGGGAATGTGCTGATAATCAAATAAAAACTGTCTCATAATCTGATTGGGTGCATACAACTCAAAGTCTAAAAATAGAATCAGTCGGCTCTTAGTAATCCAACTGGCGAACGCATACTCAATTTTCGGATGTCCAAACTTATACACTAATGAATATGGTTCTCATGTAACCGCATCATCCGCCAACAAGTCCAACTCATTACAGTAAAACTGTATAATTCTTGGCGTCTCATACCAACTCGTAGCACAATTCCACCTAGCCCCGAATGGAAGATACATATATAAGTCGGTAGGAATTCTAATAGACGGTCATTCAATAGCAATATGCGACCGTGACCATAGTTGCAACAACGTTCCAGAACCCCCTTTTCGACGTTGCAAAGCAACCTGTGACAACTCACTATACAAATAGCATAGAACAGCACTACCCCAAGAATGATAACCAGTTACCCAAATCATCCAAAAAAGGTAAAAATTTCAAACTTAATCTCCCTTTCGAATGATCGGGAAATAATCGGCAACTTAAAAAATACAATATCACGGTACGAGTGTGGCGAAGTATATCTAAATCGGTCGCCCCTTCGGGTAGTGATTCAAAATATTCACTTTTAAACAAGTCATTGATATTTCACTTTTAGACTTAATCGCCTCTCTAGGTGGAAAAATACCAAGCAAGTCATAAGCCAATTCGATGTAATCGATATCTAAATTTTGCAAACATACCGGACGACCGTCTGCTTTAAGACCGAAAAGAAAATGCACATCTGTTAGAGTCAATGTCATCTCTCCAACTCTCATATGAAACGTATTTGTTTCCGGCTTCCATCTATCGCATAAAGCGGTAATAAGGTGATGATCGAGCCGAATGTGGTCGATTTGCATAGCTTGTCAAAATCTAGAGATTCGTAGATTTGGCTCCAATCTTGAATCCTTATAATCGATCTCCTTGAGCTTGCTTGAATGATCGTATATCTTCACGGTTTCAACACCCTAAAATGTATAAAAAAAATAAGTTAGTGCTTCATATTTGCATTCCTTCGGTTTATTAATATCGAACATTTACCTCCAATAATGTGTCGTTTTGGCTCCTATGATGTTCATGAAGATAGAGAACACTTCTATCTTCGGGCCAGGAAGACAATTCTACAAACAACAACAACCATTTATCACTATAAAAATTTTGTACAAAGTTAGGGTTTTGACTATATGAATATTTCAAATTCTTTTGCATTTTCAACAAAGAAATCAATAATATGACTACATTTACATCGACATCATCAACACTACCTCTATCGCTAACAGCAACAATCATTTCTACAGTAGTATTCAAATTACAATCAAATTATAATTACCTCCAATCAACGTAGATGAAGAGTTTTTTTCCATTTATGCACAATCGAGAGTGGTTGTTTGAATGAATAGGTGAGGAACAATGTTTTTGACTAAATCTATTTGGATTTGGAATGGATTTGTAGTTGGCAACGAGAGGGTTTTGGGAAGAAATGAGATGGAGAATGAAATGAGCTCAGATTTAGTTCTCTGTCTTTTTTATGTCCGAAAATTAGCTTGCGCATTACAAAAATACGAAAGCTTCAAACTGAAGCTTGCGCACTTTTGGATTGCGCAAGCTCTACCTAAAATTTTGTTATAACTTGCGCATTCCATAAATGCGCAAGTTAAAACTAAATGAGGTCTATTTTGACAATTAGTTTTTGCTGAGGTCTACTTCTATATTTTGTTTTTTTGCGATGACTTGATAAAAAAATTATCCTTTTTAATATGTTCAGTGTTGAGCTTCAATAGAAAATAGCAATGGTGGCTAGGGGAATGGTGCGCACAACTGCCTTATATAGATGATGCATTGTAACACTCTTTTATTCAACTATAGCCTTACTGATTCACTTGCTTGCATTTCTTGAAGTCCATTTTCTTTGCAACTTGTCTCGTGTACTTGATGTTTTGTGATAGGCCCATGCCTTCTGTAATTTTGACTGGCTGCTGTGGCACTGCATTGTTCAAGCTGTAACATTACACTATTTTCTATATATTCTCTAATCTTATAGTTTGATTAGTTGGACTTTGGGAATTGTTATTCTTGTTTATGTCCGTAATATTATTTATGTTTTTTGTTGTCTGAGTTTTTTGGAATACAGTCCTGAATGTTCATGAATTGTTTTTCATTATGTTCAACGCTACAATAATTAATACACTTTGGGGGTAGCCATTCAAGCCCACTCCAATCTCTCTGTAAAATTTAATTTCATTCGGCACAAGTATTTGTTAGTTCAAAAATCTTTATCTTTTCTGTAAGAAAGAAATTTTCATTCAGCAAGGAAGAAACTGTACATTCAATATTATGATTTTTGGTAAGATTTCCATCCACATGTACAACATGTATTATAATATTTTATATTTGTAGCATTTATCTGCATCTATTTCGCTAATGCTATTATTAATTACTTAATAAGCTCACACTTGGGTAGAAATCTAGTCTATTAGAGTAAATAAGATGAAAAACAGTCATCTTTAAAATGTTGCAAGAACAGTCGGTATTTTTGTTTCTTTTAACCATCAACATACTTTGTGGATGAAAATTCAAATTCAATGTTATCTGCAAGCTGATGAATTCTTCTTGTTTTATTTTCAGAAAATGAAAAAGAATACGAGGAAAAAGAAGATTATCTGCAAACAAAAGGAAACCGAGGACCACAATATTGCGCAGACTAACGCAAAGGTCATGGATACTGAGCGAGGCAATGTAATGCAATCTGAAGCAACTAGGGACAAGGTAATGCAATCTGAAGCAACTAGGGACAATGCAAAGCAATCTAAAGCAAATTTTCAAAGTAATAGACCAATTGAAACATGTAGAGGCAACACAATGCAATCTGAAGCAAATAGGGACAATGCAATGCAATCTGAAGCAAATGTTGACAACACTGATTTTGAAACAGAAAATATTGTGATAGAAACTGAGATTGAACCTCAAGATGTTAATGGAAACTTGGTTGGAAGGAAAAAATCTAGAGGCCCAACTAGAATGAAAAGGCTTCCTTCAGATCCCGTGCATCGGATTGATGTTCAGTTTAATGAAATGGTATACTAATAGGAGAAGGTTCAACCAAATTGTCTTCCTATTTAGGGCCATTAGTACGAAAGTATTTTCCGTTCACAATTGATGATTGGAGGAATATTGGCAAAGATTTGGAATATGTTTTGTGGAGTTCCATGAAGGTAAACATGTTTAAACTAGACAAAAATTCTAAAATTGGCCGCTCTCATAAATTTTGATAAATTTTGTAAGCTAGATTTAGGTGCACAAGGATTGGTAAAAAAAGTGCCTATTTTTCAATAGATGGGTTGCATTTGGAGAGCATCAAAAAACAGATTAGTTAGTAAAATTGTAAAAACAAAGAACATAGAGGAAAGACTTCAACTCAAAGCCGAAAATGTCAAAAGCACGAAGGAGTGGGGGTCTTTCATTAACAAAAAAGTAGATCCAAAATTTCAGGTAACTATAGTTTAATTATCATTCTTGTGTATTTAAAAATGATATTAGTTGATTGTATTATAACTTTTTTCCTAGGAAAAAGGTAAAAAATTCAAAGCTATTAGACGTGTTCAAATACCATATACATATAGTTGCAAAGGAATCGCTCGATTGGCTAAAGATATGGTGAGAAAGAACAATTGGTTTATTTAATTTCACCTACAATGATTAGTTAGTTAATTTGATCATTCATTTTATCTAATTTATTCTTAATATAGAGAAAAGAGAGTGGTAACCATTCTTCCATCTCTAGAGCTCAAATTTGGATTAAATCTCGCACTAGAAAAAAATGGTGAACCAGTGAACATGGAGTAGCAAATACTATGTAAATATATAGACGTTCAATTTAGTTAGCAATTCATGAATGGATGTAGCAAATACTTCTGTATTGACACCCCTTGTCGTTTTTGGGCTTGTTTTTAATTATTTCCTGACCAATTAACTATTGTAGGAGAAGGTGAAACAAATTGAAAGTGAATCACAATCACAGTCAAGTCGTTCGGTAAGAGAAGATGCTGTTTCTCAAGTTTTTGGGGGAAGAACGACCTGGGCGGGTGCGAGCTTTGGGAAGAGGTGCAAATCACATCAAATGTAGGCTCTTACAAGCTAGAGATATACAGGCAACTTAATTCCAAATGAGGATTTCAGAATTGGAGGAGGAGGTCCGCATACTAAAGAAAAACCAGGTATGTACTGCAAACGATCATGACCTAAACATAAGTTAGTTAAACTAGTCATCAATAATAGAAGTCCATATGAGTATGAATATTTTTTAATTCAGAAAACACCTTTTTAAAATTAATCTTTTTCCCAATATGTTCAAATGTTACAAAATAAAAGATTGAAAATAAGCATGACAGCCGAAAACTTGAATGGTTTGAAAAAAAAAACATAAACTGAGCGTATCTCAACACTGAACAGGATATCATGCTAAATGATGCAGTCCATTAATAAACATGTAATTTCCTTCAAACACATTCACTTGTGTACTTGCATCAAAATGCTCATAGAACTTCCAACTTCAGAAAGTAGAATTGTAATAATAAACATATTTACAAAGCAACCTTAATGCACATACATAAAACTGCATATTGTAGCACTAGCTGAAATGACTCTAAAAAAAACTTGGGAATACTAATATTATTAAACTAAATGGTAAGATTGTAGTCTGGTTAATTTTACAAAATATACTACCTATTATGGATGGCCATTGAACATTTACTTTTGTTAATGGAAGATCTAATTATATATATTATCTACAAAAATAAACTATCATAGTAAAGTTTATTTCAAAATTTTAATTAGAAAAGACGACTGGCTTGAAATATTTATAAAATTTCCAAAATGCGTTTAGTTGAACCTATTTTGGAAACATGATTTTAAAAATGAAAATTGGAAAATGCATCTGGTTTAAAATATGGTTTAAAAATGAAATATTTTCAAAGTGCAATAGAGGAGTATAAAAGAGTTTTGTTAACATGTACCCTAAATAATTTATTCACACGATTTAATAGTTTGTTAAAATGCTTTGAAAATGTAACTTCTAATTAATATAACAATTTTTCTGTGAACTACCCGTATAATAAGGATAAATTGGAATAATGTTATGATTTACGACATTAATTGTAATTTATTTTTATAAACATATTAAATAACTATTAACATGCACCCAGTAAACAAAACCTTATGAAACAAGAAATTGCTTTATAAAAAAGGGACCTCTTCTATTTTGATAAGTGACAGGGTGAATTAAGAATAACACATAAAAAAGGACAGTGTAGACATAATTTCCAAATTTAAAAAACAAACAATAGACATTGTCACATTAAAATACACAAATAATATTGAAAATAAAAACTGTATTGTTAAGATGCAACGATTTTTCTAATAATCAAACGTATGTTTACTACGCAAACAATTGTAATTCTACTAATTAACATCCACTTATATCCATTTTTTTTACCCTTAGGGACGTTTTACTCCACTTCCACCCCTTCCACTTACATCTATTTTACCAACCGTGCTTAACTCACCGCCTACTTCTATTTATATAGTGTGTGAATGAGTAACTTCTCTTTTGATGTGGTCTACTCTTTATGTATCGCATATTTCATGTATATATAATTAATTTAATCATTTTGTGCTTCATGCTTTATACATAAATTAAATAGGTATGTTAAGAACAGAATGATAGAGTAAGCTTATATAATCATATACAATAATACAACTTAAACATATGCAAATTAAAAAAAGAGAATTGACGTTTCTGAGCAATTTTTAAGCTTCTCATACACGCACTGCTTCATTCGATAGTTGTTGAACAGCTTGGTGCAACAGAAAAAGGAAATGTAGGAGTACAGAGTGTTAGCATATTGATCCATTTCCTGTCTGGGTTGGGCTTTTTAGCCTTTTTATTGTTTATGTTTTCTATCTATATAAACCTATCTCTGTAACCCTAATGTTATCAATCTTTGTTTTCTCAGCCGTCTTGCTGAATAATATGAATTATCTTTTTTTTCTTATTTGATTTTACAAACGTTTACATGGTATCAGAGCCTCGTTCTTGTTTCTGCCCGCTGCCTCGTCGCTGCCTCGTCGCTGTCTTGTCTTCCTGCCTCAACGCGAAACCCTAGCACCCACCGAAACCCTAGCCTGTCGTCGATCTTGTCCCAAAACCCCAGAGCCCCGTCCTCTCCCTGCCGAAACCCTAGAACCCCAAAACCCTAGCCTGCCGATCTCCCTGTCCTGAAACTTTAGCCTACTGATCAAATCGAAACCCTCTTGCAGAACAATTTCAGAAGTTCCTTGCTAGCCAGTCTTTGTCTCAAAACATGACTGCTCCTCAATCTCAGCACTTTGCCATGTCAGCTCCCTCCATATCAGGTTTGAATTCTCTTTTGTGGATTTTGGATTCTGGTGCCTCATATCATATGTCCCATGATTGTTCATCATTTATATCTATGTCTTTTGATTCTCGCTCACCTTCTATTTTGACCGCTGATGGCACACCTTTTCCATTAACAGGAATCAGTATAATTCAAACCACACACGTTTCCCTCCCAAATGTTTATTGTATTCCTAAATTAACTATGAGTCTTGTGTCGGTCGGACAACTTTGTGATCTTGGATATCTTGTTTATTTTTCTTCTACCACTTGCTCTGTGCAGGATCCCAACTCCAAGAAGTTGATTGGGACAGGCCGTAGGCAGGGCGTTCTCTATGTTTTGGATGACTTGCACATTCCAAGTCATGCCGCTGCTGTTAGTATTGACCTTTCTTCTTTTCATTTAACTCCATTGTCTTCTAAGTTTTATTTGTGGCATTCTAGACTTGGTCATATTTCAAGCTCTCGTCTTAAATTCTTGTGTAATTCTGGTGTTTTGGGAGATTTACGTTCTCATGATATTTCAGATTGTAGTGGTTGTAAACTTGGAAAATTTTCTGCTTTGCCCTTTTATCAAAGTGTTTCAACTTCCACTGCACCTTTTGATTTAGTTCATTCTGATGTTTGGGGTCCAGCACCCATCCCCACAAAAGGTGGGTGCAGATATTACGTCTCTTTTATCGATGACTATACTCGTTATTATTGGGTTTATCTGATGAAACGTCGTTCTGAGTTTATTGATATATATACTGCCTTTCAAGCATATGTTAAAACACAACACTATGCTATTGTTAAATGCTTTCGTTCTGATTTAGAGGGGAATACACTAAGGGAGACCTTTCTAACATATTCACGGTTGATGGTATTTTGCATCAGACTTCCTGCACTGATACCCCGCAACAAAATGGTGTTGCTGAAAGAAAACATAGACACATTGTTGAAACTGTCCGTTCTATGATTCTTTCAGCTAGCGTTCCAAAAGAATTTTGGGGAGAAGCTGTTCTCACTTCCGTTTATCTTATTAACAAGATCCCGATTTCTCATAACTCTGGTATTTCTCCTCATGCCAAGTTGTTTGGTCAAACTCCTGATTACTCTCACCTAAAAGTGTTTGGTTCCACTTGTTTTGTTCTTCGTCCACACGTAGAACATACAAAATTATCTTCACGTGTTGCTATATGTGTTTTTCTTGGGTATGGTATTGGACAAAAAGGCTATTGTTGTTATGATCCTTCTTCAAATAAACTATATGTTTCTCGTCATGTTTTTTTATTTAACATATTCCCTTCTACTCTATTCCAGCTAGTCCTCATAGTATGACTAAGTCTGATCTTATTCACATTGATTCATTTCCTGGTGATAACTCCTCTGATTCACCACCTCTTATCATTGATACTCCGTCATCCATACACTCTGTTCCTCCTCCTTCTGCAGGTGACACTTTATCCCCTGCTACTACGACTATTTAAACACCTCCTGTGATGACTGATCCTGTTCAACCTCGCTATATAAGAATTTGATACAAATGTTGTACTTGTTGATTCAGAGAAGTTGCATAAAGTAAATGAAAGAGAGATTTGTATTTAGAATTCTCAGTCATAATTTATAGTGCATATCGGTTTGTATATATAAGCAGAATACAATACTGGGCTGCTTAGCAGGCCCAAGCCCAATGGTGAAATAAAAGGTTACAATACAAGTTACATACTTCAGCAGTATACACGAGATATCTTTCATTATCTAACACTCCCCCTCAAACCAACATTAGGGTTTTTTATCATGGCGTCTCCTCTCAGCACCGCCTCAAGAAAATAGGGATCATTTCTCAGATCCAGAGCAAAATTGCATGGATCTGGGTGATTTGATCATTGTGCCATGATTCTTCAAGTTGATTGAAGTGGTCGTGTTATTCTGAGCAAGTCGATTCAGTGTCGAAGTTGATTTAGAGGATGGATCTGATGTCGTATGAACTGAATCCTTTAACTTTTGTTGATTGGACCCTTCAGCTTCATCTTATTCAGTTGAGTCAGTGGTAATCTCAACCACCTTCAATTCATCTCTGAATCTGACGAAGTTTGGCTTCGACAAGGCTTTGGTAAGCGTATCTGCTCTTTGGTAAGTAGATGGTAAGTGATTTACCAGCAAATTTCCTTTTTGTATTTGTTCTCTAACAAAATACAGATCAATCTCTATATGTTTTGTCCTTGAATGAAGTATTGGGTTTGCTGACATGTATACTGTGCTTTGATTATCACACCATAATGTTGGTTTGGCTTGCGATTTGATATTTAGTTCATGTAGTAATGACTGTATCCACATAATCTCTGCTGTTGCACTAGCAACGTTTCTGTATTCAGCTTCTGTGCTGGATCTTGAGATTACAGATTGTTTTTTAGAGCAGCACAATACTGGATTATCTCCTATATATATGCAATATCCTGTAGTTGATCTACGATCATCTAGATTAGTTCCCCAATCTGCATCTGTATACCCAGTTATGTTTAGATGATTGCTTTTCTTCATTAGTAATCCATAATCTGCAGTCCCCTTTATGTATCTCAATATTCTTTTTACTGCTTTTCAATGATCATCTTTTGGTTCCTGCATAAATTGACACACTTTGTTAACACTGAAAGATATGTCTGGTCTAGTGATAGTTAGATATTGTAAAGCACCAACAATACTTCTGTATTGTTTGGTGTTTTTTATGTCTTCTCCCCTGTTTTTGGATAAGTATAGATGGCTTATCATGGAAATGGGCTGAGGCTTGGCATTATCCATTTTTTCCTTTTCCAGTAGCTCTAGAATGCATTTTCTTTGACTGAGGATAATCTCTGACTTGGACTTCCTTTTTACCTCTATGCCTAAGAAAAAATTTAATGTACCCAAGTCTTTGATGGAAAATTCCTTGTCCAGGTATTGAGAAAGACATTTGATTTCATTGTCATCATTTCTTGTAATTATAAGATCATCGACATATATTAGAATGTAAACATTTATCTTATTGCTATTTTTAATAAATAGAGAGTTGTCTGATTTTGTAGACTGATAGCCAAGATTAATTAGTGTGGCTTTCAGTTTATCAAACCAGACTCTTGGTGCCTGTTTTAGGCCATATATGGCCTTTTTCAGTTTGCAAACATGACTTGCATTTTTTCTGTAACCTTGTGGCTGCTCCATGTATATTTCTTCCTATAAAGTTCCATTCAGGAATGCATTATTAACATCATATTGTCTAATGCTCCACTGATTATATAGAGCAACACTTAAGATGATTCTTATAGTAGTTGGTTTGACCACAGGAGAAAAAGTTTCATTAAAGTCAAACCCATATTGCTGTGTGTAGCCTTTTGCTACCAGTCTTGCTTTATATCTTGATATAGTTCCATCAGGATTCTTCTTTAACCTGTATGTCCACCTACATCCTGTGATGTTTTTGTTATCTGGTGGATGAACCAGTTCCCATGTATTATTCTTCATTAGTGCATTATATTCTTCATCCTTTGCTGCCTTCCAGTTACTATCCTTTGCAGCTTGCTCAAAGGTTACTGGTTCTTCTAAATTTGATGTAGCAGTGTACAACTTTGGTTTAAAGATTCCACCTTTTGACCTTGTGATCATTGGGTGACCAGCTCTACCCTGTGGTGATACATCTGTACTTGCTTGATTGTTGTTATTTCCTGAATGTGATGGCATGCTTTCTGAATCCCTTTCATCAACTAACTCTGTTTGTTGTTTTGAATTTGCAGGAGTTTGACTGAGATAGCTGGGAGAGTTGGATGATTCATGACCTGGTTGATCTGACATTGTGAGTTGTGGATCATCTTCCTCAGCAGTCCTTTCAATCACCTCAGGATGGAATATATCTCTATAAACAGGTATACTAGGTACAGAATACTTTGGATTCACAATCTTTTGAGTTGTTTTAATACTTGTACTTTTAAAAGGAAAAGTATGTTCATTGAACACAACATGTCTGCTAATTATAATTTTGCCACTTTCATCCAAACATTTATACCCTTTTTGATTGCCTGCATATCCTATGAATGTATATGGTTTAGCTCTGAAACATAATTTACGATTATTATATGGTCTTGTGTGAGGAAAGCATCGACATCCAAACATTTTTAAACTTTGATAGTCAGGTTCGACACCTAGCAGTTTTTCTATTGGACTGATTCCTTTAATAACTTTTGTGGGAAGCCTATTAATCAAATATACTGCAGTATTAAAGGAATCAGGCCAGAACTTCAATGGTAATGATGCTTGAGCAAGTAGTGTTAGCCCTGTTTCAACTATATGTCTATGCTTTCTCTCTATTAGACCATTTTGTTCAGATGTATAGGGACAGGTGATTCTGTGTACAATACCCCTTTTAGCAAAGTAATTGCTGAGAGTTTTGTACTCACTACCACCATCTGACTGAATAATCTTGAGTTGATTACCAGTTTGCTTTTCAGCTAGTAGTATAAAGTGTATCACTGCATTATACACTTCTGATTTAGTCTTTAGAAAATAAATCCATGTATATCTAGAATATGCATCAATAAAAGATATATAATATTTGTAACCATAGTCAGAACAAATTGGAGCAGGTCCCCATAGGTCAGTTGCAACCAATTTTAATGGTTTTGAATACTTGGTTAGTGAGTCATTGAAAGGTAACTTGTGACTTTTGCCCATTTGGCAATATGTACAAACATATGGTGAAGTAACACTATCAAACACGATTTTATTTCTTTCAAGTACTTGTTTCACAACATTTGTGTTTGGATGACCAAGTTTGTAATGCCACAAGTCGAACACACTTCTATTTTCTTCATACTGACCCACTTCACTTGTATTACAACATCCCTGATTTCCTTCAGATTTGCAACTGTTTTTAAAGTTGAATCTGTATAGTCCTCTCACTGCTTCACCCTGCAGAAGATTTTCATTAGTTAGCATATCTTTGACTAAGCAATAATCAGGATAAAATTCAAAGTATACATTGTTGTCTTTTGCAAATTGTGACACACTCAACAGATTTTTCTTAATTCTTGGTACTCTCAACAAATTATTTTGTCTTTTGCCATTAATACTGGTTCTTCCAGTGTGAGTGATATTAACTAGCTCACCATTCCCCATGCATATACACTGTTTACCTCTATATTCCTTATTTCCAAGATTTAAGTTGTCAAGATTATTTGTTATATGATTGGTTGCTCCTGAGTCTGGGTACCGGCTTTCATCATGAATATGTTCAGAAGTTGCAGATGTTGTTTGATTTGCTTCACCATTGCTGTTAGTGTCTGACTATACTTGAGCCATATTAGCACCAGATTTTCCATTTCCTTGATTACTTTGATTCTGATTTGGTACGTAATTGGCATTAAACCTAAAATAGCACTTAACAACAATATGACCAATTTTCTCATAAATTTGACATTTAGGTCTATTACTGTTATTATTATATCTGCCTCTGCCTCTGAATCTATTAGAATTGCCTCCTCTTTGATAAGATTGACCCTGCTTGTTTTGATTCTGCCCTTTACTTCTTGAGTTTGAACTATAGTTGATTGACAGATCTGTTTCTTGAGATTTCTTGTGATCTATTCTTGCTTCATGTGCAAGCAATGTGGCATGAACATACTGTACAGATGGCAAACTTGGTTGTGATGATACAACTGCTACAACTACTTCATACTCCTCACTTAGTCCATTCAATATGCTTAAAACATGCTCTGTTTCAGACACTGTGTGCCCTGCTGCATTCAACATATTGCAAATATTATTGACTTGTGAAAGATAATCCCTCATTGGTTGATTTCCTTTAGTAATATTCTGCAATTGTCTTTTATAATGCATAATTTTGGCAGCTGATTGAGTATTGAATATCCTTTCAACTGTTATCCATATATCATTTGATGATTTGCATCCTATGACTTGTGGCAGCAATTTTTTGTCAATGGATAATAGTAGCCAAGAACTTATCAATCTATCTTGTCTGTAGAATTTTGTGTATTCTTCATTACTTATCATCTTGTTTTTGTGAATCAGTGATGAATCTTGGAGGAGTAGGGATTGAGCCAAGAATAAAGCCTTCTAGCTCGTATCCTTGCATAGCAGTTTCAACTTGTGATTTCCATAAGAGATAGTTGTCTTCCTCTAAATGCACAGTGATTAACTGGCTTTGAGGACTAATAACGGTCTTGATCAACCTCTCTGTTGCATCAATGAATTGCTGTGGGTTATTGGTATTATCTGAAGTTGCTGAAGTATTGTCTCCTTCAGCCATGATTGAAGAATTCCAAGATTGAAGCAGGAAATTTGAGATTCAGAAAATTTACTGATTTGAGATCACCTGATTACTGTCAAGAAAGGTAAGCTGCATCCAAGACTTAGATGATGAGATACTCTCTGATAGTTCTTGGCATGGCGGTTGCTTTCCTTATGTTTCTTGATTGCTCTCTTGAATGAATTTTCTGACTTTCTGGACTTTCTTGCTATGAATTTGCTTGATTTTTTTTTCTTTGATGAAAACTTGATGCAATCAGAAATCTCAATGATTTCTTGGTATGGCACCTGTTTTTCACAATATAGCAAATTCTAAAAAATAACCCAAATGATGAAATATCACCTGATGGGTTAAAGAATATTGTCAAGTGATGATATCTTTCTGATGACAATATGAAAGATGATCTTTCGCACTGACTGCTGCCCGTTAGGCTTCTTTGATCGCTTTAGTTTTCTCTCTTATTTGAATTGATGATATTGCCCCAAGGCATTCCAGGCTCTGATACCATATAAGAATTTGAGACAAATGCTATACTTGTTGATTCAGAGAAGTTGCATAAAGTAAATGAAAGAGAGATTTGTATTTAGAATTCTCAGTTATAATTTATAGTGCATATCGGTTTGTATATATAAGCAGAATACAATACTGGGCTGCTTAGCAGGCCCAAGCCCAATGGTGAAATAAAAGGTTACAATACAAGTTACATACTTCAGCAGTATACACGAGATATCTTTCATTATCTAACACGCTATCCCACTCGCACACGTAAATCTACTCAATTATCTGATTTTGCTTACTCTTGTTACTCTCGGGCTTTTGCTTCATTTCTTGTTTCCATTGACACTTTCTATGAGCCTTCTTCTTACTCGGAGGTGGTTCGTTCTCCTGTGTGGCAACATGCTATGTCTGAGGAAATGTCTGCTTTAGACAAAACTGGTACCTGGGATCTTATATACCTTCCTACTGGGAAGAAAACTATTGGTTGTCGATGGGTGTATAAGATTAAAACCAAGTCAAATGGTTCTATTAAGCGATACAAAGCTCGTTTAGTTGCTAAAGGATTTGCCCAAGAGTATGGCATGGATTATGAGGAAACATTTGCTCCTGTGGCTAAGATGACATCTATTCGGGTTCTTATTGCTGTTGCGTCCAGTCGTAAGTGGGACATCTCTCAAATGGATGTTAAAAATGCTTTTCTTAATGGAGATCTTAAGGAAGAAGTTTACATGGTTGCTCCACCTGGTGTTTCTCATGCTCCAGGTCAGGTTTGTAGGCTTAAGAAAGCTCTATATGGCCTTAAGCAAGCACCACGCGCTTGGTATGAGAGATTTTCGAATGTAGTTACATCACTTGGTTTTACCTCTAGTCCCCATGATTTAGCACTTTTTGTCAGATTGACTTCTGCAGGCCGTATTCTTCTTCTACTATATGTAGATGATATGATCATTACAGGTGATGACAGTAATGGTATTGTGAGTATTAAAGCCACATTGTCTCGTTGTTTTGATATGAAGGATTTGGGTCATCTACGTTATTTTTTAGGGATTGAAATAGCATCCTCAGAAAAAGGCTATATTCTTTCCCAGTCCAAATACACTACTGACATTATTCATCGTGCGGGTCTTACTGATACACATCATGTTGATTCACCACTTGAGGTAATGCCCGATATACTCCGACCGATGGGAGTGCTCTTTCTGATCCCACTTTATATCGTTCTATTGTTGGTTGCCTTGTATATCTGACCGTCACTCGTCCAGATATTGCCTATGTTGTTCACATTGTTAGTCAGTTCGTATCTTCCCCTACCTCTGTTCATTGGGCTGCTGTTATCTGCATTCTTCGTTACTTCCAAGGAACACTTTATCAGAGTCTTTTGTTCCCATCGACTTCATCTTTGGAGCTTCGTGCTTTCTCTGATGCATATTAAGCTGGTGACTCAATGGATAGAAAATCCACAACTGGCTTTTGTATATTTTTAGGTGATTGCCTTATTTCATGGAAGAGCAAGAAACAGGATGTTGTTTCTCGGTCTTCCACTGAGGCAGAGTACCGTGCTATGGCCTCCGCTACATCTGAGGTTATTTGGTTACGTTGGCTGTTGGAGGATATGGGTGTTTCGATTTCTTCTCCCACTCCTATGTATTGTGACAATAAGAGCGCTATTCAAATTGCTCACAGTACTGTTTTTCATGAGCGCACCAAATATATTGAGATTGACTGTCATTTCACTCGGTATCACTTGCCGCATGGAACTATTTCTCTGCCTTTTACTTCGTCATCGACGCAACTTGCTGATTTCTTCACGAAGGCTCACACTATTGAACGTCATAGATTTTTCATTGGCAAACTCTCGATGCTTCTTGCCGTACCATCGCGTGTTTGAGGGGGGATGTTAGCATATTGATCCATTTCCTGTCTGGGTTGGGCTTTTTAGCCTTTTTATTGTTTATGTTTTCTGTCTATATAAACCTATCTCTGTAACCCTAGTGTTATCAATCTTTATTTGCTCAGCCGTCTTGCTGAATAATATGAATTATCTTTTTCTTCTTATTTGATTTTACAAACGTTTTACAAACGTTTACACAGAGTACATTAGACAGTAGAAATTCCAATTTTAAGTTTGATACTGAATTACCTTAATGCAGTTCAGAGCACATTAAACATCGCTCTCTGAGATTTGATAATGTAGAACAAGCCGCATACTGAAACAAAACAGTTAGTCAGCAGCTAAATCACCATGCATGTGGAACAAATAATTGCAATCATTTGACATTTTATAAACTGATAGACAAATGAAATAGGAAACTGAACATTTGATCATTTATTGTACTGGCTGCAGACTTTTTACCCACATGAGTTCTATTAGTATGCTTTGTTGTATTATAAGAATGTTCATTGCACCACCTGATATAGTTGATATAACACCTTAAGTCATAAAATTACGCTTGTCCAATCCTTTGATTTAATTATGGGATATGGGTAAATTTAACATCCTCATTTTGGGGAATTACATAGATTCATTCTGCTCTTCTTGTGATTCTTCTTGCATATATCACAGAATGCACATTTAATAGATGTAACAGTAAAAATTGTGAACGAATGAATTACCTTATTGGACTTGAAGGCATTATAAGCACACCAAGCTTTTCCAGCACTTAGCAAAGCTTTTCAGGTGTTATCATCGAGCCTTCCAAAATTAAGCTAAATGCTTTTAGAGTGCACCCATTATAGAATAATTTTAAAAATTCAAAAAACATAAGAAATTTTAACAGTTATTCTTCACGTATTATCTTTTAAAAGTTATAAGCACGCTAATTATTGCAGCACCTACTTTATAACTTTGTACTGTTAAGTACCTTTTAAATTGCGGATAAAGTCCTCTGCATCATGTTTGTTCATTCTTTCTGAAATTTGCTCTTCAGTATTAATTTTCATATCGTACCCATTTTGGTGCATGTGTTTGCATAACTAATGCCCGTGAACTAACCTGTTTTTGGTTTATCAGGTTTTTGGAGGAGGAAGGGAAGGAAGCACGTCTTAGGTAAAAATGAAATATATCCCAATAGTTATATTATTTAGAATTTTATCTTTTAACCATTAATTAATATAACACCCTTTTGATCAATTGTAGAGCAATTATGGAAAAGTATATGATAAATGCGATTTATTAGATTGAAGCGGAACCAATGAAATAGTCTCTGAAGGAAGAGTTGTGGCAAGCGATCCATATGAGCTTGTATGTAGAATTCCTCTAGGACCAAATGAGAATGTAGCATTGATAGAGTTTCCAAGAAAATTGAATGATTTTTTTAGAGACCTGCGCCTAATTTGATACATATCGGGGAAGCTGTGGGTATGTCGGTAGCGTGGCCTGCCAATAGAGTTATCTAGCATACAATGGATCAATTCGACAACGTGGTATTTTTTTTACATTAGTTACCTTTTTAATATACAACTGCGCATTCCATAACCATGTGTTCTCTTTGATAGAGTAAAACTAGCAGCACAGATACTAAATGTAAGTTATATGATTGAACTGGAAGTGACGAATTAGTGGCTGAAGGATGGTTGTACTCTAGCGATCCGAAGCAGCTTGTTAATGATATTCCCCTTGGACCATTGGTGGCCGTGTTAGTTTCTATAGACAGTATAATGAACTCGAATGCTTATTTATAGAGGCCAACAGCTGGTATATGTTAGAGAAGCCGTTGGTTGTAAAGTAGCCTGGCCAGAGTCAAAAGTAGTTATTAAGAAAGTCAATGTTGCATCATCTCCTACAAATATCAATATTACAGTATCCCCCACTACTAATCTCAGTGCTACATTAGCACTTTCGGTAATGTGTCTATAAGTACACATTTTAGTGAATCTATCGCAACTTGTTATCTAATTTATTGACAAATTCATATTAAAATAATCATTTTCATGCTTGATAGAGTGTAAAATCCAATTTCAATGATTGATGTCATTGGAACAGAAATAGTTGCCGAAGGATATGTGGTTTCAACCGATCCAAATGAATTGGTACATTTCGTTCCACTTGGAACATGTGCAGTTAAAATTCGGGTGGAGAACGTGAAAATTCCGGATGCGGTTCTTTGGAGACCATCTAGCAATCTTGAGTGCATTGAAGACGTCGTTGGCTGCACAATAGCATGACTTGAGGCGAAAGTTGTAATAGAGTCAAGTTCTAGTAAATTATTTTTGGGATATATGAATTTTTAGATATTTAAATATTTAAATTTGTATTTTAATTATGGATGTCGTACTTCTACTATATAGGTAATCGGTGCTGAAGTATGTTAATTGGCCAGAAGGAGATAATATTTTACCTCCAACTGTAAGTATGATCTTTAATTTCGATTATGATTTGAACTTTGGGAAGATGTTTTAGAACACATTGGGGGTGTTTTTGCTTGGCTGTGAGTGTTTGATGTAGGTAGTAATATTAGTTTAAAAATGTTATGAGACATAACCCAAATAGTGTTAGACCTCAATTATTGGATTTTAATAACAACAACTATACAATTATGCCAAAGAATCTCTAAGCTAATTTGCAGGTATATGAGCATTAAAAAGAGATAATCAAATGCGTTTAAAATGAAGATACGCAATACAAAAAGGATGAAAGTATATATATGGAGATACAAGAAGAGATATACACGATAGAGACAAGACGAAGGTGATAAACAAAGTATTACTAGTCATATAGTGTCGTGTCTAGAGTTTATAAATGTTAAAATCTTCTCCAAATGCTATACACACATACATTCATATTTCAAATAAAAAATAAAGTTTTCAAAAAATTACATGAAACGAAACTCGAACCTCAGTCTCTGGTTTAGAAGGCAAGTACTCTAACCAAATGAGCTATGATACTTTTTGTTAGAGGATAAATTCAGACATATGAAATACTTCATTCAGACGTCTGAATGCTGAAACGAAATTGTGGTTCCACAATATTCAAACGTCTGAACAAAAATATTCATACGTCTGAATAAGGTCAAAAATAGTCTATTTCCTTGCTGTTTGCGTTTTAATTCAATTCAGAAGTTTGAATTTTTTATTCAGACGTCTGAATATTTCTAACTGCTATTTTCTTGAAAAGTCATTTCTCTTCGTCGAAGAGAAACATTTTCAAAATCAACTGTTGCGTCTATTCTTTTCAATATAACTTTTCATATATGGTTGCAACTCTTTATACACTATATATAATTACAGAATTCAACAAACAATTAACCAAAACCGAATTTACTTTTAGCATTCTTGAATTCTTATCTATTCTCAAGCTTTCAAATTTCACTCAAATTGCTTACATACTTTGATCATTGATCACTTTATCTTCCACAATTCTCAAAGCACATCACACTATATATCATAAAGGAGAAGATTATAGTAAGATTGTACTTAATTGACTTATCAGTGTTATTTAAGAACACACTATAGTCGGATACATTTGTTATTTGTAAAGAAGTTCTGTTTGGTTGCTCAGACAGTTGAAGTCCTATTCGGTTGTTTAGGCAGTGTAAACCGGGTTAAGTGAGGGTTGTTGTAGTTGAAATTACAGAAGAAGTCTAAGACTGGACGTAGAATGGAAAGTTCGGACCGGTATAAAAATTTCTGGTGTGCTTCTTTTATTTTACTTATTCACATTGCTATAGTAACTTAGTTTATTTCCGCACTAGTATAATATAATTCCATATTGCACGATCTACACTGTCTTTTCACTTGGTATCAGAGCATAGCCACTTACAATTGGTATCAAGGCTTAGTATTTTTTTCAATTGGTATGAGAGCTTAGTATTTTTTTCAAATACTACTTGCTTGGAAATGACTTACACACATATATGTGCAAAGATACAAGTGATGATATTTGTGCTAATTGGTAAAAACAATATACTTGATTGACATTTCCGCTCTTAACTTTGTTTAAAATGATATATAATGATACATTTAAGCCCCGCTGCTAAAGCAGCTGTTCTTTATATATATCTTCTTTACTAAAAATGCAAATACTTCAAGACGGTGAAGTTTTTTTGAACTTCCTAATCAGTCCATGGACGTAATCAGAAAAGAACTAAATGAAAAAAAAACGACTAAGGGCGTATGTGCCAATTCTCCTGCCCATGTTTTGTTCCACACTAAGTACAGCATGGTGTGTTAATCCAGTTATCACAACTTCTCTTCTTTCCCTACCATTCTTCAAATTTCTCCTAACCATGTTTTCTTTCCCAGTAAAAAAACGACAATGGAATCCCCAGCTTTTCACAATTTTCTTCCATTTCTTCTATTCTTAAAACTACCATCGCGACACTTCTCAGATCTGAAGTGGGGGTGTTGGACATTAAGCGAGTTCGAGAAAGAAAGCGAGAAGGCACAAGACATTTGGATATGAAATGTTCAAAATAATATAGTTCAAGAAAGAAAGCAAAAAAGCACAGAACATTTAGATCTGAAATAATTCAATTTGGTAAAATCTAATTTCCGGCTGTCATTATGTTTTGTGGTTTTTTGCCTGCGTTTTTTGTAGGTATCACGTCCATTTTCATAGCAGATGAATGGGAGAGATCATGTTATTAGACATATATTTAAAATTTTAAAAACAAGTGGTTGCCGGCGCAAGTTGAAGTGTGGAAACAAAATCAAATCCGAATCTTCAAAAGTGGGTGTTATCGGTTTCTCCCTTTTCTGATTGAATATTTGTGCTTTATCAAAATAATTTTTGCTTTTCCAAATAATTATTACTCTATGTTCTTTTTTATGAATGTAAGTTGTTTACTCTTCTATCTGACAAATTTTCTATACAGAATTTGTAACCTTGGTTTCAATTTTTGCAGTAATTGCTTCGGGATTTTCCTATAGCATTCATTTTTTATTAAATAAAAATCAAAGTCCACACAATAGGAATTAGTTAGTACAAATACAGATCAACACTTTGATCAGCAAAATAAGAATAGGCAAAAAGAAAGAAAAACAATCAGTAATACATACTTACAATACTTTGATTTGGAAAAAAATGACAATTGGATGATATTAATGTAAAGGAGCGAGTGTGATGAAGGCTTAATTGGTGCACATCATGGTTGCACAATAGACACGAGCAGCAGGTGCTGCATGTTGGGTGATATTACATGAGCAAGGGTAGGTGAAGGAGCACGTCAGGCGAGGAGCTACCTGCCAATTAACTGTTGGGGATTTTGCGGTTCGAGACGGATTTGACGGTGATGGTGATGAAGACAATGCTGTACTTCCGACTTCAAGGATCTATGGAATAGATTCTTTCAGACAATAGTTCAACCCACCAGGTACAAACGGGTTATCGAACTATCGACTTTCAGGATTCAATGAAGCCCTATAACAGCGTAATCGGATTCAAAGTTTGTACGACTTTGATCCGACCAAGAACACATCAAAAAATGTATCTGATGATGCAATTTATATAGAATAGAATGAAGAGGAAGAAGAATACAACCCTGCAACACTTTCTGAATTTGCAACACTTTGGAGGCGTCACAAAACAGAGCGTTTAGTAACGCTATCCCGGCGTCGCAGAACTGCAGTAGGAAGAAGAAGATGTGGAACTGTTTGCAACTGTTTCTGGACGTCGCTATTTATAGACGTGAGAAGGTGTCTATTCGCCAAGCGTCGCGACCGTTTGCAACGGTTCGTAACTGTTGCGATTCAAACGTCGCGTCCATTCACATTTGCAACGTTCAGAAAACGTTACAAATTTCCGCCATTATATAAATTCTGAATTCCGGTTCTGGGTCCTTAACGGGCCGAAATCTGTACATATACGGTCCAAAAATATTTTTGGAACCGAACCCGAAACCCATACCCGGCCCGGCCCGGTTCGGTCGGACGGACGGCGGCGGCGCGCGTGTGGTGTTGCATGACTTCTCTCCTCACAATAAAGCAAACATGTGGGAGCCCCAAGGCCCCATCATCCACTTGAGAAAGCTATACTTATACAAGTATAGTATTCATTTCTCTACAATGTGGGACTTCTCTTCTTCCTCTCTACCTCTTCTCTTCCAAAACCAAAAACCCAAACCCCAAAGCTTTTGAAAATTTCACAACAATCTCCCCCAATTTTCAAAATAAAAAATAAAATAAATAAATAGGACGGCTGCATCACTAGAGTGATTTCCTACATACCCAAGTGGGATCAAGCCTATGTAGTTCTAAGATCAAGTTTTGCATCATCGTGAAAACCAACACATAAATAAAAGGTATCTTTTGGATTTGAAACTTTACTTAGTGTAAACCATTCAAAGCCTTATCGAGATTCTATGGTGAACGAATCTTGAACCAAGTATCCCTAATGATAAAACCGGAACAATCACACATGTTGATTTCCTTAGGTAAAGTGTTCTGTATTGCTCAGCACGTTAATGGCCATGTGCTTAAATCCTGGTTCATGAGTCTACTTAGAAAGCGGTCTTACTTTCCTAGGAAACGGCCTGATTTCCATACTCATATAGGTAAGTCTCTTAAGGTGTTTCTGCGATACACCTTTTAAAGTTTCTAGACTTATTAAGGATATATATCCATCCTTTGTTCTTGCAGAATCCAACACTAAATATTATGGGATTATCAATTTAGTGTTCCATAATCATTCTCTTAACTTGTTGGTACCCATTGAACTTTGTCTATCCTTTTCAAGACATAAGTTGAGTTTCTGTTAAGGATGATCAACCTTCATTCACAGACCTTAGTCCCATTTCTTGTGACTTTATAGAAACCATTGCCTTTGGAAGACCTTTTGTAAGTGGGTCAGCTAAGTTTTTCTTCGTTTCTATGTAGTCTACAGTTATAACTCCTCTTTTGAGTAACTGTCTCATCATTTGATGTCTTAGACTCACATGTCTAGACTTTCCATTATATGTCTTATTAGACACATTGTATATTGTTGCTTGATTGTCACAGTTAATCAAGATTGCTAGAGATGGCTTCTTCCACAAAGGGATTTCCATTAATAAATTCCTAAGCCATTCCGCTTCTTTACATGCATCTGCTAATGCAATCAATTCTGACAACATAGTTGACTCAAAAATACAGGTTTGCTTCTTGGAAGCCCAAGACACAGCAACGCCTCCTAATGTAAAGATCCATCCATTCGTAGACTTGGATTTGGATTCTACATTGTTCCAGGTTGCATCACTATATCCTTCTATTACAGAAGGATATCCTTTATAAGATAAACCATATTCAATGGTTCCTTTCAAATAAGCTAAAACTCTGGAAATGGCTTTCCAATGTTCGAAACCTGGATTACTCGTAAATCGAAACAATATACTTATAGCATGCGCGATGTCTGGTCTAGTGCAATGCATAGCATACATAAGACTCCCAATAACACTGTAATACTCTAGTTGAGAGATAGTACGTCCAGTGTTCTTTTCTAATTTAATACTAGGATCTAAATGAGTTGGTGCTGGTTTGTCATCGTAATGACCATACTTTTGTAGGAATTTCTCTATGTAATGGGATTGAGTTAGTAATAACTCCCCCTCTTTCCTAACAATTTTAATTCGCAGAATTACATCAGCCTCTCCTAGATCTTTCATATCGAATTTAGAAGACATAAACTTTTTAGTTTCATTCACGCAGGATATATTGGAACCAAATATTAGCATGTCATCAACGTATAAACATATTATAACAATACCGTTGTTATTCGATTTGCTATAAATACATTTATCAGCATTATTAACAATGAATCCATATGACAGTGCAACTTTATCAAACTTCTCATGCCATTGCATGGGAGCTTGCTTCAGGCCATAAAGAGATTTTACTAATTTGCAAACTTTCTTTTCGTGGCCTGGGGTTTTGAAACCTTCAGGTTGTTCCATATATATCTCTTCTTCTAAATCTCCATTTAGAAAAGCAGTCTTTACATCCATTTGATGTATGACTAATTTATGAATTGATGCAAGTGCAATTAAACAGCGTATAGAAGATATGCGAGCAACTGGAGCATATGTATCAAATTAATCTACTCCATGTCTTTGCTTATATCCCTTAGCAACTAATCTGGCTTTAAACTTATCAATGGATCCATTTGTATTCAACTTTTTCTTGAATATCCATTTACATCCTATAGGTTTAGCACCAGGAGGTAAATCAGTTAAAACCCAAGTTTGGTTTAACATTATGGAATTCATTTCATCATTGATAGCTTCTTTCCAGAAATTTGAATCTCTGGAACTCATAGCTTCAGAATAAGTTTTGGGATCATCATCAACGTTCATTACATATTTAGTCACATTAAGGACTTCGTCCTTACTGCCTTCTACAAGATATGTAATGAAGTCAGGACCATAGTCCTTCTCTATTCTCGCTCTTTTACTTCTCCGTTGTTCAGTACTATTATCTGGTACTGACACTTCCTTACTGTTTTGAGCAGGAGCATAATCATCGTCATTGATATCATTAGTCATACTACATTCTGGACTAGATGATCTCAATGGAATCTCAACAGTTTGATTTTCAAAAAATTCTACATCTACAGATTCTATAACTTCTAGGGTGTCAAGAATAAGAAATCTATAAGTTATACTATTAAGTGAATATCCTATGAAAACACATTTAAATGCTCTTTTTCCTAACTTTGGTCGTTTAGGATCTGGTTTTCTAACATAAGCTAAGCAACCCCAAACTTTAAGTCTAGTTAGGTTAGGTTTCCTATTAAACCATAATTCATAAGGGGAAATATTATTCCTTTTAAGTGGTACTCTATTTAAAAGATAACATGCAGATAACATAGCATCACCCCATAGGTTATAAGGTAAATTAGAACTTATGAGCATGGAATTAACCATTTCTACTAAAGTTCTATTCTTCCTTTCAGCAACACCATTTTGTTGTGGTGTATATGGGGCAGTACATTGGTGAATTATACCTTGTTGTTTACAAAACAAGGTGAATTCATTTGAGAAATATTCACCACCACGATCTGAATGTAATATTTTTATTTTAACTCCTAATTGTGTTTCGACTTCTGCTTTGTAAATTTTGAATTTATCAAAAGCCTCATCTTTAGTTTTCATTAGATATACATATGCATATCTAGTATAATCATCAATGAATGTTATATAGTATTGGTTACCACCATAGGTGATATGACTTTTTAAGTCACCCACATCACTATATACCAAATCAAGCAAACCAGTTTTCCTTTCTACGGATTTAAAGGATTTCCGGTGTATTTTTGCTTGAACGCATATTTCACATTTAGAGATGGTATCGAAATCATAATCAGAAATTAAACCTAATTTATTCATATTCCTAATGGAATTATAATTAACATGTCTCAATCTACCATGCCATAAACTAATAGAATCAACAATATAAACAGAAGATTTCTTTATTAAATTCAACTTAATCATGCCGTTACAAGAGTATCCCTGTCCAATGAATTTGCCATTCTTATACAACACTAGCTTATCAGACTCATACACCATCTTGAATCCTCCTTTGTTAAGAAGGTATCCAGAGACCAAATTCTTACACATATCAGGTACATAAAATACATTGACTAATGTAAGAACTTTTCCAGAGGTGAGAGGAAGTTCTATAGTGCCTTTTCCCAGAACTTTGCTTGGAACCTTATTTGCTCCAGTAACTTCGTCGGCTTCTCCTTTATTTTCTTCGTAACTCTTGAAAAGATTACGGTCTTTGCAAATGTGAATGGTTGCTCCAGTATCGAACCACCAATCATTATCATTGCCACTAACGGAGTTTGCCTCTTGCACTACAGCCACAAGCGAGTCTTCGACCACATTCACTTTTTGTTGTTTCTTCCGCAGACGGCAGTCTCGGGCATAGTGGCCGGGCTTGTTACAAAAATAACAAGCACCTTTCTTTTTGTTGTTAGTTTTGGAATGATTTTTCTTAAACCGTGTCTCATTTTTTGGTTTTAATTTATCAGTAATTTCAACATTATTTGCCTTAGAATGAGACTCGGTTTGTGGATTATCATCTAGATCGTGTTTGCGAGAGTCTTCTTCAATACGAAGATGACGCTGTAAACCGTCTAAATTATAATCCGTTTCCGCATGCTTCATTTTTTCTTATAATCATTCCAACTATGCGGAAGTCTAGAAATTATAACTCCAACAACAAAAGATTCAGGGAGATCAATTCCAGCATCTTTAAGTTGATTCACCAACAGTAAGATTTCGCTTACTTGACCAATTATGGACTTATTGGTGACTATTTTGAAATCCATAAAATTAGAAATAAGAAACTTTTTATTGCTTGCCTCGGATATGCGGTATTTATTCTCCAGAGCAGTCCAGAGTGCCTTCGCTGTTTTCAAGGTCCTATGAGCATTGTAGACTGGGGTAGATAGTGCATTCAGAATATGGCCTCTGCATAGAAAATCGTCCTCTTTGCGCTTTGCACGTTTAGCCTTTAGAGCAGCATCGTCCTTATCAGTTTCCTCCGGGATTTCTTCCAAGTCATCTTCCAAGATGTAGAACAACTTGACGGTGACTAGGAAAAATTTCATCGTCTCTTGCCAACGAGTGAAATTGTCACCATCAAAACGCTCCAATCGAGTTAGATGCTGATTCATAACTTGTAGAGCGCTCGAACCTTCCATGGTTGAAGAATATTGTCTGAAAATTTTGTTGGGGATTTTGCGGTTCGAGACAGATTTGACGGTGATGGTGATGAAGACAATGCTGTACTTCTGACTTCAAGGATATATGGAATAGATTCTTTCAGACAATATTAACATGCTACTGCATGGCGTGGGTGCAACAAATAGAGGAAGATAGATGGCGGGCTGTCTATGAAGATGCTGCTGCCTGTCAAACAAGATTAATAGGTGATAATACATATGTACAATGCAAATGAAGATGCTGTTACAACTCATTGAAGAATGCGAAGAACAGTTAAACCAAGGAGATTAGGTGGCGCTGTTTTTAATATATTTTAATTTTTATAGGTATACGTTTCTTTTGTTGAGTACTTACTGCTAGGTTTTTGCGCTGACTAACATGAGGCCAAAAAGTGGTTACTAGGACGTACGGGTGGTTTAGCAGTTGGAAACCTTCCCGGCATTGTTTGTCCAGTTCAGAAAATATTTGTAGTTAAAAATTAATGTTGTTTTAGCAGATAATGATGGACTTAAAGTATACAGTAAACATATCGTTCATTTATTCTTTTAAAAAACATTGACAAGCTTAATGTATAGGTTGTTGAATGAGAGTTGTACTATGGAATAAGCATTTTATTATTAGATTGTATGTTTCATAAATTAAAGTGTATTCTTCAAATACCAGTAGATTGTACTATAATTAAAGAACGATGATTATGCTAATTTTCATATCAGATGAAAGAGAATGGTCATACTATTGCTCTTACATGGGATCTTAGATGCAAAGTTTATTTAGATGCTCCCTTTTCCTTTCTTTTGTACAGGCTTCAAAAGTGAAAAAGGTATCGTTAATAATCATTGTTGTCTACACAATAAACTCAAATTGTAGCAAGCAGTGCATTATTACTGGCATTGACATGTATACAACAAAAAATATAACTTCATCTCCAGCATCGCTTGAAATTTGCATGATTTATCGCATTGTGTTTGCTAAATTAATAGCCAATCTATTTTTTATCCTGAAAACACTCTTTGTTTATACCTCGACCCAATAAAAGGAAGCTAACTCGCTTTTTTCTTTGCATGGACCATTGGACATGTCTTAAGACTTATTTTTTTTGAGAAATAGGATTGAAAACATTCCTAGGTAATAAATATCATTAACTACATCAGTTTTACATATAATTTATATTTTTATGCCAGGAAGATGCAAGGTCTCTAAATCCAAAATTATAGGAAACGCTAATTTTTATTTTTGTTGCATTTCTAAAATTGTTGATGTAATAGTTGATTATCTTCTTTGCTCTATTTTATTATTTCCTGAAATAACGCAGTCTAATTTGTCTTTCAACAAATGGTTGATTTGTGCATCATATACATAAAAATATACAACATTACGTGTACTTCAAAGCCGTGTTTTAAAATCTAAAAAACCTTACAAACGGTGTTTTTAAAAGAAATTTATCACATGCACGTGCATCGCACGTGCCAAATTACTCGTATATATAAATCTTACATCTTCATTTAATTGATATATTTTTGTTCAGTTTTTCATGTTGCTCAATTGTTATAAAGCTAAAATTTTGCATAAAATTATATAATATCTGGATGTGAAGGACTGATGTGTGAATATGTATGATTATTGGTCTCAGTTCTCAAAATAAACTGAAATTCAAATTTTACTAAAGTTGGACACAGGATAATATATACAGGAATAAGTCAGGGTAAAAAAAATACTACCAAACCGAGATCAGAAGAAGAAATTTGTCTCAAAAGTCTTTAGCACCAAATGAATATATTTGAAGTATATACCAAGTTTTATCTGTGGTTATACTGAAAGATTATCAAATCATTATGATATAATAATAGGAACAGGGGTTAAAGAGTAAATAGGGCCTTGATATAAACCCGAAATCTAATGTTTACAGGGTCTAATGAAAAAGCTGATGATGGAGGAGCAAGTAAGTTTCAGCAATTCAGGTATTCTATTTATTTTATTTTATTTATTTATTACATTAAAATTTCCCATTATATCAGAATATCCAAACCCAGAAAAACCATAATCTTGTACCTCTTCAGCGGCTTTATCAACTCTATAATTACTGATCGCCATTACTCTCCATCCTCTACTCAGGCACATAACAGAAATCTTTAACCACTGCATTTGAATTAAGTTCCATCGTGCTATCTGCATTTGTAATATACTGAACAAAATCCATGTGTGAGCTACGGCTGGCCTGATTATCCTGAGCACACTACCATGCTTTCATTCTTTTTTTTTTTAGGGAAACATCACTAAAGTGGTGGGCAACAATTGAGACATAGATACCTCAACTTACATGCTTGATTTTTTTATACAATTGCATGATTGGATATCTGTTTGAATTTGTTAACTAATCGTGTTAGGTCTTTTCTCAGGTCATATTTTATACTGACTTTTTAATCAATGCTTTATTAGCTTCCCGAAAGAAAATCGTTGTTTAATTTGTTTGCACAGTTTCAAAAAATTTGCCTGTGTGTTTAGAAAGGAACATGCATTTTATCAATGTGAGAGCAACAAATTGATTGCCTTCCTCGTTTTCTACAGCATCCAACTTTCTAACATTTTTAAACCTTGCATCGTCTACCTTGTACTTGGTAAACAGTTGGCAAATCCATGCAGCGTCTTTGAAAATCCCGATCTTCCTGATACTAAGAATTGTACGTGTATTAACAATTGTGTGGGCCTTTAAAAAGATAACAGTATACAATCCTAGTATCAAGCTAATAAGGTCCTTTAAAAAGAAAAAGGAAAAAATATATATCAGAAAAGAGTCTTTTTTTATAAAGAAAACAAGCAATAAACATTGTACGTGTGTTAACATACTAAGAATTCATCAAATCTAATATTGTAATTAGCAAATTATGTGGGCAGACCATTCATTGCTCTTTTTATGAATAATGTTAGATGTATGTTCTGCAGGATTGTTGAGTGAAACCAGTTATCATCTTCTAGACTTTTTATGACATCTTATTATTAGGAGTTAGGACAATGGGAAAAAAATGGTAACATTCTGGTATACATGGGACATAAATAATTGAAAATAGCAAGCATTACTTTTGCACATGTGAGGGCAACATTAATCCGATGCCAATCCCAGTAAGGATGAAGTGCAGGCTCTGGACTTCTCAGCAGATCTCACAAAAGATAACAATATACAATCCTAGTCTCTTCCAAGGAAAAAGGATCAAATTTATGCTGTTCAGTTTAGAAACTTACTCTGAAGGTTTTTCAAAGATAAATTATTCAATTTTTTTTACTGTGAATGTTATTTATGGCCTTATTTGTAATATGCTGAGAAGATTTGGCGAAAGTTGCATGGAAGATTTTGGCAAAGCTACAACTCACATCTTTTATAACTAAAGTAAACGTGCATAGAAGATTTTGGCGAAAGTTCACACGGTTTAATTTATTTTTGCTACCGAGGTGTGACTTTTTTGTGTAAGTTTAAAACATTGATGTAGATATTACCTAGGGACAATGTGTACGAAATACTATGAATGTTGTGAAAGTCTATATGAGTGGACCGTATAGGATATATATGCAAGTATAAACAACTAACTATATAATATAACTTGATAGATGATTGTAGCAAAATGAATTAAAATAATCACACCAGGATTTTATACTGGTTCGGACCTCCTGTCCTACGTCCAGTCCCGAAGCACCTCTTCGGAATTTTCTTTCAACTAACCCTCTCTTGATTCGGAGGAACAAGTTTGCAACAGCAGAGTTTCTTTGTCAAGAATGTGTTCAATAACACGGATGTTGACTATTAAGTACAATTGCTTCCAATATATATATGGAAGAGTTAACTACAGTTATTTTGATTGCTTAGAGATCATGTATAAATCAGAGTATAAGAGTTAAGAGTGTAAGTAAGTAAGGTGAAATCTTCTCTTGAATTTCCGATTCTATTTATATTGGTGGAGAGGTCCTTTATATAGTTGCAACTGTTACTAAGTGCTCTAAGGTCGCTTCTCATGGAGATGAAGAGTTGCAGTGAAGAGAAGCGAATGTGTCCTTTTGGATGTGACAGTTGTTCTTTGAATTTACACAGCCGAGTTCAAAATCAAACGTCTGGAAAATATTTCAGACGTCTGGTCTTCATATATTTTTTGTATCTGGTTGTATTTCAGATGTCTATTTTTATTAACCAGACGTATGACTTTCATATATTTTTTATATCGGGACGCTTTTCAGACGTCTGAGTTTATTAATCAGACGTCTGATTCTTTCTGAGTTTCAAACCAGAGTCAGACGTTTGGCTAGTGTACCCAGACGTCTGAATATGTGTATGTTGCTTTATCTGTGTCTGTGTCATCCCTTTTCCACTTCTATCGACTTGAAGTCTTTTGATACTTCTTTTGAGTCTTGTTTTTGTCTCTTTGGTGATGTTACTTTATCAACTACCTGTAAATATAGATATATATGTATATTCGATCTCCATTGTATAGTTGTTATCATCGAAACCATAGAATTGATTTTCTAACATGTTGTGTAATCTATGTATTTTGTTTAAATCCTATTATGTTTTTGTGAAAAGTTGTATTTATATGCAACGTAGAAATGTGTAATTGAAGATAGCACTGGTAAATCCTAATGAAAGCGAAATTCCAAATTTTTGTAAATATAAAATTGCATAAAAAAGGCGCTATAGAAACTATAAATGCTGTCTAAAGTATACTAAAGATCTGAAATGCTATAATAGGTCATGGGATGTATTTTATAGCACAAAATAATGCAATGGTTGGTCACCTTAAAAAAACATTAACGCATGGAAAATATAACTTAGCAAGTAATGACGCTATAATAGGTATGGTAAGGGAAGTCTAGCCTGGGGAACTAATGCTATGTTGTACTGGGACTCTACCATAGCATTTATTTTCAGTGTTGAAAGCAATGCTATAAAATTGTAACTTTGCATAGCGTTTGTTAAGATTCTATATAGATCTGATACCTCCCGTAGCATGTCGTTCCATAGCGATTCCCACTCATGTGTTTCCCCTAAATTTTTCCAGAGTTATGTTTTGGTCCAAATTTAGTTGGTTATTTAACCATCAAGTTAACAAACAACTAACGATCCAGAGATTTAATTACCCATAGCAAACACTAAGCCTCAAAATAAATCTTTCATTTATTTAAATCTCTTTCCAAAGTATTTATTAAAATATTTATATACTTATCTCACTGGTATAAGTACATTCACAAAACATTATAAAAGATTTCTTATTTCGAAATCATATTAAAAAGGATCAAACGAAGTGTCATTTAAAATAGAGATAAAGATAACTTCAGACAATATTTCTTCATGTTAAGTGTGGAACGAATGTCTATACCATCAGAATTAAGAAAGGAAATCCAAATCTCAAATTCTTTTATAGTTTACTTCAACAAATTCTTATAACAAATCTCTTTCATTTATGAAATCTCATTTACTTGAATTCTAAACCTATTTATAAACTCCAAGTTAATATACAAAAATCTTTCGTAAATATCAAAACCATTTATATAATTCTTTATAAATCTCCAAAATCATTTATAAAACTTCCAATAAATATTCCTTATTTAAAACAAAAATCCTTAAATAAATCTCATTTAATAAAGTTCCTTTTGATAAACAAAGCGATTATTTAAAACATCTTTAAACAACAAGTTATTATTTAAAAGTTTCATTCATTTAATTTCGTTTAACCATATTAACAAAACAATAATTTAAACATGTTAACCCTCCTTTAGGTAAGGCAACATACATGCGGATTTAACCCAATCGACTGCACAATGATCAACACTGGATTTTCACAGATAATAAACATGATCACGAAGCCAAAATAGCATAGTCAATGAACATGCATCACATGATGTTTAAAATATGGTTTCGAAAAAGATAGAGTCATTTTAGGTTGCTTGGAATCTACTCCATGTCACTTTCCTGTTTACTTCGAGTTTCCAGGCAGTTTGCTTCAAGTCAAGGAAGGTTCTTCTTTGAGTCAACGATAGGTTAGCACACCCGCAAGTTATTTTGAGTCATTGCAGCACCGACTTCGTGTCACTGGAGGGTCCACTTCGGGCCAAGGAGATGATTACTTCGAGTAGCCATGAATCGATCAGCAACTAGGTCCTCATCAATTTCATATCCATGCTATTCATATCCATCATGTTTGCACTCGTTCATTTTGTATCCATTAGACACATGCATCTCCCATATCGACCAAGGTTATTCACTTTGTATCGATATACATTTCGTATCGATCCATGTTAATATATGTTTCGTATCGATCACTAGATGATCGATACGAAACCCATCCCTTCCTATCGATGTAAAATAGCCCACATTTTTTGTCAACTAGATGGTTGATGCGAAACTGTCACTTTCCATCGATACGAAGCCAACGCCAGGCGATCGATACGAAATGTATATGCAATATCGATACGAAATGAATGACACAGGATGGGTGTGAAAAGCACGTCAGACAAAAGAAGCAGTCTATCGAGATTTGAGCTAGATATTTGCAGCCTACACCTATAAATAGCAGTCCAAGAGCTTCAAAAAAGGGATCTTTAGTTCTTCTACGCCGTTACTCTGCAGAACTCCATTCTAGCTTGACCATTATAATCTAAACTCTTGTAACCAGCGAGTGATAATCAATAAAACAACAATTCTTTGAAGTCGACGTAGGCTACAACATCGAACCACCATAAATCGTGTGTGTCTACTGCCTTCTTTTTTAATTTTGGGTGTTCTTCACATTTATACTCTCTACATACTTGCTATCCATGATATGTGATTGTAAACATGTGCTTTCATTGACAATTTGGTGTTTGTGACCAATCTTGGCGTGAACATTTTGGTGCTTTCATTGAGAACTGAACTTAGGGATTCTACAGCTCGGATTTTTGATCTGAAGGTTTAAGGACTTAGATCTGGAAAGCAATAGTGAAGCAATCAGCAAGGAGACCAAGAGTAGAAAGGAGCCAACATGAAGGAAGCCAGGAAGTATCCTCAGGAGCTAATCAGATTTCGGCCTTCATCACCAGAGACGAGATGAAGATGATGATGGAAGCTATGCAGGAGGGAATGCTGAAAAGGCAAGAAGAGATGATGCAGAACATACTCCAGCAAACTGGACAAGCTAGAATGTAGAATCATGGGAATGCCACGGCAGGAATTGCTGGAGATAGAGGTCAGGATCATGGAGCAATCAGAACCCAGAACAGAGCGGGACCATCAGGAGCAGCCCTAGAGCTAGGGGGCACTCCCTAAGAGCATGTTGATCCAATCTCAGGCAGGATACCAGGCGAAGCTGTTCAACACGGCATTGATAGAGGAATGGACGCCCGTCCAGAGAGCAGATTCTAAGGTTCCCTCGCGAACTCATGGGGTAGATCGGATGCAATAGACAAGGACTACAGCTTGATGACAATGATAGATTGGTGAAGATGGTCAGACGAGCAATGCGAGGTGGATTAGTGAATAGAGATCTACAAGATGTGAATATGAGCCCTTTCTCTCCCGCAATTAGGCAGGCTAGGAATCCATCATAATTTAAGCTACCAACACTGGAGACGTATGAAGAAAGAACTGATCCCGCTATTCATCTGACAAGATATATAAGACACATGGAGGTACTGGGGACGTCAGAGGAGGTCATGGCCTGGTGTTTCCCATTGTATTTAACTAACATAGTAGCACCATGGTTCAGGCAATTGGAGAGCGGATCTATTGGAACATGGACTGAGTTGACTGAGAAGTTTATGAAGCAAAGAACTGGGAAATCTTTGATGAGTTTTCTGACACGATTCAATGCAGCGGCACCATCGGTGGATCGACCAGATCCATCCATGGTTTTAATGGCAGCTGTATCTGGCGTAGCTGATGTCACAGAATTCAAGAACTCATTGACAAGGGTTCCATCCATGGATCGAGGAGAATTTTACCATGAGGCAGAAAGTTTTTTGCTACAAGAGGATGCAAATGCTGAGAGAGAGGAAGGAGATGGAGTTGATGTTTATGCAGTCAAAAGCGGAGACCCGTTCTGAAAGGATTCAGGCGAAGATAAAGGGAAATGAAAGGCAAATAATAGCGGTGATGAACCAAAGCGGCCGTGAAAGGAACTGAGATTCACCTCTTACATGGAGTTGAATGAGACCTTGGAGCGAATTTACCAAGACACTAGGGGGTAGGTTCCCTACCGGAGGCTAATGAAGAGGGATCCGACCAACAATGAGAGGAAATCAGACAAGTACTGCTTATTCCACGAACTAAGGGGCCGTAGCACAAATGATTGCAGGCACGCAAGGGATGAGATAGAAGGGCATATCCGAAACGGCATGCTATTACAATACGTGAGGAGGCGAGCAACAACAGTAGAGCAAGAACGACCACCATATGCATCAACTAGGGACGGCTTAGGATCGAGGCATCAGCTTGTCATCGGCTGATTGAAGTAATGACGAATAAGTCGCAAACTTCACACTAGTGCGGTTAAGTCGCTTATACAACAGGATCACGAACGATCCTTAGGCTGCTCTGAGACGACTATCAACCACATTAGTGTAGGTGTCTGCACTTTGACGTCTCTACTTTACTTTTTTTCTTCTATTCTTTGCATTTGGACTTGATTTGGTTGAACATTTTGGTTGTAAGACTCATTTTGAATGTAAATCTGGTATTTGTAATTCCATAACGGCTAAGTCACTTACGCCTACACGAGAACGCGAACGATCCTCAGGCATGCTTTGAGATGATGATGAACTGCCATAATAAACAATTCAGAAACTCACTTGAATGTAGAATCTGACATTAATGATACTAAGTCCCCCCTCCCGGGCACACACAATTCGCCTCGAACGACACCTGAACGAGAACGGTCACAATTCGCATCAAACGACATCCGACCGCGAACGGTCATAATTCGCCTCGAACGGCACCAGACCGCGAACGGTCACAATTTGCCTCAAATGGAACCTCACGACGAACGGTCAAAATTCACCTCGAATGGAATTCGACCTCGAACGGTCACATACCGCCCCAAACGACATACGATCGCGAACGATCACTATTCATAATCATGTGAGCTATCATTTTACAGGTCATTAACAGGATATGAACATCCAGCTTATGGCACTACAAAACAAACTTTGCCATCGCAGGCATGTTTTGGGGGGCAAAGTGTTAATTAGCCATTAGGCAAGGCAACATACATGCAGATTTAACACAATCGACTGCACAATGATCAACAACTAGATTTTAACAGATAATAAACATGACCATGAAGCCAAAAATGTAGCATAGACGATGAACAGGCAGCACAATATGTTTAAAATTTGGTTTCGACAAAGATCGAGTCGTTTCAAGTTGCTTGGAATCTGCTCCGAGTCACTTTCCTGTTTACTTCGAGTTTCCAAGCAGTTTGCTTCGAGTCAGGGAAAGGTCTGCTTCAAGTTTTCAATAGGTTAGCACACTTGCAAGTTACTTTGAGTCATCGCAGCACCTGCTTCGAGTCACTGGAGGGTCTACTTCGGGCCAAGGAGATGATTACTTTGAGTCATAGCCATGAATCGATCAACAACATAGGTCCTCATAAATTTCGTATCCATGCTATTCATATCCATCATGTTTACACTCGTTCATTTTGTATCCATTAGACGTATGCATCTCCCAGATCGACCAAGGTTATTCACTTTGTAGATATACATTTCGTATCGATCCACTTAATATATGTTTCGTATCGATCACCCATATGATCGATATGAAACCCATCCCTTCCTATCAATGCGAAATAGCCCATAGTTATATGCTTCGTATCGATCACGTAGATATATGTTTCGTATCGATTAACCAGATGATCGATGCGAAACTGTCACTTTCCATCGTTACGAAGTCAACGTTAGGCGATCGATACGAAATGTATAAGCCAGCATCGATACGAAATGAATGACACAGGATGGGAACGAAAAGCATGGTCAGACAAAAGAAGCAGCCAATAAGCATAAAAAGTGGATCTCCATTGAATTCTCGAGCCACGTCATCAATGCAAATTGCATGTACACGAAGAGTGATGTATATAGAGCCTTGATCGATACGAACGTAACATCCAATCAACAAAACCCAAACTTGCATCGATCGTATCTCACAATCTATGAGTCCAAATGCTATCAAATTTTCACAGGAGCTTGCGTACGGCCTCAGAAATGTTCTTGAACGATTTCGGCTCGATTGGGCAAGGTTTGGATCAATACAAATCTCATTCGTATCGATCATGGATCGAGTCAAAACGACCAGGGATCGATCACGTGGACCCACCCACGTGATAGAAGGAGTCTACCGAGATCTGAGCGAGATATTTGCAGCCTACACCTATAAATAGCAGTCCAAGAGCTTCAAAAAAGGATCTTTGGTTCTTCTATGCTGTTAATCTGCAGAACTCCATTGTAACTTGACCATTATCATCTATACTCTTGTAACCAGTGAGTGATAATCAATAAAACATCAATTCTTTGAAGTGGACATAGGCTACAATGTCGAACCACTAATAGTGTGTTTCTATTGCTTTCCTTTTTAATTTTAAGTGTTCTTCACATTTATACTCTCTACATACTTGCTATATGTGATCTGTGATAAACAGGTGCTTTTATTAACAATTGAGTGTTTATGATCAATTTAGGCGCGAACAAAACAATCATTTAAAAAGTATTCGATTAACTTCAAAAATAACTCAACAAAATCATTACTACCCAACCATTATCAAAAGGATAAAATGGAATATGTGATCTCACTAAACTAGAAAGAGGCTTAGTGACCACAATAGTCTTATTTAATTAAGTCTAACTTATGCAAGGTATAACATGAGTATTTACATAACAAGTGGATATGTATAAGGGAATCAGCCAGCTACAACCAATCAACATATAAGTAAGTGTTCAAATTACCAAAATAGAAGAACTGGGTTTTATTTCAGCTTAAATAGGTGTCATTATAATCTACTTGGGAAATTATGGAAGTACTGTGGTTTATTCTACCAAACAGATGTCCAACAAAATTTAATTAGCAGGATGGTAATTTATCCTTCTAAGCAGATGTCATCGGGTTTCGTATTCTTTTGAGATTACTTAAGAGTGGTCAAAAAAGAAATCCCTTGGATTAAAATCTTCCTTTAAAAGCGAGTTTCTTTTGAAAACAAAACCAGTCTTAAGAAATAAAGTGGTTTAAAACTTTTAAACTTTGATGCGATAATAAATAATATTTAAACCTTTAATTATTAATTAAAAAACAATTGACTTTTAATAAATAATTAAACCATGATTAATCTTTAATTAATAATTAAACAATAGTTCAAACCTTCATTAACAGTTAAATTAATTCTAATCAAGCCTTACTTAAATCTTAACTTAATTAGTAATTAATTAAATATATAAACCCTTCCTTAATGATTAAAATAATAAATAACCTTTAAAATAATAATGAAATACTAATTAATCCTTTAATGAATTATTGATTAATAATTAATCTTATATTAAATAACTAATTATGATTAACTTACTTAATTTATAATTACATACAAATTTCCTTATTGACACTAATTAAGTATTAATTACCTTATTCAGTTAATAAAATAATCATTAAATTAAATAAATAAAAATTAGTCATATAATTGCTTATTACTACTTAAAATATGTTTGAAAATACTTTTCAAATATATTCAAGTTGAAACACCTTTAGATTTCCAAATGTCATTTTCAAAAATACCTTAAAAAATGCCTTCAAAAATATGCATTAATATGACCTTTCAATACTTATTTTATATCCCAGATCACTTTCAAAATTTAACTTTTTATGTTTTTACTAAATTTACAAACTTAAAACAAAGTTTGAAAATATTTTCCAAAAATATTCAAGGTGTTGAAACACCTTTAGATTGAAAAACATATAAATTTTCAAAACTGCATTCATAGCAACTATCATTACGGATGCCATATTTTAGAGTTAGTTTCTAAGTTAGCTTTCCTAACTTTAACTCTTAAAATTTACTTCCTTTATAAAATTAAATATAACTTTTTGAAAATATAAACCCAAGTTTAAAATTTTAGAAAATTTCTCGAAAAAATTTATACGTAGCGAGTTAGGAAAACAAGGGATTTTAATGTCGTGCTAAAGCTAAAATTCAAGCATTTACTACCAACAAACATAGTGCTTATAAAAATTTCACGACTAACCTACACAAGCATTAGATTATTAACTTATTAACTTAAACTTTTTTTACAGGTTCATATTTCATAACAACCAAGCATATATGTAAATCAACATCATATCCAAGCGATATATGTTTACATACACATCAACATAATAACAAACAAATCAAGATTTTTTTTACAATAACGTACACATCAATATAAAGTTAGCAACTTTAGATAAAAGGGGTCATTTTCTCACCTTGAAGTTAACCAATTCTAACTCGAAACTCTACTAACATTTGCATACATCATAGAGCATATCTTCGCCTTAGTCAAAAATGGATTTTTAGTGGCTTTATGGTGCTAAAACCATTCGACCATGGTGGGTTTTGAGGGGGACAGGCTTGATTTTGGAAGGAGGAGGTGTAGAAGGAGGAGGAAGGGTTCTTAAATTAATTTAAAGGCATTTAGAAATAGAAAGATCATGATTTTTGAATATCAAACCAAGAGAAGCCATGGAAAATTTTTCAAGAGGTTAAGGTAGAAAGGGAAATTCTTTGAAATAAATGAAAATAAGAATGAAAAAGAAAATTGGAATTTACTTTCATATAAATTGCAAAAGTCAAATTAGCAAAAAAAACCCTTTCTACTTTGCCCTCCACTATTTTGTGACACCTCATCATGCTATCCTCCATCTCTTCACCTTATTTCCCACGATAATCAAGACCCCCCCGCCATGAAACAACATACCAACATGGAATTAATGTCTAATGTACTTATTCCTCACCTAATGTCATTTCATGTTTCTTAAGGCATTTTTTTAATTTTATTTTCCACAAAAGGTCACATCAATTTTATATTAACTTAAATAAATGCATATATGTAATACAATTCTAACTTATTATAAATGAGTACGTATATATTTACACTAAAGTGTTCACGACATTTTCGACAATTTTTAGTTGATGAAAAGTCGAAAATACGAAAACAAATTCCGGTCATATTTTCGATATTTCTTCAACCTAAATACTTTTGTAAACAAATTTAGAAAACGATTTCACCATCACTATTTATTATTTAAAAGTGTTTTATTTTAATTATAAAACCTATGATTTGAATATTCAAAATTAATTGAATATTCACAAAGTAAAGCAGTGAAATTTCGGATCGTTATAATAAATCATAATCTATAGTTTTAAAAGCTAGGACACCTACAGTTAAAGTTGGTTAAAACGAGGATTTCCTTATGGCTCCCTTTGGAAAACAAAAAAATGTTGAGTTCAATAAAAAGTTTATAAGTTTATATTTTAGGAGATAAAAATCTAAGATAAGCATTTTATGACTGTAAAGTTTAATAATTTTATAAAAGATGGTGAAAACCAAACCAACTTTAATATGGAGTAGATAGGGTTGACTACTTATGTAAAACGGAATAATAGTTAAGGCTATAATTAGAAACCAAACCATCTTAAAATGTAGTGATATTTTCAACTTAGGTGTTAATATTATTGTTCATTCAGGTAATAATACATGCTTTTGGCATGATAGTTGGATTTCCGCTGCTCCTCTAAAGAACGAGTTCAAAGATTTGTATGATATTTGTAACTTTAAATTTGCACTTATTTCTGATATTTTTGATTCCGAAAATGACCCTCCTTAGATTTTCAATTTTAATAGAATTTTAGTAGGCTCAACCCTTAGACAGCTTAATTTGCTTTATGCTAAGCTAAATCTTTATAATATTGACAACGATAATGATTATATTAGTTGGGAGTGGAATAAGAGTAAAAAATATTCTACTAATTCCTTTTACAAATTTATTAACTTTTCGGGTGTATCTGACAATTGGTTTAAATTTATTTGAAAGTCAAATGCTCCTCCAAAATATAAAATCCACATGTGGCTCGTCATTGATGGTAAATTAAACACTATAGAATTTTTTAAAAATAAACATATTAAGATTGATAATAAATGTTATTTTTGTAACACATATTCTGAAGACATTAATCATATTTATTACAAATGCATGGACACTCATTTTATTCTTATAAACACCCTTAATATTTTTGAGTTTAAAATTAGTTCTAGAGTTACTGATTGTTTTTTCTATTGGAACTCTTTTAGATTTAAGTTTAATAAGGATATTAGATACTTGCTTGATACTATATTCACTATATCTTGTTGGTTCATTTGATTTGAGAGAAATCAAAGAATTTTTAATAATAACAATATTCACTACAATAATTTGATATTTTTAATTTCATCTTTTTGCTTAAATTGGGTATCAAATCCTAAATATAAATTAGCCAAAAATAATTGCTTTAAGGAATACCTTAACAAGGTTTGAAATAATATTAATATATTCAAATATAACATTAATAATTTTGACATTAATAATATTTATATTAATTCCTTTTCTAATTTAAATGATGTTCACATGGTGCATAATAATTTTCTTCCTATTATAGGTCCTTAAAGTTGTTTCTAGTAATGTTTTTATTTTTTAGTCCTAGTTTTCTTATTTGTTTACCTTTTTCAGTTTGGTTCATATTTCCTTTACTTTTTTAGAATTGTTAGTTATTGATTCTAGCTTATCCTTGCTTTATTTTGCACTTTTATTTTTATTCTCACATATATGTATGTAAATTCTATTTATATACATATATGTGATTCATACTAATATGGTTTCCTAGATTTGTTACAGGTTTGGTTTAGGTAGGTTGCTAGTTTCTCTTGTCAGGTTTGCAGGATAGCTAGCATCTTTGTACAGGTTTGTAGGATAGCCATTCCCAGGGGTTATGATCGCGTCTGGCATTTCTTTTTGTTATACTATGTCTTCAGAGTGGAGTTCTTCTTTTTGGTCCATCTCTTATAGTTCTTCTTTATGGATCATCTCTTATTTGAGATTAGCTCTTCTCTTCTGAGGCAGTTACATAGAGTCATTTTTGATGGTGTTGTATTTTAGTATCTCTGGTTTTTGATACTTGTTCAGTTTTCTAGATACCTCTAACACCCTATTATTGGGCGGTGGCCTTGCCGAAGCTCGGTATTAGGGTGTAATGGGCGGTGGCCTTGCCGGAGCTCATTAGAGGGGTATTTATTTCTTTACCTTTTCTAGTTCATAGACTTGTCACCTGCCAGGCATGTTGGCAGCACCATTTTATATGTTATATATATAGCTTCATGTGTGCTCTCCTCTTATTAGAGGATCACATGTTTCTCTTAAAAAAAAGAATAGCTACGAAAGCTCGTAGAGTAGCAACAAGAAATCTTGCTAAATATGAGACATATTAATACGAACCTAAGAATATTTTATTTGACATGTCTGAACGCCATAAGAAGAAGAATCGACAAAGGAATGGGAAAGAATATCAAAGTACACTTATGCAAGTTCTGGAGTATACTCGCATGAAAGATTAAAGAGAAAGAAAATAAATATCATAAGTTGGGAGTGCTATCAAGATATTTTGATTAAAAGAAGATAGTAATAATTGAAGTAATGAATGGATCCTATTATAAGCCAAAAAGGTAATTAAGACATGTGGGTTATAGTAGAATGCCATACTGAAGATGTATATTTTATTCGAGTAAGAAATGATAAGGTCACAACATCGTAAATACAAGTTGATGTTGAAGGAAAACTTCCAGTAATTGTTTCCTTTAGGTTGTTTACGTTGTAATCGTTAGTTGTATCTATTCGGGTATTAAAAATGCATAGGTTATAATATGAGATATGTACCTTATTTATTATGGCATTGATTTTCCGGAAGAGCTTTGACCACTATATATGTATACATTAAAAAATGGCATAAATAACGAAATTACATAAGGAGACTTAACTAGCGATGAAGGAAAATTAAAGTTGGAAGCTTATAAAATAAATTATGAAAGTGATTAAACTTGCAACTATAAATAAATTTTAGCAAGCAAAAGACAGGGAAGTGTTATTGCGAAATCATGGATCACTATTCCTATACCTTAAAAGCTAAAATTTCTAAATGTATTTGTGCATTATTTGTTGTTCTTACATAAAAGAAAGATTTTAAAATTTTAGTATTCACCATGCAATATGCCATGGACAATCAAATGTGTCAACTCATTCATTGAGCCCTGATTACATTAAGTTGCAGTTTTATTTATTTTAAGGTATAAAGGCAAATGCTTTTAAATAATGGTGTTAAAATGTAACTTTTAAATTTAAAATTTTCAAACTATCTTAAAAACTAAATTAGAAATAATTTTTATAAAATTTTTTCTAATTTAAATTTTAAAATATGATTTTTTTTAAAATTTTGAAATGAAAATGTTAATTTTCAAATACCGCATACTTAGTGTAGGAAGGGCCGATGTGTTAGTGAATATGAATTTTACTTTTCAGGAAGGGTGCCAGTATACAGAACATGGATAGTAACAAGGGAAAAGATGTTTTAGCTTTGGAATTTCTTTTTTGATACTATATTGATATTAAACAAAATCGGTTTCAAAACTTAAAAATGAACCTACTTATATGAATTGTACTTAGAAAAGTTGGAAAAGATTTGTAATGACCCGCTTTTCGACCCTCAAAAGTCGACACTAATACATCATGATATTTAGTTGCCGAGCATCCAAGTGCCGAAAAAATAGATAGTTTGTTGTGAAAAAAATAAAATATAGAATAGAATCTCACATCGTGATGAGTAATTAGGCCTGTAAATGGACACTTTCGGATATGGATAGTACCATATTTGTATCCATATCCAAAACCATTTGTGGATATTAGTTATCTATATCCATAGATGAGGACGAATATCAGATATTCTCTAAGCACTTTACAGCCAATAAATCTAAAGAAATAAATAGAAAATTTTAATTTATGCCAATTCCATTTTTTTTCTAAATACATATATAAAAAATACACCAAGAAAAAGAATTTTAAGAGGGTAAAAATCAATTTTTATCTACATATTAATTTTTTTACCCGGATAAAATATTAAATGACAATCATGTGCTAAAATACATTAAAAATAATTATACTCTTGATAAAAATCGGATGGAAAATTACTGGATACTAATATGTCCATATCCGTATTCAGATATGTTTTTCGGATATCGGATAATTTTTCATATTTCAGATATAGATACGAACGAATTTGAGATCTTTTGGGTACTCATTGACTGCCCTACGAGTAATATATAATACAACATGATCTTTGCAAAAGAAGACTATAATATACATACATCAATCGGAGTAACTATCCTATCATCGGCCTAGACAGTAATAATAATCTGTCCGCACAAATGCTGATAAATACAAAACAAGAAATACAGCGGAAAATAAAATATGTGAATAAAGTTCTTGGTGGTATCCAACTCGTCTCCTAAAGCACCAAAACATCTTGCATAATTGAAAACATATGTGGGGTCGATCTGAGCATTATAAAAAAATAACGTCCGGATTAATCTGCTACACCGGCATGGGAAGCACAAATCATATGGATTTTTAATGTTATAAAACCTATCAAAAATAAAGATAATTTCTAAGACCATGTCGCAAATAACCATGGATAGGTTTTTACCTAACAATAAACAAATCATTTTTATTAGAAAATCATGTGATATTATAATAATACATAGGATTTAATATAAATATATAACATAGCTGAAATGCTTGCATATCACATTCTAGCATATTTGGTATACAACTAAGTCCGCAAGGCATGTATTGGAATATGGATTCTATCCATCACAAGGCTACTAGCGTATGATTACCACGGTACGCCTCTAGAGAAAATGTACCGAAAGCCTCACATGGACCCCTTGTGAGTTAGGACTGGCCTATTCATTCCTGGATAGTATTGAATATGTTATCGGCCCGGTTGAGTTCACAACCGTACTAGGCCCGAAGCATAATAAATCCATAAATATCAATCTGAATCGGGTGACGACCATAACCTAATGGTAGCGAGCCACATAGCCTTAAAGCACATCCCCTATTTTAGTCATTAATAGTTGTGAGACTTGAGGCAACATTTTACCTTTTTTTTAACAAATCCCACTTGGAATTGTTACAGTGCCCTCCAAGCAACAATCCAATGCCAGCATTCATCCATACAGATTGTTTATGAACAAAATGAAGGCACTACTTCTACTACATCCTTTTTGAAATCAACTCACGATTAGTAGCAAGTATCCTTTGTACTTCAAAGCACTCTATCTTCGATTCCATCATCTTTAAGATGTCTACAATTCGAACGCTTATGCCGGTTCGAAGGGTTTTCTGATAACATGCAACGACCCGTATTTTTAACTATTTTAAATTATTAAATTTAATACGATTTTTGTATAAAAATGGTTAGAAATAAAAATTTAATGAATTATTAGGGTAGTTATTGAATATGAATTTTAATAAAATTTTGAAATAACAAATTTCGAAGAATTAGGCGATAGTTATTATTGAAAGGAAATTTTATGTATTGATTGTGTTTATAACCAATAACTAGAATTAAGTAATAAATAATGAATTATTTAGATGAAAATAATATAATTATCGATAACTAAATTCATTTGAAATTATGATTATTAATGTAATTTATTGGATAATTAAATTATTTAAATTTAATACTAGAAATTATTTAAACAATTGAATCTTGAATTTAATATGAATGAAAATGACATCAGAAATTGATTTAAATTCTACTTAAACAAGAATGAAAATTGTTAACTTTTAAAATTGAGTTTGAAAGTGGATAAATAGAAATGGGAAATTTCATATTTTAATTAACGTGTAAAATAGCCATTTTGACCACTGTCTCGGGTTTCGACGAAATTAGTTTCATCGGATCCGTAATTGTGAACTTTTATAGGATTTCAACTTTCGTAGCGACCAGACTTATGGCCGTGCGAGCTTGAAATGCGTTGAAATCAATTAAATGAATTTAGTTAAAATAATTTGATTTTGATAGCCATCTTCTGCATACATTCGAATTAGGCCTCAAGACTAGTTCCATTGCGTTCGAAACATGGGCATAACATATTGAATGCTAGACAGAACGCTTCGTTTGGAGTTTGGAATTTCACGGGTTGATCGAGTGAGATATTTTCTAACTATTATATTTATATTTTCTTTTCACACTCGACCATTCAAACATGTGCCCACATCTTTGTCCCTCGTACCCTTTCCCTCTTTTCAAAACAATGGATTGACCCGAAAAAAATCAAATGAAATCACGAATCGCCTGGGGAAGAAGGCCGAAGTTGCAGCCTGGAGTGCGAGTGCACGTGAGCGAGCTGGTGGATGCACGAGAGGAGCTTCAACTTGTGTTTGCGGCAGTTAGAGTTTCGTGTTCGTTTGAGATTCCATGTGGGAGCTTTGCGCATGCGGCCTAAGAGGAGATATGGCCGGAGGAGGTCGATGGAGGTTCACCTGAAGGCGGTGAGTAGTGAGCGATCGCACAAAAAAAGGGCAAGAAGCTGTGAAGTTGCGCTCAAAGAGGAAGGAGAAGGCGCAGTTGTGTGAACGCTTCAAAGTGGATTAGGTAATGTAATTAGTTGTTATTACTTAATTATGTTAAACAAATTTTTATAATTACCGTTATATTAATTATAGCTTATTTTTTCGTACGAGATTCAATTCAAACGGAACAAATTGCATTAGGATCGTGTCGACGTCCTCTACGTCATGGAGCTAATTTGGTGTTTATTTGAAGCTGGAGATTTTTTTCAGTTTCAAATAAAAAGGTGAGTGTTTTATACGCACACGATTGACTAAATTAATTTTTATGTTAGTTAAATTAATATCATGAAGTAATTTAATTTCATTGGCTGCATTTGGTAAATTAATTGACATTAGATTGATATATTAATTGAATTGATAAGGATTTAATTGGATAGCTGAATTTGAAACTAAATTTCCAGTTAGACACTCGATATTGTTAACTAATTAACTGTTGCTTTATACTGACTATTTGAGTGATTGATTGTGATGGATGCTATTGTTTGATATGGATGATTTGAATGTTTATTTTTGTATTTATCCCGTTATCACCCTATAAATTGTTTACAGTATATAAAACTATAAATTAAGCTATTTCGAATAAATTAAGAAATAGGGTGAAATGATATATATATATATATCTATGATATTTATTTTGGATTAAAATGATATATATCAATCCCTGACTTTAAATTGGAATAACTAATTACTTGGGCAAAGGGTAGAAAATTATATACGGACACCGGATTGGCTAAGTAAAATGGTTTCAAATTCTTAGATTTGATTTGTTTTAAATGATTTCGTTTTATAAAATAAAATTTAATTGAATAAGGAAATTGAGTTAATCTCGAATTCGAGTTATTAAAATATTGAAATTAGAATTAGTCAAACGAAATGGTTTACAGAATTGTATTTGAAAAAAATTATAATCGAAATATGATTTAAATTATGGAAATTGATTCGTTTAAAGAATTTGAGCATTGAACTGAACATCGAAGTTAAATTTGATTTAAATGATTTAAATCGATATTCTGAAATCGAATTCGAATTTATATAAATCAAAATTGTCTAAAATTGAGAATTGAATTAAAATTAATTCAAATTGGAATTGAATTGATTTAATTGGAATTGAAATCAAAATTGAATTAATTTGAAATCAAAATTGAAATTGATTTGAATCAAATTGGAATCTAGGTTAATTGGGATTGAAATCGGAATTGGATCGATTTAAATTAAAATGGGAATTGAAGATGATTTGAATTGAAAGATTGGAATTGAATCAATTTGACTTTGAAGCTATTTTAATATAAGCTGGTTAAAATCTACCTTTTAGAAATTCAAATTATTTTGATTTTCCAAGCTATTTTACTATATAAACCATTTCAATGCTCGAACTATTTTATATTAGACTATTTTAACCATTTAAAATATTTCAAAACTATTCAACTATTTTCTAAATATTCAAACTAGTTAGGATGGGAATTGTTTATATTTAAATCATGGATTTAAATGCGAATTGGGTTAAATTGAAGTTATAACCAAATTTGTAATTTGAATTGTATTTTGAAGTAAAAATGATATATCGAACCGAATGGCATTTGTTGAGTAATTAGGATATTTCGAAATGAAATTGATTTTGAAGAGAATATGATATTTTGATATCAAATATGAATCATTTTCGAAATACAAAAGTTCCAACGGTGTATAAACCAATGTTTGGCTGTTAAAGAGACCAGAACCTCTTATTGCATACTCTCTATCAATATTAGAACCGATTTAAGAACCGTGTATGCGGAGGAGACTCTAGAAAGAAGTGGTTACATTTGGCATCGTTTGCTAGATTTGAAGAAAGAGAACGATGATGGATAGACCCTGGCACCTGTGCCAATTTGAAATGAGTAAAACAGGACGGTTCAACAAGGCCTAGCAGGCTAGCCGCCCCTAGCGGACATCCGTTCTTTGATTTTCTTTGAAATCGGTCCATACTACTGCTCTTGTTGTTGGTTTCGATTGGTACATTTTGATTTTGAGATAACCTCCCTTTGACTCGATATGGGATGGATGTAGGCAGTGAGCGGTCATGGCTACGATGCGTTACCACCAGCCCTATGACCTGAACTGGTAGTATCCTACAGCGGGCATTGCCTCACATGCCTTGTCATACTTTTATCCCTATACGAGACCACTACAATTTGGGTTTAGTGTTGTTGTATCTCGGCGCATCCCTATCCCCCGATGTGCTACTGGGGCGTTATATGCAAACTATACAACAATGCTTAAAAACACGTTAAGGGGGATTAATGTAAAGCCTTAACGCTGAGAAAAATATTTATTTTACCGATTAGACACTAAATATATAGCGTAAAATATTTTAAAGGACCCTTAAGAGATGGAAAATCCCGTAACATCTCTTGAGTTATTGCACTTACGTTATACACTAGATAGGAGATGTGATGCAACGACCCAAATTTTTAGTCGTTTGATTGTGAATATTTAAATTAAATGTTGGATTAAACTATTAATTGATTTTGAAAATGAAATTATTGAATGAATTCGAGAAGTAGATTTAAATTTCTAATACAGTGATTATTGTAATACGAAATAATTCAAATAATTGAAATATGAGTTGAAAATGAATCGAAATGATTTTTAATATGAATGTAAATTTTAATTGAATTAGAATCGAGTAAGTTTATAAAACTGAAATTACAAGTGATTTCTTCAATTTTTAAAATCGTCGATTTAGTCGACGCATTAAAATAGCGATCTATGATACAATCTTGGAATTCGACGAAACCAGTTCCATTTGATCCGTAATAGTATATTATTATGGAATTTCAAATTTTGTAGCATTTGGAGTTACCATTTGATTGTATAGGATAGAAACGCGTTGAAATTAGTTTTGAAAATATAATATAATAATTAGGTTCAAAAAGCTATCTTCTGCATACGATCGAATTAGGTCCCGAAACTTATTCCATTTCGTTTAGAATAGGGGTATAACATTAGGAACGCCAGGTGACATGCAAGTAGGGTATGTTCAGACCCAAAACAACTTGTGTGGATGAATGCTATCATTTGCATCATGGTTTGGAAGGCAGTGTTGGCATTCCAAATATGAATGCTATCCTAAAGGTAAAACGTAGCCTCAACACTCATCAACCAGGAATGATTAATATAGGGAAGATGCAGCAGGACTAAGTGGGCCGCACCCAAGTAGGGTATGCTATCACTTTTCTAGATACCCTTGGATATATTATAATTACGGATATGGTTGTGCATGGAAAAGAGCGCTCGATAGGGTAGGAACACCCGGGGTGATAATATATTCGATACTATCCAACAAGGGGTAGGCCGGTCCTGTGTTGGCAAGGATCGTTAAGTACGATCTCATTACATTTTTCTAGAAGTGTACTGTGATGGGCGGTACCCCAATAGCCTAGTCACTATAGGGAATCCATTCTCCAATACGCGCATGTACGGTTTTGATTGTGCCTAACTATGCTGAAATGTGAGATATAAGCATTTCAGCTATTTTATATTTTACTTTCTATAGACATATTACAATATCATATAATTTTTATATAAAATGTGTTGGTTATCATAAGGTAAAACCCCGTCGTATTTATGTATGGCCTGGTATTACGAGATACCTTTGTTTTTCAAATATTTTGATAATAGTAATAATTCAAATTAAGTGTGTTTTTTCACGCTGGTTTTCCAGACTGACTTGGGTGTTATTTTATTATAACGCTTGGGTCATACCGAGTATTACAGATTTAGGCTAGGATGCCATGGAACTCAGAAGATGAGCTGGAGGAGTCCCTGGCGTATTCCACGTACTTGATTATATTCTGCTATGTATGCGTGCATGCTGTATATTCAACACTTGTGAGGACAAGTTATTAGAATTGTCCAGATTGATTTGTTGACACTTGTACTCTAATAATTGTATGTATATTAATAGCTACAAATTCTATTTGTATAAAGATCTGTATTTACCTATATATATATATATATATATATATATATATATATATATATATTGTTCCATTGCGGTTGTGAGATTCTGTATTGTTTTTTCTATTTCTTTTTCTTTCTTTCTTCTCACCCTTTCTCTTCCTTTCCATGATATACCGTCATTTTGTGCTTTTTGGATCAAACATGTGTGGATTATTGTCGATTCAAAGGGTATGGATTTGCGCGTCACTACACTTAGTATCAAAGCCGAAGGTTAAGCGAGAACTTTGGATTTGGTGGGGATTACTCATTAGAGATAGTGTTAGTAGTACCCTAAAATGAGTTTGAGTGTATTATATAGTGCATATTTGTTAGTGGATATAAAATGTTTTATATTGTGTTGACTTATCGGTGGAGTGTTTATGAATTTTAGTCGATTGGAACTACAACTGTATTGATAGGGGTTTCTAAAAACTTAAACAAGGTGAACTGACATTGTATTATTTTAAAGGGGGTAAATGAAATAATTTTACCCAAACTATATTGATATAAAGGAATAATTATTCATAAATTATTATAGTAAATTTGAAGTTTTTGGTTGATATTATTATAATCAAAACAAGATTATAATAATTGACATGGTTTATATAACCAAAGGGATTTACAAAGGTGAAATTTATGAATGTGATTATAACTAAAATTAGATTCAAACTAGAATTTGGAAATTTAAAATCCTGGAAGCTTTTGGAAATGTTTAAATGTATTTGAACTAAGTATTTAGGAGTTTTGAAATCTTGGAAGTTTTGGAAATATTTTCCAAAGTGGTTGAAAAGAATAATAGAGTATTATTTTGGAGATATTTTTAATAGAAATGTTTTAAATGGATTTTGGAAGTAAGCATTAAACTCACTTTAGTTGCTGAAAATTAATTCTGGTGATGACGACCGCATCATCAGTGTTCATTTTCGAGTTTTTAAGTGACGGAATGCTACCGTAATGATTGGCTAAGATTTTTTTGCTCCAAGCTTGTTTGGTCACTAATTTTGTTCAAAACCCAAAAGGAGTTGACTTGGATAAAACTAAGTTTGTTTTGAAAATTTTGAAAGTATGGTCTGATATGCTAAGGGGATATATATATTTATGATTTCAAAATGATTTGAAATGAAACCGAATGTTTGAATTCTAAAATTTCTCAACTATAAGCTTAATGAAACCAGAAGAAAATAAGTTTTTGAACTTATAATTGTGAAAATGGTATAAAAGAAAGGAAAATGTGGAGCATTTAGTTTGGAATTGAAATTTAACTTGAGTAAGTTAAATGAATTACAAGAATTTAATTTAACTCAAGATAAGTTAGATAAAGTTGAATTGGATTGGAAATGATGTCAAATTGAAGTGAATATAAGTTTGAATTGTAAAATGACTATATAACTATAAGTTACAAATTTTGGATGGAACAAAATTTAAGTGAAAAAATATGGATTTTTTATAAATAAATGAATAGCTTACAAAATTGGATTTGATCAAAAAAAGGGAATGGAATTTGATGGTAATAAAGCAAACTAATTAGACAACTTAATTAGTGAATTGAATTTGAATTGGAGATATTGAATGAATAAAGCGAATATGAACTTAAGTTTTAAAGTTGTAAATGTAAACTTAAGTAATGGTATATAATGTTTATAATAAGACTTAAGAAATTATTTTAATGGAATGATTTCTGAAATGAACTTAACTCAAGTACATGATATTAAAGTGAATTCAGAATGTGTTAAATGTAATTGGATTTGAATTTGTGATAGCTTAATAAAATGAATATAGACTTGAGTACGAAAAATAAATTGAAGGTAATATGGAATGAATTAAGGGAAACTAAGCTTAAAATTTGAAATGGAAATCCAAATCTGAATCATAAAATGGACTTATACTCAAGCCAACTAACTGAGGTGATTTTTCAAAAAAATCTTATTGTGAAGTGGGAAAGGTGTAATAGCCCAATATTTTCAACCATTCGCATCCGCACATGTCGGACTTGAATTTCTCAAAATATCGCGTTGTAAATAAAATTTGGCAAATCTTAGAATATACAGTAAATAAATAATAAAAGATCACAGACACAGAGTAAATAATAATGCAGCGGAATCAGAAGAGATAGTAGTTCATGAAGCTACTATATATAAAAAATAAGATACATCAGAGTTAAACAAGATACAATAGAAGAGTAACAAGATACATCAAGTACAAATCAGAATACATCACCGAAATACTGGATACAGAAAGCAAAATAGATGGCTGGATCTTCGAGCAAAGCTCCAACTCCGAAGGTGAATCTTGAACGCAGAATCACTCAATCTGACTCGAGTGTAAAGCAAAACACAAAACGCTCGAGTCAGGACATAAATACTTATGAATTGTAAATCAACTCAAGTGAACAGTAACAAAATGCATCAGTAACTTAAAGGATGCTTAGGATCCTCCATCCTTTAGGGATCCGTAAAACTATTTACTATGTAGTAATATTGCGCTATTATAATAATGTCTACAGTAAAACAAACTTACTTTAAAATAGCATTCCGGGCTTACAATATCACCCTTCACACATAATAGTCCCAGTAGTCCATCAAATATCATGATATCTCCAGATCGGGAGACTATCAGAGGATACCACACGGGCTACGGGAGAAAAACAGACTCGTAGTAAAGGCTCGGTATGGTAGGTGACACGACACACAAGGCAATGCCAGGGTAGATATACCAATTACGCATACGAGATGGTGGTAACGTAGCTGCCACATACGCCCACCTCGGAACACACTCCCAATCAAATTCGAAGGATGGCCATTTAATCAATCACAAGTAAGAGTATAGTATCGAAGGAATGTGTCCGACCAGAGGAGCTACCCCTTTTGGCCCGAGATCGCTCCTGTTTTAGCCACCTTAAGCCAACTCACGGGAGTTGGGTCCACGTAATATACCTCAAGAAAATCACCACCAACCTACTTCATTCTGGAATCTCCACCGAGTATACAGTTGTTAAAGTGGTTTTCGAGTTGGCAAAGAGTATTACAACTTCCGTTCCCGGTCTCTTTAACAACCAAACTTTATGATAACGCCGCGGTCATTTCAAAATAGTTTTTGCTTCAAAAATCAAATCATTTCATTTCAAAACTATATTCCTTTCAAGATAGTTTATACTTCGAAACCAAAACCATTTTTACTTCAAAACTATATTCAAATCAAAATAGTTTGTACTTCGAAACCAAAACCATTTTTACTTGAAAACTATATTCAAATCAAAATAGTTTATACTTCGAAACCAAAATCATTTTTACTTCAAAACTATATTCAAATCAAAATAGTTTATACTTTGAAACCAAAACCATTTTTATTCCAAAACTATGTCCAAGTCAATACGATATCATTTCCATTTCAAACATATATTCACCTTTCAAAAATCATTATACTTCAAAGTTATAACTCTTTCGAAACCAAAATACTTGAAATCATTACACTTTGAAAATCATAACATTTCGAAATCATACATTTGAAAATTTCAAATTTATTCAGTTAAACTCAATTTTCAAATTTCCAATTTAATTCAAATCAAACCATCAGTTTCAATTCAATTCAGTCTCCTTACAAAACATTTCAAATCTTATCTATTTAAATATAGATTTGATCCACAAAATATACTATTAAATTTTTAATATACTTCAAAGCTTTAATATCCCACATTTCAAAACTAAATTTTATATATCTCAAATGTAACTTCATTATTACTTAGTTTTGAAATATTCATTTCATAAATCGAATATCATTTAAATAAACTCAAATTACAAGTAAACCAAATATCTTTTCATACAAATATAAACTTCAAATATTCATTTGTCAAAATCAAATATCATTCCAAATTCATATTCTTTCTCAAAATAAAGATCAAATCATTTCCAAACCATTTAAATCATCAAAATATCTTATCCTTTCAAGACCTCATTATCAAATCATTATTTGAATTCAATTTCAAATACTCAAATTTAAATATCATTTAAAAATCAAATATGTCATTCATTTATTATTTCAAATATCATTACAAAAATACATTTCAAAATTCCATTCAAAAATTCGTTTATCTCATTTCATTTCATTCGATTTAACACATAACCAAGTAAACCTTATTTAAATTCAAATTCAATTTAAATTCCTTAAAAATTCAAACTTAAAAATTAAATATATATTCAAACTTCTTAAATTTCACAAATAATCAATTCCAAAAGTTAAATTTTAACACTTTAAAATATGACTCAAATAGTGTTAAAATCTATAATATTTCAAACACTGTCAAAATATAGCAACAATAGCATTTATAAAGTGCCATCGTAGCTTAAAATTTCCGAAATAGTTTAGTTTAGGAACAACGGCATTTATAAAATGCCGTAATAGATATTTGGTTACTTGAAACATAGTTAAATTCAAAACAACAGCATTTTAAAGTGCTGCCGTAAAACTACAGCATTTTAGAAATGCTATTAATAAAATTCCCGATTTTTTTGTAACTTCGGAAACATTAAACTTCAAAAAATTTCTATTTTAAATTTTTAATATTTCTAGACTCCAAATTTCACATTTAAATCAACTTATCATATGATTTATCACAATAAAATTTTATAATTGAATATCTAATTAAAACACACTTTCATTCGTTAAGTCAAAATTTCACTGTTTCTTAACTGATAAATTTCAACAAAACTTAACATTTTTCTTCAAATATCATTTCAAAACTTTAAATTTAATTTCCATTATTTACTTACTTTAAAAAAAAAATTAAAGTCAAAAATCACATTTACTTCAAATTTACATACTTAAATTCACAAATTCAAAACTTAATATTTAACTTTCTTAAAACTATAAATATATATTTTTAAATCAAAATTTATACTTTTTAAAATACATATCTTAATAAAATCATATAAAAATATACCACGGAGTCTGTATATAATTTTCTAAGCTAAGTCAAGTGATACGGATATGTATCATTTCAATCCGCAGTTTAAAAAGAAAACCCGGGTTCTATCATTTCAAACCCGCAATCCCAAGTAAATAAAAATAATAAAAATCGCTCAAGCCTGTCATTTCAGCCCATAACGATTTCTCTATTCTAATGTCCGTTCAGGTATGTATCATTTCAACCCATAGTGATTCTATTCTAACAGGGAACTTGCAGTGTGAATATATGCATAAACAATATAAACAATGTCAATGTCACAATATAATGTCATATATCAAATGTCAGGTGATAATTAACAGTTTTAACATGGTAATAACATGGCATAGCATATCACAAAATCATCATTTACTTGCATAAACATTTTTAATTACTAAATACTTGTTATCGATTCACCATTTCATAAGTAAATATGGCAGAGTGAGAAAGACTCACCTTTTCAAGCTGAAGACCACTACGACACACAAAACGATTCCAAAGGCACGACAAGCATGATACAACACGACTACAGATTCAAGTGAGTGAAGAGAGCCAAAATGATTTATCTTGTACATAGAAAACAAAACAAGATATTACAACATGAATTTTCAACACAAAACCACGTTGAAACTGATTGAAACAAAAGCAACAATGGACAAGATGATTTTACCATGCCTCAATCACTTCAATGCTTGGCCTAAGGAACTCTTTAGCTCAGCCATATGATCATGATAGGCTCAAATATAACATCAAAAATGCACGGCAACACAAGTGGAGATGATGGTAGGAGTTATAACATGAAGTATACAATAGAACAAGGCTAAGTAGTGGAGTTTTGTCAACATTTTAGCTCGACCGAAGGGCAAGTGGGCTCGGCCCTTCCATAGTTCAGGTCCGGACAGTGGTAGGTAGGTGGCCAGAGGTGGTATCATGGTGGTGGTGGAGCAATAGGAGGCGGCCAAGGCAATATGTGAAAGGTAGGTGGAGTATAGGCTTGGATAGCTTGTTTTGGAGGGGTTTTGCACACATTTTTGTGGAGCTATGTTCATGGGATGGTCACGACACTTGCTGGTCAAAGGACGAAGAGGTCAGGCAGTGGAGGATGTGGGGGAAGGAAGTGGTGGTGGTGGTCGGTGGAGAAGATGATGGGATATGGCCGAGCAAACAAGAGAAGATCAAGGCAAAAAATCAAGGGAAAAGAGGAAAAAAAGAAGGAAGAATAGAAGCCATTGCTCATTTTTTCTGTCAAATGGAAATAGCCAAGAATGGAGATGAGGTGGGAAGTTTTTCACGTGAATATCACATAGAAATGCATGGCTGAAGCTAAGGGAAAGTGTAAGGTCACCGGAAAAAGGAAGAGGCAAGCAAATGAAAGGTTACTAGAAAATGAAAGGTTTTGCCTCTTTGTATTTCTAATTCTTTCAAATTGAAAATAAACTAAATAAAATTCAGAAAATAAAAGTAAAATATGAACAAAAAATAAAGTGAAAAAGAATATAAAAACATAATTTAAGGAAAAATAGAAAATAATTAATAAAATCGCTAATATATTGAAACTAGCATTTTAAAGTTGTAAACAAAATACAATGAACATTGGAATATTATAACAACACTTTTAAAATGTTTTAAAAATAAAAATATATATAACATGTCATATTACACATATTAGAACATGAATATGACAAACAAAATATTATTATTATAAATTAAAATAAACAGTTTTGTTAAATAAAACAATGTACATACAATATTGTAAAAAGCATAACTTTCACAATAAATTGGATCTCAATGAAACGAAAGTATTCTTGAAATTTAATTTATTTTCGTAATAAAAGATCAAATTCAAATTTTAAAACATTTAAATTTTAAATTCAAAAGTCAAAGTTTGACCAGATTGACCAAAATTCACTTTTTTATATATATTCAGCATATTCAGGTTTGAAATTATAATTCACATACAAATCAAAACTAATATTTAAAATAACAAAATTGTTCATTTTAATAAAAAATAAAATTTTATCCATAAATGAAATAGTTTTTTTTAAATCAAGAATTAAATAATTGAAGTATACAATTAAAATAATCACAAAATATAGGATTGTTACACTCTCTCCCACTCAAAACTTTTCGTCCCCGAAAAGGAATAAGGTACGGGAAAGCATAGAAAAAGATAGAATAAAATAGGATTAAGCCAAGATGACAAGAAAATTGAAATTATACTTGATAACTGTTGTTATAGGTAAGTGTAACAAGGTGGAGATGATCTTCCCAAGATCCTCCAGAATCAAGAACACAAGCACGAGAAAGATCTTCTAGAATCTGACTCACCCTTTCCGCTTGGCCGACGGTCTGTGGATGACAAGCAGTGCTCAGATTCAAGATGAGTACCAAAGATTATAGAAAGATTTCTAAACAGACTGGTATAAGCAACAACCTCCCCATTCTGTTACAAGATAAGGGAAATAAGGACAACCAAAAGATAGTTTGAAAAACAAAATAAGATAATAAATTTGAAACTATGAAAATTTCAACTTAAATTGAAAATAAATTTTACATAAGTTAAATAAATCTTAATCATCTCTAACTTCATTATCTTATCACACATTACCTTAAATAAACGATCTTTAAAATCATGGATTTGAAAAAAATCATTTATTATACTCACAATTTACTCAATAAATTAATTCTTCTTTATTCCTAATTATAATTAAATTTATTCCTCTCAATATATTTTATCACCTTTGTTAAATATACTTACACTTATTATAACTGCTTTAAATTATTCTTAGTTCTTTTAACATCATTTATATTGTTAATTATTCCATTACCCTTTTTCTTTATTTACCTATGTTAATCTTTTTATAGCTAAAATTTAAGTGTATAATATTTATTATAACCACTCATTTTTTTTTTAAAAATCCTTTTTATATTTTTATGTTTTCCAGTTACATATTCAACTTCTGAAAGTTAAGGTAAGCTATATTGGAATGAAATTGTGTATTATACAAATAAAACCTCTAATTCAATCATTTCAAGCTTGAATATTCATCCAAATCTTGAAATTTACTTGAAATTATCTTTCAAGATAAAATTTAGGAATTAAATTTCCGATAAGTTCCAAACTATTTAGAGATAAATAAATGCACATATACAATATATATATATCCATTCAAATTTAAATCATATATCATCATATGTTATAAATCCAGTCTTATTTTAGAAACTCAAATCAATTAAATTTCCCAAAACAAAACTGTAGCAAGACTACAGAACAGTTTCTTCACTTCGAAACTCGAAAACGAATGTCGATGATGATACAGTCATCGCTGAAATTATTTTCCAATAACAAAGAGAAGAGCAATAAATTTAAATTTAAAATTCTTTGGAAACAAATTTCTATTCGAAAATACTTAAATTATATATCCTTAAAACTTTAGACACAAGGTTTGAAATCCATCGAAAATTAAATTCTCAAATTCTTATTTTAAATTCATTTCAAATTTCCAAATAAATTTATAACCATCTTTATAGTCCCATTATTTATATATGAAACAAGAGATAATGATATATAAGATCAAATATTATTTCTTAACAACCATTTCAATAAAATCCAGAAAAAGATTTATAATATAGTTACAAAATTTATTTCATCACTAAATTTGAAAAACATATTGTGTCAGTTTGTTTTGTTCAAGTGTTTTGAAAATCTTATCGATAGCGTTGATCAGACGAATCGATCAGAAACCGAAATCAACATCAACAACTCAAACAACACAATGTATAAAACAATTTAAATATTAGTTTACAAATACACTTCAAGAATGATTGAAGATAAGTTGGAAACAAAGATAAGATGATTAAACAATAGAATAGGATCATGGATAAGCTTATATAAATTGCGGGAAACCTTAACCGGGTCAACCATGACTTAAACAATAAGATCGATGTGGATTTCTTGGGTAAATCAACATTCGATCCTAAGATATAGAGTTAGAAATTATAAGAGATACTAGCATCTAAATCGAAGATATAAAATCTCTGCTGAATCGATGCTATTGTAAAGGAGTCTCCCCTTTACAAATAAATTTGAGGTTGGCGAGACCGCCGACTCATTATGAAGATCTTTCGAAGTGGAGCTATAGGATACTCCAGAATCAAAAGAAGATAAATAGCGAGGGACATGAATGGATTTTGGAACCACGGGGAACGTTCCAAAATTCAAAGGAATCGAGTCAAAAAGGAAGATATTTAAACTCGAATGAAAGTGATTCAGTAAATACCTTTACCTATATACTGAGTTTTGCCTAACCATTCGCATCCGCACATCTCGGACTTGAATTGCTCAAAATACCGCGTTGTAAATAAAATTTGGCAAATCTCATAATACAGCAAATAAATAATCACAGATCACAAACACATGTAAATAATAATGCAGAGGAATTAAAAGAGATAGTAGTTCATGAAGCTACTATATATAAAATAAGATACATCAGAGTTAAACAAGATACAACAGAAGAGTAACAAGATACATCAAGTACAAATCAGAATACATCACTGAAACACTAGATATAGAAAGCAAAATAGATGGCTGGATCTTCAAGCAAAGCTCCAGCTCCGAAGGTGAATCTTGAATGCAAAATCACTCAATCTGACTCGAGCGTAAAGCAAAACAGAAAACACTCGAGTCAGGACATAAATACTTATGAACTGTAAATCAACTCAAGTGAACAGTAACAAAATGCATTAGTAACTTAAAGGATGCTTGGGATCGCCTATCCTTTAAGGATCCGTTAAACTATTTACTATGTAGTAATATTGCGCTATTATAATAATGTCTACAGTAAAACAAACTTACTTTAAAATAGCATTCCGGGCTTACCATATCACCCTTCACACATAATAGTCCCAGTAGTCCATCCAAGATCATGATATCTCCAGATCGGGAGACTATCAGAGGATACCACAAGGGCTACTGGAGAAAAACAAACTCGTAGTAAAGGCTCGGTATGGTAGGTGACACGACACACAAGGCAATGCCAGAGTAGATATACCAATTACGCACACGAGCTGGTGGTAACGTAGCAGCCACATACGCCCACCTCGGAACATACTCCCAATCAAAATCGTAGGATGGCCATCTAATCAATGACAAGCAAGAGTATAGTATCGAAGGAATGTGTCCGTCCAGAGGAGCTACCCTTTTTGGCCCGAGATCGCTCCTGTTTTAGCCACCTTAAGCCAACTCACGGGAGTTGGGTCCACGTAATATACCTCAAGAACGTCGCCACCAACTTTCATCATTCTGGAATCTCCACCGCGTACATAGTTGTTAAAGTGGTTTTCGGAGTTGGCAGAGAGTATGACAACTTCCGATCCCGGTCTCTTTAACAACCAAACTTTATTATAACGCCGTGGTCATTACAAAATAGTTTATACTTCAAAAATCAAATCATTTCATTTCAAAACTATATTCCTTTCAAGATAGTTTATACTTCGAAACCAAAACCATTTTTACTTCAAAACTATATTCAAATCAAAATAGTTTGTACTTCGAAACCAAAACCATTTTTACTTCAAAACTATATTCAAATCAAAATAGTTTATGCTTCGAAACCAAAACCATTTTTACTTCAAAACTATATTCAAATCAAAATTGTTTATACTTCAAAACCAAAACATTTTTATTCCAAAACTATGTCCAAGTCAATACGATATCATTTCCATTTCAAACATATATTCACCATTCAAAAATCATTATACTTCAAAGTTATAACTCTTTCGAAGCAAAATACTTGAAATCATTACACTTTGAAAATCATAACATTTCGAAATCATACATTTTGAAATTTTCAAATTTATTTAATTAAACTCAATTTTCAAATTTCCAATTTAATTCAAATCAAACCATCAGTTTCAATTCAATTCACTCTCCTTACAAAACATTTCAAATCTTATCAATTTAAATATAGATTTGATCCACAAAATAAACTATTAAATTTTTAATATACTTCAAAGCTTTGATATCCACGTTTCAAAACTAAATTTTATATTTTCATATATCTCAAATTTAACTTCATTATTACTTAGTTTTGAAATATTCATTTCATAAATCGAATGTCATTAAATAAACTCAAATTACAAGTAAACCAAATATCTTTTCATACAAATATAAACTTCAAATATTCATTTACCAAAATCAAATATCATTCCAAATTCATATTCTTTCTCAAAATAAAGATCAAATCATTTCCAAACCATTTAAATCATCAAAATATCTTATCCTTTCAAGACCTCATTATCAAATCGTTATGTGAATTCAATTTCAAATATTCAAATTTAAATATCATTTAAAAATCAAATATGTCGTTCATTTATTATTTCAAATATCATTACAAAAATACCTTTCAAAATTCCATTCAAAAATTCATTTATCTCATTTCATTTCATTCAATTTAACACATAACCAAGTAAACCTTATTTAAATTCAAATTCAATTTGAATTCCTTAAAAATTCAAATTTAAAAATTAAATATATATTAAAACTTCTTAAATTTCACAAATAATCAATTCCAAAAGTTAAATCATTTAACACTTTAAAATATGACTCAAATAGTGTTAAAATTTATAATATTTCAAACATTGTCAAAATATAGCAACGACAGCATTTATAAAGTACTATCATAGCTTAAAACTTCCAAAATAGTTTAGTTTAGGAACAACGGCATTTATAAAATGCCGTAATAGATATTTGGTTACTTCAAACATAGTTAAATTCAAAACAACAACATTTTAAAGTGCTGTCATAAAACTATAGCATTTTAGAAATGATATTAATAAAATTTCAGATTTTATTATAACTTCAGAAACATTAAACTTCAAAAAATTTCTATTTTAAATTTTTAAATCATATTTATAGACTTTAAAATTTCACATTTAAATCAACTTAACATATGATTTGTCGTACTAAATTTTTATAACTAAATAACCAATTAAAACTCACTTTCATTCGTTAAGTCAAAATTTCACTGTTTCTTAACTCATAAATTTCAACAAAACTTAATATTTTTCTTCAAATATAATTTCAAAACTTTAGATTTAATTTCCATTATTTACTTAAATTTTAAAAAAAATTAAAGTCAAAAATCACATTTACTTCAAATTTACATACTTAAATTCACAAATTCAAAACTTAATATTTAACTTTCTTAAAACCGTAAAATATATATTTTTAAATCAAAAATTCATACTTTTAAAAATACATATCTTAATAAAATCATTTAAAAATATACCACGGGGTCTGTATATAATTTTCTAACCTAGGTCAAGTGATACAGATATGTATCATTTCAATCCGCAGTTTAAAAAGAAAACCTAGGTTCTATCATTTCAAACCTGCAATCCCAAGTAAATAAAAATACATAAAAATCGCTCAGACCTTTCGTTTCAGCCCATAACGATTTTTCCCTATTCTAATGTCCATTCGGGTATGTATCATTTCAACTCATAGTGATTCTACTCTAACAGGGAACTTGCAGTGCGAATATATGCATAAACAATATAAACAATGTCAATGTCACAATACAATGTCATATATCAAATGTCAGGTGATAATTAACAGTTTTAACATGGTAATAACATGGCATAGCATATCATAAAATCATCATTTACTTGCATACACATTTTTAATTACTAAACACTTGTTATCGATTCACCATTTCATAAGTAAATATGTCAGAGTGAGAAAGACTCACCTTTTTAAGCTGAAGACCACTACGACACACAAAATGATTCCAAAAGCACGACAACCACGATACAACACGACTATGGATTCAAGTGAGTGAAGAGAGCCAAAGTGATTTATCTTGTACGTTGCAAACAAAACAAGATATTGCAACATGAATTTTCAACACAAAACAACATTGAAACTGATTGAAACAAAAGCAACAATAGACAAGATGATTTTACCATGCCTCAATCACTTCAATGCTTAGCCTAAGGGACTCTCTAACTCAGCCATATGATCATGCTAGGCTTAGTTATAACATCAAAAATGCACGGCAACACAAGTGGAGATGATGGTAGGAGTTATAACATGAAGTATACAATAGAAAAAGGCTAAGTAGTGGAGTTTGGTCAACATTTTGGCTCGGCCAAAGGGCAGGGGGCTCGGCCCTTGCATAGTTCGGGTCTGGACAGTGGGTAGGTGGGTGGCCAAAGGTGGTATCATAGTGGTGGTGGAGCAATAGGAGGCGGCCAAGGCAATATGTGAAAGGTAGGTGGTGTGTAGGTTTGGCTAGCATTGTTTTGGAGGGGTTTTGCGCACATTTTTGTGGAGTTATGTTCATGGGATGGTCACGGCACTTACTGGTCAGAGAAGGAAGAGGTCAGGCTGTAGAGGATGTGGGGAAGGAAGTGGTGGTGGTGGTCGGTGGAGGAGATGAGGGGATATGGCCGAGCAAACAAGAGAAGATCAAGGCAAAAAATCAAGGGAAAAGGGGAAAAAAAGAAGAAATAATGGAAGCCATTGCTCTTTTTTTTCTTCCTCTCAAATGGAAATAACAGTAAATGGAGATGAGGTGGGAAGTTTTTCACGTGAATATCACATAGATATGCACGGCTGAAGCTAAGGGAAAGTGGAAGGTCATCAGGAAAAGGAAGAGGCAAGCAAATGAAAAGTCACTAGAAAATGAAAGGTTTTGCCTCTTTGTATTTCTAATTCTTTTAAATTAAAAATAAACTAAATACAATTCAGAAAATAAAAGTAAAAGCTAAACAAAAAATAAAGTGAAAAAGAATATAAAAATATAATTTAAGGAAAAATAGAAAATAATTAAGAAAATAGCTAATATATTGAAACTAGCATTTAAAAATTGTAAACAAAATACAATGAACATTGGAAAATTATAACAGCACTTTTAAAAATGTTTTAAAAATAAAAATATGTATAACATATAATATTACACATATTAGAACATGAATATGACAAACAAAATATTATTATTATAAACTAAAATAAACAGTTTTGTTAAATAAAACAGTGTACATACAATATTGTAAAAAGCATAACTTCACAATAAATCGGATTTCAACGAAACGAAAAGTAGTATTCTTGAAATTTAATTTATTTTCATAATAAAAGATAAAATTTAAAATTTAAAATATTTAAATTTTAAATTTAAAAGTCAATGTTTGACCAGATTGACCAAAATTCACTTTTTTGTAAATATTCAACATATTCAGGTTTGAAATTATAATTCACATACAAATCAAAATTAATATTTAAAATAAAAAAATATTCATTTTAATAAATAAAATAAAGTTTTATCCATAAATAAAATATATTTTTTTAAATCAGGAATTCAATAATTAAAGTATACAATTAAAATAATCACAAAATACAGGGTTGTTACAAAAGGGAAGTAACTAATTAGAAGAATTAGTTCATAAATTGAATATTGGAAATGGAACTTGAGTTATAAATGGAATTCAACTTATATATAAGCGAATTAATTTGAAATGTTGTCAAACGAAACAGGAATGGACTGAAATAGTGATATTTAGGTTATAAAAAATTCAATTTAAGTGTAAATGAATTGAATATGGTTTTGATATGTTATGTGAATGAAATTGAGTATGGAATTAAATTTTTAAGCGGAAATGAATATAAGTGATGTATGAATGGTTATAATACACCTTCATATTAATTTTATGAAGTGATTCATAAATAAATTAATATGGAATGAAACGCCATTAATATAAAATGAAGTGAACAAGATTCTATAAATAAATTGAATGTGGGTTCATAAAAATTAATAAATAAAATTAGAATCAATTTAAAATAGTTTGTAAGCTTAAGTGGCTATTTTATTGGATGAAAATCACCTAATTTCGATGGGAAAATTTGTTGCTTGACGTAATCAGAAGTAAACAAGATTGGGTGAATCAATAGAAAGTGAATAAATTGATTTAAAATCAACCGGGAATGGATATGAATATATTGGATATAAATATGAAATGAATACAAATGAATTGTTTGTGAATCACTTGGAATTGAATAAAATGGTATGTAAATCAATTGAAATGAATAATCGAATGTTGCAGCCCTGTATTTGCATGTACCTTCTAAAATACATGATATATCATGTTGGCGTTATGAAATCATGTGTTTAAAGTAGTTAAAGGGATGTAAAAATATTAAATTTCATAATTTATGAAACAAATGTGTTTATTTGAGTAACTATAGGTACATGAAGCTGTTTGGCTAGATTTTGGTTGCACAAATTGCACATAAATTAAGTGAACTCGTTTAATTACGCTAAAATAATGTACGCTTACAAATTTAGCACACGAAAAATAAAAATATTGTTATATATTGCGTTTTGTGGCCATGAGAGCCAATGTATTTCTTTTTTTCATATTTGTCATATTGTAAAAGGTTGTCCGTACAAAGAAGACTCTACCAAAAAATTTCAGAAATTTAGGGTGTTAGAAAATTTTTATTACCCATAATTTGATTTCGAATTGTAATTGAAATAAAGAGTTTAAATTTAGAAATGAAAAATAATTGTTTTGAATGGGGATAAAATATTTGAAACGTGAAGTATCGAGTTTTAACTAAGTGAGGTTTGATAAGTTAATGGGTTTAGAGCCTTTTTCCTTCCTTAGCAATTTCAAGGACGAAATTCTTTATGGCGGGAGGAATATAACGATCCAGATTTTCGATCGTTTGATTGTGAATGTTTGAATTTTTGTAAATGTGGGATTTAAATTATTTTTGATTAGGAAAATGCAATTATTGATTGAATTCGAAAAGTAGATTAAAATTTCCAATACAGTGATTGTTGTAATATGAAATAATGCAAATAATTGAAATTTGAATTGAAAATGAATCGAAATGATTTCTAATGTGAACGTAAATTCTAATTGAATTAGAATTGAGTTAGTAAGTTTTAAAAACTGAAATTACAAGTGATTTCATTAATTTTTGAAATCGTCGATTTAATCGGCGCGTTAAAATAGCGATCCAAGATACAGCCTCAAAATTCGACGAAACTAGTTACATTGGATCCGTAATAGTTTATTATTTCAAGATTTTGAATTTCGTAGCATTTGAAGTTACAATTTGACCGTACATGATAGAAATGCGTTGAGATTAATTTTGAAAATTTAATACAATAATTAGGTTCAAAAAACTATCTTCTACATACGATCGAATTAGGTCCCAAAACCTGTTCCATTTCATTTGAAATAGGGGTATAACATTAGGAATGTCAGGGAACACGTCTCGATAGAGGTTCAGGATTTTGAAGTACGCAAACGAGATATTTCTGAATATAAAAATAAAAATTATTAATCGCAGTAACCCTATATTTGTCTTAATGCCACCCTATACTTCTGAAACACGCCGCCTTGCAGTTTCAAAACACACGAGCTTCCTCCTTCTTCTTTAGTTCAAAATCGATTATAAAAAGAAGTGAAAATGAAAACTCGATTCATATAAAAAAATTCAAGCGATCCTTTGGTCTCGAGCGAACTGTAGCTCCGCTTGGGAGGAGGTCGCGCCGTTCTTAATATCGAGCTCGCTATGGATGCGGCGACGTGTGGTGGATCGCAACTTCTCTAACATCCGGCGTTAAATTACAATTATATATGAAAATAATTTGATTAAGCTATATACGTTTGAAACTTTAAAACAAAGAAATGTTTGTAAATGGGACAACTAGTTAATATTATTTGGAATACATACATATTTGTGTAACAATAAATTAGAAAGAGAAATTATATAAAATCAATTAATATGGAAGATTATTGACGGTGTTTGTTTAAAACGGAAATTAATATTCAATTAATTAGTAGTGGTGATTAATTGACAGGAACTGACAAGAAAAGTAACATATATTACAACAACTAATTAATATGATTAGAAACATATATGTTTAGTGTAAAAGAATAAAATGGAGGAAGAGTAATTTATGCAAGTAATCAATTAATAAACATGGAGACTTATGGTAACATATATAATTAATATTGTGATTCAAAATTCAATTATGGAATACATGCATGCAATAATTATGGGAATAAAATAAATTAATATGCCTATATGTGACGAATTAATATGGTGTTCACTGGCATATTAATTTGGTAAGAAATCACAGAGCAAGCATGGATTAATTGGAAAGTAAATTAATTCTAGGTATATATGAAATCTATTGATTGGGTGATTAATAGGAGAATTTTATTTAAAAGAAACGTCACATTTAAAAATATATGTTTCCATAGATTACGAGAGAGAAGGGGAAAGTGATTAATGAAAAGATTGTTGGAGAATCAATTAGGAATAAAAACAAACGCAGAAGAAAACATATTAATTTAATGTCTATAGACTCAGTGTACGCTTTAGATTCTAGGGATTTATATCTAATGGTTAGCACTGATTTGAACCACTATAAATATATGTGCAGAGCCTCATTTTTATTCTGGTTATTTTTCTCTTGCCTACAGAAGCTCTGCATTTTCCCACCTCTTCTACACTTTCTTAATAATTTTTCTTTAGATCTACTTCACAGTAATTTAATCTAAATAGAAAGAGAATATAATTAATTAGGGAATTATGAATTGGTTCAAATCAGAAGGCTTTGTCAAAGGTAAAACCCTAGATCTAAGTTTTATTTGTTATTTCTAATCCAAAACCGAAACAAGGCGAACCCGAAATCGAGCCTCCTGAACAAAACTGGAATGATCACAGTCGACCCAAACCTCTTGCCACCGACGAACGATGTCACGAGCAAACACGCCGATCACCTATAACCATGCCATGACATCCAGCTCCAATTTCCCCCTCATGCGAACCATTCCGGTCCACTATCCTCGTCGTTTCAGCCTCGTGAACGCTGACTACCCCAACACTACACAAAATCCTACATCATCCTTCTCCGGTCACCATATCTCAAAATAAAATACAACTCTATTTTTCTCGAATGCGTTTGATCTCCAACAATCTTTGACCACAACCTCGACACTAACTACCACGTCGATCACCAAAATTTGGTGATAATCCCAATTTCGATCAACCCAATATTTCTCAAGAATCCCAAGCTTAAAAAAAAAATCATATCAAAATTCAAGTTTGATTACCACGAATCCATATATGCACTCAGATCATGAAATCGTTTCCATATATTTTCGACCAATATTTGATTTCTTCAGTATTTTCTTGTTCCAGAGATAATTATTGAATTTTAAACTTTGAAAACATTTTTAGAATTATTACTATGTTGTTATCATCAACTTTCATTTATAGATCCAGGCTTAAAATTTCTTGTATTTGGAGATATGGGTTTTTGAAGAGAAATTCAAAAACTGTAAACAACAGAGAACCAAAACACAAACATATGTACAAGCATGTTCTCAATTTAAATATCAATCCCAGTCATATTCAAGTTAAAACATCCATGCAATCCATAACTATCACACACATTCACATATTTTTAAGCTCCATCTAAAATTTTAAACTGTTTTAAAAAGTAAACAGATTTACTTACCTGTAAGAGTTGTTGAATAGAGAGTTTGAAGCAGATGTTTAAAAACTGGTAAAAAAACTTGAATTGAACTGCTTTGTTTTGATTTGAGGTAGCTGATTCTTGCAAACTTGAATCTTGTAGAAGAAAACCCTTGAAACTGATTCACTTGGAAGATTGGTTTACTTGAATTCTTGGATTATTTGGAAAATGTTTACAGCCCTTGTTTCTAGTTTGTAAATTATGTTACAGGATTTTATCTTTTTTTTAGGTTCTTTTTTTTAGAAAATTAGTTAGTGAAAAAAAGAATGAAGAAGAAAAGTGTACGTTTATATCAACTAAAATTAAATTTCATTAAAAATAAAAGAAAATATAAAATGAAAATTACATTTGTCATCTTCCTTAATTAACTTGTTAACACCTGTGCTCAGATTGTATTACTAACTTACATTTGTAACTTTACATGCAAAATAAATTTATAAATTTAAATAAAGCTTTTATTTGTTAATTTCCTAATAACTAAATACTTATTTTAATTTATACAAATAAAAATCCTTTTAAAGAAATAGAATAAAACAAACTATATTTATACAAAATCATTTATTACATACTTTTAAATTCAATATATATATATATATATATATATTAAGATATATATCATCTCTTTTGAAATCCAAATATAATTTCAATTCAATTTTTAAATACAATTTAATATCAAAAAAAATCAATTTGATATATATATTTAAACAACAACCATTTTCAATTTGAAAATAATATTCTACTTAAAATCTATAATCACATATACATACATTATTATTGTTAAAATAACAAATATGCTAATTTTAATTAAACTTATAAAGGAGATTATCACCTTGAATTGTTTCAAATTTCCAGGATATCACATTTCAATAGTTAAAATCAGATAATTATTCAATTATTTGATACCCAAAAATCCGGGTTATTACATTCCTTCCCCCTTTGAACCTTTTCGTCATCGGAAAGGAACGAAGCCAGAATTATTAAAATTCTTAATATCAGTTAAATTTTTCTTTAAACACATTTTTAAAACACTTTAAAAAACTTTATAATATTACTAAATTAGTTTCTATAAATATACTTTTATAACTCGATGTCTCAACAAGTTCATCCTCGTTCTCACAGAAATTCGGTCATACGTTGATTAGGCGTAAGACTGAAAATCTATAAGTACTTAGCAGACCTATTTTCAACACCTATTGAAAATACTTGGAAAATAATTTTATTGAGAATATAGAAAATATTTTTGAAAATAGAGGAAATATCTTTAGTGAGAATGCTCTGGAAATTATCACCCCCATCCATGGTTGTAGTTACGTCTTGGGTTACGTTGCCATCGCAGCAAAAGTCCATGTAACTGTAGGCACTCCGAGCCCCTCGATTACGCCATGGAACCCACAACAGATCGCAGTTACATTCCAGGGTTACGTTGCCATCACAGCAAAAGTCCATGTAACTTTAGGCATCAGCGCCCTTGATTTCGTTGCCAAAAATGAAACTCTCCACTCCCACATAGGTCTCCGTCTATCGATGTAAAATCAAATGCAGACTACTGGCTCTCAACCGCACATACGACTTTCGCTATATTACAATAGGTCGCAGTCTACTGATATAAAACCAAATGTAGACTGTTGGCTCTCAGCGGCGCACATTACTTTCGCTATGGTTTGCAGTAGATCGCAGTGACATCGAGTTAAACTGTCGTCACAGCATAACCCAAATGCCTCTTTAGGCATCAGCGTCCTCGACTTTCGCTACACACTAAACATAATCCTCAGGAACTAGTTTTGTCCGGACTCCTCACAGGATCAACTTTAGAACCCCCCCTTAGGGTTCAAGGCAGCACCACCCTGTGGCACTCCTGAGAAGTTCATTTCAAGGGAGCACCTTTTTCTCCAGAGCCATTTACAAAACACTTTATACTATACACATATAGTATTTTCCAAATCATACACCTAATATGAATCCCATTTAAATCTCCTTTTCCTCAAAATCGATTATCCAAAAATCGATAATTCTCAACTAGGCTTTCCAAATTCCAATATTGATTTTATTCAAAAATCAAAAGCCTTTCCAAAATCCATAGGTTCCAAAAACCTTTCCTCCAAAATCATTCTCAAAAGATCCTTTATATATATATATAACCTTGAAAAATCTTTGGATCATTACAAACTTGTATAAAACCCCTTTTATACTTCAAATATTTTCAAAAACCCTTTTCTTCTGGCTATAGATCCAATAAGGGGAGTTTATCATATATATAACAAGGACACATAAATTTGTTTATGTCAAATCAAATATTCAAATTTGATTACTCTTTACAAAACCACTTACCGTATCACTTACTTCAATAAAGTAAATTTCTATTATAGAAATATCCAGTTACGCCTTTATTTTATCATATATCTCACAAAATATACTTTTCATTTCAACAACATTTTACAGTTTTTATCCACCAATTTTCCAATATGAATTTATTCAAATCCGTACGATGTACACATATCATCCGTACGCTATATCATTCTAATCGCTCATTCGATCACATAATTTCACTTTCGAACTAGTATCGTCCACCTGACTTCCTAGTGCGGACTCAGATCTGGTTTCTTGATCAGAAACCGTCATTCTCCTTACATAGCCGTAACTATGATAGAGAATATCCAGAACCAATCAACAATCCCTATCCAGGTTCGCCATTGAAAATCGAGTGAAAAATCCCAACTCGGATCGATATACTATCTCGAAATTCTGTGCTTAAATCCGGATCAAATCACTATGCGAATAGAATAATATACATACATCCTACGTATTTATCTTTATTGATTATTGGCCAAATCAATTCTCTTTTCTATTCACATTCACTTACTCATAATTTTTTAAATCCTTATTAAGATTATCGCCTCAATTCTTATCTTAAATGAATATTTAATCATAAAAGTTTGAACTATGTCCAGCTTAAATTTAGAAAATAGCTTGAAAAAATTAAAATAGACAAGTAGTTGAAAAATAATTATTAGTTTGTAAAATAGCTGTAAAACAATTAAGTAATTGTAACATAGTTGGAAAATAGTCAAATAGTTTTGAAATTTAAATAATCGCAAAATAGTTGTAAAATAGCAATTAGTTATAAAGTAGTTGGAAGTTAGTAATAAATTTATAAAACAGTTGTAAAATAGTTAAATAATTCCAAAAATAATTGTAAAACAAGTATAAGATAGTTTTAGGTTTAAAAATAAAGTTGTATAACAAATAGTTTGGAAAAATATATTTATATTAAAACAATTTATTTAGAAAATAGTCTAGAGCCAAACTGTTTAATTCCCAAAATCTCCATTCTATCGATTCAATTTAAATTTCCACTTCCATTTAAATTGACTCAATTCCAATTTGAGTAACTTCAATTTCCCTTGAACTTGATTTATCCCCAATTTAAGTTGAATTAATCTTAATTTCTTTCCAAATTCAAATCAAATTCCATTGATTTTAACCTATTCAACTTTAATCACAATTCCAAATTATTCAGATTAAATTCAATTTGAGCTAATTCAATTCAAATTTTAAATTTTAAATTTAAACCATCCCGAATTATATTAATTCAGTTAAATTTTTAATGTTGATTTGATCCTTTAAATCAAATCACTTATATCTTTAAACCATTTAATTCTGAATCCAAATTCCATTTTTAACTTATTTCAAAGTTCAAATAATAATTTAAATCCTTTTTAAACAACTAAATCTTTGGAATTCAGTTTATCATCAAATTTCAATTTTGAAACCAAACCTTTGAAGTTTTATCTTAACATTCAAATCTTTAAGTCCAGAGTGATTCCATATCCTTAATTTCAAATTAAAGTTTAACTTCCCTTTTATCTCAATAATGGATATATTACCACAATCCATTTCTTCATTTATTTAAACAAATCCAATTCACAGTTTAAAGATTATTAATAACAATAGGGTAATATTATCTAAATTATTTTAAAACATCCATCCATTTCCAATTTCCAGATCTCAAACCCATTTTGAGATCACTCAAACTCCCAATTCAAATCAACCATTTAACTTCCCAAGTTAAATCTTAATTCCATCTTGAAATTTCCAAATCAGGTTGATCATTCAAACTTATTTAATTTCCTCTAAGTTAAATTCAATTTAATCCCATTAATTCCACTCAAAATTTGAATTCTCCATTTCAAATTTCAAAATTCTTTCCCACCTATAAGTTCAAAATTTACATCACTTTGGATTTTCACACCACATTCCAAGGAAAACTCAAAACTCAACCTTAGAGTTTATTTCATATTTATTTCCTTTACACACCAGGTTATTTTTAAATTTTAAACCACCTTTGGTTTTAATTTAACACAGATTTCTTTAAAGTTTTCAAACAACTTCTTATTTTAAGATAAGATCACATTCAAAAATAGTCTGAATAATATTATTTATTCTTTTCTTTCAACATTTTGAAATAATTTTTAAATTTTTGGACCTGGATTTAAAACTTCATCTTCAGTTCCAATTTATAAGTCATACTTACCAAAATGTTTTACTTCCTTAAAACATTTCATTTTGCTTACTCATTAACACACATTTCATTATTAATCACAGCAATCACTTATGATAATAACCAAGATTATCATATCTGGAAACCAATTCATTATTATCTTACTCTGAAATTTTTCCTCAAATTCAAGATTTTAATTTCAGTTTGAATCCATTTCAAACTTATCTTTATTCAATTTCAACTTGGTTGTATTTCTATTACCACCTTATTTAGTTCCAATAATTTAACAACCAATTACCTTAATATTTATTAGAAAGAAATATTGCTTTATATATCGGAATATGATCTTATATAAAATCATTTACCTTTAAAATCATTTATACTCTTTATATAAGAAAATAACAAGTACGCTACACACACACACAACTCATTCTAGGGTACCATTGATCCTATCCTTAATGAGTAGTCCCACCAGAGCCAAGGTTCTCGCTTAACCTTCTACCGTGATACCAAATGTAACGACCCGTGATTTTTGATCCTGAAAATTACAGATAGTTAGGGAAAAGAAGAAAGAGATAGAAGGAAAAGAAGAACAGAAACACCAACATCTCACATTCGCAGCGGATAAAATATAATAACAAATAATAATAGTTATACAAAGAAAAACTGTACATATCAAATTTCATTTTAATACATCAGAGTTACAGCATATATACAAACACCGGACAGATACAATCCACATGTCTCAGATATATACAACAATATAATACAGCGGAAACACTCCATACGTTTCTGCCATCGAGCTCGTCTCCTGAGCTCTAGAACGTCCTTACCTGAAAATCTATAATACTCGGTCTGACGGGAGCTTTACATCAAAGTAACACTCGGGTCAGGGTGGAAACCAGCGTGAGTATAACATGGAATATAATAGCATACAACTTACATAAACCCTGAATAACTCGAATCAATTTACAAATTCACAATTTGTTATAGACATCAATTATTTCACACATTAATTTCTAAGTGCCAAAACTTAGATTAAATGGTCCAATTCACTTAAATCATTCCATTCCAGCCTATTGATTTCACATATCAATCTATAAAGAATCGAAGTTTCGGGTATTAACTAATACCCGACTCTTGTCTCTTCGAATCCAATGTCATCTTAACCCAAGTTATTCAAATGATTAAATTTTAAATACTGGATGTCACTTTTACACAGCAATTCATCATAGATATCCATATTATCTCTGTTCAACCCAAATTAGCATATTACAAAAACATTTCATTTCACAAAGCATCACAATCACATATCAGGGATAACAATTAATCCAGGGCATTCAAATATCATTCAATCATTCATAAGCAAGATAAATTAGTCATACCATTTTTGATTAATTTAATTAACTATCAATGAATTAAACTAATTACTTTATTACTTATTGATGTCCCCCTGCTTCGCTTCCATCGAATAAGGCAATAGTCATTACTTCGAACCCATGGTAGAAGCATCAATTCGTATCCATCAGATAACCTAAGTTCGTATCCATCGAGTCCCTGCTCCTCGAACCCATCGAAGGACCATCCTTCAAATCCATCGAAAGACCCTATTTCGGACCCATGACCAATGGTTCGTTCGAGTCAAAAGGACCTGGTCTAACGCAACGGTCTTCAGTTCAAATGGGGCGAGATATATGCATGCGACGCAGCCAACCCGGAGAGACAGGTGGATCTGCTCGAGATATGCGTGCCACGTCATCGAATGACCACGTGAGTTGATCAGTTCGAAACGATCGGTTCGAAAGGATCGGTTCGAAGCAGACAACCATTCGAAGAACTTCATTTCGTATCGACCGTATCTCATGATCCACTGATCCAAACGCCATGAAATTTTCACAGAAGCTTGCATACATGTTGAAGAATGTCCACACCAAATTTCGCCTCGATTGGATGATTTTATGATCGATTCGAATGGAGTTCGAATCGATGCCAAAATGGGCCCAAATTTCCTTAGGCCGGGCGCGTGGGCCCCCTCATGTGTCAGAAGTGGTCTCTCGAGTTTTCGGCAAAATATCAGCATCCTACGCCTATAAATAGAGCCCCAGAGCCAGCAAAAAAGGGATCTTTGGATTCTCAAGCGCCCAGACTCTGCCGGATCGAGATCTTCATCATCCTACATTATACATTTGCTGTTGATTTCGAATTTCCAGTTGTAACTTGCTGTTGCTTGCTGTAATCACTTGTAAACGTTGAAAGAGAATCAATTAAACTGCAAAAACTTCACAGTGGACGTAGGCAACGCGCCGAACCACTATAAATTGCTTGTCTTTGTCTTTATTTTATTGTTACTTGGAGTTTTTGTTAGATAATCCTCATTTTCAACTTATATTCTTCATTTATTATCTCTTCAAAAACTTTCGAAAGGTGTTGTATCCAATTTTGGTACAAATACTTTGGTGCTTTCACTGAGTAAACCCAGTTTTTCTCCTGCTCCTTGGATCTTTCGTCGATACCGGATTGCGTAAATCTCAGGGAGAGATCCAGATTTCAATTTCAGATACCTTCCGTTCTATTCAGATTTGCCAAAGTCTAGGAAAGGAGTTCATTATTCAAGATGGTTAGCACAACAACCGCTTCTGCCGCTGGTCAAGAAGGCCGTGATAGATAGAATCCCGCGCAACTACCTCCACGTAACCAAGATGATACCGGGCATTCCGACCCATCCAGGAACTAACTCAAAGTCGGCAATAGCTAGCTGAGCAGTTGCGCGTGAACACCGAGTTAGCCAATCAACTAGACCGCCAAGGGCGTAGAAGATCCAGAAGGGATCATGCGTCTCGCTCCTCCACTGAAAGTTCTGCTTCATCCGACTACAATCACAGATCCACCCGTCCCAGGCTAGAGGGAAATTATGCACAGGCCATTGATCACCAGCCAACATTGACCGTGGGACAGTTAAGAGTTGGCATGTCTGCTAGTTTTCATACAGGGCCCTCCTCCCGAGGAGGCGCTGTTCCACAACATACCACAGATAACCATGCCACCGCTACTACAGTTGACATAGGAGTTGATACCCAAAATCACTCTAATCAGAATTACCACCAATAGGAGCGTGCTCCAGAACCATATATCCCGAAAGACATCGAGCCAAGGAGGCGAGATACAGATCGTCGACAGCGCCCGATCCCACCTCGCACTGTGGAACACGACCACACTTTGGCTCACCACCCTCAGAATGTAGCAACACCAGCCCTCTCAGCCATGGTACGCCAAATGATTCGCGAGAGTCAGGGCTTAACAAATGACGATTGGGGAATCTCCCGAAGTCATACTCCGTTCACCGATGACATATTATATGCTGAACCTCCTCGGCGATTTAGAATGTCGACCTTGCCTATGTATGAAGGAAGTTCCGACCCTAACCATCATATTCTGAAATACGAATGGTCGATGACTTCTGCAAGAGTTGATGATGTAGTGAAGTGCCGTAGTTTTCCCATTTCTTTAGGGGGGATTGCGACAATTGGGTTTACACGATTACCCCCACGATCTATCTCTTCATTTGATCAATTGGCTACTAAGTTTGTTGAACAGTTTCGTATGTATGTCGCCAGGCCTAAAGACGTCAATACTTTATCTAGTGTCACTCAAACTCCTGGGGAGACACTCAGGCGATATTTGGAAAGGTTCAATGCCGCTTGTGCGGAGATCACTAACCCTAATGATAATTCAATCTTGATGGCCTTGACTAAGGGGATTGACCCTGATTCTGAATTTGGAAATTGGCTAGCTGGGAAGCCTCCCGCATCGTTGGATCGTTTCTATTCCAAAGCCGCTCAATTCTTAAGGCGTGAGGATGCGAAACAATCTAGGAAACAGGACAATGCGAGACCCAGCAATGAAGGGATTCAGAGTAATGTTGCAGTTAAACAATCTGGTGAAAATTTAGGAAAAGTCCAGTTAAATATTCAGAATAAACAAGCTCAACAGCCGAGAAATGGTGACAGTCAGAGTAGAAAACGAGATCAGAACCGCGGCCCATGATGTAGGGCCCCGATGTTTGATACTTATACACCGCTGAACACGTCGTTGGAGAACGTGTATCTACAGACTTGCAATGCTATGCAGTATAATAAGCCTGCTCCAAAACCATCGTCGGAGAGGCAGATCCAAACAGGGAAGTTCTGTAGATTCCATGAAAGTTATGGACATAACACCAATGAGTGTAGACATTTGCAGGACCTCATTGAGAAGTTGATCAGAGAGAGGAAGCTGGATCAGTTCGTTCGGGCGCCGCAGTCTGGTGATGCGGGCCCATCCAATCAAAATCGTGTGCAAACTCAAGAGAGACGAGAGGAACCTGCCCGTATAGGCGGGCGATTAATTATTAATACAGTTAGTGGTGGTCCCCCCCCGGTAGACCGAAGCTGGAAGGAGATGGAGTCATATGCCAGTTCGATCAGGCATGTTGATTTTGAATGTTGTAATAGTTTTGATGAAGGGGCTCTGGCCAAACTACAAAGAACGATGGCAGACGACATCGTATTTAGAAACCGAGATGCTGATAGGGTCGAAGCCCCAACCATTGACCCACTTGTCATATCGGCCCAGGTTGGTCCTGCTTGGATGAAGAGGATCCTGGTGGACAGTGGTAGTTCGATGAACATTTTGTTTAAAAGAGCATATGATCAAATGAAGATGGAAGCCAAAGATTTAAAACCTTGTCAATCTAGAATCCATGGCTTCGATGGGAGTGCTAATATACCCACTGGAGTGGTGGAGTTTCCAGTGGAGTTAGGAGTTGGAGAACGCCGAAGGGTTCGAATGCTACAGTTTGTTGTTTTAGACATTCACTCTCCATATAATGCATTTTTGGGCCGACCGGCCCTTGTTGAATTCAGGGCGGCAATAGCCCCGTGTTGTTTAACATTGAAGTTCCCCACTGATCGTGCGATTGGAGTCATTCAAGGAGATCAGGCTGCTGGAAGAGCCTGTTATGTTGCGGAGCTGCGCGAGGCTTAGCGAAAAGAGAAAGGAAAGGGCGTAGAGGAATCTCTCTGCGTCCGTTTTGTGGACGATTGACAATTGGTGCCTGGGCCTTGGCCCGGGCACCACAACCAATTCCAAAAAGATCTTGACCCGAGAGACAATGATAACAAAAAGAAATCCACGGAGAGTCAAGCTTTTTCGGCTGAGCTGACGATTGATGTTCCAATCGACAATGATGATGATGGTTCAAGAATGTTGAAGGTTGGGTCTCACTTAAGCCAAGAGACGCAACAGGAATTGGTTGATTTTCTCCAGACGAATCTCGACGTATTCACCTGGACGCACTCTGATATGTGCGGAATCTCACCGGACATCGCGAGCCACACCCTGAATATTGACCCGCGGTATATCTCGGTCAAACAAAAAAGGCGTGGTATGGATCCAGAGAGATCTGCCGCCCTTAAAGAAGAAGTTGATAAGCTGAAGGTGCATGGGTTTATCCAGGATGCTCTATACCCGGAGTGGGTATCCAGCCTTGTACTTGTCCGAAAACCAAATGGGAAATGGAGAACGTGCATTGATTATTCTGACTTAAATAAAGCTTGTCCGAAAGACAGCTTTCCACTTCCCTGAATTGATCAACTTGTGGACTCAACAGCCGGACACGAATTACTATCGTTCATGGATGCTTACTCTGGCTATAATCAAATACCCATGCATGTGCCCGACCAAGAGCATACGAGCTTCGTAACCGATCTGGGAATATACTGCTACAATGTCATGCCCTTCGGATTAAAAAACGCTGGGGCAACTTACCAACGATTGGTTAACCGGATGTTTGCTGACCAGATCGGAAAAACAATGGAGGTTTATGTGAACGACATGTTAGTGAAATCACGATACTCTACTGATCACATTAAAGACTTGGATTCAATGTTCAATACCCTTCGAAGATACGGGATGAAGCTCAATCTGCTTAAGTGTCATTTTGGAGTCGCATCCGGTAAATTCCTTGGGTTCATCGTCAACGCCAGAGGAATAGAAGCCAACCCCGAAAAGATCTGGGCTATCAGAAATTTACACACTCCAAAAACTATAAAGCAAGTCTAGAGTCTCAACGGAAAGGTAGCAGCACTGAGTAGGTTCATATCAAAGTCCACCGATAAATGCATCCCATTCTTCGATTTGATCTGAAAAGGGAAGCGGAACTTTGAATGGACTGCGGAGTGCGAGGACACATTCAAATCATTGGTTCAACATCTTTCCACACCGCCGATTCTTTCAAAGCCTATCAACCACGAACAGTTGTATCTTTACTTGGCGGTATCAGAAAACGCGATCAGTGCTGCCCTTGTTCGGGAAGAAGACCGAGTCCAGAAACCGGTCTACTACGTTAGCAAACGACTCACCGGAGCTGAGAGAAACTATTCGAAGCTAGAGAAATTAGCCCACTACCTAGTCATTGCCTCGAGGAAGCTTCGTCCATACTTTCAGGCTCATCCCATCACTATATACACCAATCAACCGTTACGACAGGTCCTCACGCGGCCTGAGACGTCTGATAGGTTACTCAAATGGAACATCGAACTGATTCAATTCGATATTACTTACACTCCAAGGAGAGCTACTCACGGTCAAGTCCTAGAAGATTTTATAGCCGCGTTCACTATCCCCGAAGACTTGCCTGAGACCAGAAAATCTCCTGAGTACATCTGGAAGTTACACACTGATGGTGCATCCAACGATCGGTGCTCGGGCGCTGGGGTAGTACTTGAAACCCCTGAGGGCCGATCCATATGTTATGCTTTAAAGTTCGAGTTCCGTGCAACCAATAATGAAGCCGAATACGAAGCTTTACTTGTTGGGTTGAAGCTGGCCCGCAATCTGAAAATTACCGCAGCGGAAATTTACTGTGACTCCCAATTAATCGTATGTCAGGTCCGGGGTGAATATCAGGCTAAGGATCGAAGATTAGGTGCTTACCTAACTTGAGTCCGGGAGATTCTTGATCAGTTTGATTACTATGCCGTTTTCTACATCCCGCGGGAGCATAATCAGAAGGCCGATTCGTTGGTAAAATTGGCAAGTACGGACGAAGGTCAACAGTTGGGACTCGTTCCCGTTGAAACTCTATCTTCTCCGAGCATTGATCAGATGGAAACTGATTACACATTTGAGGCTACTACCAGCAGGGAGTCGTGGATGACCACCTATCGAAATTACATTGAGCATGGGATACTGCCCGAACGCAGGAACGAAAAAAGGCAGATCCTTCGTAAAGCCTCGCGGTTTGTCATTCAGGATGGAGTTATGTATAGAAGAGGATATTCTGTCCCTCTCCTCCGGTGTATCGCTCACAACGAAATCAAACGAGTATTACATGATGTGCACGAAGGAGAATGTGGCGATCACACTGGGGCAAGCACTCGCCAAGAAAGTACTCCGATATGGGTTTTACTGGCCCACTGTTAACCGTGACGCAGCGGACTACGCCAAAAAATGTGATAAATGCCAAAAACATGCTCAGATTCCTAGAGCCCCGCCTACTGAGATAACCCAAATGGTCAGTCCTTGGCCATTTGCAGTATGAGGGATTGACATAATTGGTACGTTGCCTTTGGCTAAAGGTGGCGCGAAGTATGCCATGGTCGCAGTCGATTACTTCACAAAATGGGCGGAAGCCAAACTTCTTGCAACAATCACGACGAAAAAAGTAATCAACTTTGTAGTACGCAATATCATCTGTCGGTTCGGTCTCCTGCATACTATTATCACCGATTACGGAGCCCAATTCGACGGCGCTGAATTCAAGAACTTCTGTCTGCGGTTCCATATCCATAAGAAATTCTCCGCAGTCGCACACCCACAAGCGAATGGCCAAGTCGAAGCTGTTAATAAGGTTATCAAATCTATTTTGAAGAAACAACTGGAAAAGGCCAGGGCAAGTGGGTTGACGAACTTCCTATGGCCTTATGAGCCTATTGGACGACTCACAAAACTGCAACCGGATACACTCCATTTTCTCTATCTATGGCTCTGAAGCCGTTATTCCAGTCAAAATGGAAGTTCATTCTCACCGTGTGACATATTATGATCCAAAAATGAATGCCATACTACTTGCCGAATCCTTGGATCTGCTCGATGAGAGGCGTGAAGAGGCTGACTTGAGGGCAGCCGCATATCGGAGTCGAGTCGCCCGAATATACAATGCCAAGGTCCGACCATGGACCTTCGAACTCGGCAATCTTGTACTCAAAAGAATTTATCCGGTTCCTTCTCACATGAAACCAAATTGGGAAGGACCGTATGTGATTTCACAAAAGCTCGGAGATGGCACGTTCAAGTTATCGACTGTTGACGGTCTTACTCTGCCGAGAGCCTGGAATAACGAGAGTCTCCGTCGCTACTATACATGACATGCTTTATTTGTTTTAGCCCGTTATTTCCTTTGCATTTTATTTTCGCATTTTGAAATTTGAACTTGTAATAAGGCAGCTGACTTTGCCATATTTTCTTATTTCAGCAATAAAATGCTATCTCTTCGAGCACGGAGAGCTAAGTTCCATCATACGGTGGGATTTAATTCAAGTAGGGAGTGACTGTGACACGACCGGTCACTCACTATGTGAAACGCAAGCTCGGGGGCATGTCACCACGTTAATATCTAAAAGGATTGATACACGACAATCCTTGCACTAACTCCAGATTCCCAGAGTGCGAACTGGAGTATAAACATTGAAATAACTCTATGTCCCCAGAGCGCGGACTGGAGTATGAACACTAGCTCCAGATTCCCAGAGTGCGAACTAGAGTATAAATGTTGAAATAACTCTAAGTCCCCGGAGCGCGGACTGGAGTATAAACACTAACTCCAGATTCCCAGAGTGCGAACTGGAGTATAAACATTGAAATAACTCTAAGTCCCCGAAGCGTGGACTGAAGCATAAACAATCACTAACTCCAGATTCCCAGAATGCAAACTGGAGCATAAACATTGAAATAACTCTAAGTCTCCGGAGCGTGGATTGAAGCATAAACAATCACTAGCTCCAGATTCCCAGAGTGCGAACTGGAGTATAAACGTTGAAATAATTCTAAGTCCCCGGAGTGCGGACTGGAGTACAAGCCTTAACTCTGAGTTCCCGGAGTGCGAATTGTATCATAAGCACCGGAAATCATCAGGTTCTCGGAGCATGAACCGAATTATTGCTCGCAATTTATTCTAAGTCCCCGGAGCGTGGACGTGCGCTCAGGATTTGCAAAAAAGTGTGGTCGTAAACCAATCATTGCAAAACTTAAGCAGAAAAAACAATTGGAATGAAAAAAGCAATATTTTATTTCAACTAACTAGAAACGAAGACTTACATACAAATAAGTTCTTCCAAAAAGAATTCTTACTAGCAGGGGGCCGAACCTGCGTCTATACATGGCCTACTAGCAAAAAAAAACACAAGTTCCTATCTAGCGAAGGATCCGCTTAAGTAGCCCACCTATTCTTTTTTTTCGACCTCCTTATCAGCGGTTCGTCCTCGGGCTCGCTAGAAATAGAGATTCTTTGTTTGGAGTGCTTCCTCTTCGGTGGCTGCTCTTCGGCTGGGGGCATAATATCAACGTCCTCCTCAGAGATTGAATTAACATGAAGGCTTCCCACTAGAGGAGTTGGAGGAGATGGATCTGCGACAGAAGACGGGGAGGACACCCGGGTATCGACCACAGTGCCGTTCGGCAATATTACATCTAAAGGTGCTGGACTATGCACCGTAGTCCTAGTTCCAGCGCTGCCTTCATGTCCCGCAGCCTCCAGTTCGGCGTTGATCTCGGCAAAAATTTCTTCGTCTCGAGCTGATTGGCCTGGCTGGGGGCAACTGTGGTCTGAGTTATAGAACTGGAAGCCAGTGGAAGCTCACTGACGATAAACGGCAGGTCTGTGAAGGAGCCACCGTGCTGGCCAAGTAGCTCACTTACCATCTGCTCATCGAGAGATAGGGAACTCCCCTGCGTCACCTCAGTAAACACTGTCGCCGTCACAACGTTCGTTTTGGTGATGACGGCCTTCTGCCCTTGAGTAGACTCCTGAGCTGCGGATGTCGGTGCCCAGTTACTGAACAAAGAAGGGAAGGAGTTATTAGCAATCATTTCAAAACAAACTCTCTATTTGAAGCACACTTTAGATATATTCAGAGTACCTTCCTCAGTTTGGCTTGCTGACAGCTGAGCGGCCTCAGAAATATGCTCCCGAATAGGAGATAGTCGTGGTTGTTCTGGGTCATAAGCTGGAACAGATTGTGGATCAACCACAGATACAGGCTCTAACGAAGGTGGAGCAGTGATTTCAAGAATAGTGGCGTGATGCTCAACTCCCGATCCTTCCCCAATCTCCCGGTGCTGGCCACTAATCATCTCCTTCTCATGAGAAACTATGGCATCATGAAGAATCTTCTTTTCGTCTTCAGTCAGCAACCGGTTCTCAAGCTTGAACTACTCGATTGATGCATCCGGGTGCGCTTCTCCTTCCTCCTCAACCAATCGGACCCAAGCGTTACGAAGATGCACTGGATAATCCTGAAGCCAGGCCAAATTTCTATGCCTCAGCACATTGTCATTATAATTAATGAGGAGATCTTCGATGTCGGCCTCCAGCCTGGCCTCTGCCCTTTGAACCTTCTCCTCAACCTCAGCCTCGACAGCCTGAACTTTAGCCACTGCCGCTTCTCTCTCAGTCCGAAGCACTACGGCTTGTTCACATGCTTTTTGGGCCGCGTTGCGCGCGTCATCTCTGTCTTTAGTGATTTCGGCAAGTTTGGCTTTGAGTGCATTAAGCTCCTTCAGGGCCGCGTCCCGCTCGGCGGTCACGATGGTGTTTCGGTGGCCCATGTCCTCCACCGTAGCGTAATGTTCACGCTTCATCCTGTCCATCGTCGCCTGGACCTCATCCGCTTTCTTTGTAGCGTCCGTTTTTGACTTCCGAGATGACTCGGCTTCATCGGTTAGCACTTGTATGATACGATCCCGGTGAGCTAGATCAGCTTGGAGCTTCTCAATGATGGCCGCTCGCTCAAAGGCCAACGTCGATGCTTTATCAGCCGCTTTCGTCCACGCCTTGTACTGGGCATAAAAATCATGCACATAGTCATGTACTAACTGCTCGGCTTCCTCTGGGATCCCTTTTAAATGTGGAGGAAAGATGTAGTTATAAAAGCAGATGTTCGGAAAATCTTTCTTTAGCTGAGCAAGCTTGATTGCTCCTTTCCCTGAAATTTCCATGGGGGGCTGTTCTGTAACAGCAGCAGTTAGTGTTTCGCTTCTAGAATGGCGTGATTCATGCCTAGAAGATTGAGAAGCCGACTTGTGGTATGAAGATTCAGAAGGACGAGAGACATAAGCAGGAGGTTGTATGGGATCTTTGGGAGGAGGAGGAGTGTGCGATCGAGATCGACGTTTATAACCTCTATCTTTATCATATCTTTCTTGACCAGAATACCCAGAGCATCCCTGGTCATAATCTCTGTCCCCTTCTCGTTTGCGCGGCTCATGGTGTGAAGACTTACGAGCATGTCAGAGACTTCCTAACATTGAACCTCGCCCGGACATAGTATCTGTAGAACAAATAAAGCAGAGTTAATCACCTTTCGAAACAGATAGTTTACAGTCAAAGGTTATGCAGTAATGTGAAATATGTATGAATGTGCAACCCCCCGACCAACTGGATGTGTCTGCCACACCAGTGGGAAAAGACTCGCTTAAAACTAAGGCTTGTGAGATTTCGTCCAATCCGACGTCCTGCCGCAAGGACATATCGTCCATAACCGGAAGATCGGCAAGCCCTTCGTGAAGATTCTCCGTTCTAGAGAGAGACATTTTCGAAATTCTAATTCCGGAGGCGGGCCAAGACGTAACCACAGATTTCCATCTCCTTTTTTAGATGGTTCAGAGACGGCAGCCTTGCCTTTTCTCTGCTCATCAATATCCTGGGCTACGTCTGCAGGTTTGCCCAAAGGTTCTTCATCAGTATGAGTCCTCTCGGAGTCAGCTTCTTCAATCACAACAACTTTGCGCTTTTTCCGCATAACTCGTTCTTTCAAGGCGGTCTTTAATGCGCCATCGAGCAGTATGCTTTGTCTTCGCTCGATCAGCCCAAGGATCCGAAGATTCCTATCAGTCAAGAGCAGTTCAATGTTCCTATCTTCACTCGGGACTTCTTGAAGCATCCGAACTATCTCCTCGAAATGTCTACCCTCTGGTCGCTGAATTATGGCTGTACAAGAGAAAAAGATATGAATTTTACTTCAACTGCAAACGCCTTAGTAATTACTTGAGAGTTCAGCTTTACTCAAGTCTGAATAACCATTGCCGGGCGAACCCTAGAGGACATCGGACATAAAACCATTCTGTCCTATAGTAGCTTAGCCTAGTCCAGGACCCGGTAACCACTTGACATTTCCTAACCGCTTCCAAAAATGTAAAAGATGGAGTATCGTTTCGGCTTTTGAAGTTGAACAGATATCTGATCTCAGTTGGGATTGGCGGCCGATGAAGGTATTCCATGAAGACGATAAACAAGCTATTGAGCGAAGCATACCCATTCGGGTGTAGTTGAGATGGAGCGATTCCCAAGAATGACAACGCTTCTCTTATGTAATCATTAAATGGAGGCAACGTTCCAATAGCACACGCATGACGGTTAAATGCGGTGTACCCCTTCGGTGGATTGTGTGGCCTGTCATTTGGTCCCGGCAATAACACGTAATCCATCGATAGGCCATGCCTCAAGTATACTCTCCCCAACATATCTTCAGAGATGTGAGATGGGACAGAATCTCGAGGATTAGGAATGAATGATGCATCGGGCAGTTCATCCGGGGATGGACCGACTACTTCGGGCTCAACGTCCGGAACCTCTAATCTCGGAGGAACTGTACATTAGATTTCTTGCGGGTTTTCTTGCGGCTGCGAACTTGATGGTTCCATAACTGACTAACTTACGAGAAATTGTCGTTAGGCGATAAAAAACCCGTGCATTCCCCGGTGTAAAGTGTGTGAGTTGTGTTATGCAGCGCTATGCATTACTTGGATAAATATTGTAGAGTTAAAGAGAATATGCAAACGATTAAAGTTGTTGTTGTTCCGTCGACAAGCTTCGAAAGGCAGTCAAGTATGCAGTTCAATTACCAAATTAAGACATGCAAGAATGAAGCTCGTCGGAAGCATGCTAAAAAAGTGTCAAAATTTTCGTATCCATCATGGAGGAGTTCGAACCGACTATAGGAAGCTCGTTCGAATCCATCAAGGTACCAGTTCGAATCGATATAGAGGGACACGATTCGAATCGATGATCAGAGGTCGGTTTCGTATCGACCAAATTAGGATGACTTCGAATCGATCCTTGGTTGCCTGGTTCGTACCGATCAGGAAGGCCTCAACTTGACATCGATCGCGTTCGAATCGATATCTTTCGTATCGATCATAAAAATATTGTTCGTATCGATCTCAAGTTCAGGACCATGAATCGACCGTTAGCTTGATTTTCGTATCGATTGCTTCGTATCGATACAATCCATTGCCATAGCCATCGGTACAAACTGCTTCATTTTCAACAGAGCATTCCAAGGATCGACGCGAAAATTCAAAGACAAGTATAGCCGCCTTCATCGATTTGACCACAAGTCCCCAGATCGATTCGATCTCGACCTTTCCACTCTTTCTTCTCCGAACCAGATCTGGTTTTACCAAGTACCAAAAATGGATGATCGATGAAGAGAAAGTGGATCTAAAACAATTTCATTGTTTGGATTCGAGTTCGATTACCTTATTTGGATGTGGGATTCGAAGAATTTGAGGAATGAATTTTACCGAGTCAGGAACGTGATGCAGTTTCGTTTTCTCTCTACTTCGTATCGATGCGAAAAGTTAGAGGCGGTGGTGAAAAGTAAAAAGTAAAAAGTGAGAGAGCCCGAAGTATTTATATGGGGGAGAAAGGGCGACTGGGTCGATTCGCCTCCCGGTCTCCATGACCGGCCGCACCCAGTCCAGTCATACCTTGGTTCGAATGGTTCGTTCGAACCCATCAGATTCTGCTTACATCGAGGTGAAGTTGCTTCCTGACCTCATCATTTCGAAGCCGCTGCTCGTCTCGATTCCACCCCGAAGCCACCAAAGTAATCCATATCGATTGAATCATGCAAGCCTTCGCCTCCAGGAGCCAAGGTCCACCGATGCGAATCCATAAAATCTGGATCGATTCGAAATGTCAACTTCGCAACCATTGAAACAAGCAATGTAGGTCCATTGATACGAACATCGGCGATTTCGTAACTATCACAACTCAAGCATAAGTATCGATACAAACGAACGTTTCGTATCCAACGAACTCCTAATTTATCGATGCGAAGTTAATTTTTACAACCTTCTATGTCGATTCGGGAGAGGATCGATGCGAGGGACTCCATAAAACAACTATCAAACGTTGTCGCAACTCAAATTTCAAGTCGATTCAGGAGAGGATCGGCACGAAATTCATATATAACAAACAGCTAGTCTCTATCTCATAGCATTCAGTTACAACAATATGGGATGCAACTCTCAGCAGAAAACATAACCTTTGGCAATATAGAGATGATTCTCCGAAATAAAGACTGCGACTTTTCAAAGCACGTCATGTTCCCACAAGTCGTACTTTGGGGGGAAAATGTTATCCCACCTTTTAGCAAGGTCGAGATACCAAGGATCACTCTTCCTGGATATCGAGCATACGTGGGTTTGCTATGAATATCGATGAATTTTGTCTAAGTCCAGATCGAGCTACAATTGATAGGACATGACAAGAAAGATTATAGAAGTCCGCATCTTAAATTTCAAGTCAATCCGAGTTCATATGCGCGAGTTATGCTCGGTTCAATTTGAGGGAAGAGGCTTCGGTTTCGAATCCATCCCTTGGCTTCATTTCGAATCCATAATTTTCGTATCAATCAGAGAAATAGCGACTTCGAAACAGTTGAAAGAATTTAGTTCGTATCGATCGAGTTCGAACCCATCGGGATACCTCGGTTCGACTCGATCGCCTTCGAACCCATTGATGCCCCCCTGCTTCGTTTCCATCGAATAAGGCAATAGTCATTGCATCGAACCCATCGTAGAAGCATCAATTCGTATCCATCAGATAACCTAAGTTCGTATCCATCGAGTCCCTGCTCCTCGAACCCATCGGAGGACCATCCTTCGAATCCATCGAAAGACCCTCGTTCGAACCCATGACCAATGGTTCGTTCGAGTCAAAAGGACCTGGTCTAACGCAACGGTCTTCAGTTCAAATGGGGCGAGATATATGGATGCGACACGGCCAAACCGGAGAGATAGGTGGATCTGCTCGAGATATGCGCGCCACGTCATCGAATGACCACGTGAGTTGATCGGTTCGAAATGATCGGTTCGAAAGGATCGGTTCGAAGCAGACAGCCATTGGAAGAACCTCATTTCGTATCGACAGTATCTCATGATCCACTGATCCAAACACCATGAAATTTTCACAGAAGCTTGCATACATGCTGAAGAATGTCCACACCAAATTTCGCCTCGATTGGATGATTTTATGATCGATATGAATGGAGTTCGAATCGATGCCAAAGTGGGCCCAAATTTCCTGAGGCCGGGCGCGTGGGCCCCCTCACGTGTCAGAAGTGGTCTCCCGAGTTTTCGGCAAAATATCAGCATCCTACGCCTATAAATAGAGCCCCAGAGCCAACAAAAAAGGGATCTTTGGATTCTCAAGCGCCCAGACTCTGCCGGATCGAGATCTTCATATCCTACATTAAACATTTGCTGTTGATTTCGAATTTCCAGTTGTAACTTGTTGTTGCTTGCTGTAATCACTTGTAAACGTTGAAAGAGAATCAATAAAATTGCAAAAACTTCACGATGGACGTAGGCAACGCGCCGAACCACAATAAATTGCCTATCTTTGTCATTATTTTATTGTTACTTAGAGTTTTTGTTAGATAATCCTCATTTTCAACTTATATTCTTCATTTATTATCTCTTCAAAAACTTCCGAAAGGTGTTGTGCCCAATTTTGGTACAAACAAAATTCATTATTAAAACTTAATTAAAGTTATTTACCTTTATTTAATTAATTTAGAACTTGATCAAAACTTTCGCTAAACTGCTTTCAAGAAATCATCCTTTACATAACCAAATATGGTCACCTACTTTTTCAGTTTAAACTTTAAACCTGTATACTTACTGTGACCATCCGTCTTTCAATACCCAGAAATACGTATCATCAATAAGAAAAGAAAGAGATAGAAATAGAAAGATAGAAAGAAAGAACAACAATCATCAGAATCTCACAGTGGAAATGAACAAAATATAATATTTCGCATATCCATTACATAAGTTTTACACATCAGAGTACACAAAATAATACCACTCCATTACATCAGATATTTATAAGAGTTTCCCAAACCATACAACTCAAAACACAACATCAAAATGTCACTACAGCGGAAAGAGATAGATAGTACGTCTGGACTCCAGCTCCAGCTTCCAAAACATTTGCTAATCTAAACCTAATCACTTGGCTACTCATAAAAATTTAAGTACCCAAGAGTTTGTGAAAAACAAGATGAACTCCGGGTCAGACATGGGTCTGGTGTGAGTAAATCATTTAAAGTTGTTTAACTTTAAAATCATTTTGAAACAAAAGGTATCACGTAAGACTTCCCACAAATAAACACGGGTAAGTTTTTACCTTACGCTAACCAAAACATTTGATAGGAAATCCAGTGATATTATAATAGGGTCTAGTGTTTTTTTAAATAAAATACAGAAATAGCTCGAATGCTTACATCTCACGTTCCAACATAGTTGGACACAATCAAAATCGTACAGGCACTTATTGGAGATTGGATTCCATACAATGGCAGGGCTACTGGGGTATCGCCCGTCACACTACGGGGCCTGGATCACCGTACCGAGGACCACTCCCGATCCCCTACGACACAAGGCTGGACCCATCCCTTATTGGACAGCTCCGAACAAGACAACCCCGCAGTTGTGGCCAACAACTGCCCACACAGCCGAAATAATAAGGGACTTCTAGACAGGGGTAAATCTCACTCTCAAGTAGGGGCTACCCACGAAGCCTTGCTGCACCTCCCCTGTTTTAGCCATTCCCGGTTGATGAGGCTTGAGGCTACGATTACCTTTAGAGAACACATCTCTTAGAATGCTCATCGTCCACCTGACAATGTTTTGAAAGCATTCAATCCATACAAGTTCGTTCCGGGTTTGAACGAAACCGAAGGCATTATTTCGTTACACTCATTTTGGAATCACCCTCAGAGTTAACGACAATAACCCATGCACTCTAAAACTCCATCTCGATCCTCACTTGAGATGTCACGACCTAACGTTTAACTTGGATCGATGTGGTTTTCGGAAAATCAATTTGATTCATGATCCCGGTTTCATTGAAATCCAAGCGTGTCTTAAAGGCCAAGTTGTTTAAACAATTCAATTCAAATTTAAACATTGATTCCACACAGCATTATCCACAGATAATAACCAATATCTATTACAGATATACAATATCTCATCACAGAATATCTCAACTATCATTCAACGGATATCAACCATATTCAAATATTCAATTCAAACAATCATCCATAAGCAAGCACTACTTTAATTCATATTATAATTAATTTAATTAATTTAAATTAAATTAATTACTTAAGAATTGATCACTTAATCTTGCTTAACCAAGCATTAATTAATTAATCACAATCATTTAATTAATTAACCACTTCTTAATTATCTCCATTATAAATTAATTAATCTTTAATTAATTAACAATCCTTTAATTAACTATTAATTAATTACTATAATTATTCATTAATTAAAACTTGATTTAAAATTAATCATTCCTTAATTGGTTATTAATTAACCCTTAATTTATGATTAATTAACCTTAATTAATTTCTTAATTAATCACAACTTAATTTACCTTAATTACTTAGTTAATTATAAATTAATTAACCTTAATTACTTAATTAATTAAATCTTAATCACTAATTAATTAATTATAAATGAACCTTTAATTACTTTATTAATTAACTCTTAATCAATTCATTAAATTAATTAATTACTAATCAATTAATCATTAACCACTTAATTAATTAGTTATTAATCACTTATTAATTAATATTTAATTAATTAATTACTTGATTAATGATCTGTTAATTGTTATTTAATTTAGTCCTTTAATTATCCATTAAATAATCCATAAGTAATTAATTCAATCTTAACAAATTAATTAATCTAAATTGATTAATTTGTTCCAACCTTCATTACTAATTAATTAAAGTAAACTTAAATTTCAAAACTTAATTAACTTTCAAAAACCAAACAATTTAATTAATTATTAAAAACTATTACATATTTAAAACATTTTCAATTTGTTAAAAATTAATTACCGTTTTAAAAGTTAAATTTTAAAAGATGTGAAATCATTTTAAAACTTCAACTAATAAAATATGAATTATTTTAAATTAAAATATTTAACATTTTAGAAAGTAGTGAAAATATAAATTTTTAAGTTTTAAACTTAAAACAAAATTTGAAATTTTAAAACAAGTTTTAAAGCTTCGACTTCCTTTCCTTTGTTTTTGAACTCGACAAAACTCAAGATAGCACAAATCTAAACTACATCTCCTCCCCTACCTTTCTTCCTAGTTTAAACTTCACAAACCCAAAAACAAACAAAAACAAAAAAAACTGAAAGCACCCCTCTACCCATACTCCTACACGAGCTACAGCCACTGACCCCCGAGTTCTCACGCAAGCCACTAACCCAACTACGTGAACGCTGCTTCAAGTCGAAGCCCACACGCACACGAACAAATTCCACTGACACAGCAACACCCCCGTGCACATGCACGTTGCTCCGACACCACCACCACAGCCCACGACATCACGCGCAAACTCCAATTCGGCCATCGATTCAACTCTAATCCCTAAATCCCAATTACACGTGCTCGACCGAAAAATGGGTTGCTCGAAGCCAAACCCAAAACTGCAGTCACCAGAAAATCCATTGCCCCTCGACATCCGACCACCGAACGCTCCCAGATTTTGGCCATGCCCTCGCATGACCCTAACGCACCTTCACCCTAAGCCGATCGCAACTCGATCAACTCCACGCCTCACACATTCGAATTTCTCAAGCTCGAAAAACATAGAGTATAAAACCCTAAAAATCTAAATTCCCAAATCTCTGTTGAATGATTATTACAACCATTATTTTTCTCATGTTAATCAACCATTGACATGACTTCCATCCAAATTTCAAAGTTTAAAATCAACCCGGTAATGCGAATTTGCTCAAAACCTCAATTTTGGTTTTCCACAAAATTCATCTTCAATTTCAAATTAAATTTTTTGATTTTTATCTTAAAATTCATGTTATACATAGTAGATTTAGGATGTGAACTTCATCAAAATTCAAACATGATTTACATGATATAAATTCTTGTTTTACTGTATTATCTTTAATTCTGCAGATTTTTAACTGTTTCCTTTTGAATATTATTTTTAATACTTAATTTATGTTGAATCAAACCTCTACATTTGAAGATATCAACTTAACAATGATTCGTTTCATGTAAATTTGAAGTTTTTGTTTTAAACTTTCTCAGAACTTTGAAGATATAGAAACAACAGTTGCATTTAAACATGCACAGCTAATTTTTTAACCTGTAAACAAATATTTTACAAAATAGAAAACATGCAAGCATTTTCAGAACTAACATTCACATGCAACATATTTTTATACTTAAATTTTTGATTTAAAATTTACTCACCTGATTTTGTAATTAAGCAGAGGCAAAAATTTGATCCTGGAAAAATAACTACAGTTTTTCCCTTTTCTTGAAATTTGTCTGATTAACTTATTCTGCTTGATGATGCTTCAAATCTTTGAATCAGTTAGTGATAGAAAAACTTGAGATTTGTTTCAGAAATTTGCTGATTGTAGGAACCTTGATTGCAGTTTTTCAAAAGTGATTTGAATGCAGATTTTTTCTCTCTGTAATATGCTTTGCAGGTTTAGATTTTGAAATAAAGTTTTGAGTTTGATTAATTTTTTGTTGAAGTTGAAAGATTGAAGAATTCTCAGATTTTTGTAAATGAGGATTGTGAAAAAATTCTTGCTTAAGAAAAAATGAGAAAGTTTATATGAAACATAAGAAATGGCTTTTTATGTAAAAAAATTTGTTTTATAAAATTTAAAGAAAATAAATTAAAAATATTTGACACTTGTCACTATATCTAGCTAATCCTTTAACACATGTTATTTAGTATGATTTAAATGTTAACAAGTGTTATTTTCATGCAAAAAGAATTTTAAAATGTTTTCTTAATTGATTTTTCTTATTTAAATCCATTTTTAATTCATATAAAAATCAATTTTCCTTAAAGAATGAATATAAAACAAATGTTATATCTTAAATAAAATCATGAAAAATTCCTTTAAACTCAAAGTAAAATTTAGAATAAAATTAACCTATTTTAAATCTTTTAATTTAACAATTCAAATTCAATTAAAATTTTAAATTCAATTCAAAATCAAATTTGATAAGAATACAATTTTAACACATTCATTACCCTTATGTATATATTAGTTTTAATTAGAATCAATGTACATTTGCAATTCATTTATTGTTGTTGAATAAAATAACAAATTTATCAATTTAAATTAATTTATTACAAAGATTATCATATTTAAATTGGGTTTGAAATTCCGGAATATCACATTCCTCCCCCTTTAAAAGAATTTTGTCCCCGAAATTTAAACAAAAGATAATCCAAAATTTCATTTTATTCAACACTTCAAACATACATAACGTCCAAACATATGAAATCAACAAACAAAATATCCAAACAACGATACATCCAATAAAAACACCACTAGCTATTCGGACACATATCCGGATAAGCCTTCCTAAAGCTATCCAGAGTCTCCCAGGTACAATCTCTGGGATCCTCGCTCCACTGGATTTTAACGAGCTTCACTATCTTGCTTCTGAGTTGCCTCTCGTCTTGATCAACAATCTGAACAGGATGTCTGACAACTGATAAGTCTGGTTCAACCTCTAAGTCTTCCTGCACAGCTGGTTCCACAATAAGAGATGGATCGTGCACATATTTCCGTAAATGAGATACGTAGAAAACATTGTGAATTCCATCCATCCGGACTGGCAATTTAATCCTATATGCTATGGCGCCAATCCTCTCAAGTACTCGGAACGGACCAATGTATCTCGGAGCGAGTTTCCTTGTCTTTCCGAATCTTACTGCTCCTTTAATAGGGGAAACTTTGACAAAGACTAAATCACCAATCTCGAACTCCATTTGTCTTCGTCTTTTATCAGCATATTTCTTTTGACGATCCTGAGAAGCTCTCATCCTTTTCTTGATAAGCTCGACTTTAGCAGATGCTTCACGGATCAGATCTGGTCTAAGCACAATATGGTCCTTCGACTCTATCCAACAAGCTGGAGATCTACACGGCCTTTCATACAATGCTTCATAAGGAGCCATCTTGATACTTGCTTGGTAACTGTTATTATAAGAGAACTCCACTAGATGTAGATGGTCCTTCCACGATCCTTCAAAATATAATACACAGGCTCTCAGCATATCTTCTAGAATTCGATTTAGCCTTTCCGTCTGTCCATCTGTTTGGGGATGATGTGTTGTACTAAATCTCAAATTTATCCCCAAAGCTGATTGCAATGCCTCTTAGAATTTGCTGGTGAAGATAGGATCTCGATCACTTACAATACTGACTGGAACACCATGCAATCTCACTATCTCTTTCAAGAAAATTTCTGCCAAAGAAGCTACAGTACGGGTTGCCTTAACTGGTATACAATGGGCCTCTTAGTTAGATGATCCATAATCACCCATATTCCTTCATTCCCCTTCTTAGTTCTAGGCAAATCGTCGATGAAGTCCATCGAAATCATCTTCCATTTCCATGTCGGGACCTCCAAAGGTTGTAACAAACCGGCTGGCTTCTGCTGATCTCCTTTCACTTGCTGGCAGATAGCACAATAATTAACGAATCTGGCTACATCCTTCTTCATGCACGGCCACCAGAAAACTCTTCTAATATCTTTGTACATCTTTGATATTCCTGGATGGATATTCAATCTGGAGCGATGACTTTCTGACAATACTTCGTGTCTCAATCCATCTATATTCGGTACACACAATCGACCATTAATTCTCAATGCCCCTTAATTGTCTATCTTGAAATCCGAATATCGACCATCCTTAGTTCCAAGAATCAATTCTTCAAAAGACCTATCCTCCATTTGCTTGCTTATTATTCTTTCCTAGAGAGACGGAACAGCTTCCAAAAGACAAAGAACCACATTTCTGCTAAGAGCGTCTACCACAACGTTCGCCTTCCCCGGAGTATACAGAATATCCAAATCGTACGATGCCAAGAACTCAACCCATCGCTGCTGTCTCAGATTAAGATCGTTTTGAGAGAAAAGATATTTCAACGGTTTGTGATCCGTGAATAACTCAAACTTTTCTCCTAAAAGATAGTGCCTTCATATCTTTAAAGCAAAAAAATAGCCAACAACTCTAGATCATGCGTAGCGTAGTTCCTCTCATGTGGCTTCAATTGCTGACTCGCATATGCAATTACCCTACCATTCTGCATAAGCACAGCTCCCAATCCAACAATACATGCATCAGTATACACTTCAAACTTGCTCTTCCCATCTGTAATAGCCAATACAGGAGCACTTGTCAATTTTGTCTTCAGATTCTGAAAAGCTTCTTCACATTCCGGTGCCCACTTGAATTTAGCTCCCTTCCTTGTCAGCTTTGTTAGGTGAGAAGAGATCTTAGAATAATCCTTAATAAATTTCCTGTAGTAACCGGCCAATCCAAGAAAACTGCGAACTTCTGTTGGAGTCTGAGGCTGCTTCCACTCCAGAATAGTCTCAACTTTAGCTGGAACTATAGATATTCCCTCACCAGAAACAATGTGGCCCAAAAATTTTACTTCAGATTTCCACAAATGACACTTAGAAAACTTCGCCTTCAGAACGTGCCTTCTCAGATTTTCCAAAACTATTCTCAAGTGCTGCTTGTGCTCTTCTTCCGACTTAGAATAAACCAAAATATCATCGATGAACACTAAAACAAACTTATTCAAAACATCTCTAAAGACTCGGTTCATTAGATCTACAAAATAAGCAGGTGCATTGGTTAACCTAAAAGGCATAACCAACCACTCATAGAAACAATTTGGTCCCCTAAATGCAGTTAAGGGAATACTGTCTTCAGCTATCCTTAACTAATGGAAACCTGATGCTAGATCTAACTGAGAAAAGAGTGATGCACCATGAAGCTGGTCGAAGAGATCATCAATGCGAGGAAGAGGATACTTATTCCGAATGGTCACTTTGTTCAATTCCCGATTGTCCACACAAAACCTTAGCGACCCATCTGACTTGGTGACAAATACAGCAGCAGAACCCTAGCAGGAAAAACTTGGTCTAATCAAACCCTTCTCCAACAAATCTTGAGTTTGTTTCACTAGTTCCTCCCTCTCTCTTGGAGCCATCCTCTTACTAGGTTGAATTACGGGTACTGCTCCAGGAACCAAATCTATACGAAACTCTATTTCCCGGTGCGGAGGCAAACACTTAACTTCCTCAAATACGTCGGAGAAATACCGGACTACTTCAATGTCTACAACCTCCTCTTGAGAAGTCTCAACTCCATGTAAAAGATTACTCAAGTGAATTCCAGAGTTATCACACATTACTCTGGCAATCCTACCCAGATCAGTTTCCAAGGAAACTGTTCTTTCATCACAATTTAAAACAGCCTCATATTTGTCAAGCCAATCCATTCCCAATATAAGGTCAAAACCTTTAAAATCCAATACATAAGGATCACAGGAAAAACTATGGGATGAATAGAAGATTCTCAAATCTTTACAGATCCTATCCAATTTGGTTACCCCTCCTATAGGATTTGATACATAAATGGAATTGTCTATGATACTAGGGGTAAGTAATAAATCCTCTACAGTTTCCAGGGAAATAAAACTTAAAGAAGCACCAGAATCAAATAAGACTTTAATATATTTTCCATTTAAAAGTAAGGTACCTTCTAAAACTCCCATGCCCTTCGACGAGTTTGATGGTGTGCCTTCTAAAGCAAATACTTTGTTCTGTTGAACCTTATGAAGGAGCGGGCAGTCTTTAATCATGTGTCCTGTTTGGTGACAGTTAAAGCAAAGAGACTTCTGAACTAAAGCTGACCCTGGTCCACTATAATGCTGCCGCTGTTGCTGTTGCTGAGGCTCTCTTCTAGGACACTTATTTTCCAGGTGACCTTCTTGTTGACAAATATAACAGTTTCGGGGTCCATTATTGTTTCCGGACTTCTTCTTGTTTTGTTTCTTCCAATTAGGATTGAATTTTATTTTATTAGGATTGGAATAATTTCCTCCAGATGCAGCAACTCGCGCCTCAGATCTTTTGTTCATCAAGTCTTCATATCTTAATGTCATATCAATAAGCTCCACAAAAGACCCTTTCAAATGTGCAGTCATTCTCTCATGATACTCAGGCCTCAACCCTTGGACAAACATCTCATTCTTCTTAAGAGAGGTGTCAATAAGTCCTGGACCGTAGCAAGATAATTCGTTGAATTTAGTCTCGTATTCAGCTATAGACATATTTCCTTGTTTCAGATTCAGAAAATCTTGATAAAGCCGAGTTCTTCCTGCAGCAGGCATAAAATTCTCCTCAAACATCTCCTTAAACTCTTCCCAAGACATATCATCTTCCGAGATATTAGCAGTCACTGAATTCCACCAGACCGCGGCACCACCTTGTAATTGTCACGCAGCCATTATTCTCTTCTGCTCATCCGATAACCTCATGCTCTTAAAAATCTTCTCACACGAGCGAAGCCATGCTTGGACTTCTATTATAGTTTCTGATCCTTGAAATGGTTTTCCTCCAAGATGAACAAAGTCCTTGCATAATGCGGCAAAACTGACTGGAGACGTAACTGGATTAACAGTCTCATTATCAGTCTGCTCTATCCTGTTACCGGTTGACGCACTTCCAACAACTCTTCCCCTTCGGCCTCTTGAACTCATATTGGCTACCTGAACAGGTAATCCAACCAATTTAGATAGGGATATAGTTGTATAAGAAAATTACAAATACGCACTCTCAAGATAGATACTACTCCAAAGCCTAAGTGTTTCTCAACCTATGCTCTGATACCAACTGTGACGACCCGTGTTCCAATACCCAGAAAGATGTACCATCAATAAGAAAAGAAAGAGATAGAAATAGAAAGATAGAAAGAAAAGAACAACAATCATCAGAATCTCACAGCGGAAACGAACAAAATATAATATTTCACATATCCATTACATAAGTTTTACACATCAGAGTACACAAAATAATACCACTCCATTACATCTGATATTTATAAGAGTTTCCCAAACCATACAACTCAAAACACAACATCAAAATGTCACTATGGCGGAAAGAGATAGATAGTACGTATGGACTCCAGCTCCTGCTTCCAAAACATTTGCTAATCCAAACCTAATCACTTGAACTACTCATAAAAATTTGAGTACCCAAGAGTTTGTGAAAAACAAGATAAACTCCGGGTCAGACATGGGTTTGGTGTGAGTAAATCATTTAAAGTTGTTTAACTTTAAAATCATTTTGAAACAAAAGGTATCACATAAGACTTCCCACAAATAAACACGGGTAAGTTTTTACCTTACGCTAACCAAAACATTTGATAGGAAATCTAGTGATATTATAATAGGGTCTAGGTTTTTTTTTAAATAAAATACAGAAATAGCTGGAATGCTTACATTTTACGTTCCAACATAGTTGGACACAATCAAAATCGCACGGGCACTTATTGGAGATTGGATTCCATACAATGGCAGGGCTACTGGGGTACCGCCCGTCACAGTACGGGGCCTAGATCACCGTACCGAGGACCACTCCCGATCCCCTGCAACACAAGGCCGGACCCATCCCTTATTGGACAGCTCCGAACAAGACAACCCCGCAGTTGTGGCCAACAACTGCCCACACAGCCGAAATAATAAGGGACTTCTAGACAGGGGCAAATCTCACTTTCAAGTGAGGGCTACCCACGAAGCCTTGCTGCATCTCCCCTGTTTTAGCCATTCCCGGTTGATGAGGCTTGAGGCTACGATTACCTTTAGAGAACACATCTCTTAGAATGCTCATCGTCCACCTGACGATATTTTGAAAGCATTCAATCCATACAAGTTCGTTCCAGGTTTGAATGAAACCGAAGGCATTATTTCGTTACACTCATTTTGGAATCACCCTCAGAGTTAACGACAATAACCCATGCACTCTAAAACTCCATCTCGATCCTCACTTGAGATGTCACGACCTAACGTTTAACTTGGATCGATGTGGTTTTCGGAAAATCAATTTGATTCCCGATCCCGGTCTCATCGAAATCCAAACGTGTCTTAAAGGCCAAGTTGTTTAAACAATTCAATTCAAATTTAAACATTGATTCCACACAGCATTATCCACAGATAATAACCAATATCTATTACAGATATACAATATCTTATCACAGAATATCTCAATTATCATTCAACGGATATCAACCATATTCAGATATTCAATTCAAACAATCATCCATAAGCATGCACTACTTTAATTCATATTATAATTAATTTAATTAATTTAAATTAAATTAATTACTTAAGAATTGATCACTTAATCTTGCTTTGCAAAGCATTAATTAATTAATCACGATCATTTAATTAATTAACCACTTCTTAATTATCTCCATTATAAATTAATTAATCTTTAATTAATTAACAATCCTTTAATTAACTATTAATTAATTACTATAATTATTCATTAATTAAAATTTGATTTAAAATTAATCATTCCCTAATTGGTTATTAATTAACCCTTAATTTATGATTAATTAACCTTAATTAATTTCTTAATTAATCACAACTTAATTATCTTAATTACTTAGTTAATTATAAATTAATTAACCTTAATTACTTAATTAATTAAATCTTAATCACTAATTAATTAATTATAAATTAACCTTTAATTACTTTATCAATTAACTCTTAATCAATTCATTAAATTAATTAATTACTAATCAATTAATCATTAACCACTTAATTAATTAGTTATTAATCACTTATTAATTAATATTTAATTAATTAATTACTTAATTAATGATGTAAAAAAAATTGTTTTATAAAATTTAAAGAAAATAAATTAAAAATATTTGACACTTGTCACTATATCTAGCTAATCCTTTAACACATGTTATTTAGTATGATTTAAATGTTAACAAGTGTTATTTTCATGCAAAATGAATTTTAAAATGTTTTCTTAATTGATTTTTCTTATTTTAAATCCATTTTTAATTCATATAAAAATCAATTTTCCTTAAAGAACGAATATAAAACAAATGTTATATCTTAAATAAAATCATGAAATATTCCTTTAAACTCAAAGTAAAATTTAGAATAAAATTAACCTATTTTAAATCTTTTAATTTAACAATTCAAATTCAATTATAATTTTAAATTCAATTCAAAATCAAATTTGATAAGAATACAATTTGAACACATTCATCACCCTTATGTATATATTAGTTCTAATTAGAATCAATGTACATTTACAATTCATTTATTGTTGTTGAATAATATAAAAAATTTATCAATTTAAATTAACTTATTACAATGATTATCATATTTAAATTGGGTTTGAAATTCTGGAATATCACACTTACTAATTTTAAAAATATGGAAATCTCCAAACCCGAGCTAAACATAGAGAAAACCCGAGCCACATCATCAGATACTCGAGTCACCCCTGACTTCGAGTCAAACACCCATTAGCACGAACTCATACCGAGAAAATCACCATCTTCCCAAACTAAAACTTCACCAGCTATAGATCGTGCACGCGTGCACGTGCACGTCGCTTCGGCCAACTCCGACCTCTCGCCGAACCTACCCACATATCGTCGATCACCACGACAACCTCTCCAGCCTCCAGTTCTGGTGGAAACAAGACGAACCCGAAATCGAGCCTCCTCAACAAAAATGGAATGATCACAGTCGACCCAAACCTCTTGCTGCCGACGAACGATGTCACGAGCAAACATACCGATCGCCTATAACCAAGCCATGACATCCAGCTCCTGTTTCCCCCTCATGCGAACCATTCTGGTCCACTATCCTCGTCGTTCCAGCCTCGCGGACGCCGACTACCCCAACACTGCACAAAACCCTACATCATCCTTCTCCGGCCATCATAGCTTAAAATAAAAACAACTCTATTTTTCTCGAATGCATCTAATCTCTAACAAGCTTCGACCACAACCCCGACACTAACTACCACGTCGATCACTAGAATTTGGTGATAATCCCAATTTCGATCAACCCAATATTTCTCAAGAATCCCAAGCTTAAAAAAATTTCGTACCAAAATTCAAGTTTGATTACCACGTATCCATACATGCAATCAGATCATGAAATCGTTTCCATATATTTTCGACCAATATTTGATTTCTTCGGTATTTTCTTGTTCCAGAGATAATTATTGAATTTTAAACTTTGAAAACATTTTTGGAATTATTACTATGTTGTTATCATCAACTTTCATTTATAGATCCAGGCTTAAAATTTCTTGGTATTTGGAGATATGGGTTTTTGAAGAGAAATTCAAGAACTGTAAACAACAGAGAACCAAAATACAGACATATGTATAGGCATTTCTCAATTTAAATATCAATCCCAGTCATATTCAAGTTAAAAAATCCATACAATCCATAACTATCACACACTCACATATTTTTAAGCTCCATCTAAAACTTTAAACTGTTTTTAAAAGTAAACAGATTTACTCACCTGTAAGAGTTGTTGAACAGAGAGTTTGAAGTAGATGTTTAAAAATTGGAAAAAAACATGAAACTTTGAACTGATTTGTTTTGATTTGAGGTTGCCGATTCTTGCAAACTTGAATCTTATAGAAGAATACCCTTTAAAATGATTCACTTGGAAGATTGATTTACTTGAATTCTTGGATTGTTTGGAAAATGTTTACAGCCCTTGTTTCTGGTTTGTAAATTGTGTTACAGGATTTTATCTTTTTTTTAGGTTCTTTTTTTTAGAAAATTAGTTAGTGAAAAAAAGAATGAAGAAGAAAAGTGTACGTTTATATCAGCTAAAATTAAATTTCATTAAAAGTAAAAGAAAATATAAAATGAAAATGACACTTGTCATCTTCCTTAATTAACTTGTTAACACTTGTGTTCAGATTGTATTACTAACATACATTTGTAACTTTACATGCAAAATAAATTTATAAATGTAAATAAAGCTTTTATTAATTAATTTCCTAATAACTAAATACTTATTTTAATTTATATAAATAAAAATCCTTTTAAAGAAATAGAATAAAACAAACTATATTTATACAAAATCATTTATGACATACTTTTAAATTCAATATATATATATATATATTAAGATATATATATATATATATATACATATATATATATAATCTCTTTTGAAATCCAAATATAATTTCAATTCAATTTTTAAATACAATTTAAAATAAAAAAATTCAATTTGGTATATATATTTAAACAACCACCATTTTCAATTTGAAAATAATATTCTACTTAATATCTATACTCACATATATACATTATTATTGTTAAAATAACAAATTTGCCAATTTTAATTAAATTTATAAAGGCGATTATCACCTTGAATTGTTTCAAATTTCCAGGATATCACATTTCAATAGTTAAAATCAGATAATTATTCAATTATCTGATACCCAAAAATCTGGGCTATTACACATGCGTTGCCCAGACTATTTATGAAGATAGTTAATATGATAAGTGAAATATATATAATATAAGAGAATAAACAAATATTCTATTTCATATTAAAAGAAGGCAGATTATAACAGAAAGGAAATGCTGGAACCATGTATGGACTATAAAAAGGGGAAAATGACAATTACAGGTAGAATTATAACATTGGTTATAATTAAGTAATAAGAATGTAAAAGCTTATTTTGAGACTTTGAATAAATTTATGAGCAATAATAATGGTAGAAGCTTATTTAAATAATTTACATTAAGTCAATAAGAAAATAAAGCAGGAATGATAAAAGAGGTTTATTTTAATTAACTTAAGATTTATATTAGGTTAAAAAGAAAGATAATGAATGTGGCTCATACCAGCAGCATACTCTATTAAATAAATGGAAATCTCACAATCGATAGAGGTGAGACGAGGGCAAGAATATGTTAATTAGGGTAAATAAGTAGCCAACGGAATAAGAAAGTAAACTAAATGAAAATTAAAAGATTAGACTTAGGGGTCTAATAAAAGAATTGTGATGCGTTTGGAGCAGCCCAAAGGGTGAAGCGTCTAACGAAGCAGTTCATCACAGATTTCCGCAAAGGTGAAGCACATTCAACTTAGTTATTTTGGGCAAGAGGTAGTACGAGACTTCAATGGGACGTGAGGATACTCTAGATGGCCCTTTGGGTATGTAACACCCTGCATTTCTACATAGTCAAAATATAGTGAATAACGATAAGCAAAGAAAATAAATATTTTTGGAATTATCGGAATATGGCTTCAAAACTTTTGCCATTACGTCCGGGACGATTTTCCGATCAGTTTCTGTATATATCTTGTCAAAATTCGAGCTAATATGTAAAAGATAGGAACCAAATGAGAACAAGTAACAAAAATAAAAAAAATAAAATATACGTATATGGGTCGACCAGGAGGTCGATCCAATTACCCCAATGGTCGACCACATGGTCAACTAGTGGCTTTGGGCATGCCCAGTCGACCCGTATAGCGAGCTGGACGAAGTTTCATCCAGGTATGCGCCGGTGACGTAAATTTTAGTTTTTGAGCAATCTAAGTCGTACGTTCTTCAATCCGATGGCTCCAGACTGCCCTATGACATGGTGGCTCCAGATTTAATCCAAGAATCCAATGGTCCGAGATCCCTAAGCTCCCCTATAAGTAGAAACCCAGGCCTAGCTCTTTTCTTACAATTATATTTTCTCCCAATGGGTTCTTGGCCTAAGGCTGAACCCTAAATAGAAAATATCTCTTTGGGTCCTTGGCCAAAAGATTACACCTTTAAAAGAAAATATTTCTAGGAAGAAGATCTTCTAAATTTAAATATTATGCATCTTGGAGGGGGATCCAGAAGGACCATGGACCCAAGCTGAGCACAGGCAAAGCTAAGGACAATATGTGAGTGGATTTATTTATATATCTTTTAAGTTTAAGATACATTATCGATAAATTCCCGTTTAGATAATTTTATTCAATAATTATTCCTATTAACTAATTTATGCTAAATTTACAGTTATTTACAATATTAGTATTTATTTACATCTGTTTCTACGTTTTGGATTGCTATGCAAGCGTCTTTCTTCTTCATTTTCTCTTTTTTTTCACGTATGGATTAGAATAGATTAAACATAAATATGGATTAAATATTTAAGAATACTGAAATGAAGAAAATAAGATGTAAAGTAATAAAAGTTTGAGGAATGGAATTACTATAACAAATTACATTAAAATGAGAAAAGTTAATTAACCTAATAACTGGATTTGGGAGTAACTAAAAGGTTGCTTGGTTGGTCTTGAAACATTTCTATAATTTAATATTTAAAAGACAACAACAAACATGATAATATTTAATATTAAAATATGGAAATCGATTTAGTTTTCATAACCAACCAAATAAAATAGAATTACTTCCTAAAATAGAAGATAATAGAGCAAAGTATGACATAAATCAAGTAAATGATTAGATAAGAACTTGAAGCTATTAACGATAATGAACCTAGGTCTGCATTCACTGCGCAGACTATTTAAGAAGATGGTTATTATGATAAGTGAATTATATTATATAAGTGAATAAAAGAATAATCTATATTATAATAAAAGAAGGCAAATTAGAATAGAAAAGAAATGCTGAAATTATATACGGACTATAAAAGAAGAGTACTAGTAGAATTATAACATAGGTTATAATTAACTAATAAGAACGCAAAAGCTTATTTTGAAATTTTGAATAAATTAATGAGCAATAATAATGGTAGAAGCATATTTAAATAATTTATGTTAAGTCAATAAGCAAATAAACCAGGAATGATAAAAGAGGCTTATTAATGAACTTAAGATTTATATTAAGTTAAATACGCAAGATAATGAATGTGGCTCATACCAACAGCATTTCCAATGAAATAAATGGAAATATCACAATAGATAGAGGTGTGAAGGCAAGAATATGCTAATTATGCTAAATTAGTAGCTAACATAATAAAAAAAGTAAACTCTATACAAATTAAAAGATTAGACTTAGGGTCTAATAAAAGAATTGAGATGCTTTTTGGAGCAGCCCAAATGATGAAGCGCCCAACGAAGCAGTTCATTACGGATTTCAAAAATGGAGAAGCACGTCCAACATAGTATTTTTGGGCTTCAAGAAAGTACGAGACTTCAATGGGTGTGAGGATACTCTAGAATGGCCCTCTAGGTAAGCCTAACGAAGCTGCACCCTCAGAGGTATGTCTATAAGTGTTTCATTAAGAGAGTATGCCTTGACTGAATTTGCATTATAGGCCTAACAAAACAGACCTTTGTAGGCAGTCAGAAGGGCTTGGTGTTCATAGTAGGGTATTCATATGTCCAGTACTTGCAAGTAAGTTTAAGGATAGTCGCATGCGGATATCAGCCAGCATCACCACCAAGTGTGATTTCGGGAAAGAATAGAGTTAAACCAATAGGCCAATGATTATTTCACTATCGATACATTGGATAGGGGTGCCTCCAATTGGATGTTAGATTGTTTGCGGTAGGGAACAACCACTAACTCCTTAGAGGTCTTCCAATTTAGTGGAGGGGTAGCTGCCTGGGGCCCTAGCCACGACGAGAAAAGAGACCGACCAACTAGAATATCTGTATTGTAGGATTAACAAAGAAGTCCTTTACAGATATATAAAATTCTCGATCGAATTCTGTACAAGGTAGACCTTGTTGGCGGGATTCAGATAGTTTATAGAACGATTACATAGTCCACAATGTATGCACTGGGTGGTACATTGTGGATGTCCGAGCACTGACATAGACTAGTGGGGATGCGATTTACGTTTTCATAATAAGTAGTGGAACATCTGTATTGTAGGCATTACGAAGCATCCTTCACGGATGTAGCTACGGAACACTCGTGGAGCAAGATGATGGAGCCTTTTTCGAGGAGGATATGGAAGGTACCATGGGTGGTACCTAGGACCAATATAGTCATTGGGTATATAGCTACATATGTGTGTGTGTGTGTGTTAGTCATTAGGTTTTAATCTACTATACAGTAGATGGGCACGGTTCACGAACAGAGGCAAGCGTATTGTAACCTAGTGAACCTAATATAACAGTAAATGGAAATAAAACGGTATATGTAGAATTAAGCTTAAAAGTGTATAATTTATGCATTCACCAGAACTTTAGTTCTGACCCCTTCCTCATAACATCCTACATGTTAGGTAGATGGCAGAGACTTCGTAGCTTGAAGACACTTGTTTATAAAGCATTATTATATTGGTGAGTATTTACTTACTATTATATTTTAGGCAATTCCATTGTGAGATATTTAATTGAGCTCTGGTATATTTTTCTTTGCCTCTTTGCAGAATATCAGATTCCCAACCCGGGTTTCAGTGGGCTTGGGTTTTTAGCATTTTTGCGAAAAATCCGGACCCATTGGAATTCGGGTTGTTACAACTTCCAGTCATCGTGATTAGGGATTGCAGCAATGGTGATAGAGATGAGGTGTGATGCGATTTGGGTGTTTAGTTGGAGGCGAAATTCAGGGTAGAGGTTGATGCAAGTGGCGATTTCGGGCAGGTGGCTCGTGGTCGATGCAAGTGGTGGTGAGCGATTGGAGTTGGCTATTGATCGAAGTCGAGTGGGTCTCATTCTTTGCGATTAGAGAAAGGTAATTAAGTTATAAGTAATTTAGCTGTTTAATTAACTAAATTATGTCGATGTTAATAAATTTATAATTCATTCATACGAGGTCCAAAAATCACGGAATCGGCCATGTTGGATTTGTAGCTACGAAATATATAATCTGAAATCGTTTTGGAATCGGTCAATGTTAGCTAGAATTTAAGATTAAATCGAACGTTGTTCGATTTAATTTAAAATTGGAACGATCAGCAAATTAAAAATCAAGGTAAATCTAATTCAGCTTGGTTGGCTGGTTTAATTTATAGCAATTAAAATTTAATTATTGGATGATTGGTTGAATTGATAGATTATTATCAGTTTGATGTTATATTATATATAGTAGTATATATATTAGTAGTTGGTTATATTTCTCGTTGATTGGAGCGGGTGAGACACTGTGAGCCCCGCAAAATTGCGCATGACTCTATATTCTCGCGATTTTCCGCCTCGAAGCGGGATTGGTATTTCATGTTATATAACATCTATGGTTGCAGGAAAACAGGTTGGAGGAATCCAACTGGATTCGTTAAATATATGGATTGTTTTTCATGTATAGTGATATAAGATTGTGTGGATAATCTGTTATAGATTGTAATGATCCAGTATTTCATACTATTGGCATCCACACATGTCGGAATTGAATTGCTCAAAATATCAGATTGTTATTTTAAAATTTGGCAAAACTCAGTATATACAGTAAATAAATCAATCACAGAATTATAGATATTGAGTATCACAACAGTAAGTAGCGGAATAGATAAATAACAGAGTTGAAATAAAATACAACAAAATATCTCAAATACAATGTTGTTTCGAGTACAAATAGATGAGAAGTCTGAACCAACCACTGAATAGTTGAAAGTTGAATAAATATAGATGGATCTCTAGATGAAACTCCAACTCCAAAGGTGTGTCTCAAAGGCTGTATCACTCGTTCTGACCCGAGTGTAAAGCAAAACACAAAACACAAAACACTCGAGTCAGGATTATCATTCTTATATCAATAAATCCAGCTCAAGTGAAATAATAGCTGAAATACAAGTAACTCAAAGGATGTTTAGGATAACCATCCTCTAAGGGTCTGTGGAACTATCTACTATGTAGTAATATACACTATTATAATATGTCTAAAGTAAAGTAAATGTATTAAAATAGCGCAAAGGCATTACCTATATCCCCGTTAGAACATTTTAGATATTCCCATAGTCTATACAGTACCGTACGCTCCTCCGAGAGGTTTACATAGAGGGCACACCATAGGTAGGTACAAAACAAACTCGTAGAAGGTGCGCTAGCGCATGTGAACATGGCACACGAGAAAATGCCAGGGTAGATATACCATTTGCGGATCCGGACTGGTAGTAACGCATAGCAGCCACTACATCCCACCTCATGACACTGTAACGACCCATAATTTCATTCATTTGAAATTCGTATATTTAATTGATTTTAAATGTTCACAAGTAAGTTTTATAAGCTGAATAAATAATATTTCGAATATCTTGATTTAATTGGATAATTAAATTGTTAATTTAATATGTGAAATTGTGTAAATAATTGATAATTGGATTTAATGTGAATAAAAATGTTGTATAAAGTTGAATGTGAATTAGAATGATGTTAGAGAACTTTTAGAATCGAATTAAAAGTAAATTTATAGAAATTGAATATTTTAATATTTAATTGACGAGTAAAAATAGTCATTTTTCAAACAGTCTCGAATTTCGACGAAACCAGTTTCATTGGATCCTTAATGTTATATTATTGTAAGACTTCAAATTTTGTTTCAATCGGATTTACGGTTTGTCCGGGGCAAGCTAAAACGCGTAGAAATCGGTTTAAGTGAATTTTAAATTTAAATAAGTCGATTTGAAAACTTATCTTTCAAATACGATCGAATTGGCTCCCGATATATATTCCATTGCGTTCGGAATAGGGGTAGAACATTATAAACGTCAGGCAGCATGCTTTGTTTCGAGTTCGAATAAAAATCGATGAATAGTGTTGCAATATTTTCTATAAAAGCCCCTAACTTTCTCCATTCTTCACAAAATCCTAGCTAGGGTGGTAGCCGCCACTTCTTCTTTTCAATGGCCAGAATTTCAGCTTCTATCCCCTTCGATTTCTTCAAATCCATTAACAGTTACAAAAAATTATCAACTGCAAAAACGTAGAGGGCAACGAGTACTATTAGATCAACGGTGGAGATTGGAAATAAAGGCTCGACGTGGAGGTTAGGGGATAGTGTTCGTCTAGGCTATGGGTTCGGTTTTCTCGGCCTACGTGCTATCGAGTTTCACGAAATTCAAGATGAAGGGGGAGCTCGTTGTGGTCTTTCGACTGGTGGTTGCTGATCAACGTAAAGATGATGGGTGGTGGCTCGATAATTGTGGGAAGAGAACGACAATGGGTTAAAGTCGCGATCTTTCACCTAGGGAAGAAGAACGTGAACACGGCCTGGACCTAATGAATGAAATCGACGGCCGTGATTCACTAAGGTTAAAAAAATAAAAATAAAATTGAAATTATTATATTATAAATTCGTTCAAACTTCTAAATGTTGTAACTTGTTCATACGAGGTCAAAAATTACGAAACGAATTACTTTGGGTCTGTATTGACGAACTTACGCGATGGAGCTGGTTTGGAGTTGATTGGAACTAGTGTGAATTTTGGATAAAATTAAACGGTCGTTTAATTTTATTTAGAATAAAACACTACAACTGCTATTGGAACCAATGTGAGTACAACTCACTCTTTCTGACTCACTGATATTTTTATATAAGTGAAAATAAATGTTATTTATGATGATTGATGATTGTTTGGATGATATATGATATATTGATTGGTATTTGGATGTATACCTTCCTAGTGGAGCAGATGACCCTATACATTCCCTGTATGAGCGGATGACCCTTTGTACGCGCGTCTGCCTCGAAGCGAACATTGTACACATATTCTAATATGTATATTTGTTGCAGATGACAGGTTGGTAGGATCCAACTGGATTCCTCACCCTTATTGATTTATTTACAGATAATGATATATATTTTGTTATCATATGATATATGATATTTTGGATGCCGTGATTGATGTATTTAGTGCAGTTGCAACATTGGGCCTATATTTTGGAATTTAAAAATGTTAAAGTAACGATTTCGAATTTAAAAGGATTTTAAAAGTGATTTTGAAAATAAATGTTTTATTGAATTTTCGAATCGTTAAGAATTGATTTATTTTGAATAAATAAATGTGATAATTTTTATGTTATAAAAATTATGATGTTTTGGGAAATATAATTGAAATTATGATTTTTGCGAAATAAAACCAGAATATGATTTTTGGAATGTGAAGTTAACTATTTTGTAAAATGGTTTATATAGGAGATCTATAAAATTGATATTTTATAAATTAAAGTATTAAAATTATAAAATGAATTTTATAAGTGTTGAAATGAAGTTATAAATGGAGTTTATAAGTGAATATGATTTATAATTGCGAAGTTATAAAATAAATGAATTTGAAAAATAAATGATTTATAAGTAACTAACTTATAAATTGGAGTTTGGCATTTAAATGAGATATAAATAGAAGTTGTTAATTAAGGGATTTTATAAGTTGAAGTTCTTATAAAATAATAATTGGAATTTATAAACGTTGTTTTATAAATGTGAAATCAACTTATTTTGATAAGTTAAATATAGTAATGAATTTGGTAAAGGAGATATATCCACGATTTTGGACAGTGGGTTGTCCTTTAAGATAAAATGTGTATAAATAATGAATTTGGGTTAGAGAAGTGTATTCACGTTTTTGGATAGTGAATAATCTTTTGAAAATAAATAAATGTTTTGGAAAGTGATATTTTAAAATGGGGTTAAATGGTTTAAAGATGTTTTAAAGTGTGTTAAGTATCGAAACCATAGATTTCAACATTCATTGTTGAAATAGACGTTTTCGAGAAATAAGGAAATGATGGACTATAACACTATTGTTATAGTAAATGATTTTTGAAAGGAAATGTTTTGTATAGTATTGGGATTTATATATCTATCTCATTTTCGAATCCCAATAGTAGTGATTTTGTGTTGTCGTAACGATGTTTTACACAACATTCGTTTTGACCCAAATAAAGATGTTTAAAAGAATCTTTTTCTTAAAAGCATAACATATATACTCAATCCTGATTTAAGTATATGTAACATTTTCTAAGTGTTGATTATAAATTGAACTGTGAATTTCTTATTATTAAATAAGTATTTGGAAATGTTTTCCAAAATAAAAGTTGAAATGGTTTGAGAATATATCTTTTAAAGATAAATTGAAGTAAATATTTGGTAATGATTTGATTAATAAAAGATTAATTAAAAGGGCCTAGTGATTGTTATGGTGCTGAATATTTGTTTGATTGTTTTGATAGTTAAATAACCGACTATCAAATTGGCCAAAATTTTAGTTCCTCAACTTTATGTGGGAACTATTTAGTCGTACACTTAATACGCATCCTTCTGTGTATACTTGATTATCCTTTGTGTTGAGGATGTTGATTCATATAGTGCGGAGTATTACTCTAATCTATCGAGCTTCCTTCTTGGCCCGAAGGATAGCAAGTAGAAAGTTGGAGACGTGATAAGTCTATGAGACTTAGTTTCTGTGTGAGGTTGAGAAACACTTTTGCGTTGTTAGTGTGAAGAGACCGGGATCAGATTTATCTGAAACCCACTTCGGACCAACGTATATGCGACGATTGTGTAGGTTGCTTGTGATGATATTGATATTTCGGAGTTTCATAGTGGAGGACTACTTGTTGATCGTTTGTGGTTAAAATCCCAATATATATCCAGTAGCAGTGGTCTCTTCATTATGAAATATCCAATGCGAGAACTATTCGCTACTAATCCTAGGGATTTCCTGACAGGATGTGGTAGGAAAGTACCATCGGTTTGTCCTGTTCCCGGACAACTTGTATGGATGTTTGTCTGACATTGCATTATAGATTACGTACATTGATTTTTACAAACGTACGTCAGTGGTGGCGGTGAAGGCAACTTCTCGTCGCTTAACACCCTCCTTGAGACGTATAAGCTTAAGGGGTGTATTTTTGTGGAAGGCAATTAGTAGTCAACGGAAATGGTCGTGTGGCATTCAAAGTGATGTGATATGTGATTGTGAAAGGTAATCGTTACCTCATCAGGCCTCATCAACCGGAAATGACCAAAACAGGGTTAGATGCGGCAAGGTTAAGTGGGTCGCTCCCATTAGGGAATGATCATCCTCCTCTAGATATATCTTTGCATGCCATGACTCGTGTATCTGATTATTGTGGTTTGTATGCTAGAGGGCCCTCGATAAGGTCGGTAACGACCGGAGGATGATATATTCGGTACCATCTGGTTATAGAGGTGGGTCGGTCTTGTGGTGGTAGAGGATCCATAGTGATGGTCCTCGGTACATTTTTCTAGAGATGTACTGCCGGAAGGTAGTCCCTTCACCTGGTCATTTGTATGGAAATCCAAAACCCACTACGAGCTGCAATTTTGTTTGTAAAGGCATAATGAATAGCCTTGAAATGTTATATGGGTAACCATTTCGACTATGATTAATATTATTTGTATATACTAGACACTAGTATAATATAAGAAGATTTGATATGAAAGAAATGTTTTAGTTATCGTAAGGTAAAACATGTCCATGTTTATGTGTGGGCGTGTCTTACGAGATACTTTTATTTTGATAAAGGAAAAGTTTTGGTAATTTAATAAATTCAGTTGAGAGTGTTTCTCACGCTGGTTTACCAGACTGATCCGGACGTTCTTCTCTTTCAATGCTCAGGTCAAACCGAGTATATTTACAGGTTAGACTTGATGCTTTTGGAGCTTTAGCAGGAGAACTGGAGATCTTCATTTTCGTATACACATACTTATTTTGTTTATCTGCTGTGCTTTGTTAGTCATTGTTTATTATCGGTAATTGTTAGGACAGGTTATTATAACTGTTCAGCCTGATAACTGTTGATTGATTTTTCCGACTCTGATTGATGTATGAATATATATAGTTTCTATTTTGTAAAGATCATTGATATGATATTATATGTTACGATGTGAGATTCTGTATTGTTCTGTTTGGTTCTATCTTCTCTCTTTCTTCTTTATCTTCTTCTCTCTCCTTTTCGTTCTCTTGACTTTCCGTTAGTTTGTGCTTTTTGGGTCGTACATGTGTGGATTATTGTCGATTCAAAGGGTACAGATTTGCGGGTCATCATAGACACACTCCTAAATCAAAGGGTGCACCCAGTCACATCACAAAAGCAAATAGAATGGTATCGAAGAAATATGCCCGATCGAAGGAATGACCTCACATGGCCCGTTATGGCACTTGGTTTTAATAACATCTAAGCTGACTCACGGGAGGCAGGGTCATGTCATACCTCATACAGAAATCGTTCGCCAAACCATCCTACTTCATTTCTGGAATCACCACTACATACACAGTTGTTAAAGTGGTCTTCGGTATTGGCAGAGAGTATGACAATATCCGATCCCGGTCTCTTTAACAACTAATCTTTATTATAATACCGAGGTCATTTCAAAAATAGTTTATACTTCAAAACTAGAATATCATTTCCATCTCAAAACCATATCAATACAATATCATTTCTATTTCAAATATATCCATTTCAAAGTCATAGCACTTTCAAAGTTATAACACTTACGAAATCATAGCCCTTTGAAATCATGATACTTTGAAAACCATAACACTTACTTCTTAAATAGTTTAGATGTCAATAATAAGACATAATAAAATAGTTTTATAAAATAGTTTATATTAAAAAGTTTATATTAAAATAGTTTATATTAAATAATTTATAAAGTAGAATATAATTTAAAAATACTTTATATAACAAAACAGTTTCCTTAAATTTTACAAATCGATTCAAATTCCAAAATTCCAATTTAATTCAATTTCGATTCTTCAATTTCGATTCCATTCAGTTTCTCAATAATCATTTCAAATTTTATCAATTTCAAATACATATTTTTGACCAAAAAATAAACATTTATTTTCAAATATATTTAAAAATTTAAATATTCCATAAATTCAAAATTACATTTGATAATTTCATATATCTCTTTAATTTAACTTCATTATTATTTTGTTTTGAAATATTCACTTAATAAATCCAACATCATTTAATTAAACCTTAGATTTCCAAGTTTTAAATAAAATTAAATATACCATTTCAATTTATGTAAATTTGAAATATTCATTTAATTGCTTTTAATCAAATTCAAGTTATAAAATCATATCTTTAAAATCTCAAATTTAATAAATTTTAAATCAACTCATTTAAGTATAATTCTTAAATAAATATAATTTCAAACCAATTTCTATTATAAACTTTATATTCGAAATAAAATTTCAAAATTCATTTATAACCATAAAATTTTCAAAACATATAAATTTTAAAATCTAAAATTTAAACCCTGATAAATAACACACACACACATATATATATAATATCTTAAAATCAATTATTTATTAAAACCAAAATATTCATTTTTAAAACCTTGGAAATCATTTTAAAATATATATACACCAATGGTGTCTGTATATAATTTTCTATCATATGGTCAAGTGATACGGATATTTATCATTTCAATCCGCAATTTAAAATATATACGGGTATATATCATTTCAACCTGCAATCCCAAATTCAATTGAATGAAAATCGCTTGGGTTTATCATTTCAACCCATAATGATTTTCCCCAATTATGCAGATCGTTCGGGTATGTACCATTTCAACCCATGGGGAATTCTATATTAACAGGGTACTTGCAGAGTGATAACAGATATGATAATAACATAATAGGCATATATCATTAATAACAATATAATATAAACAAAAGGATACGGTGTCATATCCACAGAAGAATAGTTAGAGATAATAGCATATATAACAATTAAATAACTATAGCAGCATATTTCAATTGTCATTTCAATTAAAATCAAATTTAATAAATACAAGAACGTTAATCGTGAGTGATTGCTCATCTTTCGAGGCTAAAGATGAACGAGAATGAGATGAGTTACGACTCCAAGCATGAATTCCAAAACAATGGTAGATTGGCATGAATTCGAGGGATAAAGCTGATATGAGAATTGATGAAGCAACTAGAATCAGTTGATATAAATTGAACTAAATATGTATATATATATATATTGTTTTCTTTTTCTTGAAATCAATATGTTAATTTAAGACAAAAATAAAAAATAAAATAAATATATATAAATAAAATCATTGTTTTAAATTAAAACCCATATCTTACAATCAAACATATTCAATAGACTTCTATACAGTAGACTCATATATTACTAGCATACTTTATAAACATTGTATACACTGTGTACATATAAACAAATGCATTTATGACAGATGCATGTTCACTCCCTAAATAGACTATAATATAAAATGTATATATAATTATAGTAAACAATTTCCTTTAAATGCTAAACTTATAAACCTATATATATACACACACACACACACACAAAATAAGTTATATAATTTTATAAAAGCAGATAATTAACCAACACAGCCAATACAAAGTAACAGCAATACATACATACATACATACATACATACATATGCATATATATATAAACTCATATTGAATTTATGTCACTTGCACTTGAATATCAATAAACATGCTTAATAATGTAATGTTTACAAAGTTAAGAATAATAGATAATCGATGTTAAAATTTGTTGTATAAAGTCATTGTACACCCAAAATGTTAGTTACACTTTTTACTTCCACTTTAGTAGAATTAAACGTTGTTAGTAACGTTCGAGTAAAAATGATATACAGAAAAATTACAATTCATAAACATATTTCGCACATTGAATAGGAAACACATTTAAAGGGAAGAAATATGATCGTATCATTGCCACATATCATTGAAATCTGATATAGCCAAAGATATAGGAATTCTACAAACAAGACTAACTCAATATTGAGCTTCATAAAATCAATTCTCACTATGTAAACAACTTACAGTTTTTATAGGTGATATGCAGACGAAGGTTAAACCATAAATTCAATTGAAATATTTTTTCTAATATTCCATTACATGTGTAGGCTGATATTTATATCCATACCAGAAACATACTTATAATTAATATATATAAATATACTAGTGATTGCTGACTACAACTATTTAAGATTATTGATATAAATCTAAACAGAACTATGACATATAATATATATATTTATATACAAACAGTAATCATTTATATATATAATATACCTATTATGAAAGAAGGGGGAGGTGGAGACCGAAAGGTCAGCATTGCGGCGGAGCGGCTGTCAAGTTGGAGAACATGGAGGCGTTGCGGAGACGAGGCTCGGGCTGGGCTCGGCTTGAGGCTGGGAGATGGCCATGCAGTTGGAGGTGGTGAAGCGGGGAAGTGGCGTGATGAGAGATTTCGTGCGGCAGATGGGGCTTCAAGGCGATGGAGATGCAGAGGGTGGGGTTTGCTTGGTCGTTGAGGAAGAAAGGAAGGGATGGACAAGAGGTCAAGGCGGCAGTTGCAAGGGCTGAAAAATATTCTCAAGTGGTCGAGCAAAATGATGAGGACTAGGTGCTAGCAGGCAAAATGGGAAAATTGGTGGAGCAGCTTCAAAGGAAGATGAAGTAGAGCAAATAATTTATATATTGAATGTTTCAAAACGTGTACAGAGCAAAGTGAAAAGGTAAGTGTAACGACCCGTAAATTTCTATAATTAAATTGGGTAATTTAATAAGATTTTTGTAACTAAATTTAGAAAGAAATAAAAACTTTATAACTTGTGATGAAGCGAATGTTAGAAATGAATGTAGCATTGGTAATTAAAAATAATTTTTGACAAGTGAAGCGAAATCCCAATAATGAAGAAGTGTAAATTATTGCACTTGGTTGTAAAAATGGAAAATAGGTAAATAAAAGTAAGTATTGAGTTAACCAATGAAATAATATATTGATTAATATTAACTTAATATGAATTTAGGTATTAATGTTAATGCCAGTTGATAAATAACTAATTTAGCGCAATCCCAATTTAATTAAAACAATGGTAAGGTTATAATTGATTGTATTTAGTAAATTGAAAATAAATTTCAGTAAATATAATTAAATAGTATGTTAATGTTGATTGAATGAAATTTGTGTGATGTAAAAAATTGTAAAAATTGTTGGCGAATGATAGCTCATAAGTGTGATTGAAAGTAAATGGTAACAAATATTTTATGTTACCTATTTATTTTGCCTGTTAATTTAAATGTGGTAAAAATTTGCAATAAATCTAAATCAAATATTTGTTAATGTGAATTTAGGTAATAATGGGAAATAACATTTAGTTCATTCATAATATGACAATTGGTTGAATAAAAGGAATGGAAATTCAATATTTATTATATTATTGGAATTTAAATTTAATAATTGAATTAATTGCAAATAAATGGAATTTAAAATTTAATGTGAAATCAATTGTAGTTAATTGACTTAATTTGTGTTGTTAGAGTAGATTTGATTTGTCATTGAAGATTGTAAATTCAACAAGAAGTAACCAATGTAAACTCTATCCATAATATGGCAATTGATTAAATGAAAACAATTGAAATTCAGGCTTGATTACTTTATTGGATTTTGAGCTAAAATAAATGGATAATTGAAATTAATCGAAATTTAATACTTAATATTACGTTAATAGAGATTAAGATAGAATTTGAGAATATTAATGTAATAGATCATAAATCCTTGTTAAATTTCATCCATTTGATAGCAATGAATTTAATAACAGAATGAAAAGTCAATTAAATGGAAATATTGGAAATTTAATTTATAATTTCTTAATTTAATGAAATTTAAATTAAACACGGAAAGTGATGAATTAATCAACTTTGATTGACATCTAAATTTGTTTAAATTTCTGTAATTGTTTAATAAATAAAAAATTGATAAGATTTGTTAATTTGGGGATTGAAATTGAAAAAGTAATTTAATTAATTAATTTTTAATTTATTTAATTAACTGGAAAATAGCCATTTTGGCCATTGACTCGGATTTCGACGAAACAAGTTTTATCGGATCCGTAGCGGTGAATAATTGTAGGATCTCAACTTTCGTGGCGATCGGACTTGTTGTTTGATCGTTCCGGCTCGAAATGCCTAGAAATCAGTTTAATTGAAATCAATTGAAATCAATATGAAATAACTTGATTTTAGTATAACTTCTTCATATGATGGAATTTGGAGTTGAAACTTGTTCCATCGAATTTAAAATATTTAAAAACATCTATTTTGATATATGAGTTGATCCAATTTCATTCCGTAGTCGAAACAGGCTTTTCGAGCTATTTTGTCGTTAACGCGTATATCAATCTTATCCATCCATTCTAATTTCAGCTTGCCTATTTATACCTTGCTATAAACCATAGCCTACTTCTTACCCCTCATTCTTGTACGTTCAATTCTATTGGCTCCTTTTCTTTTCAATGGCTGCAAACCCTAAATCCCAAAATACAATTTCAAATAAAATTCAAAGCCAAAAATTCAAACTCCACAAACTATATCGGATTATATACGGATTTGAAGCTCTCGACGAGCGCAAGTCAAATATATGATTCATTTTTCAATTTGAGTTTCGATGTGGCCGGAAATTAATGAAACATTCATGGTCATTCATCGCGCGTCGATGTATGTTGTCGGATCGTCGAATCATTTCTAGGTATTATAGAGAGTCTAAGGGGGATTCCATCGGGATAGGTTGCAAGTCGTATCAACGGCTGGATTTGGTGAAAAAATTCACTAGTGTTTCATTTTCTTTGGGGCAGCCAGCGAATTGTACATCGATCGATCGATGTAGGAGGTGTCGCGTGGCTTCGAGGTGAGGCGCAGGGAGGGGGCACGGCCTCCAGCGTGGGCGCGGCAGTTCATGGCTTGGTGATCGGCACAGTTAGGCGGCAGCACGTTTGAGTGTTCGCATGCGAAAGAAGATACGGCCTGTTGGGTTTCTGCGTTTTGGAGTTGATGACGTGGCCAACTATTGGTAATAGCCTGTTATATTTATTTTAATTCAATTTTGATTTTCCACTCGTTTAATCGATGTAACTTTTGCACACGAGGTCCAATTCACACGCGGTTTTCTCCGCTAGGTTCGTATTGGAATTCCGGATATTTTGGCACTGTTTTGGATGAATTCTGAGACTGTTCAATTTTTGGGTTTAAATTGAATTTAAATTCAAAACGTGAGTGTTTTAACCCACCCACAACTTCTAAAATTTCTTATATTTGTTAAATTAATTTTTCATGTGATTAGAAATTTATTTATGACTGTTTGGCATATTTTAATCATCATCTCAGTTAAATTGGATTTATTGGATTAAATTATTATTTAATGTATTATTGCATATAAACTGTCAGTTAAATTGTTAATTAAATTATTATTGAATATAATCTGCTAGTAAATACCTGTTGTTTATTATTTGTTATATATTGATATTATTGTTTGAATTGAATGATGATTGTGATAAATGGTTGATGGTTGACATTGGATGAATGGATGTTGTATTTTATATTGTTATAAACCGCAAGTTGTTATGCATTTTTATTTCATTCAGGATTGCGGTTTGAAATGATATATAACCGTATTTTTATTTTAAATTACGGATTGAAATGATAAATATCCGTATCACTTGACCATAGGGTAGAAAATTTTATACAAACACCGTCGGTCTATATATATAAATATTTTGAAAATGATTTATATGGTTTTGGATAGAATTATACAGTTTAATAAATATAGATTTTTTTTGATATTATATAAAAATTATTTTATATATAGTTAAATTCATGTATTTAAGCTATATATAAATTTGTTTAATAATAATAAGTTTAATAATGGAGTTTGATTTTATAAAAATAAAATATGGTTAAGTATTTAAATCATACTTTAATATAGAGGTTATAATGATCTAAATAAATTAAGATTGGAAGGTAAATTGGAAATTTATTTGAAATTGAGCTTATTAAGGATTAAACTCCATAAATTGATGTAAATTTGTTAAATTTGAAAATTTAAAAGGTATGATTTTTATAACTGGATTTTTCTTCAAGATGAATTAAACGAATATTTCAAGCATAAATAAATTGAAGGAAATATTTAGTTATTTGAAATTCGAGTTTATTTAAATGATAATGGATTTATTAAGCAAATATTTCAAAACTAAATAATAGAACATTGGACCGTTGAATCGTAATTACCAACCTTAGTTTTGAAATTGTTTAATACTCAAAGTTTGAAACATACTGAAATTGAAATGGTTTATTGAAACTGAAAGTGAGTTGAAAGTTATGAATTGATATTTAATTTAAAGTGAATAAAATTGTAAAGTCAAGGAAATTATCTTACTTTATAAAGTAATCTTAAATTTAAACTATTTTATTTTATATACTGTTGAATATCCAAATCATTTAAGTTTTGGAAGTTATGGTGTAGACGCTATGGAATTCGAAGTATTATGTTTTGAAAGGTATATTTCAAGCATTTGGTTTCGAGATATTTTAAATTTGAAAGTGTTATGATTTTGGAAAAGGATACATTTGTAATAAAAAGGATATTATATTGATTTGGGTTTTATAAAATGATATCATATTGATTTAGTTTCTAAAGCAGAAATGGTATCATATTTATATGGTTTTGGAATGGATATTATATTCTGGTTTTCAAGGTATAAACTATTTTGAAAGACCGCGGTGTTATAATAACGTTTGGTTGTTAAAGAGACTGGGATCGGAAGTTGTCATACTCTCTGCCAACTCTGAAAACCACTTTAACAACCGTGTATGTAGTGGCGATTGCAGAATGAAGTAGGATGGCGGCGACGTTCCGTCGAGGTATATACGTGGACTAGACTCCTATGAGTTGGCATAAGGTGACTAAAACAGGAGCAATCGACGGGCTACGAAGGTAGCACCTTTTATCGGACACATCCCTTCGTTATTATACTTTGACTTTTGGATTGATTCGGCGGCCAATTTTGATTTTTTTTGATTTGGCGGTGTGGCTCGAGGTGGGCGGTAGCTGCGCGCTACGCGTTACCACCGTCCCGGAAGCGTAATTGGTACATCTACCCTGGCATTGCCTAGTTGTGCCGTGTCACCTACCCTAGCGCGCCTTATACGAGTTTGGTTTTCTCCCGTAGCCCGAGTGGTATCCTCTGGTGGCTTCTCGATCAGCAGGGACTATGATACTGGATGGACTATTGGGACTATTACATGTTAAGAAGGAGATTGGGTAACTCTTTAACGCTATTTAAAAGTAAGTTTATTTTACTATTAGATAATATTATAATAGCGAAATATTACTACATAGTAAATAGTTTAACGGATCCTTAGGAGATGTGAATCCTGAGCATCTCTTAGGTTACTGCACTCACGTTTGACACTGGATAGGAGATGTCAAATCCTGTAAACATCTCTGACACCGTTCCACTCATATTTTACCGTTGATTTAACTTACATAAGATCTTTTAGTTCTGACTCGAATGTTTTGTCTTTTCAATTCGCTTGGGTCAGCCTGAGCATTTCAGTATTTGAAGGCCATAATTCTGGTGGACGAAGACGAAGAATTATTATTACTATTTGTTATATATTCCACTACACCATTGTATTTCGCTGCATTATTTATTATTCTCTGGTATGTGTAACTCTGATATGTATTGTATAAGTATAATCGAATATTTTGTAAAACTGCTTCGTGAACTATATATTTGATTATTATATTTTATCGTTTCGCTGCAAGATCCTGTTTTGTTCTTTTTCTTTCTCTGCTTTTTCTTATTTACCCCATAACAATTAGCCCTTCTGTATGGTTTAAGTCTGATGTGTGTGGTTTATCATCGATTTAAAGCGTACAAAAAGGCGGGGTGTTATAGTAAGTGAATAAATACAAAGAGAAAGGAATGGAAATGGTCCCCTCTAATTCAGCTAAAAGATTTAAAAGCAATTTATTTTGTTATTTGGACTGCACGTTTCAAATTTGAAATCGAAAGAAAACGTAAAGTCACACACTACAAGAAAACTGATTTTTTGTAGCGCCCAAAAATCGCCACTAAGTATTTTTAGTGGCGTTTCGATAGTCGTTACGAAAAAACATGCCACTAAAAATCCTCGAGTATTAGTTGCAATTTTTTAAACGTTACCATTTTTTTTTGATAGCGTTTTTATAAAGCCATAGAATTCCTTTTTTGTAGCGCCTATTTTCCGCCACCGAAAAGGTTTTCTCCTCCATGATACTTTTTTATGGCGTTATCTAAAATTTTTGTAGCGCCTGTTTAACGCCACCGAAAGGGTTTTCTCCTCCACGTTACCTTTTCATGGTGTTATATACATTTTTTGTAGCGCTTAATAAACGCCAGCATAAGTGTGCTTGAGTTTTTAATCACTATTTTGTAGCGCTTAATAAACGCCAGCATAAGTGTACTTGAGTTTTTAATCACTCTTTTGTAGCGACATTTTAACGCTACCAAAATAAATAATATCCAGTAGCGTTTGTTTCCCTCCATCTGCTACTCCAGATTTACCATTGGTCTAGCATGCAATTATATAATAACAGAATACGCAAGCACATACACTTTTGAACACAATATATTAAACAACTACAAAATACGTATACACATTGAAGATCCACAAGATACATAGACATTCATACATCCACATACATAGGTGTCGACAAAAAGCTACCCGTACACATACACAACCAAACTACCATAAGTGTTATAACCAAACTACCATAAGTGTCATAACCGTACATATACATCTGAAATAAACGTCTGAAATAACCAAAGTACCGAGCAAAACCTGAACCACCATAAAAACCTGAACTACCTGTCATTGCTGATGTCTTCAAAACCTGAACTACCTGTAAACAAAGAACATTACAAAAGAGTGAGAAAACAAAACCTAAACTTAAAACTGCATCACTAACGTTCCACCACAATCCATACATAACTCCTCACCATCAATTATACTAAAGTAATATCTGAATAAATATACAGACATATGTATTTTAAAAATATAAATTACTAAAACTTGCATAGATAAATAGGGATGTACCTACGCATAAAAGAAATGAAATCAATTCTGCAAAATGGACAAGATATGATATAGTAAGAGTATTGTAACAGTGTAACGATCAATTAAACAAGTCTAAAACACCAAAAAGCACAACAATACACCCCATGCACGTGAGATACACAACAACAAAACTGAAACTCAAATATATGAAGACAACACACAAACACACACAACATCCATTCAATATAAACACAACAGTTCTTACAATACATAACACTATATATATAGACACACAGACACAAAAGCACTCACGCATAAACATATAGCATTTGAATGCACACACACAACACAATGCAGAACACACATTGCTTAATCATGGTTACATGGCCTTAAATGATATTTAACCGCTTAAGACAAGGTTTATATATATATATATAATTAATTAGTGAATAATATGGCACATCCAACACTTCTAGTTATAACTAGGAATTTACTTGCTATAAATTTCTCGCTACTTTATGCTAATGTACCGTAATAAAATTATTCGTGCTAGATACTGTGTTAAAATTATCATCTGTTTACTCGGTAGTATGATATTGAGTAAGCAGATGATAATTTTAACACAATCACACTCACACACACACAGTTGGGTAAGCTCACATCCTCGTAAACACACTAGCGCATATATACAAAATCGCGCACGCACCTACATGTTACACACATACAAATTAATCAACACACACGCTCATATGTACACACAAAAACACAGATCGTACGTAAGAACACATATACTCCAGGCAACACACACCTATATGCACACCAATACAAAACACTAAAACACACACACTCTCTTCATGCACATAGAAATTCAAGGCAGTAGCAACACATATACCTAGCAGGCTAGCATGCACATACTCTCAAACACCATAGTACTTGGGAAAACACAAAACAAAAGCAGCTTGCCATAGGTTTGTGAGCGGTAACACTCACCTGTAAATCACGTTCCACTCTGTCTCCTTCCACTGTTTTTCTTATCTTAGATTACGCACGCAACACATGGCCCAAAACCTAGTAATGCGATAGATGGACTTGTGCCAGAAAAGCCTAGAAGTGTCTTAATGAACATGCTCGAATATCAGAATTTATAATAATTTCTTGGATTTTATTTTTAATTTAGAAAATGACAATAATAGATTTTAATTAATTCCAGAAGAAGAATGAGTGAATCCTGTTGAAGTGAATATGCGTGAGATATTTTATATGATGGAGAAAGTTCCTAAGTAGATATGATATTGCATCACTAACATTCCACCACAATCCATACATAACTCCTCACCAATCACAATCATTCAATCACAATTCGAATATAACACCCCTACTTATGTACTTTTATCAGTTTACCAAAAATCTATCTGCACTTTAGCTGCTAGCATTCCTAATGTATATATAAAAAAAATTATATACCTTTCATTTTGACTTAATAATGATTTTTTCCATTGGCCAAGCTATGGGAACGCCAAAGCAATCTTCCATGCACGTCAGACCCGATGTTGGTCTCCATATCTCTGCATCTGGAACTATCACCAGTTCAATCCAAACTTTTACAACATTATGTCCCAGTGGACGACAACGGACCATCATTATCGGATCAGTTGATGCAATACTTCCTTCCGCCACTACGTCTGCTCCACCCAAATCGATCAACTGGCATTTGGCATCCTTTTGCATGGTTGCAATTGGCTGAAAGAAAAGAGATTATTATGCACAATGTATACATGCACATTAAATAAACTTTCATACACAGTTAACTTCTTCAAATTTGAAAATTAATACTTACATTTTGCGATTTATTCATGACCATATGTGCGGATTTCATGGGAGAATTCACAACATTTTCAGTATCGTCACGACTCTCATCTAGTTTTTCTTGATTAGCTTCTACTTTTGATCTTGGCCATGCTATTTTCATACCAACTGCATCTCCAATGCACGACATATCAGATGTGGGTCGCCACAAATAAGCATCTTTATTTACTACTTTGTCCACCCAAATCACAACAGCAGACGGACCGAGTGTAATACCATTAACAGTATATTTTGGATCAGTGGCATGGATTCTTCCTTCGGCAATTACACCTTCACCCTCAGTCCAACCGTAAATCTTGCAAGTGTCTTCGATGATGCTGGTACTCTAAAAATGAGAAGTGAAATTCAAGACTCTAGTATGCTATACAAAAACAACAAATATGTGTTAAATTTTTATTCAGATGGGGGTTGTGCTCGCTGCATTTTAGACATCAATAAGCTCGCAGCATATTACACTAATATACTTAACGTGAAAAAAATTACCGTACTGGTTGCACTACAGTTCAACCGTGTTCGCAGCGGGACCTTGATGCAAATTGATGGCCAAGCAACTACCTTATTCTTAGCATCTGCTAAGACTGCCATATCAGGTGTAGGCCTCCATAAATAAGTATCTGCTTTATCCACTGAATCTATAACAACGCTCCCGGCATTTGGTCCCAGACGAATGCCATTGACAACTTCATCTGGATCCATGGACAACAGCCTCCCATGGGCAACAACTCTAGAGGTTCCATCCCAATTCAACAGCAAACATACTTCGTTGTCGCTCTACAATTAATCAACCAAAAATTAAATCAATTACTGGATTAAAAAATTAAAATATAAATTTCATTTATTGAGTAATATAAATATTATTTTTACCAAATCAGGTGAGTTCCTTCTCGAACTTTCTTTACCCTGCAGCGAAGCACGAATATAAATTAATATTTTACGAATATAAATTAATTTCCAAAAGTTTACCTTCTGGTCCATCAGAGTCTGTATCATTCCCTTTAACTCTGCTATTTCCTCTCGACATCGAGACACTTGTTTATCTTTGGACTGGGCCAAAGCTAGCTTGGTTAAAGTGCAACCCTACCCAATGCCCTTAACCGTCCCGGTTTATCTTGTCCCAGTACATGTACAAGAGCATCTTTTCCAATATCAGTCTGTGACGAGCCGGATTGGGATAGTCTACCATATTTTTTGATCTCCTCCTATATAAATAAATACACATAGATAATGTACAATGGTAAAAATATCATAGTTTCAAAAAAAATACCAATAAAATTAAAAACAATTTTACAATAGTATTCCTAGCTTCCATGTCCACTGGTTCACCAGTTTTTTTAATGTGAGATCTAATCCACACATCAGCTCTACTTATGGATGATGGATCTACACTTTCTTTTTTCTAAAAATAGAATAACATTATATTAATAAACTGACAGGTATAAAATAATGTTAAATAATGCTATAGTTAATTAACTTACCATGTCTTCGGTCTTTCTAGCCATTCCCCTACGACCGGTTGTATGCGGAATTTGTGTGTACCTAAGGGCTGAATATTTCTCACTTTTTTGCTGAAAATGTTGAAAGATGCTAGAATTTAACAACCAAAATCATAAAAAAAGAACTATCTAATATTTATAATACAGGGTAAATATGTATGGTGAGGATTGCAATTTATTTGAAAATCAATTCATCATGGTCATATACTTATTTGGTATTATTAGTGCTGGATAACTCAGTGACATATACAGCATTCCATATCTACTAATAATATTTATAGATTGAACTAACTTGCAAAGTGTTTTTTTTACTTCATTTTAAAATGTTCCTGTGCTTGTCATAACGCATTTGTATTTTGTACTGTCATAGGTTCCTGCAGCTAATACCTAAACAGGAACCCTCAGCATCCACCAACACTTGGACTTCACTTCTAAAGAAATTTATCGGTTGCTAACTATGTAGATGGATTTGCAGAAACATGCCAGACGAGTTCAGTAGGAATGATTTACCTTAAACTCCGGACTTTTTTTCGCCTTCACAAACTTCCTCCAATCAGTTATGCTTTTTATGTTCGTAGGTTTCATTTTAAGTCTTTCCTCATCGTTCTCCGCTTTTTGCAAATTTCGAACCAATTTGCTTTTTGACGATCTCCAAAGTACTCCCATTTGTTGAAATATAGCTTTTCTTTTCCATTCCTCTTCCAATTTAAATCTAGTCTGCAACAATACATCAAAACATGATATTAGTAAAATTTATTTAATTTAAATACGACTGACAGGTAGATGGCAATTTCAATTTATAATTGGCAAGAACATGCAATATTAAAAGTCATTTTCAAAACATATTAGAGTCAGAATGTTAAATAATAGATGCCTGCTTCATACCAGAACCGACTGCCACAAAACTTCTTTTAAGTCATCACTAATATTCCTCCAATCATCAATGGTGTATGGAACCTGCTCCCGCACAAGCGGTCCAAGAAAAGAGGATAAATATACCGACCCTTGCCCTACTGGTATACCTAGATCATTGAACTCAACTTCAATTCGATCCTGACTGCATGACGGGAGTCTTTTTGCTTTTGCTGGACCTCTACCGCCTCTTTTCCGAGATGTACTTTCGATTTCAGCTTCACTTTGATTCCCAATTTCCAGCTCGGCATCAGTAGTTTGTTCAGGACGGGTTTCATTTTCTGAGCGGAGTCCTTCATTTGGGTCAGAGGGGATATCATCTAGTGGTTGTTCGTCTTCTTCATTGTGAACAGTGGCTTGCTTCTTAGCATTGTCTGGTTGTTCTTCTATTTCATTTATACTAGCTGGAACTTTACGTTTTCACTTTGACTGTTTGTTCTTACCTTTGACTGCTTGTTCTTCAGCCTTTCTCTGCAAGTGAGTACGTACAGATGTTGTAGACATATTTTTCTGCAAGTGACAGAAAACACAGTATAAACCAATAAGCACATGTAAACAATAAGCAGCGATAAATATTAACAAACAACACTTAAATATCATCAACATGTAGCTGAAAAGAGATGTGGCAGTTTTCATACCAAACAAGCAGGCCTAAAAGCCTTGAGATGATGAACAGATTTGTATTTTTATGATAAAATGTACATGTAATGCAAACAGAATTGATAAGAACACTACTCATTATCAAGCAATATATGCAAACAGAATTGATAAGAACATATAATGCTTTGTCTCTCGAAGTATACAAAGATCAAAACACAAAGAACAAAAATTGAATGGTACATGCATTTGCAATGGATTAGAAAATTAAATGGTACAATCACTAAAGAAAATCAATACAAGTTCAATGAAATTTCCAAATAGCCCGGATTTAATATATAAGTTCAACCATCACTAAAGCAAATGAACAACTATGCTCAAGTAGAACATATAATCTACTCAATTATGCCCTCGCAATCCTCTCTAACATAGCAAACATCTTCATCATCCGCTTCAGTTATTTCATCTTCCACCACTTGAATATCTTCCTCGATGCAATCGTGCTCCTCTATATCATTAAAACTTCTTGATGGTGCTTTCATTACAACGTACCAATTAGAAACATCGTTCTCTCTTCAATAAAATACTTGTTTTGCTTGAGATGCAAGTATGTATGGGTCCCGTGAAAATGATGCTTGATGTAAATTAACAAGAGTGAACCCATCATCATCAACTTTTACTCCATTTCCTTTATACATCCAACGACACTTGAAAACTGGAATATAAAACAAATGATAATCTAATAAAATTATATCTGTCAATATTCCATAATAAGTGACCACATCAACCACTTGGGACATATCTTTAGCACTTGCTCTACACATAGTAGTTGCATCAAAAGTCACCCCACAATTCTGAGTTTCTCTCCCTAAATCTTTTACATGAAAACGTTGCTCGTTGATGATATATCCTTTGAAAGACATGGCATCATCCTTCCCATAAGCAATCCATTTTAACATGTCATTATGATCCTTGGAGGTAATAGGTATCTACAACAAATTTCATTTAGCATGTAAATTTATATAGTAATATTGATAGTTGAATGAGAATATATTTGAAATCTAACTAACCTTCCTTTTAATCCAATCGACAAAACTTTTTATATGTGTTTCCCAAAGTAAGGTCGCATTTTTTGTCATGCGTTGGTCTGAATTTTCTAATTCCTCCAAATGCAAACTAGTATTGAACAATTGATTATAAGTTATATATATCATTGCGAACACATCAAAATGTTTAAAACAATATAACATAAACTTACTCTATAAATGGTTCCACCACGGCCATATTCATTAACACAGCTAAATGAGCACTTTCTTTCTCATTAACTGGCAATTTAATTGTCTTCGATACTGAAATTGGACGTCCCTCTAATATTCTACTACTTTCATAATCTTCATTTCGAGCTCCTTTCTCCTCTATATGTCCTGATTTCTTCAAAAATTCATTGAAAAACAACATGCATTTTGTTGCAAAATACGATTCTGCAATACATCCCTCTGGTCGTGCATAGTTTCTGACATAATCTTTGAGTGTCTTCATATATCTTTCGAATGGGTACATCCATCGAAAATGAATAGGTCCACACATTTGTGCTTCTTTTCCAAGATGAATGGATAAGTGTGTAATTATATCAAAGAAAGATGGTGGAAAAAAAATTTCAAGATCACATAAAACGTCAATAATTTCAACATTGATTTGTTCCACCTTCTCTCTATCAAGAACACGCTGACATAATTTGTTGAAAAAAGAACATAAGCGAATTATCGCTTTTCTTGCCTTCTTTGCCATGAACCCTCTCGATGCTACTGGCAATAAATGTTGCATTAATACATGGTAATCATGTGACTTCAATCCACTAATTTTGTAATCCGACAACGAAATCCGATTTTTTAAATTTGAACAGTAGCCATCCGGTCCTTTGAAATCATACAGTCTTTTGCAAAATATTTTTCTCTCGGATTTTGACAACATATATGGAGCCGGTGGAAGATATGTTTTATTCCCACGAGATTGTGTATGAAGCTCACTTTGAATTCCCCAATCCTCTAAATCCTTTCTACAGTTGGTTCCATCTTTGGATTTATTTCCATGCAGCATTGTGCCCAATAGGCTTTCACCAATGTTCTTCTCCACATGCATCACATCTAAATTGTGACGTAATGGAAGTTCCTATGAAAACCAAGACAATAATATATTATTGGGTTTTTCTTGTATTAAAACAATGAAAAATAAATAAATTAACCACTAACCTTCCAATAAGGCAAATCAAAGAAAATTGATCGTTTTTTCCACCTTGATAGCTCTACTTCTGTAGAACTGCTAGTATCATCATATTCATCTTCTTTATCATAGACATGCTTTCTCTTCTTACTTTTCTCCTCTATTCCTTTTCCAAAATCATTTGGATAATCCTTCAATAATGCATAGATGTTTCTCCCAGAAAGCATTCTAGGAGCACCATCTATCTCTACGGTATTATCAAACAATGCCTTTTGTTTCCTCCGTGAATCTGAAGGAGGTAGAAATCTTCTATGACCCATGTAGGCGAACTTTCGACTATGTTTCAACCAACGAGAATGGGTATTGACACCACATAATGGGCAAGCTTTTTGCCCTTTCACACGACATCCAGCAAGATTTCCATAAGCCGGAAAATCATTAATCGTCCATAACAAAATTGCATTCAGTTTAAATAAAGTTTTACTAAATGCATCATAAGCAGTAACTCCATTAGACCACAAGTGATGCAAGTCTTCCACCAAAGGAGCCAAATATACATCAATATCATTCCTAAAGTTTTACTAAATGCATCATAAGCAGTAACTCCATTAGACCACAAGTGATGCAAGTCTTCCACCAAAGGAGCCAAATATACATCAATATCATTCCCGGGTTGCTTCAGGCCTGGAATAAGTAAAGTTAACATAATATTTTCTTTCTTCATACACAACATAGGCAAAAGATTGTATGTCACAAGCGTTACCGGCCAACAACTATATTTCGAATTCAACATGGAAAATGGATTGAATCCATCTGTAGCAAGACCAAGCCTAAGATTGCGTGGATCAGATGAAAAAGATTTATACTTTTCATCCACCATTTTCCACGTCATAGAATCCACGGGATGACGCATTTTTCCATCGTTACTTTTATTATTAAAATGCCATCTTAATTCTTCAGCCATCTTTTGAGATCTATACATTCGTCTAAACCTCGGAATAATTGGGAAATATCTCAATACTTTAACTGGAACACCTTGTATAACCTCTTCAATATCTTGATTTTTCTTCCATCTCGAGGAACCACATTTTGGACAACTTTCTAAATTTTTGTATTCTTTTCTGAAAAGGCAACAATCATTCTCACAAGCATGTATCTTTTCAAAACCCATGTCGAATGCTTTAAGAAATTTCTTGACTTCATATAAGGTTTTGGGAAGCACGTTATCCTTCGGCAGAAATAGATGTTGCACAGCTAAAAGCTTATCAAAACCACTATCGGACAAGCCAGTCTCGCATTTAAGATTATACAAGACGGTGATGGCAGATAATTTTGTGTGATCTGTGCAACCAGGATATAATGGAGTTTCTGCATCTTCCAAGTTCTTGACTAACTCATCCTCTTTTCTTCGAGAATCAACATCGTCTTTATCATCATCAAAAAAATCTTGATTCAAAAAATCTTCATCTTCATAGTGAATAATCTTGAATAGTTCATATACGTCAAACGTATTTGTTTTATTCTCTACATTTATCTCTTCACCATGGTTAAACCATACACCGTCAATGTATTTGGATCCATTCCTTTTATAATTAAATGTTCAACGATGATTTGGTCATCATGACGACTAAGATTCCGACAATCCTTCAAAGGGCATAAAATTTTTTCTACACTTCTTACATTTCTCTTTGCAGCATGCACGAAATTCATTGCTCCTTGTCGGTATTCTATACTAGTTCTATGAAAAAAGTAAAAAAAAAAGTGAGCTTTAGTATTAGATTATATGTTCTAATTCTCAAAAAACATATTAAGTTAATCATGATTTTAGCACCTGTTTAAAAAAACCCATCCTTTTTCCATTATCGACATTTGAAGGCAAATAATTTTCCAATCTTTGACGTATAAATTGGTTATCTGTTGTAATCAAAAAAATAACTAGACGTTGAAGTACAAATACTTGTAGCACTGCTGCATATAACCATGGTGGTTTAGTAGACAAAGGCAAAGAATACTTTTCCAAAAATATAAATTTTACACTTATATTTTGCATTTAACCTCAGATTTACAAGTATTTATAATTAATCCATGCATAACACCACACTCCTACCCACACATAACTGACCAAGTCACAACCCTCCAAACTGCTGCATAACAGTTACAGCTATCTGCCCCTCCTTTGTCAATCCATCCACCAACGCTCCACTTCAACAAACAACATTCCAGTCACTCCACTTTAACAAAAATTTTGCAAATCTTTGCACTTCACCATTACACACAGACCAATGACCAAACTTCCTCCCACCTATCACCAACAAACGCCGGTGCATTTCCGCTGCCACACATTGCTGCAACTTTCAAAAAACGCAGCAACCTCTCATCACCATACTACTCAATCCTCCTATTTTACCACTTCTCACAACATTGTTTAATTCAACCACTTCCATAAATATACTTCAACACTGCAATCACTCCCCCACTCCACTGTTAAACAATTCATTCACTCCTCACAACAACATAGTTTCATACCAGCCTATAACAATACCCACTTTCATCTCATACACACCACATTCATTCATATCACCAAAGACAATACCCACTTGCCTACATTCCTGTAGCCTGCTTCAATAACCATTCTACAACCTACTGACTACTGCACTGATACAACCAACTGCACCATATTCACACACTATAACAGTGACCACTCCAACTACAAACCCCAAGCAACCACAGACCATCCTCCTTCCCATTTCTCCAACCTGCAACCTGTTCGCAACCGCACTTCATACTACAACTCAACAAAACATCAACAACCTAGCCTCCGCAGCAAACTACCAAAGACTCACGCAACATTCATCAACTTGCCCTTTGACATTCTACCACTCCTTACGAACACATACTCACATCCTTCCCCCAGCCTCACCCCCTCTTATCAAACCAACCGTCAACTTCACCGCCTCCTCTTCACTACCTCACATCCACACAACTGACATATTTCCAGTGCCTTTCACTCCACAAAAGACTATTTATGCTCCAACATTTACCACTCTCAACCATCCAGCCAGCCAATACCCAATCGCAAACAAAACCGCGACCTCCATCAATGCTACTTGAACCCACCAAATTCCCGAAACACGCAACCTCAAACTCCTCTCAGCAAGCAACCATTGATTCACTGAACCACTTCAACAGAACATTCATATACTCAAAGAAATCAAAGCAGATATCCCAACAGATCATTGCAATTAGGGTTAAATCAACCATTTCAGTAATAGTTTAGGAAAAAATACGAAAATAAGATGCATTCAAATTAATATAAAAGCCAAATAGAATCACAAAGTCGATTTAACAGATTCATACCTAAATATACCTAATCGATTTAAAAGATTCATACCTGATTATACCTAGATCTGCTGGCTGCCGCGACTCGATGTTGAGTAAGGGGGAAACGACAGAGTTGACGATGATACTTGAGTGCGATGAAAATTTAACACAATTAAAAGGGGAAAAAAAATTTCTGAAGAAGAAAGCAAATTAGGGACGAGAATTTTGTTAAGTACGAGAGTAAAATGATAGGTTACGTTTATTTAGTTCGCGCGAACTCTTTTTTTTAGAAGCGGGAAACGTGAATTATTTTTTTCCACATTTATATTATTTGGTAATCTATTTTTTGTTGCATTTACAATAAAACACCACCGATTTTTGCAACTATAAATGGTTTTTCTTGTAGTGACAATTTTGTGGTACCACTACAACGAACGGTTTATTGTTTCCATTGCGTACCGGACCTCAAAATATAGAAATAAATATACTGGGAGATCAGCACGACGAGACGAATAGAATGGTATACAAATATCGGTGGTACGACCATCCTATCAGAAGTCGACGTTACTACTGAAAATGCTGCAAATCTGCCCGAAATAGGATAAGTGGAGCTTTAGTAGTCCAAATTTGATGAAATGGAAGATGACGTCTCACTCAGAAGATGATTTACAAATTTATTATATAAAAATATTCAGGTTTGGAAAATATTTTATTATCATCAATTATTAACTAATTTAAATTGAAATAGAATTTACACAAGAAAATAAACTTCCATATTATCTGATGAAAAATTACCATTTGCTATGTTTAAGTTGACGTATTTCAAATAATAAAGTTTTTATTTCTAATTTCAATTATAAAATTTTTAAGCAAAATTTCGGTTAATTACGTTATAAGGACTATTAAAATTTCTGGGTTGTTACACTCTCTCCCACTCAAAACTTTTCATCCTCGAAAAGGAAGGAGGCATGAGAATAGAAGCATCCAGAAAGAGAAATAGATTTGAAATATAAATAAAACAATTAATTTAAAACAATATTAACTACATTTATTTTAAAATTGGTTACATCCAATTAGTTGATTCCAATTTATTTTACTTAATCAATCAAATACATTGTTCATATTTGATTGGTTTCATTTCCATATGTTTTATTCAACTGATTTGTCTTACATTTATTGCAAAATTTCACACCAAAATTTGTTATATTTTACTTATTTATTAATCTATTTGATCAACCATAGTTAATTCCACCTCAACATTCAACTTCAACTATTCAAAACCATATAGATTTCAACTAGTATTCAACAATTTGGTTTAATAGTCATTCAACGTAAAATTGACTTTCTTTCATTTTGCCAATATTTTTTTTCAAACAATTTCATTTTAAATTAACCCATTTATTTTATTCATTTATCTTCAGCTAAGTTGATTCCACAAAATAGGAAGATGGATATACTAATATAAACCTCAAGCGACCTTAACCAGGTCAACCGTGACTTCAAGAGTAAGATCGATACAGAATTTTGAAACAACTCGTCATTTGATCACAAGAGAATAGAATTCGGGTAAAATAAGAGATAGCAGCATCTAAATCGAGGATATAGAAATCTCTGGTGAATCAATGCATGTTATAAAGGAGTTCACCCCTTTACAAATCATTCAGTGGAGCTATGGGATAATCCGGAATCAAGAAAACACGAATAGGGAGAGATAAGAATGGATTTCAGAACAAGGTAGGGTTCAAAAGTGCGAAAGAAATCTAAATTAAAAAGGAAGGAATTCAAGCTCAAACGAAGGTGATTCTGTAATTAAATTTTCTCTATGCCTAAAACCAGAGCTCTGATACCACTATTAACGACCCGGTATTTCGTGTCATTCGCTTCCACACACTTGAATTTCACAAAATATCAGATTGTTAATTAAAAATTTGGCAAAACTCAGCATATACAGTAAACAAATCAATCACAGAATCATAGATACAGAGTATTACAACAGTAAGCAGCGGAATAGATAAAGAACAGAGTTAAAATAAAATACAACAGAATATCTCAAATACAATGTTGTCTCGAATACAAATATATGACAAGTCTAAACCAACCACATAATAGTTGAAATATGAATAAATATAGATGGATCTCCAGATGAAACTCTAACTCCAAAGGTAAGTATCAAAGGTTGTATCACTCAGTCTGACACGAGCGTAAAGCAAAACACAAAACACTCGAGTCAGGATTAACATTCTTATGTCATTAAATCCAACTCAAGTGAAAAAAATAACTGAAATACAAGTAACTCAAAGGATTTTTGGGATAACCATCCTCAAAGGATCCGTGGAACTATCTACTATGTAGTAATATACGCTATTATAATATGTCTAAAGTAAAGTAAAGGTATTAAAATAGCGTTAAGGCGTTACCTATATACCCATTAACACATTTTATATATTCCCATAGTCTATACAATATCGCATGCTCCTTCGAGAGGTTTACACGGAGGGAACCCCATAGGTATGGTACAAAACAAACTCATAGAAGGCACGCTAGGGCATGTGAGTGTGACGACCCTGAATTTTCAAGCATCTAAAATCGGAATATTTAATTGATTTTAAGTATTCAAGATAATAATTTTAAATTGAATTACGAATGTCATAATTTATTTGATAATTAAATTATTGAATTAAATAATTTAAAATTGAATAAAATATGAAATCTAAGATTTTAAGCCTATTAAAAATAATTTGAAGGCTCATAAAATTTATATTGATAACACTGAAGATAATAGAAGTTGTAAAATTGAAATGAACCGTGGTTTGTTCAGTTTTAAAATTTTATGTCGTTTAAATTGAATTAAAAAATAGTCTTCCGAGGCGCAGTCTCGGAATTTGACGAAAACAGTTCAATTGGGTCCGTAGTATTGAATTATTATCGGATTTCAAATTTCGTATTGATTGGAGTTAGTGTGTGAGTGTACGATATAATAACGCGCCGAAAACTAAATTGATAATAATTTAATGAAATTTACTTAGTCAAGCTTCTCTTTTACGCCATTTCTTTTAATTTAAATCCGCGTTTCCCTTTTCTCTTCTAGAGGACAGGCAAGTTCAATTACTTTTGAAAATCAAAATCGGTAAATAAATAAATTAATAAAATAAAATATATAATAAATAGATAAGTAAAGAGAAGCTTCAAAGGGAAGCCGCCGCGTATAATAAAGGAAAGGAGCAACACAATAGAGGCCGGATCCTTTTCTTCCTTTCAAACCCCAGCACCGCACATAAAAAAAAGGACGTAGCCTCTATCTCTATAAATCGAGTTCGTTAACCCTATGTTGTACTCGATTGGCGCGTGAAGAAGGGAGGGAAGCAAGCGACGTTTGCGCGCGCGTTCACATGGGGGTTTGGCGATTTTTCGTGGCGTCGCGATTTGCGATGGGTCATCGATCGACCTCGTGCGCGAGCAAAGGAGGCGGTGATTGTGTTGCGCGAAGCCTAGGGGAACATCACGGCATAGAGACGAGACCGGCAATCGAAGTTTGTGCGATCCGGAGCAAGTGGTTTGACGACCTAGGGTTTGAGATTTGGGGTTTCTCGGTTCAGAGACGTGCACAATATGTATGCACTCGCGAGTGGGTTCTTCGGCAGCAAGGTATTCTATTGTTTTTATTTATTTGATATATATATATATATATACACATAAATAAAAAAGGAAAAAGAAAAAGAAAAAAAACAAAAACGAAGTAGTTTAAATCAAATTATTAATTTGGGGTGAATAAATGAATGAAGATTAATGGTTGGATTTATCCAAATAATTTATTTAAGGAGAATTAGTTAATTTAAATTTATTAAAAATTAATAGCCTTATGGTTAACCATGGATATCAATAAATCGAATAAATATTTATACAAGGTTAAAAATCGAGAAAGAGGAAAGCTGGATTGGAATGGATGCCAATAAAAGGAAAAGGTGAGTTAATCTCACTCAGTTTATAATTAAATTTAAAATGATTAAATTTAAACAATTGTTTGAATGGTTGAATGAATTGATGAGATATAGTATGATATTGTGAAATTGGCATATTATGTTGTGCTAACATCTGTGGATGCAGGGAAAACAGGTTGGAGGGATCCAACTGGGTCCCTCATCATATATATATATTGTTTATTTATTCTCTGTTATGCTTTGTGGATATTCTGTGATGAATTATATTGAAATATTGAATGCTATAGTTGCTTGGATATATTCTGGACTCTGAGTTATCAAATTGTATAGCATTGGATTTTTGGAAAGAAATAATAAAAAGAGTAAATTTTTAGGAAAATAATTATAAAGAATGTGAACAAACTAAAATGAATTGGATAAGAATATTAGTGTTTTCAAAACGCTAATTAATTATGGATGTGGAAAGAAATTTATGAATAAACAGAAAGTTAAGAAAACTTAAACTTCAATGTTACTGTTTAAAGAATAAAATAATTATTTTAAATTTAGGATCTTAAATTATTTAAGAAGAATAAAGAAGAAATTGGGAATAACCTGAAATTTGTATATTTCAGCTAAAGAATTTAAAAATCAAATTGAAAATAATAATAAAGTCCATAATTAATGATGTTCGAAATGAACTGATAAGTAAAGAAATTTATTTCAAATGGAATAAATTGGGAATCAATTTGGAAAATTGATTTAAGTGATCGAGATTGGGAATTTCTTTCTGAATAACCAAATACGTTTTCAAAGTAAGTTTTAAATATAAGTTAATAGTTTTAAAAATGTTTAAAAAGGTAGGTTTTGAAAAATTTATTATTTCAAATATTTAATTTCTGAAGCAAATATTTCCTTTTAATATATTATAGCATTAATTATTTAAAAGTGACTTAGTATTTATTTTAAAAGTGAAAACCTGGTTTATATTTTATAAAGTAACCATATTTTCTCAAATTCATATAATATGTATTTTTAACAAATTATTTAAGTAGTTTTATCCTAAGTGTTTTAAAGTATATATTTCAAAGTAAAGTGTTTTAAATTATTTTAAAAATCTAGTTTGTGCTTGGTGATTTCATAGGAAATAGAAAATATTTGAGAAAGTTGATTCTGAAAAGAATGATGGTTTTGAAAACTGTTTTCAAAGGATTGAAAATAGAAATATATCTTGTGAAGATATTTTGAGGTTAATAAATAATTTGGGAAAATATTTATTGTTTGATGGATGTTTGTGAATGTTAATTGATAGTTAAATAACCGACTATCAATATTGGCCAAATGCGATGATCGTTTCGAAGAGACCGCGATCGAGATTTATTTCTCGAAAACCACTTCGATCCGGTTTGTACGTTTCGCGAAAACGATTTTGGATTCGAAGATGGAGCAGTGAAGTGCAAGGGCTAGTCGCTACTAATCCTGAGGATATTTCCAAAATGGATGTATTAGGAATAGTGCCTTCGGCTCCGTTCGAACCCGGGACGGACTTGTATGGATGAATGCTTGCGAAACATCGTCAGGTGGATGATGGGCGTTCTAAGTGAAAACGTTCTAAAAGGTAACGCTTAGCCTCAAGCCTCATCAACCGGGAATGACTGAAAATCAGGGGATATGCAGCAAGGTTAGGTGGGTCATGCCCAAGCAGGACAAGATATTTCCCCTGTCTAGATGTCCCTTTTTATATATTACGGCTTAGTGGGTGGTTGGTCGTGCCAACCACGGGGTTATCTTGTTCGGGACTGTTCAGTAAGGAATGGTTCCGGCCTTGTGTTGCAGGGGATGAAGGGAGTAATCCTCGGTACGGTGATCTAGGCCCCGTACTGTGACAGGTGGTACCCCAGTGCCTCATTAGTTGGAAATCCATTCTCCCTACGAGCCTTGTACGAGTTTTGTTTGTATTACCCACTTTTGTGGCTAGTAGCTGGAATTTAATGAATTTAACAATTTCGGCTATTTTATAAGTATTTGTATATAGACCCTATTATAATATCAGAGGATTTCTATAAAAATTGTTTTAGCTATCGTAAGGTAAAAACCCGACATGTTTATTTGTGGCGTGGTCTTACGAGATGCTTTTGTTTTGAAAGGACTTTTGAAACTTTAATAATCAATTGGGTGTGATTTTCTCACGCTGGTATTCTAGACTGACTCGGGTATTATTTAACTGTAATGCTCGGGTCAGACCGAGTATTATAGAATACAGGATATGATGCTGTGGAGTTCAGGAGACGAGCTGGATGACGATATGTATTCTCGTACTTGTATATATATATATATATATATATATATATATATATATATTTCCGCTGTGTTGAGTTGTTGTGTACCCATTGTATGTTATTGATGTGAGTTGTGACTGATGTACTCTGAGGATGTAATATATGTAAACTGATATATTTGATTTTGAGTAAAGATTATTTATTATCTATTATATTTTATTCCGCTGCGATGGTTAGATTCTGATGTTGATTTTGTTTTCTCTTCTTCTACCTCTTCTTCTTTAACCCAAATGGTTCGTATTTCTGTACAACTTGAGTTGATTGTTGTAGAATAGTATTGACTCAAGGGGTACGGATTTGCGGGTCGTTACAGTTGGTATCAGAGCTTAGGTGGCAATAACCTTGGCTCTGGTGGGAATTACTCATTTAAATTAGAGTCCGTAGTACTCTATAATGAGTTTGAGCGTATTAATAAATATGAGCGCGTATTTGTTAGTGAAAACAAATTGTTTTAATATTGTGTTGATTGGTTTATTGAGTGGCATATGAACCTTCGTCGGCACAGTCTGTACAACTGTATCGAAGGGGTTTCTAAACACTTGAATAGAACAATTGACACGATATTGTTTTAAATATGGGTGAATGAAATAATTTTACCCAAAAACATATTTTGATATAAAGAATAGTTTTTGACAACTATTTAACTAATATATGGTTGCTTGGATGTTAGGAAGAATAATGTTAAAGCATTATCATTGATAAGTGAGAATTTGACTAGAAATGGAAATGTAACTAAAATTTAAGGAAATAAATCCATTATAAAATGAAATTTATAAATATGTATTATAAATGTAATTTATGCATTAAAATACAATTAAATAAAAATTTGTACAAATAAAGTGTACAAATGAATTGTAGTTAAAATTTATCTAAGCAGGCTTTCGAAGTTTAAAATCCCGGAGATTTGGAAATGTTTATCGAATTGTTTTAATGATAAATGATGGCATTATTGTTTTGGAAGTAATTCTGAATGGAAATTTGTTTTAAAGTGGATTTTGGAAGTGAAATAGCATTGAATTCACTTCAGTTACTGGAAAATAACTTCGGTGATGACTGCAGCATCATCGATGTTCATTTTCGAGTTTCTAAGTGATGGATTGCTACCAAAAATTGATTTGCTCAGAAAAGTTAGTTGTTTTTGAAAATTTCGAAGGAAATTTGTTGGGAAATAAAACCGGATTGGTTTAATTTTTGAGAAGTGTGATTTGAGATGTTGAAGATTTCAAAATGATTTGAAACCAAAAGCCGGGAGTTTAAAAATCTTGATAAGATAAGTTGTAAGCTTATAAATGGAAAGGATTTGTAAATCAGGAAGAAATTTAAGCTTTGGGTAATGGAATTTAAATTTAAAGAGAAGAGTTAAAAACGAAATTAACTTGAATGGAAAAAAAACAAAATTTTGACTGGATTGACATTAACTCGGTAGGCTGGAAATAATATCCAGTTATATTTAAATTAAATTGAAATCGAATTGAGTTAAATAAACCTGAGTTAAAATAAAATTGAATTTTCATAAAAATTCAATTGAGTTATCAAATGGAATTAGATTCTTACCTGAATAAATGGAATAGTGTAAATAATAAGTTGTGACTTATAAAATTGAAAATGAATACAAATCCAAAATAAATATTTTGATGAAAATGAAAGGAAAATCCAAACTTGAATTGTAAAGTATATTGAACTTAGGAAAATAACTGAAGTGATATTTGGAAAAGAAAAAAAAAATTTCAACTGTTAGATTATAAATAAGAGAAGAACTAATTAGATAATAAATTAGTTAATAAAATTGAATTGTGACTTTATAATGAAGATTGGAAATAGGACTCAAGTTATAAATTGAATTCGACTTAAATTGTCAGTAAAGTAAACGTAACTGAATTGTGAGTTCATGTAATTTGGTGGCAAATTGAAAATGGATTATGGATCCAGAACTTGAGTTATCGATTAAAATTTAACTTAGAGTGTTAACAAATTTAATATAATTGGGAATATATCGAATAAAATGTGATTTGATTAAAATAGTAATGGGATGGTTTGTATTGTGAATAAAATCCAAATATGTGGAAATAAATTGGATATGGCCTTGTAATCAATTGAGTTAAGCTGAGTATAAAAGAGAAAATTTACTTGTAGAATGAAAATGAGCTTAAGTATAAATTTGAAAAAAAAAATTTGAAGTAAATTGACTTAAGCTGAATAAATCGAAGAGAGTTGAATTTAATTCAACTTAAACCAAGTTTAATGATATTGGATTAAATTTGAATCACGTAAAAATAAATAAGGATTGAAATAGAATTGGGTAGGTTGTAATAATATTTAAGAAAATGGAAAATTCGAAATGGATTGAGAGGGTAAGTTAATTAAATTGAATAAGTGAATGGATGGGATAAACAAGAACCAAAGGAAGTGTTGGTTTAAATAAGTTGAGAAATGGTTATTAAATAAAATAGCTTGGATTGTTTTTGAGCTAAATAAAATAGTTTGGAATAAACAAATATGGAATGAAATGTAAATAAATGAATTGTAAATAAAATTTAAATGGAATGTGTCGAGCTAAATAAATGATTGTGAATGGATTAAAATAAAAGGGAAGTTTAATTGGTAAATAAGATGAACATAAATTGTTAATGGTTTTGAATGGAACTTGTTTGAATAATGGAACTAGATGGGTTAATAAATGAAATACAAGTGAATGTATTCAAATCTGAAATGGAAGCGAGGATAATTGGATTGTGAATAAATTTGGAAATGGAATAGAATTAAGAATAAAATTGAGTGAAATCGATTTAAATTGGTTATAAAACATAAATACTTATTTATTCACATAAATCTTGTCAAATTGCATGGAATAAATTGTTGTTTGTTGTAAATGGGGTAATTAAATATTCTATGAGTGAGAGTAGTAAAATAAATTGATTTTGAAATTAATTGAATTAAATATGAGCTCAGTTTGCTTATAAATAAATTAAATGTAAGCGATTGAGATTAAAACCATTTAAAATTGATGAGGTTGTATACGAATGGATTGAAAACCATTCAAGTTGCATAAAAATGGTTTATAAATAAATTGAAACAGTTGAATTAGCATGAAACTATATTAATTGCTTACAAAAAAATGTTTGGTATGAGATTCTTTTAGAATTCATATGTTTTAACTATTGTAAATAAGTGAGATATAGTTAAACTTCATATATTTGGCACTTACATGTTTAAATTGAGTAAGTACAGGTACCTGGAAGCCGTATGGCTGGATTTGGGTTGGGCTATTTGCTAAAAATAATAAGCCGCTTGCTTAAAATGCTAAATAAGGTACGCCTACGCAATTAAAATAGGAAATATAAACTGTTTTTGGTTTTTCCGACCGTGTGGGTCGATGTATATATATTTATCTCTTTTGTCAAATTGCAAAAGCTCCTCCGTACAAAGGGGACTCTGCCAAAAAAATTCAGAAATTTTGGGAGTTAGAAACTTTTTGAAAATTTTGGAAAATTTAGTAACGACAAAACTATTTAGAATTGGAAACTAAAATAAGTTAGTAAATGAAACTAATTAAAGTAATGACTTAAATTAGTTATAAATGAAGGATAAAATTTTAAAAATTCAAAGTTGAAAATAAATGGAATACATATGTAATGTGGAAATCGATTTGAATAGAAGTAAGTATAAACTAAAAGAGGTAAAGAGAAATAAAGATAAGAAACATATAAAATGTTTATATTAACTTAAGAAGGGAATGGTGAATTCTTAATTGGAAATTGATGCTACAAATGTATCCTAAGATAATATTAGAATGAATAGATATTGGCGTTTTGTGAGAAAATAGATAAAATGTTTTGGAATATTGTGATTGGATATTAGTGCTAAGCAGGATATGCAGGTATGATAAAAGGGAAAAGGAAATTGGATTTGATTTCAAGAGATAAATTTGAATTGCCCGATAAAAGGTACGCATTTAAATTTGGTATGGAATTTTATTGGGATTTGGATTTGGATTTGGGCTGAGCCACTTGGCTTTTTGTTTTCTTTTTGGATTTGGGAGGCCTTAGAGCCATTTTGTAGTAGTATCGAGCTAGCCGCGCAAAGGAGACGCTGGTGAATTTTTTTTGGAATTTAGAGAGTTAGAAAAATTTTGAGAAAATTTTGATGATTCAAAATGAGGTTTTATGATTAAAACTTGAATGGTTGGGCAAATAGGATTGTTTGCAAACTAGGAAAAGGTTTGTAAAGGTAATAAGAATAATACTGGGTCTTTTATAAAAAGATAGTTAGTAAGATGTTGAATTGTTGGTTTTGGAGATAAGTAAACGGGTATTGGACCATCCTCCCTAACTAGTAATTTCGGGGACGAAATTCTTTTAAGGGGGGAGGAATGTGACGACCCGGAATTTTCAAGCATCTAAAATCGGAATATTTAATTGATTTTAAGTATTCAAGATAATAATTTTAAATTGAATTACGAATATCATAATTTATTTGATAATTAAATTATTGAATTAAATAATTTAAAATTGAATAAAATATGAAATCTAAGATTTTAAGCCTATTAAAAATAATTTGAAGGCTTATAAAATTTATATTGATAACACTGAAGATAATAGAAGTTGTAAAATTGAAATGAACCGTGGTTTGTTCAGTTTTAAAATTTTATGTCATTTAAATTGAATTTAAAAATAGTCTTCCGAGGCGCAGTCTCGGAATTTGACGAAAACAGTTTCATTGGGTCCGTAGTATTGAATTATTATCGGATTTCAAATTTCGTATTGATTGGAGTTAGTGTGTGAGTGTACGCTATAATAACGCGTCGAAAACTAAATTGATAATAATTTAATGAAATTTACTTAGTCAAGCCTCTCTTTTACGCCATTTCTTTTAATTTAAATCCGCGTTTCCCTTTTCTCTTCTAGAGGACAGGCAAGTTCAATTACTTTTGAAAATCAAAATCGGTAAATAAATAAATTAATAAAATAAAATATATAATAAATAGATAAGTAAAGAGAAGCTTCAAAGGGAAGCCGCCGCGTATAATAAAGGAAAGGAGCAACACAATAGAGGCCGGATCCTTTTCTTCCTTTCAAACCCCAGCACCTCACATTAAAAAAAATGGTCGTAGCCTCTATCTCTATAAATCGAGTTCGTTAACCCTATGCTGTAATCGATTGGCGCGTGAAGAAGGGAGGGAAGCAAGCGACGTTTGCGCGCGCGTTCACATGGGGGTTTGGCGATTTTTCGTGGCGTCGCGATTTGCGATGGGTCGTCGATCGACCTCGTGCGCGAGCAAAGGGGGCGGTGATTGTGTTGCGCGAAGCCTAGGGGAACATCACGGCATGGAGACGAGACCTGCAATCGAGGTTTGCGCGATCTGGAGCAAGTGGTTTGACGACCTAGGGTTTGAGATTTGGGGTTTCTTGGTTCATAGACGTGCGCAATATGATGCACTCGTGAGTGGGTTCTTCGGCAGTAAGGTATTCTGTTGTTTTTATTTATTTGATATATATATATATATACATAAAAAAAGGAAAAAAAAGAAAAAAAACAAAAACGAAGTAGTTTAAATCAAATTATTAATTTGGGGGTGAATAAATGAATGAAGATTAATGGTTGGATTCATCCAAATAATTTATTTAAGGAGAATTAGTTAATTTAAATTTATTAAACATTAACAGCCTTATGGTTAACCATGGATATTAATAAATCGAATAAATATTTATACAAGGTTAAAAATCGAGAAAGAGGAAAGCTGGATTGGAATGGATGCCAATAAAAGGAAAAGGTGAGTTAATCTCACTCAGTTTATAATTAAATTTAAAATGATTGAATTTAAATAATTGTTTGAATGGTTGAATGAATTGATGAGATATAGTATGATATTGTGAAATTGGCATATTATGTTCTGCTAACATCTGTGGTTGCAGGGAAAACAGGTTGGAGGGATCCAACTGGGTCCCTCATCATATATATATTGTTTATTTATTCTCTGTTATGCTTTGTGGATATTCTGTGATGAATTATATTTAAATATTGAATGCAATAATTGCTTGGATATATTCTAGACTCCGAGTTATCAAATTGTATAGCATTGGATTTTGGATAGAAATAATAAAAAGAGTAAATTTTTAGGAAAATAATTATAAAGAATGTGAACAAACTAAAATAAATTGGATAAGAATATTAGTGTTTTCAAAACGCTAATTAATTATGGGTGTGGAAAGAAATTTATGAATAAACAGAAAGTTAAGAAAACTTAAACTTCAATGTTACTGTTTAAAGAATAAAATAATTATTTTAAATTTAGGATCTTAAATTATTTAAGAAGAATAAAGAAGAAATTGGGAATAACCTGAAATTTGTATATTTCAGCTAAAGAATTTAAAAATCAAATTGAAAATAATAATAAAGTCCATAATAAATGACGTTCGAAATGAACTGATAAGTAAAGAAATTTATTTCAAATGGAATAAATTGGGAATTAATTTGGAAAATTGATTTAAGTGATCGAGATTGGGAATTTCTTTCTGAATAACCAAGTATGTTTTCAAAGTAAGTTTTAAATATAAGTTAATAGTTTTTAAAATGTTTAAAAATGTAGGTTTTGAAAAATTTATTATTTCAAATATTTAATTTCTGAAGCAAATATTTCCTTTTAATATATTATAGCATTAATTATTTAAAAATGACTTAGTATTTGTTTTAAAAGTGAAAACCTAGTTTATATTTTATAAAGTAACCATATTTTCTCAAATTCATATAATATGTATTTTTAACAAATTATTTAAGTAGTTTTAACCTAAGTGTTTTAAAGTATATATTTCAAAGTAAAGTGTTTTAAATTATTTTAAAAATCTAGTTTGTGCTTGGTGATTTCAGAGGAAATAGAAAATATTTGAGAAAGTTGATTCTGAAAAGAATGATGGTTTTGAAAACTGTTTTCAAAGGATTGAAAATAGAAATATATCTTGTGAAGATATTTTGAGGTTAATAAATAATTTGGAAAATTATTTATTGTTTGATGGATGTTTGTGAATGTTAATTGATAGTTAAATAACCGACTATCAATATTGGCCAAATGCGATGATCGTTTCGAAGAGACCGGGATCGAGATTTATTTCTCGAAAACCACTTCGATCCGGTTTGTACGTTTCGCGAAAACGATTTTGGATTCGAAGATGGAGCAGTGAAGTGCAAGGGCTAGTTGCTACTAATCCTGAGGATATTTCCAAAATGGATGTAGTAGGAATAGTGCCTTCGGTTCCGTTCGAACCCGAGGCGGACTTGTATGGATGAATGCTTGCGAAACATCGTCAGGTGGACGATGGGCATTCTAAGTGAAAACGTTCTAAAAGGTAACGCTTAGCCTCAAGCCTCATAAACCGGGAATGACTGAAAATCAGGGGATATGCAGCAAGGTTAGGTGGGTCATGCCCAAGCAGGACAAGATATTTCCCCTGTATAGATGTCCCTTTTTATATATTACGGCTTAGTGGGTGGTTGGTCACGCCAACCACGGGGTTTATCTTGTTCGGGACTGTTCAGTAAGGAATGGTTCCGGCCTTGTGTTGCAGGGGATGAAGGGAGTAATCCTCGGTACGGTGATCTAGGCCACGTACTGTGACAGGTGGTACCCCAGTGCCTAGTCATTAGTTGGAAATCCATTCTCCCTACGAGCCTTGTACGAGTTTTGTTTGTATTACCCACTTTTGTGGCTAGTAGCTGGAATTTAATGAATGTAACAATTTCGGCTATTTTATAAGTATTTGTATATAGACCCTATTATAATATCAGAGGATTTCTATAAAAATTGTTTTAGCTATCGTAAGGTAAAAACCCGACATGTTTATTTGTGGCGTGGTCTTACGAGATGCTTTTGTTTTGAAAGGACTTTTGAAACTTTAATAATCAATTGGGTGTGATTTTCTCACGCTGGTATTTCAGACTGACTCGGGTATTATTTAACTGTAATGCTCGGGTCAGACCGAGTATTATAGAATACAGGATATGATGCTGTGGAGTTCAAGAGACGAGCTGGATGACGATACGTATTCTCGTACTTGTATATATATATATATATATATATATATATATATATATATATTTCCGCTGTGTTGAGTTGTTGTGTACCCATTGTATGTTATTGATGTGAGTTGTGACTGATGTACTCTGAGGATGTAATATATGTAAACTAATATATTTGATTTTGAGTAAAGATTATTTATTATCTATTATATTTTATTCCGCTGCGATGGTTAGATTCTGATGTTGATTTTGTTTTCTCTTCTTCTACCTCTCCTTCTTTAACCCAAATGGTTCGTATTTCTGTACAACTTAAGTTGATTGTTGTAGAATAGTATTGACTCAAGGGGTACGGATTTGCGGGTCGTTACAGTGAGCACGGCACATGAGGAAATGCTAGGATAGATATACCCTTTGCGGATCTGGACTGGTGGTAACGCATAAAAGATACTACCTCCCATCTCATGACACACTCCCAAATCAAAGGGTACACCTAATCACATCACAAAAGCAAATAGAATGGTACGAAGAAATGTGCCCGATCGAAGGAATGACCTCACTTGGCCCAGCATGGCTCTTGGATTTTGTCACATCTAAGCTGAATCACGGGAGTCAAGGTCACGTCATACCTCATATAGAGATCGTTCGCCAAACCATCCTACTTCATTTCTGTAATCTCCACCACGTACACAGTTGTTAATGTGGTTTTGGTATTGGCAGAGAGTATGACAATATCTGATCCCGGTCTCTTTAACAACCAATCTTATTATAACACCGTGGTCATTTCAAAAATAGTTTATACATCAAAACCAGAATATCATTTCCATCTCAATACCATATCAATACAATATAATTTCTATTTTAAATATATCCATTTCCAAAGTCATAGCACTTTCAAAAGTTATAACACTTTCGAAATCATAGCCCTTTGAAATCATGATACTTTGAAAACCATAACACTCACTTCTTAAATAGTTTAGATATTAATAATAATACATTATAAAATAGTTTTATAAAATAGTTATATAAAATAGTTTATATTAAAATGGTTTATATTAAAATAGTTTATATTAAATAATTTATAAAGTAAAATATAATATAAAAATACTTTATATAATAAAACAGTTTCCACAAATTTCACAAATCGATTCAAATCAATTCGAATTCTAAAATTCTAATTTAATTCAATCTCAACTCTTCAATTTCGATTCCATTCATTTTCTCAATAAATCATTTCAAATTTTATCGATTTCAAATACAGATTTTTGACCACAAAATAATCCATTTATTTTCTAATATATTTCAAAACTTTAAATATTTCACAAATTCAAAAATACATTTGACAATTTCATATATATCTTTAATTTAACTTCATTATTATTTAGCTTTGAAATATTCACTTAATAAATCCAATATCATTTAAATAAACCTTAGATTTCCAAATTTTAAATAAAACTAAATGTACCATTTTAATTTATGTAAATTTGAAATATTCATTTAAATCACTTTTGTTCAAATTCAAGTTATAAAATCATATCTTCAAAATCTCAAATTTAATGAATTTCAAATCAACTCATTTAAGTATAATTCTTAAATAAATATAATTTCAATCCAATTTGTACTATAAACTTTATATTTGAAACAAAATTTCAAAATTCATTTATAACCATACAATTTTCAAAACATATAAATTTTAAAATCTAGATTTTAAACCTTGATAAATAACATATATATATAATATCTTAAAATCAATTATTTATTAAAACAAAAATATACATTTTTAAAACCTTGGAAATCATTTTAATATATATATATATATATATATATATATATATATATATGTATGTATGTATAGACCAACAGTGTCTGTATATAATTTTCTATCCATTGGTCAAGTGGTGCGGATATTTATCATTTCAATCCGCAATTTAAAATATATACGGGTATATATCATTTCAACCCACAATCTCAAATTCAATTCAATGAAAATCGCTTGGATTTATTATTTCAACCCATAACGATTTTCCCCTATTCTACAGATCGTTCAGGTATGAATCATTTCAACCCATAGGGAATTCTATATTAACAAGGTACTTGCAGAGTGATAAATGACATGATAATAACATAACAGGATACATCATCAATAACAATATAATATAAACAACATGACATGGTGTCGGATCCTATAGGTGAACAGTTACAGATAATAACAAATATAACAATTTAAATAACTACAGCAGCATATTTCAATTGTCGTTTCAATTGAAATCAAATTTAATAAATATAAGAATGTTACTCGTGAGTGATTTCCCACCTTTCGGGAATAGAGATGAACGAGAATGAGATGAGTTATGAATTTAAGCACGAATTCCAAAATAAAGCTAGATTGGCACGAATTCGATGGATAAAGATGATACGAGAATTGATGAAGCAATTAGAATCAGTTGATATAAATTGAACTAAATATATTTATATATTATTTTCTTTTTCTTGAAATCAATATGTTAATGTAAGACAAAAATTAAAATTAAAATAAATATATATAAATAAAATCATTGTTTTAAATTAAAACCCATACCTTACAATCAAACATATACAATAGGCTTCTATACAATAGACTCGTATATTACTAGCATACTTTATAAACATTGTATACACTTTGTACATAACAAATGCATCTCTGACAGATTCATATTCACTGCCTAAACAGACTATAGTATAAATTATATATATAATTGCAGTAAATAATTTCCTTTAAACGCTAAACTTATAAACCCTATATATATATACACAAAATAAGTTATATAATTATATAACATGTATAAAATCAGATAATTAACCAACACAGCCAATATAAAGTAACAACTATATACATACATACATATATAAACTCATATTGAATTTATGTCACTTGCACTTGAAAATCAATAAACATGCTTAATAATCTAAAGTTTACGAAGTTAAGAATAATAGATAATTGATGTTAAAATTTGTTGTATAAAGTCATTGTAGTCCCAAAATATTAATTACACTTTTTTACTTCCACTTTAATAGAATTAAACATTTGTTAGTAACGTTCGAGGAAAAATGCTATACAGAAAAATTACAATTCCTAAACATATTATGCACATTGAATAGGAAACATATTTAAAGGGAAGAAATATGATCATATCATTGCCACAATATCATTGAAATCTGATAAAGCCAAAGATATAAGAATTCTGCAAACATGACTAACTTAATATTGAGCTTCATAAAATCAATTCTCACTATGTGAACAACTTACAGTTTATATAGGGTGATATGCACGAAGATTGAACCATGAATTCAATTGAAATATTTTTTCAAATTTTCCATTACATGCATAGGCTGATATTTATATACATACCAGAAACATACTTATAGTTAATATATAAATATACTAGTGATTGCTGACTACAACTATTTAAGATTATTGATATAAATCTAGACAAAACTATGACATATAATACATGCATTTATATACAAACAGTAATCATTTATATATATAATATACCTGTTATGAAAGAAGGGGGAGATGGAGACCGAAAGGTGGATGTTGCTCGGCATGGCAGCGGAGTGGCTGTCAAGGTGGAGAGCATGGAGGCGTTGAGGAGACGATGGCTGGGCTTGGCTTGAGGTTGGGAGATGGCCACACAGTTGGAGGTGGTGAAGCGGGGTAGTGGCGTGATGGGAGATTTCGCACGGCAGGTGGGGCTTCAAGGTGGAGGAGATGAAGAGGGTGGGGTTTGCTTGGTCTTTGAGGAAGAAAGGAAGGGATGGGCAAGGTCTCATGGCGGCGGTTGCAAGGGCTGAGCAATATTCTCAAGTGGCCGAGAAAAATGATGGGGACAGGGTGCTTACAGGAAAAATGGGAAAATTAGTGGAGAAGCTTCAAAAGGAAGATGAAGCAAAGCAAATAATTTATATATTGAATGTTTCAAAACATGTACAGAGCAAAGTGAAAAGGTAAGTGAATAAATACAGAGAGAAAGGAATGGCAACGATCCCCTCTAATTTAGCTAAAAGATTTAAAAGCAATTTATTTTGTTGTTTGGACTGCACGTTTCAAATTTGAAAACGAAAGAAAACGTAAAGTCACAATTTGGTCGTACCGTTACAACGAACAGTTTATTGTTTTCTTCACGTACTGGACCTCAAAAGACAGAAATAAATATACTGCGGAGATCAGCACGACAAGACAAACAGAATGGTATACAGATATCTGTGGTACGACCATCCTATCAAAAGTCGACGTCGATACAGAAAATGTTGCTAATCTGCCCAAAATAGGATAAACAAAGCAATAAAAATCCAAATTTGATGAAACGGAAGATGACGTCTCACTCAAAAGATGATTTACAAATTTATTATATAAAAATATTCTGGTTTGGAAAATATTTTATTACCATCAATTATTATCTGATTTATATTGAAATAGAATTTACACAAGAAAATAAACTTCCATATTATCTGATGAAAATTTACCATTTGCTATGTTTAAGTAGATGTATTCCAAATAATAAAGTTTTTATTTCTATTTTCAGTTATAAAATTTTTAAGCAAAATTTTAGTTAATTACATTATAAAAACTATTAAAATTTCCGGGTTATTACACAGATTATGTTATGGTTTGAATTTTTTGGATGCTATAGTAACACTGGCCCTAATTTTGGTATTTTAAAATATAAATATTATTTTAGAATTTTCAGGGATTGAAAGGAGATTTTGGATAAAAATATTTATGCCGAATTTGGATTATTTTAAAGAAAATTGATTTGGATAAAAAACGATTTGATTTTGAGTTATACTTAACTATTCGTAAAATGTTTTAAATAGAGATTTTGAAATAATTTATATAAAGGATTTTTAACAACGGATGTTTAAACGATATTTCTAAAAATATGTAAAAGTTGTTGAAACCGATATTTAAAATAGATTGTAAAGTAAATGGATTTATAAAGAAATGGATTCATAAATGAAATTTTATAGATGAGATTATTTTTATAAACGAGTGAATCCCAAATAAGTTTATAAACTTATAAATGATGTTTATAAATAAAGGGAAATGATCATTAGTCGATAAATCGGAAAAATAAATTTACAATGTGAATTTATATCGAGATATGCAAATCGGCTTTTGGGAAAAAAATAGCAGATTCTATTTCTGAAAAGCGAGAATGATTATGAAATTGAAATATAGTCGATGTAATACGAATCGATAGGCAATTATAAATTAGAACTGGTAATATTAGATTTTTAAAAATAAATTTTTGTCGAGAGTGGAAGTTTTTTTTTTAAATGGGATTTTTATTTATTAAACTATATAGTTAAAGCTATTTAGTATTGAAATATTTCAAGAAGTGGATTTTTTTCAAATATCAAATAGTAAATTGAAATGAATTCTAACTTTTAAAATAAGCTTTGTGAATCAGTTAGTTCTTTGAAAATGAAATAGGAAATGAGTTATCGATGTGTATTTAAAGTGTTTTAATATTTTAAATAATTACTTAAACATGTTTTAAGAATAAATTACCATTCTTTAAAAATACTTATCATATATATAGAATTTTGAAATGATTGTAATTTATTTATAAATCCTCTCGAGATTTGTCAACGGGGTTTATTTAACGAATATGATTTTTATAAGAGAAATCTTGTAATGGAATTCTGGAAACTTAGTGACTATTGAAATGTTGAATTACGAGAACTTCGAAAATGAATTAAAATTCATAAAAGAAGTTAGAAATGGGTAGTCGGAACTATAGACAAGTACGGTCGATTTTGGAAAATTTAAAGGAAGTTAATTAATGAATTTCAAAAACTTATAGAATCCGTTATAAATGAGGGAAGGGATTTACAAGTAACTGTAAAGGATTTGACAAGTATGAAATAAAAATGGAATATTTACTAAGTATTGGAAATAAAATGATTTTAGGAAAATATATTTATAAACATTTCTTAAGGATTGGACATGAAGGATTTGAAATATTTTAACAACGAGATTATTGTCATAGAAATATTTTCAAAGTGTTGAATTATAAATGGAATTGGAAAAAATATATTTCTAGGCATTGATATGATTCGAACTTATCCTGTTATGGATACAAGTATTTGAAATTGTTTTCAATTGTTGAATATACTAGAAGTGATTTGAATATGTATCTCTTTAAAGATACATTGAAATGAATGTTTGAATGCTTTATAAAATTGGGTTTAGTGACTGCATATATGTGCGATTTGATAGTTAAATAGCCGACTATCAAATCTAGCCAATTTCATTAATCATTTCGAATTGTGATATCATGAAGACGAAGATGGTGATTTGGGAGATTCAGTTTGTTTAGTCCCAGGACAACTTGTATGGATGAATGCCATCATTTGCATCGTGGTCTGGAAGGCAGTGTTAGCATTTCAAGTATGAATACTATTCTAAAGGTAAAATGTAGCCTCAAGCCTCATCAACTGGGAATGACTAAAACAGGGGAAATGCAGCAGGGCTAAGTGGGTCGCACCCAAGTAGAGTATGTTATCACTTTTCTAGATACCCTCGGATATATTATAATTATGGATATGGTTGTGCATGGAAATAGATCGCACAATTGGGTGGGAACACCTAGGGTGATAACATATTTAGTACTATCCAGCAAGGGGTAGGCCTATCCTGCGTTGGCAGGGATCGTTAGGTACGATCTCGGTACATTTTTCTAGAAGTGTACTATGAACAGCGGTACCCCAGTAGCCCAATCATTGTATGAAATCCATTCTCCAATACGTACTTGTATGGTTTTGATTGTGCCCGACTATGCTGAAATGTGATGTGCAAGCATTTCAGTAGTTTTATAGTTTACTTTCTATAGACACTATTATAAGATCAGATGATTTTGATATAAATGTTTTGGTTATCGTAGGGTAAAAACCCATCGTATTTATGTGTGGCATGGCCTTACGAGATACCTATGTTTTTCAAAGAATTTTGATAATGGTAATAGCTCAAATTAAGTGTGTTTTCTCACGCTGGTTTTTTAGACTGAATTGGGTGTTATTTCATTATAATGCTCAGGTCAGACCAAGTATTACCTCTTTCGCACAACTAACTCTAAAAAAATCACGACGTCTTATAAGCCCATATCTGGGACCTCCCATATCAAGGGACAACACAACAATAATATATACATATGATATGCCTTATATAGTGTGTATGTCACATAGCAAACATACACGTTAAGCATAAACACGTACCATTTAGTGAGAAATCAAACTCTGCTCATGAAACCAAAAGCAACAAGCAAGCCTTTACTTCCATGTACCTATATTCCACTTACATTACCAAAAAGAGAGTTAAACACAACAAATGAAACAATACAACTTATTCATCATATAATGAATCTAAGCATGATAAATCATATATAGCAATAACCTCACATAAACATGCCATATCAAAACATATAAATTGCATTTCTAATGGAAGAAGCATACAATGTATTAAAGCCCGTACGATGTACATATATCATTTGTACGCAACATCAAATCCAATCACTTGCTGATCACATAAACTTCACTTCCGAACTAGTATTGCTTACTCTACATCACTAGTGTGGACTCCGATTAGGTTCCTTGATTAGATACCTTCGTTCTCCTTCCATAGCCATATACTATGATAGAAAACTTCATAATCATATCAAGAATCTGTATCAAGCGTCCATTACGAATCGCGTGAAAATCCTAACTCTGACTGGTGCAAATCCCCTTGAAATCATGTATTCGAATCTTGGATCAAAAACTTCTATGCGAATAAAATGATCTACGTACAACTTATGTATTTATTCCATTATTTTCTTAACTACACCGGTTATCTTCTATTCACATTTATTTATACCAATAGAATTTCATTTAATACTAAAATCATTTATGAATCCCTTTTTCATAAAACATTATTTAAGTTTTTTTCATATAAACATTTCACAAAGACATGTCTTTATTTTAAATCCATTTCATAACACATTACTTATGTCTATAAACCTAGTGTTAAAACTGAGTGTTTAAAACCAATTTTCAAAATCAATATTGTCTTGGTTTGCTTTGTCTAAATGTTTAGAAACCTCTTATCGATACGATTGTACCTTCTGAATCGACTAGAATTCATAAACCTCTTAACAGATCAATCAAGACAATATAAAATATTTTTGTAGCACTAACAAATACGCGCTTTTATAAACATACACTCAAACTCATTCTAGGGTGTGACAAACCCTGTCTTTAATGAGTTTGCCCTACCAAGGCCTAGGTTTTCACTTAACCTAAGCTCTAATACTAATTATATTAACCCGCCTTTCCAAACCGCAAAAGTCGATGCTAAAACATCTCCGGTATACACATGCCGAGAATCCACATGTCAAGAAGATAAATAGTTCGGGGGTGAAAGAGAATAAAAGACAGAATAAAATCTCACATCGTGATGAGTAATATGTAATATACAACTGATCTTTACAAAAGAAATCTGTAACATGCATACATCAATCAGAGTAAATATCATATCATTAACACAGACAGTTATAATAGTCTGTTCTTGTAGATGCTGATAAATCCAAAACAAGAAAAGCAGTGGAAAATAAAATACATGAATAGGTCTATGTGACATCCTGCTCATCTCTTGAAGCTCTAAAGCGTCCAGCATAATATGGAAACATATACGAGGCTGATTTGAGCATTATAAGAAAATAACTCCCGGATTGGTTTGGTAAACCAGCATGAGAAACACAATTCATATGGATTTTTAATGTTATAAAACCTTTCAAAAATAAACATATCTCGTAAGACTGTACCATACATAAACACAAACAGTTTTTACCTTATGATAATCAAACCATTTATATTAGAAAATCTTATGATATTATAATAATGTCTAGGGTTTAAAACAAATATATAACATAACTAAAATGCTTACATCTCACATTTTAGCATATTTGGCACATAACTAAGTCCATAAGGCACGTATTGGAGAATGGATTCCATCAATGACAAGACTACTGGGTACTGCATGTCATAGTACATCTCTAGAAAAATTATGCCGAGGGCCTTACATGGACCATCCTACAAATCATGACCGGCTTATCCCTTCCTACATAGTACCGAATATGTTCATCACCCCAATTGAATTCACAGCCATACTGGCCCGAAGCATACATAAATCCATAAATATAGATCCAGATCGAGTAATGACCGTTTGCAAACAACATAGTTTAAAGCATATCCCCAGTTTCAGTCATCACCAGGTGTGAGGCTTAAGGCTAAGTTATAACTTTTTTAGCAAATCTCACTTGGAATGCTAACATTTCCCTTTAGGCAACAATGCAATGCCAACATTCATCCGTAGCGATTCAGTTATGAACAAACCGAAGGCACTACTTCTACTACAATCCTTTTGCAATCACTCTCAAGATTAGTAGTATCCCTTATACTCTAAAGAACTTCATCTTTGATTCCATCATATTCAAGGTGTCTCTAGTTCGAACGCATATACCAGTCCAAAGTGGTTTTTGGATGACATATCTAATAACAGTCCCTCCGAATAAGAATTGATGGTGTCAAAACTGGCCAAGTTTGATAATCGGTTATTTAAGTATCAAATAAACAAACAACCAAATCAGAGATTAAAATTCATATGGAAACCAAGCATGATTAAGCACATAACAACCAATAAGCTTCTTTGATTAATCTCTTCATTACTAAAATCACTTTGTAAATACTTGTATTAAATACCTTTACAAAGATATACATATATATATATTACTCATTCACTATTCATTTATACTTTTCAATGCTTGGAAAACTATTCATACTTATCTTATTAGTATAAGCATATTCATAAAATACTGCACTTTCAATACTTAGAAAATGTAACCATATACTTATCTCAATAGTATAAGTATATTTACAAAACACGACATTCTCAATATTTAGAAAATGCAACCATATACTTATCCCAATGGCATAAGTATACTCACAAAACATTTATGAAAGAATTAATATTTTAAAAGAACACTTAAATGGGCCAAAACAAACGTCACTTAAAAACATTGTTTACTATAAACCCAAACCCCTTTTCTTTCGGTGTAAGTAAATAGATCGTATGGACATTCGACCCAATATACTCCACCACTTACCAATTTCAAACTTGTACTATTCCTCGATTAACAATGATGTTTGACAAGTCAGAAAACTATCCTTGCCTCGACATACATTCTTAATTCTCACAGATAGAGACTAGTTTCCATACCTGGGAATTTGGTATTAAGTAAGAAAATAATACTTCATTACCACAACAAGTTATAAAGATCATATATGAAAATCAAATCTCATTTCTTTTAATAAAATTCCTTTTTATAGATATATTTTATTTTTACCAAACTCCTTTATAAATCTTCTCTCTATTTCTAAAACTCCTTTTTATACATATCTCGATTTAAATCTCATATACTTATCATAATTAATATTCGGTTTCAAGATCGGTTCAAATACTTTCTATAAAATGATCATTACATATATCCCTATAAATTCATAAATGTGACTTATTATTCCAATTTATCAAAATGATATCATTTTTCTTTATAAAATATCATTTATAAATATATTTTTAAGTATAAAATACCATTTATAAATCCATCTTTCTATACAATATTACATATAAAATGTTTCACAAATATTCATTGTAATAATAATTCAGAATTTTGAACACTTCGTACTTAAATATCTAAAATATTTAAATATTGTATATAGGAGTTGATATGAATGAATATGATTTTATAACTTTATTAGTCCCTTTATAATTAATAACTATTGATAGGAAATTCATTTTTGAATTATATTTATAAAAATATACGCTTTAATAAATACTAAAAATGTGATCGAAAACGTTTTGTTCAAAAATGACTTTTTATTCAACAAAAGTTGTTCGAACTCTTTAGAACTTGTATAGTAACATATGAACACCTTAGTAAGTATTAAATCACCTTAGTTCCTAACCAAAATTAATTACACTAAGAATTAATTAGTACAAATTAAAAGTAATACTAAAGGACCCCCAAAACAACTAGAGTATGGTTTGTGTAAGAGTATGGTGTGTTTGTTCTAAGGCATGGCTTTGTCATGTTAGAGTCTTTGTTCTTCATTCTAAGGAAGGGTATTCTTGGTATTTAGCCACTCATTCTCAAGCCTATAAATAAGCACTAAGGCTCTCTTTATTCTTCACAAATTCACTTCTAAATTAACGTCTTCATCTTCTTCCTCCTCGTCTTTAACTTTCTAGAAATCTATACAAATAAACTTCTTTCTCTTCCAAATTTTTTATATATCCTTAATACAACATTATAACACCTCTTACAAGTTAAATATGGAAGAAAAGGAGAAAAATCCTCGTCTCCATGTCATAGCCGTTAGTAATATGGTAGGGAGGATGGCTTGGCCGTGGGCAAAGATGGGGGTAGGGGTCATGGACGTTTGCAAAGGAAGGAAGGAAGAAGGTGTTAGTCATGAACTAGTAGGAAATGGAGGTGATGGTAGGATGCTTTGATGCTTGCTTGAATGTTGGTAGGAAGATGGTATTGTTTGGTTTCAATAAATGTGAGTTATCATACCTCTAGTGAAAATAGTAACTTGGCAATTTGCTTGTTAAAGACTTGTTGATTTGCTTGCTATTATTAATAATATAGATCATAACTAAGTAAAATTGTAAACCCTTGTTTTATGCCTTGAATAGCGTATTATTTGTGTGGTTATTGTGCCTCGGAAGGCCTTGATTTATATATGGTTGAATGATGTTGAATATGGACTTGTCCGTATAGCGACAATTGCTATAAATGCACTTTGAATTCCTTAACTTTAACTTGTGTAACTTGGTGTTTTTTGAACTAAATTTTTTTAATTATTCTCTACACTTTTATAGGTGTTTTCGATAGCAAGGAATTAGGAATAATGAAACAAAATTGTAAAAGACTGAAGCAAAAAGGTCGCTATATCGATGCTTTTAAACTCCTTGTTTTTGTAGAATAACGTTTATTTTTGTAGAAACTTCGTTAAGGATTTCTTTACTATTTTAACAAGTAAATAATACGTTATTCTTATTGTAAAAAATTTGAAGCATAAATCATTTGATACTAGTTGGGCTGAGTGAAATTTTTTATAGTGAAATAGTTGCTATATAAGCACTTTTGAAAAATACCTTATTTTCGAAAATTTCTATAAAATAATTAAAATTTATTCTTTGGGATTTTCCTTTATGATGTTTAATTATCCAAAGTATACTAACTATTGTAAAAAGAGCGAATCTTGTTAAAGCGTCAAAAACTAGGTGCAAAGTTGTAGCAAAACATGTAAAAACATGCAACAGAACTTTAGATGGCATATATGAAAATGCTATCTTGCTATTTGAAACTAATTATGAAAAAATGGTATTTAAGTATTTTTATCTAATCTTTTTAATGTTTTTTTCTAACTCATATTGGAGTGTTTTAAAATTAATTTCATGTTAAATTTTTTTAATAGTTAATTGTGAATTTTTAAAAGTAAGTGGCTTTTACAATAAATATATTTATTTTGGTTTTCCTGTTTATTTCCAAATCGATTAATTTTACAAAATGTTCTATATAAATGATTATAATATATTTTCAATTAGTTTAAAAGTATTTTAACATATTAATAAGTATTTTAAAGGCATTCCTATATATGTATGTCTCTGTGCGTGTATAAAAGTTTTAAAAAGTAAGTTAAGTATTTCATAAATTTAATAAAAGGAAGTTTGGATTTTAAAATTTAAGTTAAAATAAATTATTTTGTGGAATTACTTAAAATTTTATTACCTTAATTAGTAAGTGTGGATATGCTCTGATCTTTAAAATAAATGTTTTAAAGTTAATGTTAAGTATAGAAATAGTTTTGGATTATAGTAACTAATATTTTAGTAACATTTGTTTTAACCCTTATTATTACTTATACTTGGCAAAATAATTAGATGTTTAGTAATGAATATTTAATAGATATCTATAAGTAAATGGTTTTGGGTCCATTGTGACTAAAGTTTAATTAACAATTGTCTTTAACCCTTAAATGTAATTGAATCTTTAAAAGCGGGTTTAAAAGAAAATCGTTGGGTGTGAAATGTTTTTGAGTTGTAGTAAACAATATTTTTGTAATATTTATTTTTAATCTTTATTTTTAATTATACTTAATAATATAATTAGATATTTAATAATTAATACTTTAAGGTTAAGTACAAATAAAATGGTCTTGGGTTTGTTGTGACAATGTTTTAAACAACACTTGTCTTAAACCCTTAAGTAAATTAAATCTTTTAAAAGAAAGTTTAAAGAGAAATGTTTTTAATGTACAAAAATGATTTTGGGTTGGTTGTGAAAATTTTTAGTAACACTTGTCTCAAGCCCTTATAAACGTACTTAAACCTTTAAAAGAGAATTTTTAAGAAAATGATTAATGTGAAGTGTTCTGGGTTTGTAGTAAACAATATTTTAGCAACATTTGTTTTTAACCCCTTTGATTATATATTAAGTAAGAAAAACTTTGTTAAGTGATTTATGAATGAGGGAATTAGAAAACGGAGAAACTTTGAAAAAAATTAGGCTGAAGGACATGAAGTTTTATTTTTTGGCTGAAGGACAAATGCTAGTTATAATTAGCATTATATTCAACTTTTACACGGTATAGAATTCTATTTACATCTAGCATTATATTCAACTTTTGCATGATACAAAATGCTAGTTATATCTAGCATTATATTCGATTTTACATTATACAGAATGCTAGCTATAACTAGCATTGTCTTTCAACCTAAAAAACAAACTTGTTGTGCTTCAGCCTAATTTTTTTATAAGTTTATTCTTGTGCCTATTTTCCTATTTGTGGATATACTTGTACCACCATTGAGATAAGTATATGAATACTTTTTAAGTATTGAAAAGAGAGTTAGTGAATAGTGGAATAGTACAATATAATAATATATCTTTTATAAAGAGCAATTAAATATATATATATACAAGTATATAAAGGAAGTTTTAATTAATAAAGGAGCATTAATTAATCAAGGAAGTTTTGATTAGTGAAAGAAGTTTTATTAGAAAAAAAGAATTTTACTAATACAAAGGGTTTTTAATTAATAAAGGGCAAATTAATTATAAAGTGGTTAAAAGTCGTTTAGGCGACTTGATTCTACTTTGTATGAATTGAGAGTGCTTGTATGTTAACTTGCTTATGGGAAAGTATATAGGACTTAGTTTCCTTATGTGATCACTTTCATTGTTGTTGAATACGACAAAATTCATCGATTCAGTTTTGAAGAAACCAAGATCGGTAAGTGTTTAACTTATCGAAAACCACTTCATGATTGAGATATGTGTTTTATCTTTAGGGAGTGGATCTATTCAAGATGCTGGAACCCATATGTGGTTTCGAGATGTTGGATTTAGTTAAGTTATTCATGAAGAATATAGTTAGAGTGCATGAAATTCCTAGCAGTATAGTAAGTGATAGAGATTCCTTATTCATTAGTGAATTCTGCAAGAGTCTACAAGATACCTTAGGTAGCAACATCGATATGAGTACCTCTTACGACCCATAGACAGATGGGAAAACGAAGAGTGTTAATAAAGTTTTAGAGGATTTGTTAAGAGCTTGTATGCTAGATATCAAAGGATCGTGGGAAGACCATCTACACTTAGTCGAGTTTTCGTATAACCACAGTTATCAGACTAGTATAGGGATGGCACCATTTGAAGCTTTGTATGGAAGGCCACGAAAATCTCTAGTTTGTTGGTTAAAGAATGGGGATAGATTAATTCTTGGTCCAGACTTGGTTAAAGAAGTCGCAAAAAAGATTGAGTTAATTCGGGTTAGATTAAAAGAAGCTCAGTCTAAGCAGAAGAGTTATGCTGATAAGAGATGGAAAGACTTAGAGTTCTCAGCTGGAGATCACATTTGTTTCAAAACAGCACTAATGAAAGGAGTGATCGGATTTAGAAAATCAGGAAAACTGGAACCAAGATTTGTTGGACCATTTCCTATTATAGGAAGGATCGGGAAACTCGCATACAGGGTAGAGTTACCGAATAGTTTGGCGGGTGTCCATAATGTTTTCCATATTTCTCATTTAGTGAAGTGTATTCAAGATCCAGAGACTAGTATTACACCGACCGTGTTAGAGGATCTAGTAGTGGAACTAGATATGACTATAGTTAGAAAACCAGTTCGTATAGTTATAAGAGATGAGAAGAGACTAAGGTATAGGATAGTCAGATTAGTCAAAGTCCAGTGGAGTGACGATGAGGGAGACTATACTTGGAAAACTAAGAGCAGGATTAGAGGTACTTATCCTGACTTGTTTGATGGTATGTTTTATCTTTATATTTGATTATTATGGGTATCTTAATGTAATTTCGAGGACACAATTCTTTAAGGAGGAGAGTCTGTAGTTTGGCTAACGTTATTTTGAACATTTAATTGCATAAATTAAATGAAATTATTATAGATAGTTAAAGGATTGAGATTTGTTAGTTAAGAAGAAGCCATGCCTTACTGAATGTATTAGCGAAAAAGAAAAAATAAGTAAGTAGGAGGAATATTGTAAGAGTAAAATGGAAATAGCCTTTCTTCCTATACCCTAAACCCTTCCTTTCTTCATTCCTCATTCATTTTAACTTTCACAAAAGAACTAAAACCCTAAAGAACATGACTAACTACGATTAAGAGGATTTAAGGAGAAGAAAAGCTAGGATTAAAGTAGTAAGCTTAAGCAAATCAATCTAAAGGCAAATCTCAACCTTCTTAATATAAAGTCAAGGTGAATAATTATTTTATGTCTTTATTTTTTATGAATTATTTGGTTCAAAGGTAGACTAGTTTTCTTTTGCAAATATATGCCATATTATAGTGATTAAATGATTATATGCCTTAAGTTGATGATATAGAGAGATTTAATAAGAATTTTACGATATATTTAGATTAGAAAAACTGTCATATGACAACCAAAGGAGTTGCATTTTTGATATATGGTCAAAAATATTATTTTACAAGTGGGTTTCAAGTTTTATAATTTTCCAATTACGAATTTTCTATGAGATAAAATAGTGAATTTTGGGTTTATATTATTTAAGGAACCTAAATAAAGTTTTCGAATCTGAAATTTATATATGTTAGAAAACATATTTAATGTGAATTATTGGGATTTTCGAGGATTTTTCCTAACTTTTTTGGTTGATAATTATTTATGTTAGAGAATTTAAATGTTTTAAATGTTGTATTAAGGAGAAGGGCTTAAGTGCTAAATTTTTTTTGATTGTTCAGTGAAGAGTTTGGAAACTTTTTAGAAAAGAATTTTGGTAAATTATTAGCAGCCAATCATATTTTAGCAAATTATGCGAGTTAGGTGAAAAAGAATTGCTTTAAAAAGCATAAAATCAGTTTTATATCAAACTACAACTTCGCCACTTTCATTTGCTTGCTTCCATCACCATACTCGATAAACCTTTCCACCTATTCGAGACTAATGCATATGGTATCAAGCATTTGGCATGAAGTGTATTGGAGAAAAGCAGAAGGAAAGGATGGTTGCGAAAGGATTGAAGCCGCTTTTAGTTGCTTTGGAAACCCTTCGCCTTAGTTGGAGGCCGCCTTTTCGTAGTCTTAAAAAAATGTAATGTGAAAGGGAGGCTTTCGTCTTCGTGCCTTCCGTTAATATTGAAGCTACCTTCCCAAATGCTTCCGAAAGGATTAATTTAGTCGATTTTCCTAATAGTTTTGGAGGAAATGGTTTCGAAAGGATAGTATCGAAGCTATCCTCTACCCATTTGTTTAATTTGAGATCAATGCTTTCGAAAGTGATGCTTTCGCTTCTGTTCCCTTTGACTCTATAGTTTTATTAAGTGTTGAACCCAGTGATTTCAAAAGAAGTACTTTAATTAGTTTTGAAGCTGGCTTCCATAAATTTTTACTTAAACCCAATACTTTCGAAAGATATGTTTTTATGTGTTTCGATAGGAATGTTTTCAAGTGTTGCGAGAGATAATTTTTTTGGCTTCGAAAGTGGATGTCTAAGATTTTAAATAATGATTCCAAAAGGTCTATTTCCAATGCATTTGAAAGGGAGGTTTCAGCCTTTCAGCCTAATGTTTTCAAGGTTAAAGTATTTAACTTTTTTTGAAGGGACAACTAACCTTAATGATTTATATTTTCATCAACATTGTTTTGTGTAAAGCATATATCATGGCGTAGGTATTTTGAGTAAAACAAAGAGTATGTTTTCCTTGTTTAATCATGATTTAAAAGGGTTAAATCAATTTTAAAGAAATGTTTTCAAGGAAAATTGAGTAGGGTTGTTAACCCTAAGTATGTCATTCAAACATTAGAAGACTGGATGGGACTGGTGTGGGTCTGCGCCTTATACTTTAGCTAGCAGCCCCTAGCTAATATAAGTCTGTAAGGCTTTGTCACAAGTAAGACTAAAATGATGTTACACATAGAAAGGAATACATAGAGTAGAGATAGGTTATTGGTGAGCCCACGAAACAAGATCATCAGGATCAGTAGACCCTAAGAGAAGTAAGTTAAGGACAAATTGTACAGTTTTGTGTAACAGAAGTTAGAATATTTATTAGTCTGGTAAATCCAAGTCAGCCAGTGATTAATAGTCATCCAAATAAAACTAAAATGGTCAAACAAATAGTTCATTGATTACCTAATTTATATGCATATATGATATGGCTATTGTTGTTATAATTAGTTTGATTACAGGATTTTAGATTTGCAAAGATACGATTTTAAAAGGATGTTAGTGAGGGAAAACTGGTTCCGCTAAGCAGCATGGTCACATTTAATATCAATAAACCAAGATGTAATAGAATTATTCACACCAGGCTTTATGTCTGACTCAAAGTTTGTGTTTTCCCCTTAAACTCTAGGGTGCTCAAAATTTAATTTAAGTAGATTAAGATTCTAGGTATTTCAGGTTTTTGTAGGCGATGAATAAAGCTTCCGAAGACGTGCAGGAGGCAAGGATTAGCTATTTAGGAGTCAATCCATTATTGTTCCGTTGTGATGTATTTATTGACTAATTTGTCTATTTAATACTCTGATCATCCAAGGGGGCATCTTCATATGTCACTCTTGGTGTATTTTGTAATAATTATATTTATCTGAATCAGAGAATCATTTTGAGATTATTTAATTGAATATGAAATATTGATTTGAAATATAATCAAAAAAGCTATTTTGAAAACTGTGTTGATTTTATTTCATACTCATGTGCTTCTGATATTATGGATACCATTGACATTACCGTGTTTTGTCGCCGAAAGGTAATACTATAGATGACTGTTGCATTTGTAGCGCTTTGCTTCAGGCCTTAAAATAGGGGATGCTACATAGTTATAGTGAAATTGGTACACAAAAGAAGGGTGAGAATATGAAATTTTCCATCTACGTTCATTTTTCGGCATAAGAGCGTATATATAAGAATACTGAATTTTCAAATTTTAGATGTTAGAAATGGTATGTTAGGTATTAGATAAAAGGAATTGAATGCAAAATTGGTTGAACCATACTCCTACTCGTAAGAGTGTGAATTTTTTTTGTGAGAATGAGAATTTAGATTTTTGAAACTTGCATACATATGGAACTGCCAATGTGTGTGTGTATGTATGTATGTTGTTTGAACCAGACTTTCAGAATTGCTTTAAAAATACATTCATATAGGAGGCACCATTTAGTATTATTCAGCATACGTATCATATGTGTTGTAATTAGCCATGCATTTGTACACGATTGGCTGCAAAATTATTTGTACACTAATTGGTTGGATAGTTTAGAATGATTGTACGTTATATTACATGATTCAATGCTTGAGGAATTTCAGGGAAGTAGTTCTTTTAAAAGGGGATAATGTAACCCACATAAAACAAATTGTAATTGACTAAAAGAAGTAATAAATAATTATCAAAGTTATAAAATGGAATTTGGAAAAATGATAGGATTTGGCTACGAAACTTGCACCATCGTATTCGTAGCGATTTTCTGAGCAACTTTTATATATGAAGCTTTGTGATTGAAGTTCAAACAGAGAAGTTATTAACGTTTGAAGTTTTCAAATCAGAAATAATTCAAAACCAGTTAAAGTAATAAACAATAATAACATAACATTAATAATTTACTTAACATAACATATAAAAATTAATTAGGGTAATAAAAAGGAGGCATGTTGACATTAAATAACTGGCTGCATGAACACCGGTCGACCGCCTTCTTTGGGCCAGTCGACCACTGCTGAAGGACCATTTGACCAATATAAGTGTGGTAGCTAGGGTTTAACCCTGGCTTAAATGGACCGAATTTAATATATTTTAATCCAACGGATAGAATCAGTTCCAATGCATATAAATACAGGCACGACTCCTCATTTTTCTTCTTATTTTCTAATTGAGCAGCGAAGCTCTACTATTTTTCTTTCTCCACTATTTCCAAAAATTATAGAAGTAATACATATTTATATATTGAGAAAAATGGAAAAATAAAATGAGAAGAAAAGGAGAGTAAATCGAATTTTCTTGGAAAGGTAAATTCAATTATTTAAATTTTAAACTTCCTTTAACTCAAATCTCATCTTGGATCTATAGTTCTAATAAGTACCTATGTGTCTTTTGTACATATTTTGATTGAAAGAAAAATAAAGTCATGTAAGAAGAACGAGATTGGATTGGAGATTTGAAAGCTATCAAGTGAGTGGATTTTTTTATATATTATTAAATTTATATCATTGAGATTTATTTTTGTTATTATTTTATGTTAAATACCATTGAATTGAAAGCTTAATTAAATGAATTTATTTGAAAACTCATGTACACATTCAGAAAATAATTTAATTTTGATGGAATAGCATATATACCTTAAATCTAGAATTTAGGGAAAATAATCCCTAAATTTGTAAAGTACGATACTGATAAAATCGTAAGGTTGTTCAGTATTGTTATTTGGGCTATAAATTGTAGTAATTCAACTAGAACACACTAAATTGATTTAGGATATAGGTTTTCTGTATTTTAATATAGATTTGTGGTACGTACGACTTAGTTGTAGTGGTTTCCTTGTAAATTTCCATAGACTGATCAATTCCACGATTACATTTGAAAAGTATGTTGTTTGAAATAACAAGGAATATGCCAAGCAAAAGAGATGTGCAAAGCATGTCTTTTCCATAGTTTACATTGTCTATTTTAATATCAACAAAAGAGATAATTCTTGCAATCAGCACACACAAAAAAATCCACTTTTTGGTAGTTTATAGAAATTGCAACGACAATGTTTCCTTCTAGGGAGAAATACCTTTCCAATGTATTAAAATACAAAAATAAAATAAATAATTCCGTTGACCAAATTAATGTGTACATATACGTATAAGTGAATTATAAATCTAGAGAATAATTAAATAAACGTAAATTACTGCTAGTACATATATATGGTAACATGCAATTAAATGTGTGTTATAATATTTATTCCCAATAAAATGTTAAAATATGAAAAACATGATACATAAAGAAGTTAATAGGGAGTTACAATAATTAAGTATGAATATAAATTCATTTAAAGGATCCAATTACAAAATTAAATATGACATCAATGAAAAGAATTAAATGGGCATAATAAGTTGAATTTGAAACATAAAAAAATATAAATGTAATTAACACTTATTTAATTTGAATCTAAAAAGACAATTTATTAAGGGCATTCATTGGAGGTAAAAGGAGCAGTAAATGACATTTAATAACATGAATGAAATAAGAATTAAAGATCGTAAGTGTATAAAATAAAAAGGAAGTTTATAAAAAGTAAATAAATTGATACTAACAAATGAACTTTGAAGGTGTAATAATTTTCATGGCGAAATTATATGGTATCAATAATGCGTTCTGACGGGTGCGAATTAGTTGGCCTAGCCCAATATTTAGATTTATTATGAATGATTTGGTTTAGGATGGGTTGGGATGCGATGTCAGCGGTGTTACATAATGAAAGTCTTCCCTTCTAAAGGGGCTACAACAGTTATGTTTCATTTTACTGATGTGTGACATCTCCAATTATAGGACCCATGAGGATATACGTTCACATGTAGGTTTGGGGAATATACTAAAGGGGATTTTCCTTGGATTTAAAGTATTAAATGGCGATTGGGTTTGCCTCAATTTTAAACCAGAGGTACCAAGAACCAGGTGGGCATTTCCTTGATTTGTATAAGGAAAATCTAAATATGATGGCGTTTGAAAGCTCGGGAATATATCAAAATTGTTAGTATCGATATTTATGGAGTAGGGCTAGACACATAGGCCAGGAGCATTAGTCTCATGCGACCGTTAGCAAAGACTTGGGTAATGCCTGGATGAACCACACTTCTTACTGGTGCAGGTTTTGGAAGGATATGCAATTACCTCAAATTTTGGATGTTTGTTTGTTAGATAAGAGGTGGGTTGCTTAACCCTTAGATAAGTCTTTGAGATGAGTTTATAATACGGCTGATGAAATTACAACGCCGCTATTGGACAACAATGGAGGTTCCTTGGTGTACGTAGACAATTTATTTTAGATACCATTTGTAGATATCATGCGCGGTGCATCATTATGGCACTAATGAGAGGTTCCTCAGTGTAAGCTGGCAAGTCGGCCTAGACACTTTTAGTAGATACCCAACATAGTGTATGGTTACAGACGCTAACAGAAAATTACTCGATGTATGGAAATTAGGCTTAGACATTGATGTATACCCTTGTCCATGAGTTACAACAATGTTTATATGTATATGTGTGTACTTATATTTATAGCTCAGAGTAGGTTGGAAGTATCGTATGGGCATATGGAATCAAATGACTAAGCTATAAATAATAGACATAACATGTAATAGAAATCAATCGGTATAACTAGCATTCTGGATAAAATATGCAATTTACTAGTCATCGGAATGTTGTTTTGAGCCTTTATCATTACAATCCATAAAAGAGGTCTAGAGGAAAATGATATTGATGCAAGGCGGGAATAGTAGATGGACGAGTCTTCTCATTCATGCTCGACACTAACAAGGGAACTAAATATCCAAAGAATAATATTGGTTCCAAGGTAAAAGGTTTAGTTGGTAAATAAGTTTTATTATATTTTACAATTTCGCTATGAGTTCGCATAGATAGCTCTTTGATATACTTATGTTTATTTTAGGTTACCAACACCAACGATCCATACTGTAATGGACTCGGTTTTCGATTTAGTAGAAAAGTCGGGTCCATTAAGATGCGGTTTGTTACAGAACCACTGACCCAACTTGGATCGTTTGACACCAGATGATTGGTATTGGATCCTTAGCCAAGTCTTTGCTTCTTAAAAGTCTCCTTGAATCCCGCTCTATCTTGTTCGAAGTCGCCTCAAAAATTCCTGAAAGTACCACGGATCGGTACTGAACTAAATGGTTCATTACCGAACCATTTAAGTTCGGACTTAGCCAAATTTTGGTTAAGTCCAACTCCTTCACCTAATGCATAGTCTTCATAGCTAAACACCAGAGTTTCTCTGTTTCAAGCCCAAAGTTTCTAAACCAATGCCTCAAAGAAAAACTATTGGGTAGTACTCTTCAAAATTCATTCATCTTTTCACCATAATTCCATTTATCCCCATCCACGCACCTTGGGATCGATTTTGTAGTAGTCTTAGGACATCACAAACCTCTTTTATAAATCATAGCATTATCTGAGCATTTTTGATCAACTAATGCTGAAGAAAAAGACCTATTGGTGCCGATTGATTTACTCAGCCATTATCTAAGTCGATTTCTTCACTACTCCATATGCTTCAACCTTTTATGCAATTCGTTTGCGTCGATCTATCCCAAAACACTTGAGAAATTATCGATAATCCAAAATGCATACTGATACACGATATCTTAACATAAGCAATCAAACAGAGAAACACTACCAAAAAGCATCATATCATCATAACACCATCAACATATCATCAAAAGTCAAGCCAAAACAAAATTGGTACATCCATAAGAAAAAATATATAATCTTTAGATATAAATCCACTTTTAATCATTTAAATTCGTTATGTAAACATGGATAAGTTCAAATTTGGTAAAAATAAATCACATTTTAAAATTTAAAATCAATTTAAAAACATGTTATAACACTATATTAGCATCCATGGTTTATTTAGATTCATAAATCTCTTACCTAGATCTCAATTAGCACCAAAAACGAGGCAAATCTAGTCAAATCAGCAAGATCTTGAATCCTAATGTAAGAAATCCAGAAATTAAGCGGCCCCCTTCACTAGTGACTCAAATAATCTCTCAATTTAGTTAGTTAAAGTAAAGGATTTGATAATTTTTGGCTTAGAAGTTATTTAATGAGGTTAGGGAAAGTTTTTATAAGTTAGAAAATGACTGGAGGTTTTGTCCGATCAGGTGGCATTAGTCACAATTCTCGAAATCATTAAGCTGGGTTATTTGATTAATCTATTTAAAAACTTTACAAACTTCAAACAACCTTATCTCCTAAACCATAAGGCCAAAAATCTATTATAACCACTCCACGGAAAAAGGAACCATCACATTTGTCATTTGAAAGTGGTTTCAACCTCTATTTCAGCTTCTATCAAAGTTATGAAAGGATGTGTAATGTCACTACTCAACATTAGCTAAAGCTATAGCCTCATTAAAAAAAATTGTTGAATATGCGCTTATATGTTTTTGTTTGATGATAATAAACATATATATTCACTTAAATGTATTTGGTAATGTACTATTTTGTTTTTCATAGATTAAATAAATATTTGTTGAATAAAATAAATTACACAGAATTTGAATTTGAATTCAAACAGAACAAGTTACACAGATTTTGAATTCAAACAGAAATTTTATTCAAAAAAATATTTATTACAATCTTGAATAGTACAAATTCATGCTCTCACTATACATATACATTTTTGATTACATCACGATTACATCACAAATATTTTTACATTGATAACCTCACTATATATCACTCACACTCGTATTTTGTCTTCAACTGCATTCCAGTTTGAATCCAGCATCTGAGAAATCTGCAAAAATATTCACTAACGCAGTAAAATTGAAAAAGAAATATTTTTGCAATATAAAATGAAATACGATTTTTGAAAATATGGTTTGCCTCAGTTATTTGGGTTGTTCGTCATCATTCACACTTGAATTCATCACAAAGTCGTGCACATAGATATTACAGGGATAGGTAATCATAAGTGGCTGCAATACACACGTGTACATTCATACACGTGTGCACTGCCTCGCCAACTCATGTGTGCAGCCAACAAGAGAAAGTGTGCTAGTACAAAGAAGACAGTGGCAACATCAAAATAAAAAAAATCAGCTGCAACATGAAGAGAGTCATATGTGCAAAGGTTAGACCAAACATGAAGGCTACATGAAGTATGCAAGTTCAACCTCTTCATTAAACAACTCAAGACCAAGCTGCAAACATTCAAAAGTGCCAACAAAGAATGCAAGCTCGACCAACATAATGAATACTGCAACTACACAGACCAAACATCAACAAGCAGTGCAGACCAAAGAAATGCCACCAAGAACATATGAACAGAGTACATGCATGAAGCATGAAACCACAAGTTACAAACATCAAGTCAGGCATGAAGAGAACACAGTGAAGAGACCAAGTACACGACTAAACTAACAAATGCAACTCGACAAACTGCACAAGTGACCACAAAGACGACAGCCAGTGCAAACCAAGTTCATATGCAAAGTGCAGACACAAGGGCAGTGGACAGTACAGGTAAACTGGCAACAAACATGAAATGAATCGAGTCAGTAAGGCAATGCACAAGCATGATACAGGTGAACAGGAGACAAGTAGCAGCAACATGACAGTGAAAACTCAATCCAGTTCCAACACAACTGAATCAAGTAACCAACAGCTAGTGCTATCAAATAAACCAGTTACAACAATGCATCAGTGAGCAACACAGCAATGGAGTTTTGCAGTGATACAAATGCAACACAGTGGCAACGGCAAGAAGACTACAAGATGAACAGACCATGCTACCGGAATGCATGTATACAGCAGTGATATCAAGAGTTAAAATGTGAAACACATGAGTCGGTGCAGTAATACATGGAATCATATGAACAAATAATCAGACAACATCATGCAATGCTGAATTGAAATTCAGGTAGCCAAAAATGCAATTCGAAGTAATATAGCAGCAACTACAGGTAATCAACAAGTTGTTGCCGTATGAAAAAGTCAGCAATGAAATACCAGAGATTACAAGTAGACCAAGTACAATTCGAATTCATGACATTGTATCAAATACGTCTTTGAAAAAGTCAGAAATGAAAAAGGGGAAAGTTGTTGCTGTGTGACTCAAGGCAATCGAACGCTACAGAATAGAAGCCGTGCGCATCAAGTATTAGAAAATTAGGAAAGTGATGAAGACGACGAATTCATATAAATACTGAATCCCAATTCACATCATCGGCATCGAGTTATCGAGTGAAAAAGGCAAACAATCAAACCAGCAAACGAAAGTAATACATACCAATTTAACGAACTCGGCCATCAAAAGAAGCAGCTGCAAACAACTCACAATCTCAAAGTCAACAACAATCAATCATCAGAGAACAAGTCGCGAATCATCAGAGAACAAGTCTCGAATCATCAGAGAAGTAGTAAGCAAGCCAAATCAGAAAGTCGATCAGTATAGGCGTGCATCAAAAGCCCTAATTTGATCAAAGACTCAAGCCCTAATTTCAAGAGCAAGGCCGACTTTTTAGAAGCAAAAGAAGGAACGGGTCAAAGCCAAGAAGTGGATTGGGTGAAAGAAGAATATTGGGCCAGCCTTCTTTATTACAAAGGGGATTTTTGTTTTATTAGGCTTTAATTTGTTAAGGGGGTTTTTTGGTATTATTTTGAGCAAAAATTAGGGATTAAGTTTATATTTTAATTTTTGCTCCTGATTTTGTTTTTGAAGTTGTTTTTACTTTTCGAGTCAAAGAAGTTGTAAATTGTGATGTCCCGGAAATTTGGGCAATATTTATTTAATAATTTCATTTATAATTTATTTTAAAATGTGAAATACTGATTTAATAATCCAATACAAATATAATTTTCTTTTTAAAATTTATAATTATTTTGTTAATAAATGATATTATTTTGAAAATTTATAATAATGATTTAATTTGAGAAGCTTATTGTTTTAAAATGTTGAAAATATTTTAAATGATAAAATTTCCTTTCTAAGTTGATTTAAAAATATTTATTTATAATGTATATATGTGTATACATTGTAAATAGGTGTTTTGATTTTAATTTTAAATTTAATAAAGGATCTTTTCAAATTTATAATATATATATAGGTGTATAATTTATGGATTGATTAAACTAAATTGAAAATAGTATTGAACTTTTCATAAGTCAATTATAAATCTATCTTGTATTTTTAGAAAGTAATTATAGTAAATACTTTATTATAAATATATATAGTTAAAAATTGTATTTTTATAATAAAGTTTATTTTGTTTTATTTTAAAATTGTTTTGAAATAAATTTAGTTTATTTATATTAGAATATGTTAATTTGAAACTTTTGAATAAAATAAATTCAACTTTGTTCTTTTCTTTTAAAAAGTTTCTCTTTTGAAATTGATTTTTTTAAAAAAATATTCAAGCAAATATTTAAATATGTAGGGATAATTCATTTGTAATTATTTAAAGACTAAATATATATAAACATACAAAACTTCTAAAATTAAATTAGAAATAGTTTTAGCTCTAATTAAAACAATTGTAAAACAAAGAAGTTTATTTTATATTAAAATCTTACATGTGTTTAACATTCATGTTTTTAAATTGACACTTGTAATTAGCTTTAAAATTCAAATAACAAGTGGCAATACAAATCATATTTGAATTTATTTATTTTAGATAAAACTTAAACATATCTTTTGTTTCAAACCCTTATCTTCTCTAATGTATCTAAATTAAGTTTTGAGAAAGCTGAAAATCATTTTCATTCTAAATCCCACAACCTAAATTCAGATCTGAGAAACTGAAATTCCAATTTACTCTAAAAATTCCACAACCCAACCTACACTCTGCAAATCAAAGTTTTGAAACCTGCAATAAGAAAATCCAAATCTGGAAATTCTGTAACTTGTGAAACAAAAGCCTTCAACCTGTGGGAAATAATCTGCAATCTGTAAAATCATTGCAAGCAAGTTGAAATGGGAAGCATGCAGTTCCAAAGCCTGAAGCATCATGGCATCATCTAGTGCAAATTCAAATAGGACTGCAAGCATCAAGCTAACACCATCTCCAACTAGCATGCAAGCAAATTCAATCATGCATTGGAAATTTAGGCTGCAGGGATGACTTGCATATGAATTTCTCTCTGCCTTTTCTTTCTGAGGTGAGTAAATCAATGGTTTAAAAACAGTTTCTACTTTTAAAACCAAGCCATATGGATTTTTGCAGAAATTAAAGTTTAATTTGAAATGTGTTCAAACAAGAAGACCAAAACAGTGACTAGCAAAATAAAAATAAATAATAACAACTACCCTGTTCTTTCTTTTTGGTAAGTAAACATCACTATTTATAGAATGTTTGAATTAATCTGTGCATGAGTTGAATAGGCTTGATAACTGTTGTGTGATGATATTCTGCATACTTTATAGAATATACAGTAGAGTGTGATGCAATTTGTATTAACAGTCATGCTTATGTTCTTAATTGGATTTAAATACAAATCCTTTTCCATATGATTGAATCATAGCTAGAGATTATTGTGTGAACAAATTATGTTGTTTAACATAGATTTGGGCCTGTAAAATTTTAGTTTAGAAAAGTGGAAACTGTTACTTGTGTAAATCAATAATAATAGACAACAGTTTCATAAAATAAAACTTACCAAACATCTTTAATTTATTCAAATGAGTTAAAGCTTTAATTCATGTATTAAAACATGATTATAAAAACAAGCATCAGTCTTAAAGCTTCTGTGGGGTTAGTTATTTAGGACTGTGCAGTAAGGTTTGGTGTATTGGGGATATCAAATCATAAATTAAATTTTGGAAACTTGGAATCCATTTCTGGAGGTTGATTGATGACTGGAGAGAGTGGGAAGAATGAAGGGAAGATGGTCAGAGATTAAAGGTGATGACTGTGGGGTTTTCTTCAGGTTTGAATTCCTGTTTTTTTTTAGTAGCAGAGGTCTTGAACTGCCGAACTTTGTGGAAGTTCGAGTGGTCTGTGGATTTGGGGTTTGGCAGTGGATGTATAGGTGGAGCAAAGGGTGGAGTTGGAGGTCATGGAATGGCCGGAGTAGGTAGTTGTAATGATTGACAGGTTTGGTTGGTCTCTGGTGGAAATTTTGGTGCAGGGTTGGGTGACTCGGAGTCAACCTCGGGAAGTTAGTGTGGTGACTCGAAGATGGAAGAGTTTTGCCCCGAAGTAATTTTAGTGTGGTCTCGGGTTTAGTTGTACAGGTTGAAAACCTGTGCAGAGTTGTTTTTTTTTAAAATCTGAGGTAATTCATTTTTAAAAAGCAATAATTTAAATTAAGGTATAGTTTTGATTTAAATTCAAGTAAGTTATGAATTCAAGTTTAAAATGAAGAATTTAAATATTAAGTAAGAGATAAACTTAAATTGGAAACAGAGTAAATATAGTGCAGGTTATAACCTGAGTTTGTTTTTTTTAAAATCTGGAAACTCAAGCATGTTTAAAAGCTATGATTAAATTCAAGTTCAGGTTTGAATTAAACTCAGGTAGGCTTTTAAATTCAAAATGATGAATTTAAATTTAAATTGAAGTTTAAATTCAAATCTGGAAAAAACAGTGCAAGTGTAGTTTTCAGGATTTAAATCCAGATTTTTATTAAAAACAGTTTTGGTTCTTTTCAAATTTTTTAAAGGAATTCAATGTTTAAAATTAAGATTTAAATTCAGGTTTGAATTTGAATTAGATTCAGGAATACTTTGAATTCAAAATGAAACATTTGAATGATATGCAAGATTTAAAATTGGGTTTGAAATCAAATTAAATATGATTTCAGTTTTGGGTTTGAAATCTGTTTGAATTCAAATCAGTTTGAAAGTTTTAAATATTGAACAAAAATGTTATTAAGTAGAATTCAAATATGAATTTGATTTCAAACAAAGGTTTAAATTTAAAAGATTTCTTCTTTTAAGTATTAAATAAAATTATGATATGTTAATTTTAAATTGAAAGTTGAATTAAATTTTAGAAATATATTATTTTAATACATTTTGAATATTAATTAAGTTATAAATAAGTAAATGAATTATTTTGGAAATAATTAAGGATTTACTTATTTATTTGATTTTTAAATAATAACTTGAATTAATTTATAATTAAAGATGATTAATGAATAATTAATTTAAAGTAATTATTCTTAAGTAAGGAATTAATGAAATGTTGTTAATTATCTAAGGATAATTAATAATTAATTAATGTAATTAATTTTTATGGATTAATTAGATTAATTATTTTAAGAAAATCAATTGTAATTTGTTAAGTATATTACTTTATGAAAGTAATTAAGGGATTAATTACTTTTTGTAATTAATTCTGATAATGAGCTTTGTTAGATTAATTAATTTAGTTTAATTAATTTAAGAAATAATTTAATAATTAAATGATAATAATTACTTAATGTAATTTATGGAGAAAGATTTCTTAGTGAAGTTTTAAATGAATAATTACTGGAATGTAATTAAGGAAAGGTGATTTATTTTAGTAATTTGGATAATTACTTTTGTAATTAATCAAGGATTAATTAATAAAGATAATTGATTATTGGATAATTAATTTATTAAGGGAGTAATTAAGGGTGGTTAATTACTGGATTTAAATATTAATCAAGGTGATTAATAATGGTATTTAATTAATTACTAAGTGTAATTAATTTTAATTGAGTAATTAATTTAAATATTAATTAGAGATCATTAATTATTATAATTAATGATGTAATTAAGAATTGTTTAATTAAGAATTAATTAATTAATTAAGTGATTAATTAATTGTAATTAACTAAGGATAAATGTAATTAATTATAGTCAATTAATTAAGTAATTAAATGTTAATTACTTATGATTAAGGTTAATTAATTTTATGGAATTAATTTAAGACTAATTACTTATTGTAATTAGTGAATGATTAATCATAGATGTTTAATCAAGTTGAATACTTAATGAGTGATTATTTAACTAGGTTGATTAATCAATATATTTATAAGCAGGATTTATAGGTGAGTAATTAATTTAATTTATTTTAAATTAATTAAGGTTAGTTGTAATTAATTTAATTCATTTTAAATTAATTATAAATGATGGATAATATATCATTACTTATGGATGATATTGATATACCTTTGGATGGTTGTGATCTCAGAAATGAGATGAGTAGTATCTATAGGATATGGATGCTTAATTATAGTATGATGGATTATTTGGTTGTGATGATGGTTGTTGTGATGTTTGACTGTTGTGATGATTATCTATTGTGATAATGTTATGGGTTATCTGTTATGATGTGAATATGTAGTTTATCTATCTGTGTGAAATAGATAAAAATTAAATGAGTTAATTGTTTAAACCCTTAAGTATAACTTGGACATTAAAATGGCGATTGGTTTCGGTGAGACCGGGATCGGGTTTCCATATTTGGATATCCGAAAACCACATCGATTCCAATTAAACGATTAGGTCGTTAATCCAAGTGGAGCAAGTGAAGACTCGAGGTGTAAGGGCTATACGTCAGTATAACTCTGTGGGTGATTCCGTAATGAGTTTGACGGAATAGTACTTATAGATTCGAGATGGTGATTTAGAGTGCAAGGGTTATTGTCGTTAACTCTGAGGGTGATTCCAATACGAGTGTAACGAGATAATGCCTTCGGTTTCGTTCGAACCCGGAACGAACTTGTATGGATCGAATGCTTTCAGAACATCGTCAGGTGGACGATGAGCATTCTAAGATAGATGTGTTCTTTAAAGGTAATCGCAGCCTCAAGCCTCATCAACCGGGAATGGCTAAAACAGGGGAGGTGCAGCAAGGCTTCGTGGGTAGCCCCCACTTGAGAGTAAGATTTACCCCTGTCTAGAGGTCCCTTTATATTTCGGCTGTGTGGACGGTTGAGAGCTCCAACCGTCGGGGTTGTCTTATTCGGAACTATTCAGTAAGGAATGGGTCCGGCCTTGTGTTGCAGGGGAGTTAGGGTGGCTCCTCGGTACGGTGATCTAGGCCACGTACTGTGACGGGCGGTACCCCGGTAGCCCTGCCATTGATGGAATCCAAAATCCAATAAGTGCCTGTACGGTTTTGATTGTGCCCAACTATGTTGGAACGTGAGATGTAAGCATTCCAGCTATTTCTGTATTTTATTTTGAAAACCCTAGACACTATTATAATATCACTGGATTTCCTATCAAATGTTTTGGTTAGCGTAAGGTAAAAACTTTTCCATGTTTATGTGTGGGAAGTCTTACGTGATACCTTTTGTTTTCAAAGGATTTTCTAAAGTTAAGCAACTTTTAAACTATTTACTCACACCAGACCCCTGTCTGACCCGAGTGTTTATTTTCTGTTTTATTAAACTCTTGGGTACTCATATTATGTATGAGTAGTCAAGTGATTCAGGATTGCTTTGACGAGTTATGGAGGAGCAAATGGAGCAGGAGGCTTCTGCGTTGTAGTTATCTATTTTCCGCTGTGTTGGTATCTCTGAGTCGTCTCTCTGAGTTGTACTTGTACTGTTTAGAGTTGTATAACTAGACAGGTGTTTATAACTGTCTAGTATGTGTTGTATTGGCTGTAAAACTCTGATGTATATGATACTATGTAAAGTATTTATGTGATATATTATATTTGAATCGTTCCGCTGTGAGATTCTGATGTTGTTTGTGTTCTTCTTTCTCTTTCTTTTCTTCTTCTATCCCTTTCTTTCTTCTTAGCGATGCAATTTCCTGGAGTATGGAAGTTGGGTCGTTACAACGTGGTATCAGAGCGTTAGGTTGAGTGAATACCTAGGCTCTGTAGTGGTGTCTTTCTCGAGAGAGCGTACTTGTAATTTTAAATATAAATATATTTAATTCTACCTATCTGTTGGGTTACCTGTTCAGGTTTTCCAATATAAGTAATAAAGGTAGATAGGGTAGTGGTGTGTGTAACACAACTACCAATGGTTGGAGTTCTGAGTGTTTGAGCTTGGAAGTGATCTGCTAGGGCAATGTTGAGCATCTTGAGTAGTTTGGCAGTTTGGTGTGAAGGATTTTTCTGATCTTTGAAGGAGAATCTTTTCAAGATTCGGAGTGTATCTTTGGATTTTTAAGCTTGATTTCACTCGTGTGAGAGGATTTTTCTTGAGTCTGGATCAGTTTGGAGTGCTGAAGCCAGCATTGGTATTTTGGCAACCTTAGGAAAGAGATCTGTCTCTATTTGAGTTTGAGACTCAGTTTGACAGAGTGTTTTATGCTTGGTTTGGAGTCGAGTTTCCTGAGGGATATTTGTCTTCTGAAGGCTCTTTTGGTGGAAGTGGTTGTTGTAGCTTTGAGATTCGATGAGCTTTGGGGTAATTAAGTTTGTTGGCAGCAGTAGCAGCAGTGAGTGGCCTGTTTCTTCGATGGTTCTGAAGTCTCTGTGATTCTTTTGTCTGTAAGCCGGGCAGATGGTGAAGCTTGTCCATTTCTTCTGGAAGCTCAGCTGGGTGTGAAGTTTGTGGTTGAAGGTGGACCACTAGTTTCCCTTTTGATTTGAAGGCTTTGGCTGTTCTGATTGTTGAAGAGAGAACAATCTGAACTGAGTAGAATCGCAAAAGTGACTTGCGATGATCCGGAGTTTCTGAGTAATCTTTGTTTGGATCGAAGCATCTCTAGAAGATGTTTGAGTTATCGAAGTGGTTTGATATTCTCTGGATGTCTTCGAAGGAGTTAAGTTTTGCATCCGCATCAGGAGATTGAGTTCTGTCTCGATTTGGTTTTTGGAGATTTTATGGTATTTGATGAACAATGTTTTCAGGGTAAGTTGATCAAGTTTGTGCCAGTTTTCATCAATAGCATTCTCGAATCAGAGTTGCGCAGTGGAAGCATGGTGGCAGCTATTTCAGAATAGGAGCACCCGATTCATTTGGGAATTTGTATTTTGTCTTGGATCAGAAGATTTCTACCGGAAATTCATTTTTATCTGGAGATTTGGATGTCTTGGGCATCTGTTCTGTTTTCTGAATAAGTGTTGTTTGTCTGAAGTCTTTTGATATTTGTAGTCGAGTTTGTGTGAAGGATTGGATTGATCTGGAAGTTGAAGGCAGCCCAGGATCGACAGGAAAGATTTGTGGATAGGAGATTGGACCTTTCTGTTTTCTCTCAAGGGTTAAGTGATTGATCTACAGGATTGGATTGCCAGTTTGGATAACTGGGATTCGATGAGTTTCACGTATCTCTGAGGGAATACGTGTATGATCTATCTGGTTGTGGAACCAGCAGTTCTGGAGTTTTGGTTGTTGAGTCAGACTCGTCTACAGTCTGATATCTTGTCTAGTGTTGTAGATATAGTTGTATAGGAGTTTTGGAGCTTCTTAGTATTGATTGTTTGGATTCTCTAGAGCGAGTATCCCGGTATATATATATATACTTGGGGAAACTCGATATAATTTTATCCAGAATTTATCTGGATAATTAGATTTGTTTGATTGGTTGAATTGGTTGTTTTGATTGTTAGCATATGTTTGATATATGCTTGTGTTAAGTAAAATCTTTAAGGAGATTATTAAATTACCTTTGCTTTTAAATTTCGGGGACGAAATTCTTTTAAGGGGGGAGGAATGTGATGTCCCGGAAATTTGGGCAATATTTATTTAATAATTTCATTTATAATTTATTTTAAAATGTGAAATACTGATTTAATAATCCAATACAAATATAATTTTCTTTTTAAAATTTATAATTATTTTGTTAATAAATGATATTATTTTGAAAATTTATAATAATGATTTAATTTGAGAAGCTTATTGTTTTAAAATGTTGAAAATATTTTAAATGATAAAATTTCCTTTCTAAGTTGATTTAAAAATATTTATTTATAATGTATATATGTGTATACATTGTAAATAGGTGTTTTGATTTTAATTTTAAATTTAATAAAGGATCTTTTCAAATTTATAATATATATATAGGTGTATAATTTATGGATTGATTAAACTAAATTGAAAATAGTATTGAACTTTTCATAAGTCAATTATAAATCTATCTTGTATTTTTAGAAAGTAATTATAGTAAATACTTTATTATAAATATATATAGTTAAAAATTGTATTTTTATAATAAAGTTTATTTTGTTTTATTTTAAAATTGTTTTGAAATAAATTTAGTTTATTTATATTAGAATATGTTAATTTGAAACTTTTGAATAAAATAAATTCAACTTTGTTCTTTTCTTTTAAAAAGTTTCTCTTTTGAAATTGATTTTTTTAAAAAAATATTCAAGCAAATATTTAAATATGTAGGGATAATTCATTTGTAATTATTTAAAGACTAAATATATATAAACATACAAAACTTCTAAAATTAAATTAGAAATAGTTTTAGCTCTAATTAAAACAATTGTAAAACAAAGAAGTTTATTTTATATTAAAATCTTACATGTGTTTAACATTCATGTTTTTAAATTGACACTTGTAATTAGCTTTAAAATTCAAATAACAAGTGGCAATACAAATCATATTTGAATTTATTTATTTTAGATAAAACTTAAACATATCTTTTGTTTCAAACCCTTATCTTCTCTAATGTATCTAAATTAAGTTTTGAGAAAGCTGAAAATCATTTTCATTCTAAATCCCACAACCTAAATTCAGATCTGAGAAACTGAAATTCCAATTTACTCTAAAAATTCCACAACCCAACCTACACTCTGCAAATCAAAGTTTTGAAACCTGCAATAAGAAAATCCAAATCTGGAAATTCTGTAACTTGTGAAACAAAAGCCTTCAACCTGTGGGAAATAATCTGCAATCTGTAAAATCATTGCAAGCAAGTTGAAATGGGAAGCATGCAGTTCCAAAGCCTGAAGCATCATGGCATCATCTAGTGCAAATTCAAATAGGACTGCAAGCATCAAGCTAACACCATCTCCAACTAGCATGCAAGCAAATTCAATCATGCATTGGAAATTTAGGCTGCAGGGATGACTTGCATATGAATTGCTCTCTGCCTTTTCTTTCTGAGGTGAGTAAATCAATGGTTTAAAAACAGTTTCTACTTTTAAAACCAAGCCATATGGATTTTTGCAGAAATTAAAGTTTAATTTGAAATGTGTTCAAACAAGAAGACCAAAACAGTGACTAGCAAAATAAAAATAAATAATAACAACTACCCTGTTCTTTCTTTTTGGTAAGTAAACATCACTATTTATAGAATGTTTGAATTAATCTGTGCATGAGTTGAATAGGCTTGATAACTGTTGTGTGATGATATTCTGCATACTTTATAGAATATACAGTAGAGTGTGATGCAATTTGTATTAACAGTCATGCTTATGTTCTTAATTGGATTTAAATACAAATCCTTTTCCATATGATTGAATCATAGCTAGAGATTATTGTGTGAACAAATTATGTTGTTTAACATAGATTTGGGCCTGTAAAATTTTAGTTTAGAAAAGTGGAAACTGTTACTTGTGTAAATCAATAATAATAGACAACAGTTTCATAAAATAAAACTTACCAAACATCTTTAATTTATTCAAATGAGTTAAAGCTTTAATTCATGTATTAAAACATGATTATAAAAACAAGCATCAGTCTTAAAGCTTCTGTGGGGTTAGTTATTTAGGACTGTGCAGTAAGGTTTGGTGTATTGGGGATATCAAATCATAAATTAAATTTTGGAAACTTGGAATCCATTTCTGGAGGTTGATTGATGACTGGAGAGAGTGGGAAGAATGAAGGGAAGATGGTCAGAGATTAAAGGTGATGACTGTGGGGTTTTCTTCAGGTTTGAATTCCTGTTTTTTTTTAGTAGCAGAGGTCTTGAACTGCCGAACTTTGTGGAAGTTCGAGTGGTCTGTGGATTTGGGGTTTGGCAGTGGATGTATAGGTGGAGCAAAGGGTGGAGTTGGAGGTCATGGAATGGCCGGAGTAGGTAGTTGTAATGATTGACAGGTTTGGTTGGTCTCTGGTGGAAATTTTGGTGCAGGGTTGGGTGACTCGGAGTCAACCTCGGGAAGTTAGTGTGGTGACTCGAAGATGGAAGAGTTTTGCCCCGAAGTAATTTTAGTGTGGTCTCGGGTTTAGTTGTACAGGTTGAAAACCTGTGCAGAGTTGTTTTTTTTTAAAATCTGAGGTAATTCATTTTTAAAAAGCAATAATTTAAATTAAGGTATAGTTTTGATTTAAATTCAAGTAAGTTATGAATTCAAGTTTAAAATGAAGAATTTAAATATTAAGTAAGAGATAAACTTAAATTGGAAACAGAGTAAATATAGTGCAGGTTATAACCTGAGTTTGTTTTTTTTAAAATCTGGAAACTCAAGCATGTTTAAAAGCTATGATTAAATTCAAGTTCAGGTTTGAATTAAACTCAGGTAGGCTTTTAAATTCAAAATGATGAATTTAAATTTAAATTGAAGTTTAAATTCAAATCTGGAAAAAACAGTGCAAGTGTAGTTTTCAGGATTTAAATCCAGATTTTTATTAAAAACAGTTTTGGTTCTTTTCAAATTTTTTAAAGGAATTCAATGTTTAAAATTAAGATTTAAATTCAGGTTTGAATTTGAATTAGATTCAGGAATACTTTGAATTCAAAATGAAACATTTGAATGATATGCAAGATTTAAAATTGGGTTTGAAATCAAATTAAATATGATTTCAGTTTTGGGTTTGAAATCTGTTTGAATTCAAATCAGTTTGAAAGTTTTAAATATTGAACAAAAATGTTATTAAGTAGAATTCAAATATGAATTTGATTTCAAACAAAGGTTTAAATTTAAAAGATTTCTTCTTTTAAGTATTAAATAAAATTATGATATGTTAATTTTAAATTGAAAGTTGAATTAAATTTTAGAAATATATTATTTTAATACATTTTGAATATTAATTAAGTTATAAATAAGTAAATGAATTATTTTGGAAATAATTAAGGATTTACTTATTTATTTGATTTTTAAATAATAACTTGAATTAATTTATAATTAAAGATGATTAATGAATAATTAATTTAAAGTAATTATTCTTAAGTAAGGAATTAATGAAATGTTGTTAATTATCTAAGGATAATTAATAATTAATTAATGTAATTAATTTTTATGGATTAATTAGATTAATTATTTTAAGAAAATCAATTGTAATTTGTTAAGTATATTACTTTATGAAAGTAATTAAGGGATTAATTACTTTTTGTAATTAATTCTGATAATGAGCTTTGTTAGATTAATTAATTTAGTTTAATTAATTTAAGAAATAATTTAATAATTAAATGATAATAATTACTTAATGTAATTTATGGAGAAAGATTTCTTAGTGAAGTTTTAAATGAATAATTACTGGAATGTAATTAAGGAAAGGTGATTTATTTTAGTAATTTGGATAATTACTTTTGTAATTAATCAAGGATTAATTAATAAAGATAATTGATTATTGGATAATTAATTTATTAAGGGAGTAATTAAGGGTGGTTAATTACTGGATTTAAATATTAATCAAGGTGATTAATAATGGTATTTAATTAATTACTAAGTGTAATTAATTTTAATTGAGTAATTAATTTAAATATTAATTAGAGATCATTAATTATTATAATTAATGATGTAATTAAGAATTGTTTAATTAAGAATTAATTAATTAATTAAGTGATTAATTAATTGTAATTAACTAAGGATAAATGTAATTAATTATAGTCAATTAATTAAGTAATTAAATGTTAATTACTTATGATTAAGGTTAATTAATTTTATGGAATTAATTTAAGACTAATTACTTATTGTAATTAGTGAATGATTAATCATAGATGTTTAATCAAGTTGAATACTTAATGAGTGATTATTTAACTAGGTTGATTAATCAATATATTTATAAGCAGGATTTATAGGTGAGTAATTAATTTAATTTATTTTAAATTAATTAAGGTTAGTTGTAATTAATTTAATTCATTTTAAATTAATTATAAATGATGGATAATATATCATTACTTATGGATGATATTGATATACCTTTGGATGGTTGTGATCTCAGAAATGAGATGAGTAGTATCTATAGGATATGGATGCTTAATTATAGTATGATGGATTATTTGGTTGTGATGATGGTTGTTGTGATGTTTGACTGTTGTGATGATTATCTATTGTGATAATGTTATGGGTTATCTGTTATGATGTGAATATGTAGTTTATCTATCTGTGTGAAATAGATAAAAATTAAATGAGTTAATTGTTTAAACCCTTAAGTATAACTTGGACATTAAAATGGCGATTGGTTTCGGTGAGACCGGGATCGGGTTTCCATATTTGGATATCCGAAAACCACATCGATTCCAATTAAACGATTAGGTCGTTAATCCAAGTGGAGCAAGTGAAGACTCGAGGTGTAAGGGCTATACGTCAGTATAACTCTGTGGGTGATTCCGTAATGAGTTTGATGGAATAGTACTTATAGATTCGAGATGGTGATTTAGAGTGCAAGGGTTATTGTCGTTAACTCTGAGGGTGATTCCAATACGAGTGTAACGAGATAATGCCTTCGGTTTCGTTCGAACCCGGAACGAACTTGTATGGATCGAATGCTTTCAGAACATCGTCAGGTGGACGATGAGCATTCTAAGATAGATGTGTTCTTTAAAGGTAATCGCAGCCTCAAGCCTCATCAACCGGGAATGGCTAAAACAGGGGAGGTGCAGCAAGGCTTCGTGGGTAGCCCCCACTTGAGAGTAAGATTTACCCCTGTCTAGAGGTCCCTTTATATTTCGGCTGTGTGGACGGTTGAGAGCTCCAACCGTCGGGATTGTCTTATTCGGAACTATTCAGTAAGGAATGGGTCCGGCCTTGTGTTGCAGGGGAGTTAGGGTGGCTCCTCGGTACGGTGATCTAGGCCACGTACTGTGACGGGCGGTACCCCGGTAGCCCTGCCATTGATGGAATCCAAAATCCAATAAGTGCCTGTACGGTTTTGATTGTGCCCAACTATGTTGGAACGTGAGATGTAAGCATTCCAGCTATTTCTGTATTTTATTTTGAAAACCCTAGACACTATTATAATATCACTGGATTTCCTATCAAATGTTTTGGTTAGCGTAAGGTAAAAACTTTTCCATGTTTATGTGTGGGAAGTCTTACGTGATACCTTTTGTTTTCAAAGGATTTTCTAAAGTTAAGCAACTTTTAAACTATTTACTCACACCAGACCCCTGTCTGACCCGAGTGTTTATTTTCTGTTTTATTAAACTCTTGGGTACTCATATTATGTATGAGTAGTCAAGTGATTCAGGATTGCTTTGACGAATTATGGAGGAGCAAATGGAGCAGGAGGCTTCTGCGTTGTAGTTATCTATTTTCCGCTGTGTTGGTATCTCTGAGTCGTCTCTCTGAGTTGTACTTGTACTGTTTAGAGTTGTATAACTAGACAGGTGTTTATAACTGTCTAGTATGTGTTGTATTGGCTGTAAAACTCTGATGTATATGATACTATGTAAAGTATTTATGTGATATATTATATTTGAATCGTTCCGCTGTGAGATTCTGATGTTGTTTGTGTTCTTCTTTCTCTTTCTTTTCTTCTTCTATCCCTTTCTTTCTTCTTAGCGATGCAATTTCCTGGAGTATGGAAGTTGGGTCGTTACATAAATCACCACCTAGGGTTTAGGTAGTGTCAGATTGTCTAGTTAGAATTAGTTCAGTGAGCAGGGTGTGCGAGTTTGCAAAACTCTATAGGCGGGAGCAGTGTTTGCGAGTAAGCGAAACTCTATAGGCGGGAGCAGGGTGTGCGAGTCTAGTAGAGTGTTTGTGAGCGGGAGCAAAAGGGTCTGCGAGTCTATTAGAGTGTTTGTAAGCGTGATACTATTTAATTCTAATAGAAATCTGGGAATGCAGCAGTAGGCAGGGGTTGCCGAAGCTGGGTAAATTTTGTGTGTGATTTACTTTTCAGCATATTTATTTCTGCAATTTATTTCTGTGTTTAATTCGAGAAAATTTGCTATAACCCTATTCACCCCCCCCCCCCTCTAGGGTTAATCTAGATCCTACAAGTGGTATCAGAGCGAGGTATTTTTCTTAAACTCTAGGGTCATGAATCCGTCAAATAGTGCTTTTTCTGAAGGGCAATCTATTGTTAGGCCACCCATGTTTAACGGGAATGATTATGCTTATTGGAAAGTTAGGATGAGTATTTACCTTAGTTCCGTTGATTATGATGTTTGGGATATTATTGAAACTGGCTATAAACCTCCCACTATAATCGTTGGTGATACTGAGATTCCTAAACCTAAGGATAGGTGGGATGCTAACGATAAGAGATTGAAAACGACAAATGCTAAAGCCATGAATGCTTTGATATGTGCTCTTGATAAAAATGAATTTAATAGAATTTCTCATTGTACAACAGCACAGGAAATTTGGCACACTTTGGAGGTGACACACGAAGGAACTTCTCAAGTCAAGGAGTCTCGTCTAGCCCTATTCAGCAATGAATACGAAAACTTTGTGATGGACAAAGGCGAGAGCATAAAGCACATGTTTGGACGCTTTTCAACTTTGGTATACAACGCTAGAGCGCTTGGGAAGGTATTCACTGAGGTAGAGCTTGTGAGGAAGATACTACGAGTCTTACCGCTGAACTTTGAGGCAAAAGTCACAACAATACAAGAATCGAAAGATCTGAGTAAGCTAAGCATGGAGGAGTTGATTGGAAACTTGATGACATATGAGCTTGAGCTAAAAGCAAAGGAAGAACGCAACAACTCCGAACCAAAGAAGAAGACGATTGCCTTAAAGAGCAAAGAAGAAAGCGATGAAGAAGGAGAAGATCCAATTGAAGAGCTTGCAATGGCTGTCAATAATCTTAGAAAATGGTCGAGATTCAGGCCACGCAAGAAGAAAACAAGTCGTAATAAGCCAAAAGATTCTGACAATTCCGATAATGAACCGACGTGCTTTAACTGCAAGAAGCCCGGACACTTCATACAAAAATGCCCACTTCTCAAAAACAACAAAGGAAAGAAAAAGACGAAGAAGGTATTTGCGGCGACTTGGGATGATGAAGAAGGAGAGGAAGTTTCGGATAGCAGCTCAGAGGAGGTTAACTTGTGTCTTGTGGCGAAATCAGAATCAGAAGCAAGCTCTGAGGAATCTAGTGAGGCAGGTGAGTATTCCTATAGAGATCTTGTTTTTATGTGTCTTGATCTCACTAAAGTAGTTGATGCTCTTGAATCTAAAATTGAAAAACTAAAAACTGATAGGAGAGAACTTGCTCGTGAAAATTTTAGGTTAAAAACTGAACTTGAAAATATTCAAAACCTAAAATGTAAAAGATGTAAAGTTTTAGATTCAGAATTGACAAGACTTAAGAATAACTCTGAGAATTTTGAAAAAGAAAACTTGAGTCTTAAGGAAATCATTGTCACTAGGAAAAAGGATTTTATAAATCGATGCACCTCACTTGTCACTGAATACACAACACTAAAAACCAAAGTCCAAAATCTTGAGAAATCTCTGAATAACTTTTCAAGAGGCGAAAAATCTTTCAACATGCTATTGGGAAATCAAATTTTTGCTAACAACAGAAAAGGACTAGGTTTTGGGAAAACACAAGTTGAGGATAATGCAAAAGGTAGGAGTATCTTTGCTAGAAGTGAAATAATTGGACATCATGTTGAAAATTGTAGTCATAGGAGCAAGAACACAAAATTTATACAAGTTTGGGTTCCTAAGAATTCTACAAACAAATTTCATGTCTATTGGAACAAGAATAAAAGGACTAAACAAGTTTGGGTTCCAAAGGATTTGTTTATTCATAATGCTTCTGCCACTAACAATCATGGACCTAGAAATAGGTCACAAAAATCTTTCATCGTGTAGGTGTGGTGGCAGGCTAAGAAACAACAACGGTATTCTCTGGATTTTGGCTGTTCCAGAAACACAACGGGCAAAATAGCAAAGTTCCTTAGCCTAGTATAAAGGTTACAGAATCATAATGGGCAATCACGAAAATTATCGTAAAGGTAAAACAGGTGAAGGTATACTTATCTGATCGATATATTAATTGTCATAATCTGCACCATATTCTGAATTAAATCGGCCAAAATTGTGATAATGATGTGATGATGATTTTTTAATTCTGACTTATTCTTAATTGATATGATTTCTTTTGACTTGTTCTTACTTTGATTTGTGCTTAAAAGTAGATCAACCATCCTTTCATCATTGAACTTAATCTGTTTGGTCAAATTATGATGTTGATTGATTACTGTCTACTCATGCTACACGTAGATATATTGGTTTTGAAATTTTGGTCACTGCTTGTAAATTTGCACGATTTCAAATTTCATGTGAAAGCTGTTAAAAAGGATTTTAAGAAATTGTTGAAACTTCAAGAATTTTTTTTTGAAATAATTATGATGATGATTGATTGTTGATTACTCATGAATATAACTGTTTATCCTGCGGTTTCTGAGTTTAACACTATGATATTTGTTTGAGTGATAACATCGCTTCATTTCAAATTTCATTATGAGGTAGTTTGTTGAAATTTCACAATCTGGTCTTTGACATCCAACGAGTGAATATTGAGTGAAATTTAAATTCAGATGCAGATTACACTGGTAATATAGTTGATAGAGAAATTACTAGTGTAACGTGATTAATTTCTGAAACATTCATTTGCTGCATCGTTTTTCAAAGAAAATATTTGCATATTTTTCACTTGTAATAATTTTTCATTTAGCAGAATTTTTTTTCGTATACCCCGGTCGAGAAAATAATTGTTTGACCATATTTTCAAATTAGTCATTTTTATTTGATTTTAAATGACAAATTTTGACTAATCCGACTCCCTACTAATTATCAAAAAGATAAATAGTGATTGAAAAGGTGATGAGTGTTGATATTTAACATACATTACTCAAAAGAGTATATTTTGAAAATTTCTTTAGGAATTAAAACAAGAATTATAAAACTTTTTGTTGGGTAAAGATTCCATGACCATTTCTATATCTATCTTATTTCTATCGACCATGGTTTATCAAATATTTAATATAGTTTGTCGATATGTGGTACTATAATCAGGAATCATTAGTTTTTCATGTCATATTTTTTAAAAATAAATAAATATCCAAAGTATTCACTCTCATTTAAAAGTCCTCACGGTTATGCATGGGTGAATTACTTGGATTTTTTTATTATGTGCTTCCATGCTCATTTAAAAGTCCTTATGGTTATGCATGTATGGAACGCATATCAAAATTAATTTATTAAATAGACAAGTTGATTCTAATCCCATTTAAAAGTCCTTACAGTCATGCGTGGTTAGAAGATATTTGATTTCATTTTTAAAATTAAATTCGAATACTACTAATCTCATTTAAAAGTCCTAACGGTTATGCATGATTAGTAGATATTCAAATTCCTGATATAAATGTACCACAAGAAGATTCAATTGTATGATTTTATATGAACATCATATCCATCATTTCTAAAAGTGGAATATGCGCCTAACAAGGGTAGTTATGGTTTTTGTTTGATTCTTATTGAAGTTTAATATTTATATTCAATTTGAGATTAATGTTGGATTAATATCGATCACTGTATCTCTATTTTTCTCTCACAGTATTATTCTTTTGATGATAACAAAAGGGGGAGAGAAAAGTTAAGATTTTGTCAAATAGAATCAATTTTCCCATATGCATCTAGGCTTATTTGAATATTTCTATTTGTATTCATATATGTAGGGGGAGCATCATGTAGAGAGGAAGCATTTAAATAGGGGGAGCAATTAGAGTATATCATTGATCAAATACATTTAACACATGTACAAAATCTTAAATATATGTTTGTTATCATCAAAAGGGAGAGATTGTTGAATATGCGCTTATATGTTTTTGTTTGATGATAATAAACATATATATTCACTTAAATGTATTTGGTAATGTACTATTTTGTTTTTCATAGATTAAATAAATATTTGTTGAATAAAATAAATTACACAGAATTTGAATTTGAATTCAAACAGAACAAGTTACACAGATTTTGAATTCAAACAGAAATTTTATTCAAACAAATATTTATTACAATCTTGAATAGTACAAATTCATGCTCTCACTATACATATACATTTTTGATTACATCACGATTACATCACAAATATTTTTACATTGATAACCTCACTACATATCACTCACACTCGTATTTTGTCTTCAACTGCATTCCAGTTTGAATCCAGCATCTGAGAAATCTGCAAAAATATTCACTAACGCAGTAAAATTGGAAAAGAAATATTTTTGCAATATAAAATGAAATACGATTTTTGAAAATATGGTTTGCGTCAGTTATTTGGGTTGTTCGTCATCATTCACACTTGAAATCATCACAAAGTCGTGCACATAGATATTACAGGGACAGGTAATCATATGTGGCTGCAATACACACGTGTACATTCATACACGTGTGCACTGCCTCGCCAACTCATGTGCGCAGCCAACAAGAGCAAGTGTGCTAGTACAAAGAAGACAGTGGCAACATCAAAATAAAAAAAATCAGCTGCAACATGAAGAGAGTCATATGTGCAAAGGTCAGACCAAACATGAAGGCTACATGAAGTATGCAAGTTCAACCTCTTCATTAAACAACTCAAGACCAAGCTGCAAACATTCAAAAGTGCCAACAAAGAATGCAAGCTCGACCAACATAATGAATACTGCAACTACACAGACCAAACATCACCAAGCAGTGCAGACCAAAGAAATGCCACCAAGAACATATGAACAGAGTACATGCATGAAGCATGAAACCACAAGTTACAAACATCAAGTCAGGCATGAAGAGAACACAGTGAAGAGACCAAGTACACGACTAAACTAACAAATGCAACTCGACAAACTGCACAAGTGACCACAAAGACAACAGCCAGTGCAAACCAAGTTCATATGCAAAGTGCAGACACAAGGGCAGTGGACAGTACAGGTAAACTGGCAACAAACATGAAATGAATCGAGTCAGTAAGGCAATGCACAAGCATGATACAGGTGAACAGGAGACAAGTAGCAGCAACATGACAGTGAAAACTCAATCCAGTTCCAACACAACTGAATCAAGTAACCAACAGCTAGTGCTATCAAATAAACCAGTTACAACAATGCATCAGTGAGCAACACAGCAATGGAGTTTTGCAGTGATACAAATGCAACACAGTGGCAACGGCAAGAAGACTACAAGATGAACAGACCATGCTACCGGAATGCATGTATAGAGCAGTGATATCAAGAGTTAAAATGTGAAACACATGAGTCAGTGCAGTAATACATGGAATCATATGAACAAATAATCAGACAACATCATGCAATGCTGAATTGAAATTCAGGTAGCCAAAAATGCAATTCGAAGTAATATAGCAGCAACTACAGGTAATCAACAAGTTGTTGCCGTATGAAAAAGTCAGCAATGAAAAGTCAGCAATAAAATACCAGAGATTACAAGTAGACCAAGTACAATTCGAATTCATGACATTGTATCAAATACGTCTTTGAAAAAGTTAGAAACGAAAAAGGGGAAAGTTGTTGCCGTGTGACTCAAGGCAATCGAACGCTACAGAATAGAAGTCGTGCGCATCAAGTATTAGAAAATTAGGAAAGTGATGAAGACGACGAATTCATATAAATACTGAATCCTAATTCACATCATCGGCATCGAGTTATCGAGTGAAAAAGGCAAACAATCAAACCAGCAAACGAAAGTAATACATACCAATTTAACGAACTCGGTCATCAAAAGAAGCAGCTGCAAACAACTCACAATCTCAAAGTCAACAACAATCAATCATCAGAGAATAAGTCGCGAATCATCAGAGAACAAGTCGTGAATCATCAAAAAAGTAGTAAGCAAGCCAAATCAGAAAGTCGATCAGTATAGGCGTGCATCAAAAGCCCTAATTTGATCAAAGACTCAAGCCCTAATTTCAAGAGCAAGGCCGACTTTTTAGAAGCAAAAGAAGGAACGGGTCAAAGCCAAGAAGTGGATTGGGTGAAAGAAGAATATTGGGCCAGCCTTCTTTATTACAAAGGGGATTTTTGTTTTATTAGGCTTTAATTTGTTAAGGGGGTTTTTTGGTATTATTTTGAGCAAAAATTAGGGATTAAGTTTATATTTTAATTTTTGCTCCTGATTTTGTTTTTGAAGTTGTTTTTACTTTTCGAGTCAAAGAAGTTGTAAATCACAACCTAGGGTTTAGGTAGTGTCAGATTGTCTAGTTAGAATTAGTTCAGTGAGCAGGGTGTGCAAGTTTGCAAAACTCTATAGGCGGGAGCAGTGTTTGCGAGTAAGCGAAACTCTATAGGCGGGAGCAGGGTGTGCGAGTCTAGTAGAGTGTTTGTGAGCGGGAGCAAAAGGGTCTGCGAGTCTAGTAGAGTGTTTGTAAGCGTGATACTGTTTAATTCTAATAGAAATCTGGGAATGCAGCAGTAGGCAGGGGTTGCCGAAGCTGGGTAAATTTTGTGTGTGATTTACTTTTCAGCATATTTATTTCTGCAATTTATTTCTGTGTTTAATTCGAGAAAATTTGCTATAACCCTATTCACCCCCCCTCTAGGGTTAATCTAGATCCTACAAAATTAACTTTAAAACAATTTTTTATGATCCATCGATACATAAAATGTGCATTATTACACTTTCCCCCTTTAGGGATTTTACCCTTGAACTCCCACCGAACAAGGCAAGGCTAAACAATATAGTTACCTCACATGCCTAATAACTACAAGAAAGCATATAATCCAACAAACATGCGTACACAAGGAAGTAAATATAATTTATGCCTACCCTATCATGCAAGGTACTAAACTACTCTATATATTATCAAAAGTGAAAGTAAACGCGATAAAAATAATTCTTACCAAGTGAAGAGCTTTGGATAAGCAATCATCATGATCTCCTTGGTCTTCCAAGTGTTACCACGCTTGTTTTCACCCCCATTGTATCACCAACCTCATTGTCTTTTTCCTAATCATATCATGTCCAACTATACGAATAGTCTTACAAGGTCTCAAAGCTTCTGGATCAACCTTTATATAATTCAGTTGGTCTAGTGTCACTACTAAGCCCGAGTCGCATAAACTTCTGTAATGAAAAACATGGAATACATTGTGCATGAGGTAAATTGACTCTATAAGCTAAATTCTTGATCCTTTCAAGTATCATAAATGGACCCACAAATCTCAGAGCCAGCTTCCCCTTCCTACCAAATCGAACTACATGCTTTAATGGGGAGATATTGACAAACACATGAATATCGATGGATAATTCCAAATCTCATTTCTCTTATCAGCATAGCTTTTCTTTTTATCTTAGGCATCTTTCATCTGCTATTAGAAGATTTTGATCTTCTCTATCATCTCTCAGATCATATTTGGTCCTTGTATCAGCTTCTTTCCCACTTTCCACCAACATGAATGAGCGTCGCATAGTTGACCATATAAAGCCTCAAATAGTGTCATACCAATTCTTGATTGATAACTATTGTATGCAAACTCCAACAAATGAAAATGGTCATCCCATGAGTCACCAAAATCATTAATGCAAGCCTATATGAGATCTTCTAAAATATGATTAGTCCATTTTGTAACATTTTTCCGCATTCAATTTATAACGGTTATTTCCATTGCTAACATTTATCACGGTTATTACCATTACCAATTTTGGTAATTTCATAAATAACTAAATGCAATATGGATAGATTGTAATTTAATCTTATGTTATTACTTAACCTAATTCTAATGAATAACAACGTTCTTCCTCTTTCTTTCGTTTTCGGTTATCGCCATTTAGTTCTACCACCACCTCCTCCAACCGTCTTCCACCGCCTCAGCGCCTACAATCGCCTTTGCCGTTTGTTCTACAAATTTGACGAAGATGAAGGATGATTAGGGCTGCGTTCCATTTCGGCAATTGACCGCAAACAAATTTTCAACTTCAAATAAGGTAATTACATTAATTTTAATTTATTTTTTGAAATTAGGTAATCACTTCAATTTTATTTTTTGCATTAGGATTAGAAATTTAAATTTATTTCGTTAAATCCCTTTTCCTAGCTTAATATCTAGATCATTATTTTAACTTCGTGAACAAGGCTGCAACTCATTTTCCACTATGGTTGCAATTCATTGTATAGGGACAATGTTGAGGCAAGTTTTTGCATGAAAGTGGTATACGACTTGAGCAGTGATAATTTGTATCATTAGAAAAGTGTAAACTAATGCAAGTAAATACTTGTTAGCGCTAAAATTGGTCACTAACACCCAAATCCAGATGAAGGCACCAAATTACAGTCATAGATCATGGATAGAATGTATGCAGAGAATATAAATGTGAAAACAACAAAAATTAAAAAGAAAGCAGTAATAACACCGGGTATATAGTGGTTCGGCTGACTATGGCCTACGTTCACTCTAGAAATTTCCTTTTTATTGATGTTAGAATCAATTACAGTCACAACCCAATGTTTTTATAACAACAATGGCGGAGCAGCCTTAGTGTAGAGGAAGAAGGGAAGCAGATTGAAGATCCCTTTTATGAAGCCCCACATGCTGTATTTATAGGAAAATCCTGAGTTATTGGGTTTCTTGAGTAGCCCGGGCTTATCAGGACTATAGCCGAGCCAACATCCTTCATCATGATCGGCCCACACTGCCATGTCGACCGATCTATGCCGATCCACTCCATACTCTAGTATGCCAACCCACTCCATACTCTAGTATGCCAATCCACTTCAACATGCCCATCCACTCCACCGATGACCGAGCCACACCATCCAGTCCGTACAATCAATGCTGATCCATGTACGAGCTTCCATCCTTTACCGAGCGACACCTGCAGACCCACCTAGGCCGACCCATGCACAAACTTCCATCCTTGATCGAGCGGCACCTATGATCCAACTACGGCCGAGCCATATCTGGCCGACTCACCTCTACTTTCACACCACGACCGAACTTTGCCCAACCGATCCTCCCCAGTCGACATTCTGACTTACCTACCTTAAACGAACTTACTCGACTAACCCATTCCTCCCATACCGAATGACCATCAATGCCGATTGAACCATTCCTCCAAGACCGAACAACCACTAATGCCGGCCGACCATAGCTTACCGAGTTTAGCCGACCCATTGGTGCCGATCAACTTCAACACGCTAACCCACACTACCAATGACCGAGCTACATACGACCAAACCGCCCTTCTCGAATGGCCCACACCGAACCATCCATGACCTATCGTATATACATTCGACTAGCTCAAACCCATCGTATTCCGATCTTGATAGATGAGTAGTCAATTTAGTTAAATCCGCTTGTCCATGGCCTTGCAAAAAGGCGGGTTAACATTTTCCCCCAAAAAATGCCTTGCTACTGGAAGGTGTGTTTTGAATAAACTCAAATCCGATGTCCGTAGTCCACATATTATCCATAGCCATACCTTCTGATTCATAATCCAATCAATTTTATCCAAGTGCCACTACCATATCCTTATCCAAATCTACGACTGCTCCGAGTCGATATCTGATTCCTATCCAGTAACCATATCCTTATCCAATTCCACATCCATCCGAACCCGACAACCAAGTTCTTATCCATCCATATCCAATAACCGATAACCACATCCATGACCTCTCCGGGCAGATATCCAAATTCGGGACCGCTCTGGATCCATGCCTAAATCCTTAGCTGTCCATAGCCAATATCCAAATCCATAATCTCTCTGGATTCTTGCCAAGTGCAACATTCACCTGACGACCTATGTCAAGTAATGCCATGGTGTTTCTGGTTCAGTGTCCCTGAACGTTGAGTAATGCCGTGGTTTAAGTCCTAAGCCGAATCCTGGTCGCTTCAGACCCTTGTCGAGCATAGTCTATACCCGTTGACCTAAAATAGTAACCGATAGATAATAGGGAGCCTAAATCCTATGCCGAATCCTGGTCTCTCTGAACCCTTGCAAAGCATAGTTCATGTTCGATGACCTGTAGTAGTGACCGATAGATATTATGGGGTGTAAGTCCTAGGCCGAATCCTGGTCTCCGGACCCTTGCCGAGCATATTCCATGATCGACAACCTTTTAACCAAAAACTAGACAAAAAGCCAACCAAAATCCAAAATTTGGAATCCAGATTCAAATCAAAAAACCAGAAATCCATATCAAAAGTCCAAATCAAAATCCAAATCAAAAAGCAAGCATCCAAACCAAAATCTAAACTAAGAAACCAACAAACTGGGAGTTCAAACAGAATTCCAAAACCAAAGCAGAAAAGGCAAATGTCCAAGCCGATAGGAAAAAATAGATTTCACAAACCGAGGCTCTCGGTAAACCATCATCTTATAGCATGCCTAAGGGTAATCTTCGACCCCGTACATGAGTAAGCGATTTAGCCGTTTGCCCAGAGTTTGTTACTTATTCCAAACCATCATGGTTAGTCGATGACCAAACGACCACCATTCTTGGGCCTCGTGCCATCGTCGTTCAAGGCAGGCGGTGGATGCTCATGTTCCATCATTGCACTCCGAGTTTCGACATATTGACGCAATTGACCATTCCTTACATGCTCCTCGATTATATCCTTTAGATGTCGGCAGCTGTTAGTATCATGCCCATCTAGGTCATGAAAGAGACAGTGTCTGTGATGCCCCACCTCTATGCCCACGCTAGCCAAGGACACTACGGTGTAATGCCATCAACTAGCACGGAGAATAAGGATGTTGAGGAGCGACCATCTGTATAATTGCTTTGTGCGAGTACCGATATGCCAGATAAAATATAACTTGCATTCCTTTCAAGAGGAAATCCGACATACTGACACAAACTCAAAGCTACTACACAGTGGCTATAATGTCTTCGGAAATAAATATAGAAATAAACATAACACAAATCAGTCACAGATAATTCATATCACAAAGGCGGAAAAAGATATGAATATAACACATGAAAGTGTACATCAGAGTAGTGGTCAAACAAGATCCACAATATCACAAAAGAATGGTTACAAGTGCTAGACAAAAGAATATGTACACAACTATGAGTCTATATCTCAAATGTATACAACCAAAAACTACTAATCTAAGTAGCTAGCCAAAAGTCAGGATGATAATCCTAGAAGTGAAGTCAAGCAGAAGCACCTGTAACATCTCGGTCTGACCCGAGTATTATTTAATAAGAAAACAATAAACGGATCAGTCTAGCTATAAATATCAGATGACATGATATAGGATAAGAGGCATGGCATAAACATATGATAACCATAATGGCATACTACTATAAGTATGTAACTGAAAATCAACATGAGATTAATCAATATCACAAGAATCTTCTCAAAGATCCGAAAAGGGTTTCATAACCAAAACTTGTATTCACAACAAGTCAATGACACACGAATTCACCAATGCACAAAAATTGATAAATCATATCAATGAGAATCACTAAAATTGGTGAACCACAAATTCCAGAATCAACACATGAAATCCAAAAATCACAAAAAGGGGGAAAGGCCTATCACAAACGGGAGCATAAAGCTCACCAACACGTGTATCACGAACGGAACGCTAATTCCATGGTTGCTAACCATCACAAATTGAGACGAAGCTCCACAAACGGCCTGAAGACCATGGGTTGGTACCCCGCCAATTTGAGTTGAAACTCCACAAAACGGGGTTTAGTCTCCCTCGCAGACAAAGAGACATCGCACATTGCTAGTCTAAATCACAAAAATGATCGTCGTTGATCATCAAGAAGCGTCAATTACACTAAGCTAGTAAAAATATGAGCTTAGCATCATGTACCATAACTACTAGCTTAACTTAAATATTTACGAACAAATTGTAGATCTCCACTAGAAAATTGTCACAAGAGATTCAATCGAACAAGTCCAAGAATTAACCGACGAAGTAAACGCAAGCGTTTCATACCACTTGTTTTACTAAGCCGTTTAATTAGATTTCTCATACGAATGAGGTAAAGGTTTGTATATATTAATAGATTGAAAAATGGTTTAAGAAACGAGCTTTGTAATAAAATTGTGTTGAGATCACTATGATGAAAGAATTTTGATATTTACTACTAGTATTGAAACCATTATATTTTTAAAGTGACAAATCACAAAAATGATTGTAAAACAATCAATCACCGAAATTCACATTCGAAGACGTGAATAAAAATCCAAAGAAACCGATGCCGAATCCATCAAAATAGATATTCCTAACATTCCCGCGGGAAAGAAGTCATCAAAGTCAATAACAAATGATAACAACAAATAAGGAAAGAAAACGAATCGATTAAACTTGGAAACCACGCAAAATAGGCAAAATAGCAACAGGTCGTTCGGCCGGCTACAGAGCTCGGTCGACCGGACCCTGTTCTAGAAAATTCTCGGGAAGCAGGTCGGTCGATTGAGCTCTGTAGTTGGTCGACCGGACCGTAGACAGAGAAGTGCTTATGCACTTTGGTAGCAAGTCGGTCGGCCGGCCTCAGAGCTCGGCCGACCGAAGCCTGTTTCCAGCTTCTCCCAGCCTATCTGAGTGAGGGCCAAATCTCCACCAAATTTAAATCGGACGAGCAATGGACGCTAGGGGTTTATGCCAATCGACTACCCGGCCCTATAAGCTCTTCGATGCATCACAAAATCATGATCAAAGATCAAAGCTATGATTTTTAAAGAATTGAACCCAAAACACTAAAAATTGGAATATTCACCAAATCAATCCAAACCAAAAGCAATTGCAAAAGAATAAGTGTTAGGAATTCATACCTAACAATCGAAGATGATTATAAGCATAGATGTGAGATAAAAATCTCACATTTTCACAAAAACAATGAAGAAGAAGCTTGAAAGAAAAGGGAGAATCAACCACTCTTCAACACAACCCAAATGAGCTTGAATCTATGCTCAAAAGAAGAACATTCCAAAAGTTAGGTTTAGGAATTTCTCAAATTGATAAGAGAATGAGTTGGAGAAGAAGAAGAAGAGACTTACCCAAGTTTCTTCTATTAGTTTGGAGCTAGAGCTTGATTTGTAAAAGAAAACTAGGGTTTGGAGTTTTAATTTCCTATTCCACTCACCATTAATCTCTTTAGAACTGAAAAGTAGAGGAAGAGGGAGTGAACGAAGAGGAGTGGTTCAGTTTGGGGTATTAAGTTAGCTAATGGGCTGAACCCGACTCAAAGCCCTAAGTGAAAAGGTAGCAAAATTCAACTTACTCCAAACATATCGAAGCTTATACTCAAAAAGATTGCAAACGACATTTTGAGCTCAATGGAAGGGGTCTCGAGTCCCAATTCGACTGTTTGCTAAAAGTAGGTTTTCGGACTAAATTCCGAGTATCGATAAAATATTTAAATAAAATATTTAAATATAAAATCCCTTTCGCGTTCTGAGGGTTCCCTCCTCACCGGCCTTCGATAAGGGAGGCGATCCCGAGTATTCAAGAATATCCGCTCCAATGTTGTATTCAGTCATGTGTAAGTGGAGAATTTTGGTTCTCCTTAGGCTTCCTCTTCTCTCTATCCTTGTCCTTACCCGAGCTTTCACTGGGCGATCCTCCATCCTTAACCATGTCTACTTCCTTTGACTTCAAATCCAAACATATCCTCTTTTCAAATAAATCTCTCATCTTCGTAAAAGAATTCCTCGAGATCCAGTGGTGGACAACGTACCAATGATACTTTAAGATCTGAATCATCTCTGACTGCTGACACTGCCGCCATCAGAACCATCGATGGATCCGACCGATCCACCGAAGCAACTGCCGCATTAAACCAAGTTAAGAAAGTCCTAAGCGATTCATCCGCCCTCTTCTTAGCTGATGTCAGCGTCATCACATTCTTTGGCCTTTTTATATGAACTTGAAACTGACTTAAGAACTTATCCACCAGTTATGTCCTTGTTCCAATGGATCCATCCTCCAGCTGTCTGAACCACATAGAAGCTATATCGGTCAAGTACGGGGGTAAACATTGGGCCATGACCTCCTCTGATTCCCCCAGCACTTCCAAATGCCTTGTGTACCTCATCAAGCGGTCAGTGGAATATGTCTTACTGTTGTATATTTCTAGAGTGGGTAGCTTGAAATCAGATGGATTCCTAGCTATCCTGATGTTCCGGGTAAACAGACTTTTGTGTCTCCCTCCAAATTCCTGTTTGTCAAACCTCCGTGAATGGTTCGCCTGATGATGTCAGCCAATCCAGTGTTACCTACCAAGGATTGCCCTCCATTTACATCTCCTAACTTGTGTTCACAACAAGTCAATGACACACGAATTCACCAATGCACAAAAATTGATAAATCATATCAATAAGAATCACTAAAATTGGTGAAGCACAAATTCCAGAATCAACACATGAAATCCAAAAATCACAAAAAGGGGGAAAGGCCTATCACAAACGGGAGCATAAAGCTCACCAACACGTGTATCACGAACGGAACGCTAATTCCATGGTTGCTAACCATCACAAATTGAGACAAAGCTCCACAAACGGCCCGAAGACTATGGGTTGGTACCCCCACCAATTTGAATTGAAACTCCACAAAACGGGGTTTAGTCTCCCTCACAGACAAAGAGACATCGCACATTGCTAGTCTAAATCACAAAAATGATCGTCGTCGATCATCAAGAAGTGTCAATTACACTAAGCTAGTAAATATATGAGCTTAGCATCATGTCCCATAACTACTAGCTTAACTTAAATATTTACGAACAAATTGTAGATCTCCACTAGAAAATTATCACAAGAGATTCAATCGAGCAAGTCCAAGAATTAACCGAGAATTAACCGACGAAGTAAACGCAAGCGTTTCATACCACTTGTTTTACTAAGCCTTAATTGGATTTCTCATATGAATGAGGTAAAGGTTTGTATATACTAATAGATTGGAAAACTGTTTAAGAAATGAGCTTTGTAATAAAATAGTGTTGAAATTGCTTTGATGAAAGAATTTTGATATTTACTACTAGTATTGAAACCTTTATATTTTTAAAGTGAAAAATCACAAAAATGATTGTAAAACAATCAATCACCGAAATTCACATTCGAAGATGTGAATAAAAATCCAAAGAAACCGATACTGAATCCATCAAAATGGATATTCCTAAAATTCCCGAGGGAAAGAAGTCATCAAAGTCAATAACAAATGATAACAAAAAATAAGGAAAGTAAACGAATCGATTAAACTTGGAAACCATGCAAAATAGGCGAAATAGGCAAAATAGCAACAGGTCGTTCGGCCGGCTACAGAGCTCAGTCGAGCGGACCCTGTTCTGGAAAATTCTCGGGAAGCGGGTCGGTCGACTGAGCTCTGTAGCTGGTCAACCGGACCATAGACAGATAAGTGCTTATGCACTTTGGTAGCAGGTCGGTTGGCCGGCCACAGAGCTCGGTCAACCGGAGCCTATATCCAGCTCCTCCCAGCCTATCTGAGTGAGGGCCAAATATCCACCAAATTTAAATTGGACGAGCAGTGGACGTTAGGGGTTTATGCCAATCGACTACCCGGCCCTATAAGCTCTTCGATGCATCACAAAATCATGATCAAAGATTAAAGCTATGATTTTTAAAGAATTGAACCCAAAACACTAAAAATTGGAATATTCACCAAATCAATCCAAACCAAAAGCAATTGCATAAGAATAAGTGTTAGGGATTCATACCTAACAATCGAAGATGATTATAAGCATAGATGTGAGATAAAAATCTCACCTTTTCACAAAAACAATGAAGAAGAAGCTTGAAAGCAAAGGGAGAATCAACCACTCTTCAACACAACCCAAATGAGATTGAATCTATGCTCAAAAAGAAGAAGATTCCCAAAGTTAGGTTTAGGAATTTATGAAATTGATAAGAGAATGAGTTGGAGAAGAAGAGAAGAGGCTTACCTAAGTTTCTTCTATTACTTTGGAGCTAGAGCTTGATTTGTAAAAGAAAACTAGGGTTTGGAGTTTTAATTTCCCATTCCACTCACCATTAATCTCTTTAGAACTGAAAAGTAGAGGAAGAGGGAGTGAATGAAGAGGAGTGTTTCAGTTTGGGGTATTAAGTTGGCTAGTGGGCTGAACCCGACTCAAAGCCCTAAGTGAAAAGGTGGCAAAATTCAACTTACTCCAAACATATCGAAGCTTATACTCAAAAAGGTTGCAAATGGCATTTTGAACTCAATGGAAGGGGTCTCGAGTCCCAATTCGACTGTTTGCTGAAAGTAGGTTTTCGGACTAAATTTTGAGTATCGATAAAATATTTAAATAAAATATTTAAATATAAAATCGATAAATATGCGGGTTGTTACAGACTCCCCTCTTTAAAGAAATTGCATCCTCGCAATATTTAAGAAGAAGATATATAGTAACAACCATGAGAACATATTCATCACAAAAGAAATTTGAAATAGAAGGTTCACCTTAAAGAGCACGAAAAAATAAGTCCGGATGTGTTCGCTCGATGAACTCTCTAGATTCCCAAGAGCAATCCTTAGGATTTGAGGACCATTGAACTTTCACAAGCGGAACATCTTTATTTCGAAGTCATTTGACTTCCGAAGCAATAATACGAATAGGATGTTGCTCAAAAGTTAAATTAGGCGAAACTTCAATTTCTTCCACAACACCGGGCTCAAGAATAGAATCGGAATCTCGAAGGCATTTCCGCAATTGAGAAACGTGAAACACGTCATGAATAGCAGAAAATCGAGCCGGTAATAAAAGGCGATAAGCCATGGAACCAATACGTTCGGTGATGGAAAATGGACCAATATATCGAGGTGCTAAATTTCCCGATCGACTGAAATGTACAACACCCTTCATAGGTGAAACACGGATAAACGCAAGATCTCCCACAGAAAATTCTAATTTCCTTCTCCGGTTATCGGCATAGGATTTTTGCCTACTCTGGGCTTCTTTCATCCTATGACGAATAAGATCAATCTTTTCTGTGGAATCATGAATAAAATCTGGACCTAAAACCAGCTTCTCACCGGCCTCAAGCCAACAAGAAGAAGAACGGCATGGCCTTCCACAGAGTGCCTCAAAAGGAGCCATACCAATACTAGATTGGAAGCTATTATTATAGGAAAACTCAACAAGAGAAATGTGATCTTCCCAACTTCCACCAAAATCAAAAACACATGCATGAAGAAGATCTTCAAGAGTTTGATTCACACGCTCGGTTTGTCCATCGGACTGAGGATGATAAGCGGTGCTAAAATTAAGCTTCGTTCCTAAAGCTTTTTGAAGACTCTTCCAAAATCCACTAGTAAACAATGGATCACGATCACTAACAATAGAAATAGGAACTCCATGCAATTTAACAATTTCTTTGATAAAGAGTTTGGCCAAAAGAGGAACGGTTCGATTAGACCGAACTTGAATAAAATGGGTAGATTTAGCAACTCTATCAACTATAACCCATAAGCTATCATGACCCGAACGAGAATGGGGAAGGCCATCAATAAAATCCATAGAAATTTGATCCCACTTCCAAATTGGAATTTCTAAAGGTTGCAATAACCACCGGACCTTTGATGTTTGGCCTTGAAAAGTTGGCAAGTCATGCAGCGCTTAACAAAGTTAGCAATATCAGATTTCATCCCCTCCCAATAATAAAGTCGCTTCATATCCGCGTACATTTTACTACTACCGGGATGAATGATAAATTTAGAATGATGAGAATCTTCTAAAATATCTTTACGAAGATCACTAATATTTGGTACGATAAGTCTACCAAATTTTCGAATGTCGCCACGAGAATCAATATCAAAGTCTTTCATACTTTCAATATCGATTTTATCCCTAAAATTTTGGCCAAGAAGAGCCAATTCGGGATCTAGCTTTTGAGCTTCAAGAATGCGGTCAAAAAGAGAAGGATGAGCCTCAAGACTACATAAAGCAAGAGATGAACATAAATCAGAAACTCGATCTCGAATTTCACAAGTGGATAAAATTCCGAGATCATTCCATTCAGATATCATCATAGAAACAACCGCTTGTTGCTTACGACTAAGTGCATCGGCAACACGATTTCCCTTTCCCGGAGTAAAAAGAATATCAAGATCATAAGATGCAAGGAATTCGAGCAAACGCTGTTGATGCAAATTAAGTTCCTTTTGAGAGAATAAATACTTCAAAGATTTATGGTCGGTATAAAGAATAAACTTTTCTCCCAAAAGATAATGACGCCAAATTCGAAGGGTGAAAATGATAGCCGCAAGTTCTAAATCATGGGTAGCATATCTAGTCTCAGCTGGCTTCAATTGCCTAGAAGCATAAGCAATAACACGTTCTCTTTGCATAAGAACGGCACCCAAACCAACGCGACTAGCATCAGTATAAACAACGAAATCTTGATTCCCCTCGGGAATAACTAGAATAGGAGCATCAGAAAGGAGTTCTTTTAATTTCTGAAAAGAAGTTTCACATTTGTCTGACCAAATGTATTTAACACCTTTCTTTGTCAAACTAGTAAGAGGCAAGGAAATTTTAGAAAAGTCCTTTATGAAACGGCGGTAAAAAACCTGCCAATCCAAGGAAGCTACGGATCTCCGTCACACTCTCCGGTCTCTTCCAATTTTGAACCGCTTCAATCTTTGAAGGATCCATGGAAATTCCGGATTCGGAAATAATGTGACCGAGAAACTTCACACGAGATTGCCAAAAATGGCATTTAGAAAATTTTGCTATTTATTGATTTCTCCTAAGAGTTTCCAACACAATCCGAAGATGTTTTTCATGCTCCTCCTCGGTTTTTGAATACACAAGAATATCATCAATAAAGATGAGAATAAATCGATCGAGAAAATCTTTGAAAACTCGATTCATAAGGTCGACGAAATAAGTCGGAGCATTCGTCAATCCAAATGGCATAACAAGCCATTCATAAGATCCATAACGAGTACAGAACGATGTCAAAGGGATGCTATCCTCTGCAATACGAAGCTGATGGAAACCGGTTGCCAAGTCCAATTGTGAAAAGACTCTAGCACCACTAAGTTGATCGAATAGATCATCAATCCGAGGTAAAGGATATTTATTTTTGATAGTAAGATCATTAAGCTTGCGGTAGTCAACGCAAAGCCTAAGTGTGCCATCAGATTTCTTCACAAAAATAGCTGAAGCTCCCCAAGGAGAGGAACTAGAGCGGATAAATTGCTTCGTCTCCAATTCGGATAATTGATTGCGCATCTCCTCATTTTCTTTATTGGACAACCGATAAGGAGGACGAGTAATAGGTTGAGCTCCAAGGATAAGATTAATTCTGAACTCAATTGCACGCTTAGGTGGTAATCCTAAAACGGGCTCAAATATGTCGAAAAATTCACGAACAACGTGAATAAGAGAAATGACATCTTCCTCATCATCATTATCATCATCATGAGGATTTAAAGAATATAAAGATGCAGATAAAGTGGAATCCGAATCTTTGAGAATAATAGAAATCTGCTTAACAGATTGAGGATGTCGAAAATGAATAGTCCGCTCAAGGCATAGGATGTGAATTTCATAACGGTTAAGCCAATCCACTTCCAAAATCATTCCAAAGCCTAAGTAACGCATGATATGCAAATCGGCTTGGAAAGAAAAATCGCACAAAATAATCTCCACATCTTTACAAAGCAAACTAATCGTTGCGGATCCACCAACCGGATTCGCAATTCTCAAATAAGTCATTAAAGCAACAACACTTAAAGAAAAAGTATCAACGAGTTCTTTTGAAATAAAAGAATGGGATGCACCCGTGTCAAAAAGAACTCGAATAGGTTGATCACGAAATATAATAATGCCATCAAGGATAGAATGAGACATACCTTGATTACGAGATGTGTTGCCAGGGGCTTGAGCCACATTCAGCTTTCCATCCCTCTTGCCTTGAAGCTTGGGGAATGAAGATATAACATGACCGGGACCTTTGCAGTAGCGATAAGAGAGGGAATTTGGACACTTGTTCGCGTAATGGTCCTTCGAACCACAATTATAGCATTCCCCATGACCAAAGGAAGAAGTCTTTGCCACAGGGGTTGCTTGCTTCCCTTTTTTAATTGGATAAGGACCTTTGAACTTGTTAGGCCTTTTCTTGTTGTTGTTGAAGTTTGGTTTGGCGCCCACAATTTCAACATAGGTTTCCTTATCCGCCTCTTCAAGACGAAGAGCGATATCAACCAGTTGATCAAAAGAAACTTCTAATTTTAGAAGTAATGGCTTCTTGAGACTCATGTTCAAGCCATAAACAAATCTCTGATTTTTCTTCAATGGGGTGTTAATGTATTCAACCCCATATTTGGAAAGAGATTCGAAAGATGCGACATAGTCTGTCACAGAAGATTCGCCTTGAACAAGGTCAATAAAGCGGCGAGCCAATGTCACCTTCTCTACTTCTGGTATGAATTTTAACTCGAAGCGCTCTCGGAATTTCTCCCAAGTAAGATCCACTTCAATAATTTCAGAAATCAGAATCTCATAACAGTCCAATGCTCTTTCTTGGAGCATACTGGAGGCCACCTGAACACGGTGAAGATCAATAAGATTCATGCGAGAAAAGATTCGATCGCACGATCTCAGCCAAGCCTGGACTTCAATAATAGTTCCAGAACCCTTGAATGGTTTTCCACCCAAGTTGGTATAATCGTTGCACAAGCGTGCAAATCCAGACTTAGGATGAGTTGGTTCCGGATTAGAACCGGCTGCTGAGCATTCTTTACCAGATCAAGAAGCTGTTGGGCAGACATAAAAACTCCATCTTGGAGAGTAGCACTAGATTGACCGGCGCTGGGACGGCCAGGTCTAACCATTTCTCTTCCTTTAGAAAGAAAGAAAGAAGAAGAAAAAGGTTATTCACCAAATGAATATCAAGCAATCTTGATAGATAAAACAAGGAATCATAAAGAAAATAGGATGAATCGGTACAAAGACTCGAATTAAATCCTAAGGCACGACTCCTAAGAAGGACTTAGGATGATGATCCTTGTTAAATTATTCTACATTGTTCCGAAGTTTGGCTCTGATACCAAGCTGTGACGCCCCATCTCTATACGCACGCTAGCCAAGGACAGTACGGTGTAATGCCGTCAACTAGCACGGAGAATAAGGATGTTGAGGAGAGACCATCTGTATAATTGCTTTGTGCGAGTACCGATATGCCAGATAAAATATAACTTGCATTCCTTTCAAGAAGAAATCCGACATACCGATACAAACTCAAAGCTACTACACGGTGGCTATAATGTCTTCGGAGACAAATATAGAAATAAACATAACACAAATCAGTCACAGATAATTCATATCACAAAGGCGGAAAAAGATATGAATATAACACATGAAAGTGTACATCAGAGTAGTGCTCAAACAAGAACCACAATATCACAAAAGAATTGTTACAAGTGCTAGACAAAAGAATATGTACACAACTATGAGTCTATATCTCAAATGTATACAACTAAAAACTACTAATCTAAGTAGCTAGCCAAAAGTCAGGATGATAATCCTAGAAGTGAAGTCAAGCAGAAGCACCTGTAACATCTCGGTCTCACCTGAGTATTATTTAATAAGAAAACAATAAACGGATCTGTCTAGCTATAAATATCAGATGACATGATATAGGATAAGAGGCATGGCATAAACATATGATAACCATAATGGCATACTACTATAAGTATGTAATTGAAAATCAACATGAGATTAATCAATATCACAAGAATCTTCTCAAAGATCCAAAAAGGGTTTCATAACCAAAACTTGTGTTCACAACAAGTCAATGACACACGAATTCACCAATGCACAAAAATTGATAAATCATATCAATAAGAATCACTAAAATTAGTGAAGCACAAATTCCAGAATCAACACATGAAATCCAAAAATCACAAAAAGGGGGAAAGGCCTATCACAAACGGGAGCATAAAGCTCACCAACACGTGTATCACGAACGGAACGCTAATTCCATGGTTGCTAACCATCACAAATTGAGACGAAGCTCCACAAACGGCCTGAAGACCATGGGTTGGTACCCCGCCAATTTGAGTTGAAACTCCACAAAACGGGGTTTAGTCTCCCTCGCAGACAAAGAGACATCGCACATTGCTAGTCTAAATCACAAAAATGATCGTCGTTGATCATCAAGAAGCGTCAATTACACTAAGCTAGTAAAAATATGAGCTTAGCATCATGTACCATAACTACTAGCTTAACTTAAATATTTACGAACAAATTGTAGATCTCCACTAGAAAATTGTCACAAGAGATTCAATCGAACAAGTCCAAGAATTAACCGACGAAGTAAACGCAAGCGTTTCATACCACTTGTTTTACTAAGCCGTTTAATTAGATTTCTCATACGAATGAGGTAAAGGTTTGTATATATTAATAGATTGAAAAATGGTTTAAGAAACGAGCTTTGTAATAAAATTGTGTTGAGATCACTATGATGAAAGAATTTTGATATTTACTACTAGTATTGAAACCATTATATTTTTAAAGTGACAAATCACAAAAATGATTGTAAAACAATCAATCACCGAAATTCACATTCGAAGACGTGAATAAAAATCCAAAGAAACCGATGCCGAATCCATCAAAATAGATATTCCTAACATTCCCGCGGGAAAGAAGTCATCAAAGTCAATAACAAATGATAACAACAAATAAGGAAAGAAAACGAATCGATTAAACTTGGAAACCACGCAAAATAGGCAAAATAGCAACAGGTCGTTCGGCCGGCTACAGAGCTCGGTCGACCGGACCCTGTTCTAGAAAATTCTCGGGAAGCAGGTCGGTCGATTGAGCTCTGTAGTTGGTCGACCGGACCGTAGACAGAGAAGTGCTTATGCACTTTGGTAGCAAGTCGGTCGGCCGGCCTCAGAGCTCGGCCGACCGAAGCCTGTTTCCAGCTTCTCCCAGCCTATCTGAGTGAGGGCCAAATCTCCACCAAATTTAAATCGGACGAGCAATGGACGCTAGGGGTTTATGCCAATCGACTACCCGGCCCTATAAGCTCTTCGATGCATCACAAAATCATGATCAAAGATCAAAGCTATGATTTTTAAAGAATTGAACCCAAAACACTAAAAATTGGAATATTCACCAAATCAATCCAAACCAAAAGCAATTGCAAAAGAATAAGTGTTAGGAATTCATACCTAACAATCGAAGATGATTATAAGCATAGATGTGAGATAAAAATCTCACATTTTCACAAAAACAATGAAGAAGAAGCTTGAAAGAAAAGGGAGAATCAACCACTCTTCAACACAACCCAAATGAGCTTGAATCTATGCTCAAAAGAAGAACATTCCAAAAGTTAGGTTTAGGAATTTCTCAAATTGATAAGAGAATGAGTTGGAGAAGAAGAAGAAGAGACTTACCCAAGTTTCTTCTATTAGTTTGGAGCTAGAGCTTGATTTGTAAAAGAAAACTAGGGTTTGGAGTTTTAATTTCCTATTCCACTCACCATTAATCTCTTTAGAACTGAAAAGTAGAGGAAGAGGGAGTGAACGAAGAGGAGTGGTTCAGTTTGGGGTATTAAGTTAGCTAATGGGCTGAACCCGACTCAAAGCCCTAAGTGAAAAGGTAGCAAAATTCAACTTACTCCAAACATATCGAAGCTTATACTCAAAAAGATTGCAAACGACATTTTGAGCTCAATGGAAGGGGTCTCGAGTCCCAATTCGACTGTTTGCTAAAAGTAGGTTTTCGGACTAAATTCCGAGTATCGATAAAATATTTAAATAAAATATTTAAATATAAAATCCCTTTCGCGTTCTGAGGGTTCCCTCCTCACCGGCCTTCGATAAGGGAGGCGATCCCGAGTATTCAAGAATATCCGCTCCAATGTTGTATTCAGTCATGTGTAAGTGGAGAATTTTGGTTCTCCTTAGGCTTCCTCTTCTCTCTATCCTTGTCCTTACCCGAGCTTTCACTGGGCGATCCTCCATCCTTAACCATGTCTACTTCCTTTGACTTCAAATCCAAACATATCCTCTTTTCAAATAAATCTCTCATCTTCGTAAAAGAATTCCTCGAGATCCAGTGGTGGACAACGTACCAATGATACTTTAAGATCTGAATCATCTCTGACTGCTGACACTGCCGCCATCAGAACCATCGATGGATCCGACCGATCCACCGAAGCAACTGCCGCATTAAACCAAGTTAAGAAAGTCCTAAGCGATTCATCCGCCCTCTTCTTAGCTGATGTCAGCGTCATCACATTCTTTGGCCTTTTTATATGAACTTGAAACTGACTTAAGAACTTATCCACCAGTTATGTCCTTGTTCCAATGGATCCATCCTCCAGCTGTCTGAACCACATAGAAGCTATATCGGTCAAGTACGGGGGTAAACATTGGGCCATGACCTCCTCTGATTCCCCCAGCACTTCCAAATGCCTTGTGTACCTCATCAAGCGGTCAGTGGAATATGTCTTACTGTTGTATATTTCTAGAGTGGGTAGCTTGAAATCAGATGGATTCCTAGCTATCCTGATGTTCCGGGTAAACAGACTTTTGTGTCTCCCTCCAAATTCCTGTTTGTCAAACCTCCGTGAATGGTTCGCCTGATGATGTCAGCCAATCCAGTGTTACCTACCAAGGATTGCCCTCCATTTACATCTCCTAACTGCCCTCCAAGTCCTCGAGGGAATTCTGGTACATACTCCTTGTAACGACCCGGTATTTTCAACCATTCGCATCCGCACATGTCGGACTTGGATTCCATTCCTTTACAAAAATCCAAATTCCAAAATAAATTTATACTTCAAATTCTAACTTAACCATATATTTATTTATATATTTAACTTGTACAAAATCATTATACCATATAAAATCATTTTTATTCAAATTTTAAATAAAATAGTATAATATACAAATTTAAAAATATTTAATATTTCCAGAAATATATATATATATATAATAACCACGGGTCCGTATAATATTTTCTAATCTAGGTCAAGTGATATGGATAATATATCATTTCAATCCGTAATTTACAAAGAAAAATCCGAGTTCTATCATTTCAAACCCGCAATCCCAAGTTAAATAAATAAATAATAAATAAATATCATTCAGGCCTATCATTTCAACCCAAAATGATTCTACTCTACAGGAGACTTGTAGTGTGATAAACAGTATGACATCATAAAATATAACAGCATATAATATAACGGATGACGTTGTCAATTTTATAACAGGGTTTTAACATTATAAATTTGATATCACAGGCAAGTAAAATATAATATAACCATTCTACAATTTCACTTGTTATTAATTTACCATTTTATAGGAATATTTGTCAAGCGTGAATACTCAACTCTACGACGTTGAAGATTAGATTCAAAACGATATCCACACCAAAAAACGTACAGAATGCACGATCAAATTTTAGCGGAGGCGACGATCAGATTCAAATCTTGAAACAAAATGAATAAAACTAATTACTCGAATTTAAATACGATCATATCAAATATTATATAAAGCAATTGAAAAGCTAGATTAAATAAAATGATATGATTAACCAATAACTCGGTCCCTTCACTACACGATTTAATCCACACCTCAAGTCTCCGCTATTTACCATATTCAAGGCTAGAGAAGCACGTACGCAGAGGGATGCTGAGATATATAGGCTGAGATTTAATTATGCACAGGTGGCGCATGCATTAATATATAAAAAAAATTATTTATAGCCTGAAACACGCAAGCAGTGGGAGATTGGAAAATTTAGGCTGGGGTTAAAATCAAAGGTGGTGGAGGTCCGAGTACTTGGTGTAGAAAAACAATGGACAAAAGAAACACAGGAAAAAGAAAAGGAAAGAAAATAAATAGAAGAAGGAAGAAAATTTTTGCAGCCATTACCTGAAGCAGAGAGCTCACGCAAGAGAAGGATGAAAACAATTTGATGTGGTGATGGAATTTTGTACATGACTTGTATTTAAGAGGGAGGTATTTGCGTTGATTAAGTGAAAAGAATGGCAAGAAAATACAATTTGATTTTTGAAACGACTATGGGAATTATTACTATCGGTTACAAAGAAGAAAAAAGGAAAGAGAATATCCACGCACGCGAATGACAAGGCAAGTAATTTGTTTCAAACGGCAAGATGAAATAAGGCATTTACTCCTATTAAATATAAGAAAGTAACGGAAAGGGAAAATTTTTACACGCGAATGGTAAAGCACGGTTTGAATTGATTTTTTTTAAGCTGCGGTAAGAAATTAATGAGCACCTATTATAGATGCAATAAATAAACGAAACGTACGTCCAAATTATGTCCAAATTTATAACAAAAGTAACGTATTTTATTTGTACGTTTCTTATTCATATAGTAAATATATTTAGTAAAATATACACTAAGGGATATTCCATCAAATAGCGTACCATTTACATGCTAACTAAATTAAACAAAATGGATATAAACGTACCAAATTAAAATGTGAAATTATATAGCTTATTTTAAATTTTGATTTGTTTACATTCGTTTGATTTATTTATCATTTAACTAAGAAACTGATGTATATACGTATAAAAGAACATAAAATTTTATTTCTTTTTACATAATATTTATTACTTAATTTAAAAAGTATATAACCAATTTAAAAGAAACAAAAGCGGAACAGATGTTGTACATACAGTTTAAATAAAAGTTTGGAAGAAGAAAAAAGTAAGAAAAAAAGGAGGCCATTACAATATTTCTAGCCGTGAGAAATAAAAATGAGAGGAGATGTTTTTGCGTGAGAAATAAAGTGAGAAAACTCATGAAAATCAAGTGGAAGAAACGGTCAAGCAATCAATGTTTAAAACGGCAAGAGAAAATGAAGAGATTTGATTCCTATTTAATAAAAAGAATAAGTGAAAAATAAGAACTCTTTCTATCTTCACGTGTATTGATAGGCTACATGTAAGGAACGGCTATGGATTTTCAGGAATAAGTTAAGGTAGGAAATAAATAAATGATTTCAAGAAAAAAAGGGAAAAGAATTAAAGAAATAGTTTATTAAATTGAAACAAGGATTAAAAATTTACACACAATACCACTACCTTTGGAAAAATTTCTACCACACCTTAAAACAAATACAAATCAGTGAATAAAATAAAAAAAACTAAAATAAAGTTAAAAAGTAAATAAGTAATTATATTTTAGGAAAATAGAAAGATAAATAAAGAAAATAGCTTAATTTATTGAAACTAGCTTAAGAAAATTGCAAACATAATCCACTTAACTTTGGAAAATTACAACTCTTCTTAAAAATGGTTTAAAATAAATCTTTGAGAAACAAAATAAAGTGAAAATGAGAATAAAATAACTTCCTAAGAAAAATAAATAAAGAATTTCTTAAATTAATTGAAGTTGGAAATTAGAAATTGTAAACAAAATACAACTGACACTGGAAAATTTCAATTACACTTTTAAAAATGTTTTAAAACCAAAATATATACAAAACAAGTTATTTTACCCCTGAAAACATAAATTAGAACATTACATGACAAAATAAAATATTATTTATATAATTTAAAGTAAACAATTTTGTTAAATACAACAAATTACGCACAATAGTTAAAAAGGCATAACTTTCACATTATAAATCAGATTTCAACGAAAAGAAAAGCAGTATTCTTAAAGTTTTATTTACTTTCAAAATAAAAGAAAAATTCAAAAATTCAAACTTTTAAATTTTTAATTTTAAAAGTCAAAGTTTGACCATATTGACAAAATTCACATTTTCGGAAAATATTCTATTAATTCATGTGCGGAATTCTAATCCACACCTAAATTTATATTTTAAATAACAAAATTATCTAAATTAAACAAATAAAACATTTATTAAAAAATTTTGGTTGATACGTAGATGGTTTGGATGGCAAGCAAAGTGAGAGCAAATGCTAAGAAACAGAAAACGCATAAGTTAAGGAGAAAGAAACGTATATATGTTTTATTCTTAAATGCAAATGAAAATGAGGAGTTTTGAAATGAGAAATAAATCTTCTTGTACATGATTTGCAAATGAGAAATATACGGCTAGGAAAAGAGTTTGTATGGCTAAAGCAAGAAATAAAGAGGCCATGTAGAAAAAGACAAGAAATCAAGTAATGACCTGATGGATTTAATTAATTTCTTTCCTTTGTATTAACAGTTGTTCTTAATTAAATTGAATTTGTTAAATATGTACATTTATTATGATTAAATCCTCAAATAAATTCATTCAGATAAGTTTCATTCTTTTATATTACCTTATGAATAAAATATGCATTTCCACTTTAACATTCCTTCCTTATTTTATTACAAAGTTTATTTTTCTTCATATTAAATTACCAAAATTTTATCAATTTAACAATTTTAATTATTAAAAATTTATGAGTCGTTACGCTCTCCCCAACTCAAAACTTTTCGTCCTCGAAAAGGAAGAAGGTAGGGGAATAGAAACAACCTAAAAGAAAACTGAATTGAAACTCAAAATAGAATCATTAATCTAAACTGTACAAATTCAATTTTAAATTAGTAATTGATTTCATCTATTTATTTCACTTAAGTTAAATTTAACTATTTCAAATTTCATTACTTCATCTTCCAATTATCTTAAAATAAAAATTTCTGAAATCATAAGTTTGAAAATCATTGTTATACTCAAAAATGTGTTCAATAAATTAATTTCTTCTTTATTCCTAATTATAATTAAATTTATCTCGCAATATATTTTTATCATCTATGTTAAATATGTTTACACTTATTACAACTGCTTAAATTTATTCTTATTCCTTTAACATCATTATATATTGTAAATTATTCCATTACCCTTTTATTCTATTTACCTCTGTTAATATATTTATAACTAGAATTTAAGTGTATAACATTTATTATAACCACTCAAATTTTATTTATAAAATCTTTTTATATTGTATATTATCCAATTACATTGTTAACTTCTGAAAATCAAGGTAAGTTATATTGAAATGCAATTGAGTATTATACAAATAAAACTTTCAAATTCAATATCTCAAGTTTGAATCATTTATTCAAAAATTTGATTTTCTTTTTATAATTGAAATTATTCCTCAAGATAAAATTTAAGAATTAAATTTCTGATTCCCTTCAAACCATTTAAAGATAAATAAATATATGTACATAATATGTCAAATCAAATTTAAATCATATATCTATAGTTATATTTTAGAGATTCAAATCAATTAAATTCTCAAGGTAACACTGTAGCCTGACTACAGAATGGTCTCTTCACTTCGAAACTCGAAAATGAATGTCGATGATGTTGTAGTCATCACCGAAATTATTTTCCAGCGACAAAGAGAAGAGCACTGATTTTTAAACCTTTAAAATTCTTTGGAAACAAATTTCTATTCGAAAATAATTTAAATAATATATCATTTTAAAACTTTAAACACAAGGTTTGAAACCATCGGAAATTGAATTCTCAAGTTCTTGGTTTAAATTCATTTCTGTTTCCAAATTAATTTATGACCATTGTTTATAGTTCATTTATTTATATGAGACAAAACCCATGGTTTACAAGACCATAAATAAAATCAAAGACTATTGTCTCTTGACAACTAGTTAAATTAATTATAAAAATTCTGAAAATTATACTCATATATATAATATTAGATTTTTTTCCAAATATAGGAATAAAATTTTCAAAACAAGGATAGAGATTCAAATTTGATGGACTCAAATCAAAGAGAATTATGATTTAAAGATAAGTTGGAATCAGAAGATCCGATGATTAAATAACAGAATAAGGAACTGGATAAGTTTATATAAATCGCGGACAACCTTAACCGGGTCAACCATGACTTAAAGAATAAGATCAATGTGGATTTTCTGGGGTAAATCTACATTCGATCTGAAGAGATAGAATTTGAAATAACCAAAGATACCAGCATCTAAACCGAGGATAAATATAAATCTCTGGTGAATCAATGCTGATTGTAAAGGGGTGTCACCCCTTTATTAGAATATCGGCGAGACCGCCAATTCACTATAAGGATCATCCGAAGTGGAGTTATGGGATGCTCTAGAATCGAAAGAAGATGAATAGTGAGGGACACGAATGAACTTTGGAACCGTAGGGAATGTTCCAAAATTCAAAGGAAATCGAATCAAAAGGAAGAGATTCAAGCTCGAATGAAAGTGATTCTGTAAATCAAATTTACCATACATGCTAAGTTTTGCCTAGAGCCAAAGCTCTGATACCAAATGTAACGACCCGGTATTTTCAACCATTCGCATCCGCACATGTCGGACTTGAATTGTTCAAAATACTGCGTTGTAAATAAAATTTGGCAAATCTCAGCATATACAGTAAATAAATAATCACAGGTAACAAACACAGAGTAAGAAATGCACTGGAAGTAGAGAAAGTAGTTCATGACGCCATTATCACATAGTCTGCAAATAAGTACAAATTCCATTGTTTTAAAACCAATACAGTTTGAAGCAACCACAGAAAAACCAAATTTATTTGTCTCAATTACGTAGGCTAAGATAAAATACGGAACAGAAAATAGATAGCAGCTCGATAAAGATGGTCTTCAGCAGTCCTAGCTCGGGAAATGAAGTCCGAGTTGATACTCAGGCTGACCCGAGCGTAAGAAATAAACACAAACACTCGAGTCAGGACATACATACTTATATAGTGTAAGCTAATTCAAGTGAACTGTAATATGAAGACAAGTAACTTAAAGGATGCTTGAGACCGCCCATCCTCTAAGGATCCGTTAAACTATTTACTATGTAGTAATATTTCGCTATTATAATAGTGTCTATTAGTAAAATAAACTTACTTTAAAGTCGCGTTAAGGAGTGACCCAATATTCCCCTTAACACGTAATAGTGCCAATAGTCTATACAGAACCGTAATACCTCCTGAGTGGGAGGCTACCAGAGGATACTCCATAGGTACGACACAAATCAAACTCGTACAAGGCGCGCTAGGGTAGGTGACATGACACAACTAGGCAATGCCAGGCTAGATATACCAATTACGCTTCTAGACCGGTGGTAACGCGTAGCTGCTACTACCGCCCACCTCGAACAACACTTCCAAAAATCAAAGGTGCGCACCAAACAATCATAAAGTAATAGAATGACATATAAAGAAGTGCGTCCCATCAAAGGTGCTACCTCATTAGTCTGTCAATCGCTCCTGTTTTAGCCACCTTATGCCAACTCACGGGAGTCGGATCCACGTCCATACCTCAACAGAACGTCGCCACCATCCTACTTCATTCTGGAATCTCCACGGCGTACACTATTCTCAAAGTGGTTTTCGGTTTCGACAGAGAGTATGCACATATCTGATCCCGGTCTCTTTAACAAACAACGTTATTATTACCCGTGGTTATAAATTCCAAAATAGTTTATATTTCAATCAAAATACTTCATTTTAAACTATTTAAAGGTGAAGTTATTATTCTTATACAATCCAATATAAATCCCAAAAGTTTAGCCTTAGTTCATTTGCATCGACTACAGCACTTGCAAAGTGCGGTAATATCCTTTACAATAGATTTAAGTAAATTAAATTGCAGACTTCAATATAATTTCAGCAATAATAACCAGTTTTAACTTATAAAATCATATTTTCCACTTTGAAATAGTCATTTAATTTACTCAATAATTTACGATTTTTATAAAGTAAATTTTGCAAATAAATATCAAACTTCTCTATGCTTTACTTATTAAAATCAAGTGCACAATTTTCTATAAAATTTTACTTAACAATTAGTTTAATTATCATTTCAAAAATAACTTAATTTCCTATTTATTTCTTAACTTACGTTTATTCTTAAACCAAACTTCCATTTCTAAATTAAGATCTATTTCAAATTTCATTTTTAAGTATTCATTTCTTTAACTATTTAATTCATAGAAAACTCAATAACACTTTATTAATTCATTTTAAATTCAAATTTATATCAAATTATTATATTTTATTTGCTTAACTTGAATTCCATTCTTTTACCAAACCAAAAATTACCAAATAAATTTATACTTCAAATTTCCACTTAACCATTTATTTATTTACATATTTAACTTATAGAAAAATCACTAAAATCATTTTTAATTCAATTTAAATCAAAAAATTTAAATTATACACTTTTAAAAATACCTAAACTTCCAGAATATATATATATATATATATATATATATATATATATAATAACCATAGGTCTGTATATTATTTTCTAACCTAGGTCAAGTGATACGGATAATATATCATTTCAATCCGTAATTTACAAAGAAAAATCTGGGTTCTATCATTTCAAATCCGCAATCCCAAGTTAAATAAATAAATATATATTAAATAAATATCTTTCAGACCTATCATTTCAACCCAAAATGATTCTACTCTACAGGAGCTTGCAGTGTGATAATCGGTAATAAATAAACAGTAAAACAACATAAAATATAACAGCAGATAATATAACGGGTGATGTGACAATTTTATAACAAGGTTCTAACATCATAAATTTTTATATCACAGGTAAGTAAAATAAAATTATTCATTCTACAATTTTACTTATTATTCATTTACAGATCTATAAGTTTGTTTGTCAGGCGTGAATACTCACCTCTACGACGCTGAAGGTTAGATTCAAAACGATATCCACACCGGAACAAACGTACAGAAGGCACGATCAAATTTTAGGGAGGCGACGGTCAGATTCAAATCTTGAAACAAAACGAATAAAACTAATTACGTGAACTCAGTTACGATCATATCAAATTTAATAAAGCAAAACTGAAAAGCTAGATTGAATAAAATGATATGATTAACCTATAACTCGGTCCCTTCACCACCTTTGAGTTTTAACCCCAGCCTAAATTGGTCACGTACTCTTGAATTTCTGTTGGCGTCGGGCTGCGCAACGTCATCTGGTATCCCTCCATGGATTGGTCCAGCATTTTCTGGCGGTGTGCCCCCGAGTCTAGGTCCATCCAGATTGATAGTCTTTTGCTGATTGGGGACTGCCCCCTACTGAACCACTCCATCTGCTTGCCTGTTGAGTCCTTCTAATCCAGCTCCATGGATTTGAGCTCATGTAGCTCCTGCTGTTCCTGCTTGTCTAACTTGTCTGAAAAGTGCCTGCATCATTTCCTCTTGCTTTTTCAACTGTTCCTGCATGGAATTCATCATGACCAGCATCTTGTCCCTAGTAATGTAAATGGAGGCTTGATTAGCACCACAGGAAGCCTCTTGAATTCCCTCATGCTGACTTCTTTCCGTCCTCTATCTCCCAGTTGATTGCTTTGCCATAGTCTTCAGAATCCAAGTTCCTGAACCTTTAAATCCAAAATCCATGCTTCTAAATCCCTGAGTGTTAGCTTTCTCGGTGAAAGCACCAAAATTTTAGAGCCAAAATTGGTCACTAATACCCAAATCCAGAAGAAAATGCAAAATCACAGTCACAGATCATAGATAAAATGTATGTAAAGAGTATAAATGTGATGAACAATAAAAATTAAAAAGAAAACAGTAATAACACCAAATTTATAGTGGTTCGGCTGACTATGGCCCACTTCCACTCCAGAATTTCCTTTTTATTGATGTTAGTATCAATTACAGTCATAATCCAGAGTTTTTAGAACAACAATGGCAGAGTAGCCTTTGTGTAGAGGAAGAAGGGAAGCAGAATGAAGATCCCTTTTCTGAAGCCCCACATGCTGTATTTATACGCAAATACCGAGTTACCGGGTTTCCTGAGTAGTCCGGACCCATCAGGACCGTAGCCGAGCCAACATCCTTCATCATAACCGACTCACACTGCCATGCCGACCGACCTATGCTGATCCACTCCATATTGTAGTATGCCAACCCACACCATACTCTAGTATGCCAATCCACTTCAACATGCCGATCCACTCCACCGATGACCGAGCCACACCATCCATTCCGAACCACCAACGTTGATCTATGTACGAGCTTCCACCCTTCGCCGAGCAGCACCTGCCGACCCACCTAGGCCGATCCATGCACAAACTTCCATCCTTGACAGGGCGGCACCTACCGATCCAACTACGGTCGAGCCATATCTGGCCGACCCACCTTTACTTTCACACCACGACCGAACTTTCCCCCACCGATCCTCCCCAGCCGACATCCTGACTTACCTACCCTGACCGAACCTACTCGACCAACCCATTTCTCCCAGACCGAACGACCATCAATGCTGATCGAACCATTCCTCCTAGACCGAACAACCACCAATGCCGACCAACCTTAGCTCACCGAGTTTAGCCGACCTACTAGTGTCGATCAACTTCAACATGCCGACCCACACCACCAATGATAGAGCTACATACGACCGAGTCGCCCTTGCCAAGCGACCCATACTGAACCATCCATGACCGATCGTCTATCCATCCGACTGGCTCAAATCCATCATATTCCGATCTTGACAAACGAGTAGTCAATTTAGTTAAATCTGCATTTCCATGGCCTTGCCAAAAGGCGGGTTAACAATACTCATGATCACAAACAATGATTTATTATTTCATTTATATTAAGTTATTATTTCCTTTGTATTATGCTGAACATCAAGTATAAGGACCATCCACTGAGATTTATGATAGGATCTTGAATAAGATGTGATTTTACATTTGTGTTAGATAGAGTATAAGGGAGGATAATAATGAGTATATAACAGGAATAAATTGTCAAAAAATTAGAATGTAACTACAGCACAAATATGTAAATAATCCGTTGTACAAAAGCTGCTCCTTAAACAACAAAACATTCTTCTTTTGAGAAAAGGAACAAAGTAATTCCTAAAATTGTATATCCATCATCAAATGGACAATAAAATGACACCGAAACAATTATACATGAAATTATGCATACTTACAAAATTTAACTTTAAATTAAATATCTTGACAGTTAACTCAAACTTCTATAATGATTCAGGCCCAGATCTACCTCCTTGTAACCATTTTCATATGTAAAGTTACTGTCATACAATGACTTCCAAATTCACATTCACTAGATGTTCTTCACTCAACTCGTAAGTGTGATGTTGTTCTTCAACCAAAAGAAGAATCGAATTTATTCCATATAAGAAATAAATATAGATGGAAATGGAACTAAAGTTTGGTAGCAGCAGTAATAATAATAATGACATGTATCAGCTTTATTGTGAATTGTTAACTGTCTGAAACAGCTAGTATAAATCCTTCACTTTGTAAGAAATGTTGTTTTGTTCTTGGTACAATGTGCAAATAGAGTAATATTAATTTTTTGAATATGTAGGATTAAACTTCAAATGAAATTAGATTTAATCCATTTGGTTCAATTTTAGATGCATTTCTTTGCCTGTTTTTTTAAGACTCCTTGCCACTAGTAATTTTTTCCTATTAATTTATTCTTGATGTGTGTGTATCAAGAAAAAAATTATTATGAAAATATTGTACTATGTTCTCTTTCTTAATGCATCTAAGTTGATTGTTTTTGTTTTTTACGTATGCGTAAATAACATGGCTTGGTTTTTGGTCTAAAAAATTTGTTGCTGCAGCTATTAAACGAGCTAAGGACCAGGGTAAAGAATATAAGGCAAGATATGTCTTGTGTCAAGTAATTTCACCACCCATCTATTTAACGTATTGCAGTTTTAGCATCAAATTTCAGACTTTGGGCTGTTTGTAAGCGTTTGTATTTTTCTTTTTGGCTGCCTTTTGGTGGTATAATTGTTGACAATTCTAAAGAAATGAATGCAATATACTTTAGTCCCGCATTGGCAAAATGAAAGATAAAATTGTGTATATATGTAGGATCCTCCCTCCCTATATTGGCCCTTAGGGTCAGGTAATTTTGTGCGAGAGGGAGGACCCAAATCTGATGAACACACACGCGCGCGCCGCCCGCCCGTCCCGGGCCGGGCCGGGCTCGGGTTCGGGTCTACTATGAAATCTTATTTTTGCTATAGAAAACACTGCAATTTTCGGCGGGTTTTATTTGGCTACAGTAATAAATAGATACGGGCGCGGCCCGTTTGAATTTGAATTGAATACGGGTGCGACCCGTTGGAAGAATGAAGGGACGCAGTTTTTCGGAACAGACATATTTTAAACGGACACAACCGTGACCGTTCAGCAACTATAAATCAGTGACGGATCCTGATCAAATCACTCACTGATTTTGCTGTTCTTCTTCTTCCCCGAAATTCTCTTCAGCCAAATTCGCTTTCTGTTGCCATCGTCGTCTCAGACTGACGTGCTCTTTACGGTCTCGCGCAGTTTTCGTCGGTTGTACCCTGGGAGACTTCGACTAAAGTCTTAAGGCGATTGTCACGACAAGCCTCCGACGAACTTTGGTATTCCTCTTACTTTAAGTTCTGTCACGCACAAATTAGTAACGGTTTACTCCTGTTACTTGCTTTCTGATTTTGCAACGCTTTAAAGTGTTGCTGTTGTTTGTTGTAACATATAGTATGGTTACATTGCGTGCATTAGTAACGCACATTGACTGTTGCGTTCTGTTTTGAACCAATCTTATCTACATCTTAAGACTTTCTGTTTGGTTAAAACAGAGATGGCAGCAGAACAGATGTCCATCAAGACAGCAAACTTAAACAAACCAGACCCATTCAAGGGAGACGGAGATGATTTCCTGACATGGCAGAGTCAGATGCTCTTTTATCTCACAACCCTTGGTCTGCAGAAGTATCTTGATGAAGATGAACCAGTGCCGCCTACGCCAGGAAAAACCAATTCAGCAAATGAGATTTCTGCAATTGACGCATGGAGGCACTCGGATTTCTTGTGCAAGAATTACATCCTAAACTGTTTGGATAAGGTTTTGTATAAGGTGTATCAGCCACTCAAAACTGCAAAAGCTCTCTGGAATGCGCTTAATGCAAAGTACAAAACCCAAAACGTTAGCCTGAAGAAGTTCATAGTTGACAAGTTCATGGACTACAAAATGATAGATTCAAAATCTGTAATTGCGCAATTGCATGAACTTCAGATTATTATCCATGAATTGCAAGCAGAAGGCCACGAAGTTGGTGAATCTTTCTTGGTTGAAGCAATTACTGGAAAGCTACCACCATCTTGGAAGGACTACCATAATTACTTGAAGCACAAGAAGAAGGAGATATCCTTACAAGACCTCATCGTCAGATTGAAGATCGAGGCAGATAATCGCGGAGTCTCTAAACCAAAAAACGAAGAGGCTTTTGTTGCAGAAGGGGCAAAGAAAAAAGGAAACCCCAACAAAAACAAAAAGAAAAGGAAGGCGCCAGAAACCAAACAAAATGATCAAAAGCCGTCCAAGAAGTTCAATGGGCAGTGTTGGGTTTGTGGCAAGACTGGACATCAAGCAAAGGATTGCAGACACAAGAAAAAGAATAATTCTGAAGCAAATGTGGTGGAAAACATGGACATCGATGGGTCTAACTTTTCTGGAGTTGTGTCGGAATGCAATCTAATTCAGAACCCTTCTCAGTGGTGGTTTGACACAGGTGCTACACGACATGTGTGTTCTAAAAAGACCATGTTCTCCGCTTACAACAAACTCGATCATGAAGAAAAGTTGTACATGGGCAACTCTGCAGTATCAATGATTGAGGGAAGCGGGAAAGTGATTCTCAAGTTCACATCTGGTAAGACTATTACGCTGAATGATGTGCTTCATGTTCCAGACATTCGCAAGAACTTGATCTCTGGACCAGTACTCTCGAAGAAAGGTTTCCGAATGGTCTTCGAATCAGATAAAGTTGTTCTGTCTAAGGCTGGAATCTATATAGGGAGAGGATACTTGTGTGATGGCCTATTTAAGGCTAATGTGGCCGTAATTGGCAATAATAATGTATATTGTAATTCTGAAATAAATAAAAAGGAAGTTTCGTATGTTGTCGAGTATGATGCTCTATTATGGCATGAAAGATTAGGACATATAAACTTTCAAAAGATGAAAAAACTAGCAAATCTGGATTTAATTCCAAAATTTCAAGTAGATAAAAAATACAAATGTGAGACATGTGTAGAAGCAAAAATGGTTAAGAAACCATTTCATACTGTTGACAGAAGTACTGAACCATTACAAATGATTCATACTGACTTACGTGATTTCAAAAACTTACCTACAAGAGGTGGGAAAAAGTATTTTATCACATTTATTGATGATTATACACGATATTGCTACGTATATCTTCTCAATAGTAAAGATGAAGCAATTACATCGTTTATAAAATATAAGGCTGAAGTAGAAAATCAGCTAAATAAAAAGATCAAGATATTGAGATCTGATCGAGGTGGAGAATATGAGTCGCCGTTTGAGCAATTCTGTGCAGAAAATGGAATAATTCATCAAACAACAGCACCATATTCACAACAACAAAATGGTATAGCCGAGAGAAAAAAATAGAACATTAAAAGATATGATTAATGCCATGCTCTTAACCTCTGTCCTACCAACAAACTTGTGGGGGGAAGCTTTAAATATGTCTAATCACATATTAAATAAGGTTCCTCATAGTAAAACGGGAAATATTCCATATAAATTATGGAAAGGATATCTACCAAGCTTCAAATACCTCAAAGTGTGGGGGTGCTTGGCAAAAGTTCATATCCCGCCTCCAAAAAAGGTCAAACTTGGACCAAAAACTGTAGATTGTTACTATTTAGGACCAGCCCAAAATAGTAGTGCATATAGATTTTTGGTATTCAAGTCTGATATACCTGATATTCATGTAAATACAATCATGGAATCAAGAGATGCCTCATTCTTTGAAGAAGTGTTTCCACACAAAAAGAATGAAGGGAATAAAAGGACACGAGAAGAATCAAATAGCCCACATGAAACTCATCGTGAAAGTGATGAAGTAGAACCAAGAAGAAGTGTAAGGGCTAGAACTTCCAAATCATATGGTTCGGATTTTTTCACATATGTGTTAGAACACGAACCTCAATCATACAAAGAAGCAATGTCACCTTCTGAGTCTTCATGTTGGAAAGAAGCAATACAAAGTGAGATCGATTCGATCCTAAGTAATAAAATTTGGGAAATTGTTGATATTCCACCTGGAATAAAACCTATTAGCTGCAAATGGATTTTTAAGAAGAAAATGAAATCAGATGGCTCTATTGATAAATATAAAGCCAGATTAGTACCCAAAGGATATCGTCAAAAAGAAGGTATAGACTTTTTTGACACATATTCACCAGTTACATGAATAACCTCAATAAGAATGCTAATAGCAATTGCATCCATCTACAATCTAGAAATTCATCAAATGGATGTAAAGACAGCATTCTTAAATGGAGATCTCGATGAGGAAATCTACATGGAGCAACCCGAAGGATTTGTATCCAAGGGGAATGAAAACAAAGTCTGTAAATTGGTAAAATCACTATACTGACTCAAACAAGCTCCAAAACAATGGCACGCAAAGTTTGACAGTGTCATGATAAGAAATGGTTTTCGTATAAATGAGTGTGACAAATGTGTTTATTGTAAACAAGTTGGACAATCATACGTGTTTGTTTGTTTATATGTGGATGATATGCTAATCTTTGGTCCTAACATTAAAGTTATAGAGACCACAAAGAAAATGCTTATCAATAATTTGATATGAAAGATTTAGGAGTTGCTAACATTATTTTGGGAATCAAAATAATAAGAACGCCTAATGGAATACAATTATCTCAGTCACATTATGTAGACAAAATAATTAAGAAATTCCAACATTATGGAATTAAAGGAGTAAGAACACCTTTTAATCCATCAGAAGTACTGCACAAAAACACTAATGAGAGTGTAATGCAACTGGAATATTCCCGTGTAATAGGATGTCTAATGTATCTCATGAATTGCTCGAGACCAGATATAGCTTATGCAGTAAGTCGACTAAGCAGGTATACAAGTAATCCAGGGAAGGAACACTGGAAAGCACTAATGAGAGTGCTGGGATACTTGAAGAATACCACAAACTATTCCTTGCATTACGGAAAATATCCAGCTGTTCTAGAAGGATACGGTGATGCAAACTGGATTGCAGATTCAGAGGAATCAAAATCCACAAGTGGTTATGTCTTCACTCTTGCAGGAGCAGCAGTGTCATGGAAATCAACGAAGCAAACATGCATAGCTCGATCCACTATGAAATCAGAGTTCATTGCATTAGACAAAGCAGGAGAAGAAGCAGAATGACTTCGTCATTTCTTAGAAGATATTCCTTTATGGCCTAAACCTGTAACGGCCATATGTATTCACTGCGACAATCAAGCTGCGCTAAGTAGAGCGAAAAACTTTGTGTATAATGGCAAATCACGACACATTCGTCGATGCCACAACACAGTTAGGCAGTTACTCTCTAATGGAACTATCTCCATTGATTATGTAAGAACAAATGATAACCTAGCGGATCCATTTACAAAAGGGTTATCAAGAGAGAAAATAGACTGCGCATCGAGGGGAATGGGTTTAAAAGCCTAAACCAACAAGAGTTATCTTATACGGAAACCTATCCTGGCAACTGGAGATCCCATGGACTAGGATCAATAGGCAAACCAGTTCTGAATAACTCAAGACGTAACGCATTTTTCTGGACATAATCCATTCCATTCCTATGGTGCAAAATATAAATGCATGACTACAGAAGTATTAAAAGGTTAAAGCTATGCTTTTTAATGATGACCATATCTTAAAAAATAACAAGTGGGGTATATGTAGGATACTCCTTATGGTTGCGATCACCTATGTTAGTGTGAGCTGGGTCGGCTCTATGAGAATATTAAAGGCTTAAATTCTCTAAATACACTCGCAGAACCAAATTTGTTCAGGACCGAAATGAACACAACCAAGAGATTGGATGAGAAGGGAAACAATGCTTTGTTAACCTTATTGTCTGGTTATACAATAACGGCAGACGGTTCAAGATGAAATAATTCACCGATTAGCCAAGTATATCCGATGAGTGTTAACAAGGGAAAGTTCAAAGTGAAACATCTACTTATTCTTCAAAAAGCATTATTCCATACGTAGTCTGAGATATTCCACTTTGTGTGGGGGAAAATTATATTGTCATTCATGTGGGGGATTGTTGACAATTCTAAAGAAATGAATGCAATATACTTTAGTCCCACATTGGCAAAATGAAAGATAAAATTGTGTATATATGTAGGATCCTCCCTCCCTATATTGGCCCTTAGGGTCAGGTAATTTTGTGCGAGAGGTAGGACCCAAATCTGATGAACACACACGCGCGCGCCGCCCGCCCGTCCCGGGCCGGGTTCGGGTCTACTATGAAATCTTATTTTTGCTACGGAAAACACTGCAATTTTCGGCGGGTTTTTATTTGGCTACAGTAACAAATAGATACGGACGCGGCCCGTTTGAATTTGAATTGAATACGGGTGCGACCCGTTGGAAGAATGAAGGGACGCAGTTTTTCGGAACAGACATATTTTGAACGGACACAACCGTGACCGTTCAGCAACTATAAATCAGTGACGGATCCTGATCAAATCACTCACTGATTTTGCTGTTCTTCTTCTTCCCCGAAATTCTCTTCAGCCAAATTCGCTTTCTGTTGTCATCGTCGTCTCAGACTGACGTGCTCTTTACGGTCTCGCGCAGTTTTCGTCGGTTGTACCCTGGGAGACTTCGACTAAAGTCTTAAGGCGATTGTCACGACAAGCCTTCGACGAACTTTGGTATTCCTCTTGCTTTAAGTTCTGTCACGCACAAATTAGTAACGGTTTACCTCTGTCACTTGCTTTCTGATTTTGCAACGCTTTAAAGTGTTGCTGTTGTTTGTTGTAACATATAGTACGGTTACATTGCGTGCATTAGTAACGCACATTGACTGTTGCGTTCTGTTTTGAACCAATCTTATCTATAATAATATCTTCCCAGCTAGTTTTACATTTTGGCTTGCTCATATTTTGGTTTGACAGGCCAATCCTCGAAGAAACCATTCCTTACCGTAAACCTAAATGCTTAAAGCAATCTTAATTTGTCCCACCTTATGTATTTACTCAATAGTTTCTGAAGAAGGCTCGATTCCTTTTTACAACTAGAATAAGCTCTTTCTTTCTTAGCTGCTTGCCTCTTTTCAAATATTTCTATTTGTCTTCTTACACTTCAACAAATTCAACACTCATCTTTTTTGCATTTTCTTCTAACATTTCTTTCTGTCGCTGCATGAATAGTGTAAGATCATGTGTGATACTTATACAACAAAGCACATTGTTATAACATTGATTTTAAGTTTTGTTACATGCAATCTCTTTCTGTCTGGGGCAAGGTTGTTCTAAAGTTTTTGCATGCTTTTTAGGCAAGTCTATGAGCAATTTGGCATCAGCATCTTCAACGTTTCTTCTTTTTTCAGCTTTCTTCTTCAAAAGGGTTGGAGGTTGTACATAAGTTAACATAGCACCAAACGAGTATTTTCATCGTTGCAATCTCACAGTCAAAATTACCTCTTCTATGTTAGCTCCGATTGGGATATTTTTCTTACATTCTTCGATCTTCAGTTAGACATTAGTCGGTGTATCCTTTATACACCTTCAACGTAATACAATGGACATGGAAAGTTGCAAATTCAGAACTTAGACTTCACTATCTAGTGTAAAAGTTACAGTTAGAAATTTAATGTACTTCCAACAAAGTTTGCAGAAGATAAGAAAATTCATGATTTAATCTAAATAATTATATAAAATTTACCGTCTCCTAACTACGGCCAGTTCCACGACCATTTCAAACGCAACAGCAAACACATTCTTGTGAAAAAATTAAGAATGGTGATTTTTGGGATCAATAATCTCCTAATCAGGAAAAAAATACCTTTTAGAAGTTGTTGAACCTTTTTCAGATAGATTCATAGAGCTTGGCCCCTGTATTACCCCAATGTGATGTCTTGCCAACAGTAAAGAAATTTAGAAGGAAGTTCACGCTCATTTAGTGAATAAATTGTTATTGAATACATTGTTTTATTCAGTTTTAACCAATCATGAACAAAGATTATGTCCACCGTAAGTAAATGAAGGAGAACAAAATTGAGATCTGCCAAGCATTCATTTGTCTACGAATATAGGGCAAAAATGAGGCAAAATCATACAAGAATGTTAAGGAAAAAAGTATCATATTGAATCAAGCCATGCGTTTATTTTGATAACAAATGAACAAGCCATGAGTATAACAAATATTTGTTATCTATTTATGTAATTCTGCAGTAATGACCCATTTAATGTAGGATGTTTTCTCCTAATTTTTTTACTACCACCAGTTGAATGCATAATCTTCCTCATTGTTGCATTCCAATCGTTTTTATGGAGTTTTCACTTCTTCCAGGAAGACGTTTTGATATTTCTACCCATTTATTTCCTATTTCACAATGAGCTTCGACCAGAATCTTCTCCTCTTCCATGCTCCAGCTACCCTTCTGTATAGATCAAAATATATATACTACATAATTCACTGGCATAATATTTTACAGCCATTAAATTTTTAGTTTAAGCGATCATATTTGCAGTCCGGATTTTATTTCTCTGTGGCAAAAAGCCTACTCGATTCAATGTAATGTTCTTATGTTGAAGACTGAGATTACAATAAGGTAAAGACTAAGAATGAGGTTAGGTTTAATGTTAGATTGGATCTTAGGATTAGACATATGTTATTTGGTCTTAGATTGCAAAAAAGCTAGATTTTACTTTCAAGTTTCAACATATATTTACTATAGAAGCCGTTAGATATTATTTTGGAAGTACGTCAATGATGTATCTTTTAGTTATTACATCTCACATTTTGAATTATTAAAAACAGTTGTAACTTATGAAAATAATTTTGTAACATATTTTTTTTCTATTGCTGGGATACCACTTTAGATGACAACCTAAATGTAACACATATTTTAAAACCATCATCGTTAATATGATAAATAAAAGAATCTAACAATGGCCAATTTTTCTTAGAAGTTCTTTTTTGTTAGGATGATCCATAATATTTTGTAAGAGCTAGTTTCTCTCGTATTACTGATATATGGTAGTAGAAAGATTATACTAATTCTTATGCACATAAATTATGCAAATACCATTGGAGTCAACATCTTACATAAACAGATTTGAACATAAAGAAACAGAAGAAAAATATTAGCAGTCATTTATGTTTTCTCTTCTATAAAAGCTAAGATTATTTTTCCTTCAATAAAAGCACGTTAATGGTGTCCTATCCATAATAAGGAGCTTTTGTCCAGCACATTTAATATGATACACATTTGACTACCGATTTGTGGATTAAGTTGGCATATGATAAGTAATTTCTATAAAAAATGGCTATCAATGACAAACTCCATCATTAATTTTGTCATGAAAGTCACTGACATTATGTAGCAGCAAAGCATTAACAAATATATTCCTAAGTCTAACATGCTTATCCACCTCTCCCATCACAACATTCCATTCCTCTTAAAGTTTCCTAAGGAGCATGTCGTCTCCTTATCAATGTCTCAAGCATCGTGGCATTAGAAATCTGCTCGCTAATGTATATCCATGCTTAAGCCTTGACGAATGATTTCATCCCCAAATATGGCTCACATCCCCATGGAGGTAATTCTACGAAGCCAATGAAAATCAAGACCGTATGGTGAAGGCGATGGAGGAATCAAAGCACTCCAAAACCGACTAAAACTTAATGGATTTAAACCTTCAAAATGATGAATACCAATTTAGACTGCACCTCAATCCAGGTTCTAAGAGAAAATTATCGCATCTCAAAGTTTGAACCAAAACCCCAAAAGAACCATGTTGGTCAGTCGACCGATCCATATGACACCATACTCATCTTCTACTCTACCTCACTTTTTCATGTCCTCCTCCACATGAGTTGAAATCCAAGATAGTTTCCTACTTTAACCTAAATTGCTGCATATGTATCATCTTATCATTTCATTTTGAAATTTGTTGAAATGGTATTGCCTCTCTGTTTAGTTTAGTTCTTTACAAAATCATCCTTCTATTTTTCGTTCTTTTCAAAGGAAAGTTTGCTTTATATTTTATATTACATTTTACTTTATGAAAGAACTAGATTAAACATGGTTGTAATTTAATTTTTTTTGTTACACTATGATTTCACGATCAAGCAAAACATATAAACTCATGAAATCTGGCTCAGGATTTTGAGTTTCCATTGTTCAATTAAACTAAAGACATAAATACTAAGTTGCCAAAGACAGATTTTGTAAAATTGAAAATCTTTTGGGATCCATGTAACCTTAAAGTTGAAATTTATTTTGATTTTTCTTTAGGAAGAGGGTCATGGTTTGGTTATAAATAGTAACAATATGCAATAAATTATGTGTTGGGGAAATCTCGGTCTTCCCCGCTTCGTGAAGTTAAGATAGGCACTTTAAGATTAAAAGTACAATGGAAGCACAAGAGTTTATAATTCTCCAATATGGAGATTCTTCCACTATACAAAATAATAGTAGGATTACAATAATATGACTACAAAAGTAACTCACACTTGGTGGCTCACTTAAGCTTGAGGATAAAGACTTCTCAAGCTATCACTCTTTTCTCTCAAAGAGGATCTCTCTAACTCTCAAGTTTTTTCTCACTCTAAGAAGTGGCTTCTTCCTTGGATTCTTGGATGGCTAGTAATAGGGCTCCTTCTCCTATTTATACTACTCAACCTCCATAATGAATGGTGGAGATTACTTGCATCCGAAGGTAGAGATTGATTCTCTAGAATGCTCCACACTCTCTAGGAATATCTACACTCTTCCATTCTCTTCTTTATTCTTCCATACTCTTCCGTAAGGTTGCAGAAGGTTCCACACATCTTTAGAATATTGCAGAGGGTTCCACACTCTTCCACAAGCTTCTAGAGAGTTCTACACTTCTCTAGAGTTCTCCGGAACATTCTAGAAAATTCTAGATTTCTCTAGAAACGTCTAGAATTTTCTAGGAAATCTCCAATTAAGGAGGGATCCCAACAAATCTCTCCCTCCCGACTTAATTGGGGGGTAGTAGTACGCCGGCACGTTGACAGCAGTCTTCAAACTTCTTTATTGGTACTACCTTGGTCATCATGTCAGACCAGTTCTCATCTGTGTGAACCTTGTCAAGATGTATTTGCTTTTCCTCGAGGACTCCTCGGATCCAGCGATATCTTATATCAATATGCTTTGTGCGGGAATGAAATGTTGAATTCTTTGCCAAGTAAATTGCACTTTGATTGTCACACTTCAAGACATAATTTTCTTGATCCACTCCCAATTCATACAACAAGTTCTTCACCCACAACATCTCCTTGCAAGCTTCAGTAGCTGCGATATACTCTGCCTCTGTAGTGGATAATGCAATACACTTTTGCAGCTTTGATTGCCATGAAATAGCTCCCCCTGCAAAAGTGGTTAGGTATCCTGATGTTGATTTTCTTGAATCAATGTCACCAGCCAAGTCTGCATCTGTATATCCTTCTAACACAGGTTTTCCTTTTCCAAGGCATAAACATCTTTTGGAAGTTCCACGTAGATATCGGAGGATCCATTTGACTGCAACTCAATGCTCATTCCCTGGGTTAGCCAAGAAGCGACTGACGACACCAACTGCATAAGTGATATCTGGTCTTGTGCATATCATTGCGTACATGAGACTGCCTACTGCAGATGAATATGGTTTCTTCTTCATTTCCTCCTTGTCTTTTTCACTTGTCGGACTCTGCATCGAACTTAGCTTGAAGTGCCCAACTAGTGGAGTGTTAACCGGCTTTGATTTGTGCATGTTGAACCTTTCCAAGACTTTCTCGATATATCTCTCTTGGGATAGCCATAACAGTCTTTTTGATCTATCATGAGTTATTCTCATCCCAAGAATCTGTTTAGCGGGCCCCAAATCTTTCATGGCAAAGCTCTTGCTTAGATCTTTCTTTAAAGCAGCTATCTTTATGCGGTCTTGTCCAATGATTAGCATATCATCAACATAGAGCAGAAGTATGAGAAAGTCACCACTTACATACCTCTTTATGAAGACACAATGATCGCTTTCCGTCTTTTTGAAATCATGTTCTGCCATGAATGCGTCGAACTTCTTGTACCATTACCTTGGTGCTTGCTTAAGTCCATATAGACTCTTTGTGAGGCGGCACACTAGATCTTCTTTGCCTGGAACTTTGAATCCCTCAGGCTGTTCCATGTAGATCTCTTCTTCTAGGTCACCATGTAGAAACGCTGTCTTGACATCGAGTTGTTCAATCTCCAAATCTTGCATGGCTGCTAGGCTAAGCACAACTCGAATTGATGACATCTTTACCACGGGAGAGAATATCTCTTCAAAGTCAGTACCTTTTTCTTGTCCAAATCCTTTGACGACTAATCGAGCTTTGTAGCGAGGCTTTGAACAGTTCTCTTCGGTCTTGATTCTATACACCCACTTATTCTTCAAAGCTCTTCTCCCTTTTGGTAGCTTCACTAGTTCATATGTGTTATTCTCATGCAAGGATTGCATTTCTTCTTGCATGGCTATTCTCCACTCTTCTTTATGACAATCACTCATTGCTTCTTTATAGCTTTGAGGCTCCCTCTCATCAGTGAGCGTAACGTACTCCTCTGTGTTGTATCGGGTGGATGGTCTTCTATCCCTTGAGGATCGTCTTGGCTCTGGTGCGATTGGAGTGCTAGATTGAGGTTCTTCCTGAACTGGTTCATCATGAATTTCATGATCTTCAGCTTCACTGCTTTCTTGTGTGTTGTTATCTTCATGTCGAACTAGAGTAGGTTCAATGTTCTTACTGCTTCTCAATCTTGGCCTCTCTGAATTCTTGATATCTTCAATTGTTTGGTCTTGGAAGAATACAACGTCTCTACTGCGAATAACCCTCTTGTTAATTGGGTCCCACAACCGGTACCCAAATTCATCCTTAGGTAAACGAAGATAAATACACTCCTTTGTCTTTGCATCAAGCTTAGCTCTCTCATCTTTGGGGATGTGAACGAATGCCCTGCACCCGAACACCTTGAGATGATTATATGAAGCCCTCTTGCCCGTCTAAGCTTCCTCAGGAATGGACCCATCCAAAGGAACTGATGCTGTCAGGTTGACAATGTCGGCCACAGCCATTATAGCTTCTCCCCAGAATGATTTGGGTAACTTAGCATGAGAGAGCACACAACGAACTCTTTCTTCAATGGTTCGGTTCATTCTCTCAGCTAGCCCATTCAATTGTGGTGTCTTGTGTGGAGTCTTCTCTAGCCTAATGCCATATTTCTTACAATAGTCTTCAAAAGGACCTCTATACTCACCTCCGTTATCTGATCGTACACACTTGATCTTCCGTCCAGTCTCACGCTTCACCAGAGCATGAAATTCTTTGAAGGCATCAAGCACTTGATCCTTTGATTTTAACAGGTGCAACCATACTTTCCTTGAACGATCATCAATGAAGGTGACAAAATATAGAGCACCACCAATGGATCTCTCAGACATCGAACATACGTCAGTGTGCACGAGGTTTAGAATGTTCTTTCTTCTTGTTGGCGGAGAAGATCTTTGGAAAGCAACCCTATGTTGTTTTCCAGCTAAACAATGAGCACAAGGATGAAGTGGTTTACCTTTCACGTCAGGGAGGAGTTGTTTCTGAGCGAGTATGTGAAGACCTTTCTCACTAATGTGCCCAAGTCGTTTATGCCATGTGTCCATATCATCAGTAGAGATGTTTACTTTTCTTTTGCATAGCTTAGCTTGCATTACATACAATGATCCTACCTTCTTTCCTCGAGCTATTGTCAAACTTCCTTTGGTGAGCTTCCACTTCCCTTCACCAAAGTAATTCATTAGACCGTCATCATCTAGCTTTCCAGTGGAGATAAGACTGAGGCGCATGGTCGGGACATGCCTCACATCTTTCAAAACAAGCTTGCACCCGGTGCTTGTCGTCAGAGTGATGTCTCCTATTCCAACAATCTTACTTCTATCTTGATTTCCCATTTGCACCGTGCCAAAGATACCTCTTTCGTAGGATGAGAAGAAGTTTTCATGTGGAGTAACATGGAAGGAAGCACCAGAATCAACAATCCAAGAACTCTCATCACAAGCAATGTTTAGAATGTTACTTTCACCAACGAGATATAGCAGATCTTCCTTTAATACTATGGCAGTAGTACTCTTTTCTTCTTGCTTCTTTGTTAGGCTTATTTGGTCAGGCTTAACATTATCGGCCTTTTGGTCTCTTTTGAAGCTTCGACATTCCATTTTCTTGTGACCCATCCTTCCACAGTAATAGCATGCAATCTTCGAGCGTGACTTGGATCTACCTCGAGATTGATGGGGATTTCGGCTCTTACTACGTCCACGGGTTTCATTCCTACCCTGATTCTCAATAACATTAGCTTCGGGATGGATAGACTCATCTCGTTCCATTCTCCTTGCTTCTTCACCAAGAAGGCTGTCACTGATGGTATTCATGGTTAACTTTCCTTCCGGAGCTGAGTTACTTAGCGTGACAACAAGTGTGTCCCAACTTTCCGGTAAGGAACTAAGGAGTAGAAGGGCTTGTAGCTCATCATCAATCTTCATATCAATTTTTGTTAGTTGATTTACGAGCCCCTTGAAGTTATTCAAGTGCTCAATCATATTATGACCATCCTTATACTCCAATTTCACCAACCGTCGAACTAAATTGGCCTTGTTGCGAGGCATTTTCTTTTGAATCATGGACTCAAGCTTTGTCCATAATTCATAGGCATTGGTATAAGTAGAAACATGCTCGAAGAGTGTTTTGTCGATGTACTTACGGATCATAGCAACAGCCATACGGTTCAACAGTTCCCACTGAGCATCACTCTTTCCTTCCACCTTATTTTTGTAGATTATGGGCTCATGCAAATCCTTACAATACAAGTGGTCCTCCATCATTGGCTTCCAATAGGAGTAGTTGTTAGCTGTGAGCTTGAACATGTCTCCATCATGAGCGACAATATCCTCCATCTTGAACTTACACGAGCTTGATTACGGCTACGGATGAACCTGGCTCTGATACCACTGTTGGGAAAATCTCGGTCTTCCCCGCTTCGTGAAGTTAAGATAGGCACTTTAAGATTAAAAGTACAATGGAAGCACAAGAGTTTATAATTCTCCAATATGGAGATTCTTCCACTATACAAAATAATAGTAGGATTACAATAATATGATTACAAAAGTAACTCACACTTGGTGGCTCACTCAAGCTTGAGGATAAAGACTTCTCAAGCTATCACTCTTTTCTCTCAAACAGGATCTCTCTAACTCTCAAGTTTTTTCTCACTCTAAGAAGTGGCTTCTTCCTTGGATTCTTGGATGGCTAGTAATAGGGCTCCTTCTCCTATTTATACTACTCAACCTCCATAATGAATGATGGAGAATACTTGCATCCAATGGTAGAGATTGATTCTCTAGAATTCTCCACACTCTCTAGGAATCTCTACACTCTTCCATTCCTTTCTTTATTCTTCCATACTCTTCCGTAAGGTTCCAGAAGGTTCCACACATCTCTAGAATATTCCATAGGGTTCCACAAGCTTCTAGAGAGTTCTACACTTCTCTAGAGTTCTCCGGAACATTCTAGAAAATTCTAGATTTCTCTAGAAACGTATAGAATTTTCTAGAAACTCTCCAATTAAGGAGGGATCCCAACATTATGTTATAGGAAGATAATCAGAGCTATATCAGGACCGTTTTAAGTTTTTCTCCATCTCCTTTGATGTAGCACATTCTTGGTTTATTTTTGACTAAACTTTTAGTTTATTAATGCAAGTAAGGTTGTATATATACAATATTATATGAATTCTGAATCAATTTTTTTATTTGGATCATAATAACACTTACACTCCTAGCATACAAATAGCACTGTGCTTTTCGTAATATTACTTTCAAATTTCTTAGAACGGCGTCCGTTTTCCTAAATATAGGTGCTACATGAATAGTGCCAGAATAGTTCCATAATAATATTATTTTAGACTGAACTGATGGTTTCTTAGAAAATGCTAGCTTACTCTCGAAGAGGAGTTGGGTGCTATTTAAGATGGTGTTAGTGTTATCTATTTGTATATGGTCCATGCACTTGCACTCCATCAAACGGAGACAGCATAACTCATATGCAGCTGTGTGAGATATGTACGCAATCAATCCAAAATGAAATAGCCATAATATCAAATCACATATGGTGGATGAATTACCTATACTAAAATGGTTTAAAATTTGGTGTTGCATGGGATAATAAACTAGAGTAAACATTATCCTTGTGGTTTGATACACATCAGCTTTGTTTGCTATTGTACCATATAGCTGTTTGGCAATACAACTTCAACTATCAAAATAATGTAGCTATTACAATGCTGTGAAGGGATTAAACATGTTTATTTAAATTATTTGTTGAGATGAAAAGTATGTATATGGGAATCAATAAATCTATGTAGAAAATGAATAATATATAAAAGAGATATATTGGACCGAAATAAATACAATATTTTCATGTTAACAAAGTTAATGAACTTGTTTTTACAAAAGGTAATATTCGTGGGAAGTGATTATCAAAAAAGAGAAACTACTTGTGTATTGTGGATGTTGAAGGGATAATAAATCAAACTTTAGACTTGTGGAAAGTGATTATCAAAAAAGCTTGATTTTACTTTCAAGTTTCAACTTATATTTACTACAGACATCGTTAGATATTATTTTGGAAGTATGTCAATGATGTATTTTTTAGTTATCACATCTCACTTTTTGAATTATTTAACACTGTTGTAACTTATGAAAAGAATTTTATAACCTCTTTTTTTTCGATTGCTGGGATACCGCTTTAAATAATCTATACTATCATATTATTAGTGGGTTGTATTTCAAGCTAACAGAAGCTTCCACGCAAAGTGGAAAATCAAACGTCGCTATTTTGGAACTCAACAGTACCGATCTAAATTTTTGAAAATGAACAATCGCGTATTTTTTTCTTCGGTCGTTTGAAATTTACCCTCCCCGTTAATTTTATCAGAGAAAAACGAATTCACTTTCTTCCATTTTTTCTCTTCTACGACCTAGCCATTCTTCTGCAATGTACGGAAAGGTACACTCCCCCAGCCGCCAACATCTCCTTCTCCATCCGCACGACGCACTGCTACGGGTAATCCAAACGGCGACTCCCGACGGCGCTTCCCTCATCGTACGCGCTGAGCTGCAACTAACTCAGTCCCTCTCTACCACCTCCCGCCACATCCTATGGACGCCCTACAGGTAAGCATCCTTAATTTACGTTTTGTATATTGTATATGTGAACTGATTGATTGATTCAGAATTCAATTCTTAGTGATTGTTCGATGAAGTTATCGCTTCAAAACCCTTTTTTGTAAAAGAATTTACCATTTTCCAAAGTCCAACCCAAATTGATTTGCGGATGGATTTTACATATTGAAAATAACAGCTACGCATGATGCATTTTACATTTTGTTTGTATTAGCGATTCCTCATCTTGATTATGGAGAAGGTAATGTCATGGGTATTCATATTACTCAGTTTTGCGTGTTTAGATTTCCAATTTCACGATTTCTGCTTTACCCCTTGATATAAGTGACGCATCCTTACATATTTGAACTGTAAAGACAATAGAGACGCTGAAATTTCGAAGTTTTGTTGTGCGCTGGTTTAAATTGGTTAATTTACTTTCATCCTTGATGTCAATGTCCCATTTGGTAACGTTGAAATGTAGTTTACACTTTACTTTTCATTATGATAAAATCTAATTAGAAGTGATATATTGATTATATCTTCTTTAGTGTAACAAAATAACAGTGTTTGCCATGTAGTTATGATCTCTTCAGGATTAGCATATGTTGTACCCACCATTTTAGAAGCACTTGAGAACAATGTATTTCTTGAAGAGCATTTATCATATTTGACTAAAGATTGCATAAGAATTGTTAATATCTAAAGAAGAGTGTTGAAATGTATTTTGGTTTGATATTTTTTCTACTGCTTAAATTTCATGATGTGGCAAGAGTGATGTAAAGTACCAGATTGTATATAACAAATTTTGATTACCTTCTCTCATCATTTTTACAATGACGTATCCCAATATTAATTCCGTTGTTTGTGAACTATGTTTATGTATATTTATTACATATACTATCATTGCAGTAGTGTCCAGATATACCATTCACTAAACAAAACCACAGATAAAATAAAAATTCATCTCTACTTAGAGCACTTAAATAATGAACTAGGCATAACATAAGCCCATCATTAGCAGCTTCTTCATAAATTTTTTTCAACTCATGTTGTAAATAAACGATGACAAGGTGTTTACCCTCTCTCTCAGTTTAGTACATATGTCAATTTTCCCGGCTACGTGTCTTTCCAAATCAAAAGAAAGAAAGAAAAAGAACGGGACGCATTCTTCAATTTGACAACAGTATGAAAACTATCAGTCATGCTTTAAATTTTTTTCACAAAATATAAAGTACATTGGGATTAGTTAACATACAGTATTGAATATGTTAATTAGAATTGTTAACGGTATGTAAATATATACTTTGGTTGAAACTCTTTGAACTGCGTAGCAGTACGACTAATCTCAATATAGTTACTCAATTGCTTCAACAATGTTACTGATATATGAATTGACAACCCTTGTCATGCATGTGCCAAGACCGATTAGGTTAAATACTTATGATGAAATCCAAGTAGTCAGAAATGCCGATCATATACAAAAGTTTAGCTAGCTAAAGGTATCGAGTGCATTATAGTATTAATTGTGGCCAACAAGTTGCATTGGAATGCATTATTGATATGGTGACAGAATGAGGCAGCAACAGAAATGGTTCAATAGAATTGGAGTTGGAACCATATCTGAATTCAGAAACAATAGGATGTTGAAACTAGAGGAGATCTCGGCTAAGATGTGGAAGAGAGACGAGTATGTATAAAGCAATGAATGACAAGAAAGAAAGCAGATTTGAGAAGCAACGTCTAAAGCAGTTCAGAAGTAAGATGAAACCAGTGGGAACATGCGGAAAAGAATAATCCAGTGTAAACAAGCACATATTGGACTATGTATTGCTGTAAATTAGAGAGAAAAGTGGCATATCTGCAGTTATGGAAATAATGTGACAAAGAACCATACTGTAGCAGGCATTGAGTCAAGTTGCAAAAAAAACCAAACAAGGGCATGTGTGGCTTTAGGGTGGGTGATGCTACCATCAGAAGTGACAGAATAATTGTAATGGAACTATTTTCCTTTAAGAGGTACTGTACTCATAATGCATCTTTTAATCGCATTATTTATTACAAGTTTCTTATATTTAGATAAGAAATCGTTATTTAATCAGCTCTCTAAGATGGTTTACGTGTTACATGTGCAGGTAACTACATGACATATAGATCAACACCCAGTTCATAATTCATGTTGGCTCCCAGTATATAATCTGACAGTGTTTGCCGAAGTTAATATCAAAAGATGTAATTCTTTCTTTTCTTCAAAACATTTTAGTATTTTCTTTTATAAATATTGAAATCTGCATGCTTTTTTCTTTTCTTCAACATGTTTTCGATTTTCCTTCGATTTAAATTATTTGATTGTTTTATTACATAACATGTAATTTCATATTGATTCTAAAGATGATGTCCATTCAGTTAGTTGAACTATGCATATAGTTAACTAATGGATAAGTAGCTATCAACTTAGCTTTTGTATTGTAGACATTTAAATGAGTTATATCGCTAACATACATGTATTATCTATTTGGCTGTTCCAGAATTTACTATTTATTCAAGTTCAATATTCAGCCATGCAAACATGATTATTTGTTGTCATTAGCAGATATAGTATATCTATTCTATTTATGAAGTTCATATCCCAAATTAGAATGGAAGACATGCGATGTTTCGAAAGAATTAGTTTTAAACTTCAGTTTATCAGATAGCTAAAATGGTAGGGCATGATGCATTGGAAGCTTCACCAATGATTCTTTGTTACTACGGACAAAAGGTTATTTAGTTTTGGCTTAGTTTTTATTTCATACATGTTAATAAAGTGCTCACTTTTTAGTGTTAAACTATAGGAGCTTCAAGAATGTTTATTATTTAAATATAATTAAATTACACATTCAATACAAAAAATAACACCACCTATTTACATAAGGTATGCTATAAAAAATTGTTTATTTACCTGTTAGATATAAAAATAAATAAAATGAAAGTATGTCATTGTCCGTGTGCGTAGAACGGGTTCGCACTAGTTTAACATATTTTTCAGTAACAAATTACACCTTTATGGCATTCTACCATGGGCAATAAATTGCTTTGGTAACCGGATAAGCAATATGCTTAACTTGTGTGTAGTCCATCAAGTATTAGTTGGATGAATTAATTAATAAATATTTAATTAATTAAAGTAAATATTTAAATATTTAAGTAGTTAAATAAAAGTTAAAATACAGTTTAAAATTTCAGATATAATTAATAAATATTTAAATAGCTGAATGAATTATAAAATAATTTTTGTAGCTGTTAAAATAGTAACTGTAAAATGTGTTTTATTTTTTTAATCCCTTAGAGAGTTTTTGTCCCCATCTGACAAATGTTGTATATGATCGTTATATGGATATTTGTTTTTTAACAGAACAGATATCTATATTTATCTGATATAATATTTGTCGGATTTGTCCCTGTATTGGACAAGTTAAAAAGACAATAAAGTAATTACATTTTATAAATCATTTCATTTTAAACGGTTTACAAAATTTCGACAGCACTTCCATCTCATTCTTTGTGTACACACATTTGTGTACAATACAGGGAACAAAAGGGAAGTGCTTTCGAAATTTTATTGAATCGTTTAATTTAAATTGATTTATAAAATGAAATTACATTATTGTGTTTGTAATGGGAAGTAGGATGACCGACCTTTAAAGTAAAAACCAATAAACTAAAAATTTTAAAAATATAGTGAAATGCTTATTTGAATTTTCTACGATCGTGAAGTGTTTACAATGATGAAGTGTTGAAAATTATTCCTACAAGACTTTAGTATCAGTTGAATTGTTTACTTGAACTTTCTAACAAGCAACCTAAATAATTTTTTTATGTTTATACGAAATGACGGGAAGAGATAAAAGTTCTTACTAATGTCGATATCTACTTCGAGAGAGTGGATTAGATGTCGACGTAGGAACACTGATGAGTACATACAGGGGGTTTGACATTTTATAAACTTCGCAAAGCATCATGCACCGTCTGACTTTGAAATGTGCAGTTTTCCTTGCAAAAAGTGTCGAAATTCAAAAAACTATCCTTCAAAACAGTCGAGAAACACTTAATCATTTATGGTATGGACTAACATATGATGAGTGTTTTTTCATGGTGAGAGGAACGACATAGATGCAATAATCAATCCTACCTAAAATGTTACCGCTAATGAGGCTTGCATCTCTCATCAAATTCGAGTGGAAAACCATGTAGAAGGTGCTCTTGGAAACCTTGTTGACAATGCATATGGTGTGTACGATAGCAGTCACGGTGACTGCTATCAGGGAAGAAAGTACAACGAGTACAAAAGAAAAGCAAATGAAAAACTATATTCTTCTTGTGAAGACGGTCTTACAATGTTCAGTGTCCTTATAGAGCCACATAATTTGAAAAAGAATTCAATTAGTCAGGAAATAGTGTGACCAAGTTGTTGAAGAGATTGAAAAAGTGGCTTCCAAATGAAAATACTCTACCGTATAAATACCCCATAATGAAACAAATATTAAAGAATTTGGGAATGAATGTAGAGTGCATACATGCTTGTGAAAACGATTGCATATTATTTTGGAATGAGAATAAAGATGTCGTTGATTGTCCTCGTTACCATACTTTGAGGTTTAAAGTTAAAGACGAAGGTGAAATTGTAAAAGTCACAAAGCAACCAATAAATGATCTAAAATATTTTCCATTAATTCCTAGATTATCAAGATTGTACACTATACCATGGATAGCTTAAAAATGTTATGGCATAGTGAAGCAAAAACTTATTGGAATTCCATGCGTCATCCTATTGATTCAGCTGAATGAAGATCACTTAAGAATAAGTGGCCAGAGTTTGCTAATAATGCTCGAAATGTTTGGCTTGGAATTGCTACTGATAAGTATGATTCTAATACAATCCAGTCTAACAGTTATAGCTGTTGGCATGTGTATTTGGCTTCTTATAACTTACCTCCTTCATTGTGCATGAAATCAGAATTTCAAATGTTGTGTTTATTAATTCCTGGACCTAAAGCGCCAAGTAAAGATATTGATGTATATTTAGAACCCCTTGTGGATGAGTTGAAGTAACTTTGGAAAATAGGGGTGCCTGCATTTGAAATGGACAAGAAAGAGTATTTCACATTGAAAGCAATGCTATTGTGGGGAATTCATGATCTACCTGCATTCGGGAATCTATCGAGTTGTGCGACTCATGGTTATAAAGCATGCCCTATTTGTGCTACAGAGACTGAGGCGGAACCTTTGGTAATAAGATTTTTATACGAAGTTTAGAGGATTTTCGAAGAATAGTCATCCATATAGAGCACTAAAACATGGATGATTTAAAAATATAGAGTATAAGGAACCTCCAACATGACTGATAGGATCAGCTCTTTTAGAGAAAATTGCTCATATCAAATACATACCTGGTAAATTGAATAGAAAAAGAAGCGTATAGAAGATGATTTTGATCATAACGAACACCTTGTAAATAAGAATGACGATGGTGTAATACCAACATGGTATAAAAAGTCGATTCTTTTGTCCTTAGAGTATTGGGGTGGCCATAAAGTGTGACATACAATAGACGTGATGCATGCTGAGAAGAATGTGTCAAACAATCCTTTTTGGCACATGGTAGAATGCCAGAGAATTTTTTATTAATCTGTTATTTGATAGAACCAAACAATCCTTTAAATTTGCATTTGATAAAGCTTACAAGATCCAATGTTCTCAAGTTCTAAAAGACGTAAAACTTTCGTCATGCTTTGGAACTAAATTTGGAAACTTAGTAAGCATTCAACAACCTAGTTTGAATATTAGAAAGTCATACGACTATTATATTATTATCCAATATTTTTTGCCTGTCATGGTTCAACACGCGTTTCCAAAGTTTCATGACTTGAGTCATGCGATTTTGCAAGTATGCTTGTACTTTAATATTATTTGTTCAAAGGTTTTGATTCAAGAGCATGTCCAGGCTGCCAAGATATGATTATGGAGGCGTTATGTGTGTTGGTCCATTATATTCATGCCCAATTTTTTGATTTGAGTATACATCTAATGGTGCATTTAGTTGATCAAGCACTACTTTGCGGACCGGTTAATTATATATGAACGTATCCATTTGAAAGGTGAGACATTCTTTTTAATAATTATAATCCGAATTATTCTTTGATGATAATATAAAAACATGCATTATTTTATGTTTCTTAGAGCTATGAAGGAGTGTAAAAACATAGCAAGCAATAAACGATATGTGGAAGGTTAAATTGCCAAAGCATATCTTGTTTCAGAATTTGTTAGGTATGCAATGGAGTATATGTCAGATCCACGTGCTGGAAATTATAACTCTAAACAACAACCATTGTTGGATGAGAATGGTAATGATACATACGAACGCTCCATTATTGAGGGTAAAACTATCAAGCTAAGTGGCGTACAACGTATACAACTTCGAAGATGGATATTTTTTAGAATGGATGTACCAGATCTTGACGATTATTATAGGTTTGTGTTTTTTTTTCAAATTACAAATTAACTTTCTATTTACTTAATATATAACATGTTTACTTTGAGCGAGTATCGATTGTCATTAGAAGATGCTCACCGTAATTAAAAAAAGACTTAAAACAAAGGCAGAAGTTATTGTACAATCTAAATTCATTGATTGGTTGCACATCAAGGTTTGTTAGGCTTCAACAAAATAATATTTTTATTACACAATTGACTTTATTTAATATATTTTAGTGCTTTTATGGAAGAAAAATGCATGAATTCATTGTTATGATATTACGTTAGTGGTCCAACGTGAGACACCAAAACTCATCTCAAATATAGGATCAATGGTTATGTATTTTCTCCCCAGCACTACGACAACACTCATTCAACACAAGATAGTGGTGTTTGCATGGATGCAATTACAACATTTATCGCAAGCGCAAAAGATTTAAATCACAGGGATGATGATTCTACTTGGTATGGTGTTATCAAGGAGATAATTAAGGTTGATTATTATTTTCAACATATAGTATTCTACTGCGACTGTGTAAATATCGCCGACAAAACACATGGGTGTAAGATTTGTCCGGACTCTAATTTACCGATGGTAAATCTAAAGAATCTTAAAAGTAGTAATGGAGAATACGATGAGCCGTCATTCTTGCATCTAAAGCAAGCCAAATCTTTTACATAAAAGACATATAAAACCCCGATTGATCCATTGTACGACGTTCGTCTAAGCACTTGACTGATGACACAGATGATTATGAGATGCCAACAAACTTTCGCTCCAATTTGAATAAGCAACACAACTTAACATTTTTGAAATGCAAGGAATCTAGATAGGAAAATGTGATTGTAACTAGTAATGTTTTTTTGTTTTTTGTTTGATGTATTGAATTTATGTTGACATCTGAATTATGCAGCAGTAAAACATGCTTTTTTTTGTTTGATGTATTGAATCCATTTAATGCTTAATGCTTAGTTGTTTTTGTATTGATTTCCATCTTTGCACTAAAGGTATTCTACTTGTTTATAGTTATATATTAAACACTATCCAGCCTTTTATGCTATGATTATTTGATTTATCAACTGATTCACAAGTTAACGTGTATATTGCAAAATGTCAACTAGTTGCAACAATGCATCACAGTGTCAAGAAAGGATTGAAGAAGACGTTTGCTCCTCCACCGACAAATAAAAAGTACTCAATGATTGTTGAAATGAATGGTGCTAAAAGTAGAGATGCAAAATAAATGGAGTTCTCGTTGTGGGGTTTTGATTCGTGCGTTAATTTCGGTGATTGGAGGAAAGTAGACAGCTTTTATGAGGATAATTTATAAAAAGCACTTACGGTATTTTAATTCAAGTATTTACTCATTTAAGTCATTTCTTTTTCTTCGATGAAAATATTATTTAGCATGTCAAACATGGATGTTGGCCAACTAATTAATCATCATTTTAAGTCTGACATTCCATATTTTGCATGAGTGTGTTAACTGCGAAATTTCGTGTGGAGACTTCATTTGACTTCAACAATAGATAAGTATATTGCTAATTCCTACAAGATGAAAAATCAAATAATCTGAATATTGTCACATAAACAGTCACTTCTCTATTCATTGCCACACATTTTTCATAGTATATCACACTTGGCATCTTTTATTCGTTTTAGAAAAATCATTAGGTAAGGTAAGTGATATTAGCTTTATCTGTTATTACCTTCTTTTTTTTCTTTTGAAATAACAGTGATACACATAGCTTTACCTGTTATTAGAATTCAACAGAATTTGACTGAAATAAATGCGATAATGATTTATTTTTCCGCCGGTAGACTCCTGAGAAGGGTATAGTAAAGTCGTTCGTTGATCCAAGCACTGCTAAAAAGGTTTCGAATAGCGACGGGTTTTTGCGACGGCTGGCGACGGATAAAGAACGCGGCCGTCACTAGCCATCGCTATACGAAATATACAAGCTGATACCCACGAGCAGAACTTTCATTCTTTCCCACCAAAATTAAATCCTCCTTCCCCCAATCCGCCGCCCCCCATCACTGCAGCCGCCGCCCTGCCTTCCGCCGCCTCCAAATCATCCAAATTCGCCTAGGTATGCTTCTAATCTCTATTTTGAATGTAAATTTGATGTTTTTTAGGTTTAGTTTAAACCCTAATTAAATTAGGATTTGTTGTTAAATTAGAATTTGTTGTTAAATTAGGTATTAGTAGTATTGTTAAATTAGGTATTAGTAGTGTTGTTAAATTAGGTATTAGTAGTGTTGTATGTTGATTTGGTAGATTAATTAGTTTATTATTATGAAGTTAAATTAGGTATTATATTAATTAGTTTATCATGAAGTTGAATAAATGGTTGATGTAGATAATTAATGTTGACGATTTACATGGTTAGTTGTGTTAGATGAAAAATTAATGTATATTAATGATTAACTTGGTTATTGATAAATTTACATGAAAGTATTTCATAGTTTATGAAATTGATAAATTACAAATTTAAGTTACTAAGTGAATTTAAATTGACAAATTTTTATTTAATAATTAGATTTTTATTGTTTTCTAATTATCTAATTGATAATTAGATTTTGTTGTTTTATAATTATCTTCATTCTTCTATTTATCTTGTTGATTTAGCGATGGCTGGCGATGGCTGGCGACGGCCATTTTAATAATTTTAGCGATGGCTAGCGACGGTCAAAATGCAAAAGGTTGTATATATTGTACAAAAATAAAGTTTATACAAAAAAATAAAAAATGAATATGAGAACATTAAAAATTCTGCAAATATCTAAAAAAAATTTAAAAAAATTAGGAAATGACTTTAAAAACAACTGATATTGTACTAAAATCGATTTTGTAAAGAAATTAAGAAATGACTATAACAACAACAAATATTCCGCTAAAATCTATGTCGTAAAAAATAAAGAAATGAATATTGAACTAAAATTGTTAATTGAATCTTGAACTAAAATTTAAATACACAAATCTATGAAATAAAATTTAATAGTTGAAACATTGTCAAAATTTGAAAAGAACAACAATATTTGATAAAATTTAAAGAAATTTTTTTATCCCTTAGATTGGCTTTGGCCCCGTCTAGCAAGTGTTGTATATGATCGTCATATGCATATTCGTTTTGTAACGGAACGGACATTTATATTCATCTGATACAATATTTGTCAGATTTGTCCCTGTATTGGACAAGTTACAAACACAATAAAGTAATTACATACTATAAATCATTTCATTTTAAACGGTTACAAAATTTCGACAGCACTTCCTTTATGTTCCCTGTGTACACGCATTTGTGTATGATACAGGGAACAGAAGGGAAGTGCTGTCGAAATTTTGTTGAACCGTTTAATCTGAAATGATTTATAAAATGTAATTACATTATTGTGTTTGGAATGGGAAGTAGGATGACTGACCACCGAAGTGAAAACCAAAATACCAAAAAGTAAAAAAAAAGTGAAGTTTTTATTTTGAATTTTCTGCAACGATGAACTGTTTACAATGGAGAATGGTTGAAAATTAATGATTTAAATTGTTTAACATACATTTTCAAATTAGGAAAAATGTTCAATTATTTTCTCGACCGTACTTGGATGTATGAAGTCAGAACTGGAAAGAAGGAATCAATAAAGCAACATTTCTACAACGGTGTACACGAATTTATTAGATTTGCTAAATCTAATAACCGAAACAACACAGAAATTCGTTGCCCGTGTAGTAAGTGCCAACATTTGAAGCATTGGAAACCAGATATAGTTGAAGTACATTTGTATCAATATGGTTTCATGCCTGATTATTATTTCTGGGATCGTCATGGAAAACTTGTTGAACCTATACCTAATACTGAAGTGTTAGAGGACGGTAATATGATGATGAATCCGATAGAAAATATGGTGGATGATGCAGCACGATCAATATTTCCTACAACTGAAGCTGTCGATGAAGACGAAAATGTCGAAGAAGAGCTGACTGCGGGAGCTAAAAATATATACGGTTTGTTGGATTCTGCTAAGAGGCCGTTGTGGGACGGAAGTAAAAACGGAACCGAACTTTTAGTAACCGCCGAATACGTAACTATGAAATCAAAATTCAACCTTATGGAAGCTGCATTTACAGCAGTTGTACAAGCTGCAAAATGACACGTGCCACCCAATAATCTGATGTGCGATAGTCATTATAAAGTAAAAAAATTGATGTCTGCTTTCGGTCTACTGTACGAGAAGATAGATGCATGTGTGAAAGGTTGCATGTTGTATTGGAAAGACGACGTTGACATAAGAATATGCAAAATATGTAACGAAGAAAGATACAAACCAAGAAAGAAGAAAGGGAAAGAAGTCCCGTACAAGAGAATGCATTATTTACCTATCACTCCCAGACTTCGAAGATTATATGCATCTTCTACTACGGCCTGTCATATGCGATGGCATAGTGTGAGAACAGCGGAAAAAGGAACTTTGATACATCCATCCGACGGAAAAGCATGGAAACATTTCGATAAGACTTATCCCGCATTTGCTTCGAAAAGCCGTAATGTCAGACTTGGTTTATTTATGGATGGATTTTCACCATTTTCACAGTTTGGTAGTAAACATTCATCCTGGCCAATTATCGTTACTCCGTATAATTTACCTCCGTGGATGTGTATGAAGACACCATATATGTTTCTCACCACTGTCGTTCCCGGCCCTCATGATCCAACCCAAGGAATTGATGTTTATTTACAACCATTGATCGAAGAGTTGAAGAAACTGTGGAATGAAAGAGTCGAAACTTACGATGTGTCAACGAATTTTTTTTTCCGGTTATTCGCTTCTTTGTTATGGACTATTAATGATTTTCCTGCATATGGGATGCTTTCTGGTTGGAGTACGGCCGGTCGTCTAGCATGCCCTTATTGTATGGAAGAAACACGAGCATTTTCGTTACGATATGGAAAGAAAGTTTCGTGGTTTGATTGTCATCGGTGTTTTCTTCATCCCAATCGTACTAGAAGAGATGAGAAAATTTTCATAGCTAACAGAGAAGAGAATTTGAAACCACCCAAGGTTTGGTCAGGCGAGGAAATATACGAAATTGTAAGGGACTATCCAAAGGCACATGAAACTGGAGTCCGGACTGAAATCCCAGGAAAGTCAGACATTCATAATTGGTGCAAACAAAGTATATTTTGGGAGTTACCATATTGGAAAGATCTCTTACTCCGACATAATATTGACGTGATGCACAACGAAAAGAACATGTTTGATAATCTGTTTAATACAATTTTGAATGTAAAGGGCAAAGCCAAGGACGATTTGAATTCAAGGCTTGATATAGCAAACTATTGTAAGCGCCCGGAACTTCATCTGAAGCTTAATGACAATAAAAAACCAAAAGCATGCTATGAGCTAGACAATAAGCAAGTAAAACTCGTGCTAAAGTGGGTGGAAGAATTAAGATTTCCCGATGGGATTTCTTCCAATCTTCGTAGATGTGTTGACTTCAAAAATAGTAAACTAAGTGGGATGAAAAGTCACGATTGTCATATCATGATGGAATATTTACTACCCGTGACTTTCAAAGAACTGTTGTCCGTAAAAGTATGGAATGTTATAATAGAGTTATGTTTGTTTAATAAACAGATTTGTTCGACAACATTAAAGGTGGATCGTATACGTAAACTTGAAGTAGAAATACCTATATTGCTATGCAAACTGGAGAAAATACTTCCGCCTGGTTTCTTTAACGTAATGGAGCATTTACCTATTCATCTTCCATTCGAAGCACTTCTTCGAGGTCCTGTGCAATATGGATGGATGTATCCGTTTGAGAGGCAAATTAACATGTGCAATGTTCAAGTCAATTTCAAATTCAAATTTGTATATCTAAATATGTAATAAATATCTTAATAGGTACTTGAATCATCTGAAGAAGAAGATTCGACAAAAAGCCCGAGTTGAGGGTTCGATATGCAAATTGTATCTTGAAGAAGAAGCCTCATTTTTTTCTCTCACTACTTCAAGGATGATGTGAACATATCATTTGTAACCGTTCCTCGAAATGAGGAAGTCATTGAACAAAATTCTTCTCAAACAATGTTATCTGTTTTTAGACAACATGGTAGACCTGGTGGAAAATGTGTGGAAATATGGTTGGACGATAGAGACCACCATGTAGCACACACGTATGTTCTTTTAAATTATGTCGAAGTCGCACCATTTGTCAGGTAATAATTAATTCACTTGTAATTTACTTGTACGTACATAATAATTATAACACATATTACATATATGCAGTATCTACGAATCACAGTATCCATCTGGCGATCTCAGTAAAAAATTTGCCAAATGGTTTTTGAACTATGTTTATGAGCCAAGAAACTGTGTCGTTGATGGAGGCTTAAGACATCTTTCGATTGGACCGAAAAGAAATGTGAAGACTTATCCAATATTCTTCGTCAATGGGTTTAAGTTCAACACGAAAGATTATGGGGATGAAAAATTAACATATAACAGCGGGGTATTTGTCAAAGGCAGTGATGATCCAGATGAGCATTTAAAAGATTTTTACGGCGTCTTAACACAGATTCTAGAGTTGACATATTATGTTGAACCTTTAGAAAAGGTTTTTTTATTTAAGTGCAATTGGTTCAGTAACGTTCCTGTTTCCGGAATCAACGTGCGTAAAGAGTATAAATTTATTGAAATAAGGCATACATCACACTACTATAAGTACGATTCTTTTGTATTATATCCATCTTTGAAAAGAGATAAAGCGGATTGGTCTGCTGTTTTCTAAACAAAACCAAGGTTTACGTTTGATGGAAATAATATTCCAGATGAAGCAGCATATCAAGCCGATCTTGAACCAAATACAGAAATAATAATAACTGATGATATTGATGTAGGGCCATTGAATGATGAATCGAACGTCTTATTTGATGCATTCGAAAGTACCGAAGAAAATGAGATAGAATACGAGACTGAGTCTGAATCAGAAAACGATGAAGACTGATCGTTATTGATATAATTGTTATGTGATAGTGATTGAAACATGCTATGTAATAGTGAATTTCTGTAATTGTTCTATGATGATCATTTAGTTAATTTTTATCCATGTTTTGTACTAGTAAATTTTTATAATTGTTCTGTGAAAGTGATTGAAACATGCTATGTAATAGTGGTTGTGATGATGGTATTTGATAGTTATTGTTTGAAGTGTATATGGGCTGTGCAAGTGCAGAGAATTTTGTTCAATTAAGCGACGACTAGTGACGGCTGGCGACGGCGATTTTGTTCAGATTAGCGACGGCTTGCGACAGCATTTTGTTCAGATTAGCGATGGCTAGCGACGGCCATTTTGTTCAGATTAGTGATGGCTAGCGACGCCAATTAGACGTTGGAAATTTCCACGTGGCACATTTGCAGTCGCGAGCCGTCGCTATTTATGTGACAGAGCCGTCGCTAAAGCCGTCGCGATTCTGTTGGGCGACGAGGTAAATAGCGACGGCATTTAGCGTCGGCTAGCGACGGCCGACGGCCGACGACCGCTAAAAACCGTAGCTATCAGGTGACGTTCTTGTAGTGAAGCCTCCATACCCCGAGTAAATTTATATAGGATAGAGAAGCGCATGGTAGGAGTCGAATTTGGGTCTTCTTAACAGAACCAAGCCTCCTTTCCACTGCGCCGCACCCGCTGACAAATGAGTAAATAGTTAATTTGTTTCGTGGTGTAATCATTCATTAGTTACTTTCAACATTTATCTTGTCCATTAGTGTCAAAATCAAATTATAACGCTGGCCAAGGAATCAATTATATGATCTGCGTAATGGAAATTCAACGATTTCAATAGTAGTATTGAAAATTTGGTATCTGTTTTAATAGTTGGATCAATATAAAAAATCTGTAGAGCATTAGATAGTCTACAAAAGAACTGTTCTGTTTTTCGAATATATTTTTTGAGACCAACGACTGATGTTTCATCATTTGCTTCTTTAGTGTTTTTTCATCCTACTTGTATGATATTGTTTCAATCTGGTAATTCATTGCATTGTCTTTTGCAAAAGTGACATCTCAATAGACAGCGTTCGGTCACTTACGGATATCTTACGGATATCGATCGTGTCACAGAATAAATAAATAAAACCAGTGACCTTCGAAGAACAACCGTCCTTTGTTGAAGTAAAGAAATGACTCATGAGATAATGACTAGGAATCTGCTAGTTGTGTATAAAAGAAATAAAATTATTCAGCAACCGTAAAATTATTGGACATAATGCTTGTGAATGGTGCATACCATTATTTATATGCAAAGAAAGCAACATTTCATTTTTGCAATGTAAACCACTTTGTGAACAGCGAACAGGACCTGAGATTTCTGACATACCTTTCATTTAATTTTGACATGAATCAGGTTCAACAATTGTTTTGATTTTTTTTTTTTTTCTTGTAGAAAGAGTTTGAAGTGAATCCGGATCCAACTATGGTTCAACCTATTTTAGAGAGAGGTTTTTCACAATATTGTAGATCAGAAAAATCAAAGCTACGAAACAAATATATATTTGAAAAAATAAAGGATTTTTATCTAGATGTATTGCGATTGATAACCGTCCGAATGATATTGATGCGGTCCATAAGAGAAATTCATTAATATTGAGTACATTGATAAGAAAAGAAAAAAATGCAAAACAAATGCTGAAAATAAAGGATAAAATACCATAACCGATATTTTGGAAAGAAAATCATATACTCGACTGAAGAATTGGTATGTAGTCATTATTGTACATGTAATCTTAATGGTAATGCATAATTTACAAATGAATTCATACGTATTCATGTAGGAAGCGGAGAATTCGGATTGCAAGCCTACAAGAGCAAAGGCGTGGAAAGTAGCGCACACAAGTAGGAAAACCAAAAAGATGCTTCCATGCGCAGTAGAAAAATATGTAAATAGAGATGTGTAGCAAAACAAAATGAAAGCTTGCATCAATGGCGATTACAACAAGAAATCAAGAAAGCTTTAATCAGACTTTAGCCTCTAATTCTATCACACCCGAGCCTCCTCCTCTTCCCCTTTCTTCTTCATCTAATCCCAAGGAGGTACAACCACAACTCGACAGTGAGGGGTTCCAAATGGTAAGGAACCGCCGCATAAGGGAGAAACCTCGTCTTCTTCAATCTAAACCTGCCATTCATTTAAGAATCAATACAGCAACATTCACAGAGAGCCCAGAAATCCCAGTTTTCAAAAATCAAGAAATGACTCTCTGGTTTCATCAAATTCTGATAAAGGGTTTCAGATCAAACAAAATGCTGTTGCTAATCAGGGGCAATCAATGAGCAAGCAAGAGATCTTCTCTCATAAAATATCATCATGGGCAGATTTGATAAAAGAAGGGGGCTTCAACCATGAATGTACCTTGAAATATCAAGCTCCAATAACCATTAACAATAAGAAAATGGTGATAATCAATGAAGGAGTTAGCATGAGAACAGAGTCCAAGTGGGGCTGCTCGGTGATAGCTTATGTTTATGGTAATAGGCCATTTTATCATCATTTTAAAGCTTTTTTTCAAAGAACTTGGAATCCCATGGGTAATTTTGAAATCTTTACAAGAAACAATGGTTTCTTTATTATAAAATTTGCAGTTGAAAGCGATTGTGAAAAACAATCAATGGAGGCCCCTACTTCATTAATGGAAAATTGATTATTCTGAAAAAATGGAGCACTAAAATTTCATTTGATAAGGATCTTCTAAACACAATTCTCATTTGGATTCGTCTACCAGATATCAGTTTAAAACTGTGGGATAGTGAAGCTTTTGGAGCAGTTGCTAGCACTATTGGTATCCCTTTAAAACTGGATGAACAAACAGCTAAAGAAACCAGGCTAAGCTATGCTAGAATACTGGTTGAAATCAATGCAAAATCAAATATTCCAAATGAAGCTTACATTACTATGCATGATGGAGAAACTATATTGTAGAAAATCGAATATGAATGGATTCCTCCAAAGTGTGTAATATGTGAATGCTTTGGGCACAAAACTGAAGATTGTTCATCAAAAAAAGTTTGGAAAGAAAAAGTTAAAGATTCAAATAGCAATCAAGAAAAGGAGATTTCCACAGATCAATTACAAAACAGGAATCAAGAAACAGTCAAGATATTGGCAATATTATAATAGTTGATTCTGAGAAGCAAGAAACTCAAGTTTCTGGAAAATTGGATAATTCTCTCTCAGGAAAGATTAAATTCTTTGAAAACATGAAAAGGAAAAATGGAGATCTTCAATCCTCTGATACTTCACAAGAGCAAATTATGCCAGACCAAGAAATGATAGAAATTGCAGAAGAAGTTCCAATTTCAAATTTAATACAACAGCAAGCAGAAATATCTGAGGAGAGTATGGAAATAAGCTTATTTACAGGGGTCAAAATCAATCCTAAAAAGAATACTGAAGTCACAATACAAAATTCAAACAATCCACAACAAATAGTAGATGAAGACTTGATTCATAAAGCCATAAAACTTATTCCAAATTCTCTCAACACAGCAAAAAGGAAGAAGAATGGAAAAAAGATAAACAAAACAAAAAATTTACAGGACATTATTGCTCAAAACAATGAAAGTAGTAGAGAAAAAGATGAATTTCAGAAAAAATACATAATGAGAAATCCAAGATGGGAAGAGCATCTAAAAATTCAACGCAAAAAACCTCTTAAAAGAAAGGGGGCTAAAGGCATTGAATTCATGGATGAAAGGAAAGATAGGGAGAGCTCAGTAGATTTTGTTTCCAGTCTCTCTATTTAGCTGCTGTGATATCTTTTGTGTATCCTTTTTATCATTATTTTTATTAATTATGTCAATTATCTCTTGGAATATTAGGGTATTGAACTCTCCTGCTAGAAAATTGGACTTGAGTAATCTAATTTTTTTCTATTAAACCTAGTATTATTAGTATCTTAGAACATAAACTTGATGATTCTAATTTAACAAAATTTCACTCCAGTTATTATAAAGATTGGGGTTTAGTTAATAACAATATTACGGGTGGTTTTGGTAGGATCATGGTGCTTTGGGAGACTTCTATCTGGAGTTTAGATCAATATTTTTTGAATTTTCGATATATACACTGTAAATTCTCTAATAAAGGGGGTTTTCAAATAGAAATAACTTTTGTTTATGCTTCAAATAGTGAAAAAATTAGAAATTCTCTCTGGGATGACCTTGAAACTTTAAATATGAATTTAAGTAAGCCTTGGATTATAATGGAAGATTTTAATACTGTTTTACATCATTATGAGAAAAGAGGTGGTCTTCCAATACCTTTCAAAAAACTGGATTTTTTGAATAACTTCTTTATTAAAACTGGTTTAATTAAAGCAAATATCATTGGTAATAAATTTACATGGAAATCTGGTATTTTTAGAAATATACATTGCAAATTAGATAGAATCCTAATTAATTATAACTTTGCTAATACATTTTCTAACTATCAATGTTTTACTCTTCCTCAAGCCACAAGTGATCATGCTCCTATATATATTATTTTCTTTGACAATAAAAATTATAAGTGTAAATCTCCATTTAGATTTTTCAATGGATGGACTTTTGAAAAAGATTATACAGATATGATCAAAAATAGTATTATTTCTCCCTATCAAGGCTCTGCTCAATTCAATTTCAAGAATTTTCTTGAAATAACAAAGGAAAATCTGAAACATTGGAATAAAAATAGAATGAGAAATGACATCAATACAATTAGAAATGAATGTGAGTCTCTCCAAAATATTATTGATAATGATAGCTCAGACATATCTATTGTCAATCAATTTTTCCAATGTCATAACAAACTAAATAATAGTTTGCAAGTGCAAGCTACCAATATAAGGCAAAAAGCCAAGATGGATTGGCTTACTAATGGGGATGAAGCTAGCAAATTTTTCCTAGTAGAAAGAAAATCAATGACATAGGAAAATTGCTAGATAGAAATGGAAAAATCTTAAATGATGTCTCTCAACTTGAGCAGTTAGCTGTTGTATATTTTACTGATCTATACAACACTGTGGAATATAAGAAGAAGTTCCCAAATATTGAACCAAAAATTATTCTTAAAGATAGTAGTAAAGACATTCTTCTTGCTCCAATTGTTTTAGAAGACATAAAAAAATTTGTTTTCAATTCCAAGGATGATAAAAGCCCTGGCCCTGATGGGTTTGGGGAAAAATTATATAAAATCCACTGGGATGATATTAAATTCAAAATATTTGATGCTGTAAAAGAATTCTTTTCTACTGGGAAACTATTGAAATGTCTTAATCGTACTTTTATCACTTTAATTCCTAAAGTAAAAATTCCTTTAGAACTTGGTGATTATAGACCAATTTCATGCTGCAACTTTATTTATAAGATTATTGCTAATATATTAAGTAACATAATTAAAATATTTTTAAAACATTTAATTTCTGAAAATCAGTGTGCATTCATCCCTGGTAGATTTATTATTGAAAATAACCTTTTGGCTCATGAAATCATAAGAGACTTTAACAAAGGTAGAGAAAACAAAGTTTGTATTAAAATTGATATTCACAAAGCTTTTGATAAGATAAATAGGTCTTTTATTATACACATGATGAATCAAGTGGGTTTTGATCATGAAAAATTCTCCAATCTAGTAAAAGAATGCATTGAAACTGCTTCATTTTCTATATTAATTAATGGTTCTCCAAGTGGGTTTATTAACAGTAATAGAGGTATTAGACAAGGGACCCTCTTTCCCCCTATTTATTTGCAATCGCTATGGAATTTTTAACTATCCAGATGGATTCTGAACTTCTAAAAGGAAATCTCAAGCCTATTAATAGGGTTTTACCTAGTATCACTCATTTATTATATGCTGATGACCTTCTTTTGTTTATAAATGCAGATTCGAAAAGTGCTTATACCAGTAGAAAGCTCTTTGAAAGATTAAAAGAAAATACAGGTCTTCAAATCAATGAGAGCAAAAGCAAAGCTTATTTCAGCAAAAATTGTGTAAATAAGGAGGAAATTATTAACATTCTTAATATACAAGAAGTTCAATTGCCTATCAAATATTTAGGACTCCCTCTTAGTACAAATCAACTAACTACTAGAGATTGCTCAAGACTTTGTAACATCATTCAAGAAAAGTTAGAAAGCTGGTCCAGCAGACTTTTATCTATAGCTGGTAGACTTGAGCTAACGCACACTGTCATCACGGCTATTATAATGTATTGGATTCAGACTCACAATATTCCAATAACAATCATTCAAAGAATTGAAAATTTGTGTGCAAATTTCATATGGAAAGGAAAATATCATAAAATTTCATGGGATGCTATCTGTAAACTAAAAGAGTATGGGGGGTTGGGACTAAGGAATATCAAGGATCTTCAAGAAACATGTAGTATGAAACTCTTTTGGATATTTGTTGAAGGAAAATCTCTTTGGTCAAAATGGATGAAAAATAAATATGTTAAAAACAAAAATTTCTGGACTATGCCAGCAGAAATTCACAACTCAAGCTCTTGGAAAAATATTTTAAAAAGCAGAAATACTGGCATCAAACTACTGGAACTTTCAAGGATGGCAAAAATACTAGCCTCTGGTTTGATCTTTGGATCAATGGAAAGTCGTTGATTAGCTTATTAGGCTGGAATAATTTGCTAAATTTTGGTGGTGCACATTTAAAAGTTGATCATATCATTCAAAATCATACTTGGAATCCAAATATGCATCCAGCAACTTCCATTTTCAGAAGTATAGAAAACATTGAGATTGATATAAATTTGGTAGAAGACTGCTGGAATTGGAAGCTCTCAAAAAAGGCAATTTTTCCTTCAAATCTACTTGGAATTTTTTAAAAGGATTTGAAACAGAAATAGATTGGCACTCTGTCATCTGGAACAGAGCAAACTGCCCAAAAAGGGCACATTGTGCCTATTTTGCTTTATTAAACAGGTTGCCAATCAGGGATAGATGTAGCAAATGCAATAAAAACAGCGAAACAGAATGTCTTTTTTGCAAGAATGATAAAGAAACAGTAGAACATCTTTTCTTTGATTGTGAATTTTTTAGGCATATATGGCATATTGCCAAAAGAAAGCTCAATTTCAACAACTATATTTCAACTCAAAACATCAAGGAAAGTATCAACTTCATACGAGAAAATCTCAAATTCAAATCAAAGAAATTTATTGAAGCCAGCATCATGCTCACTACAGCAGTATACTGTATATGGAAAGAAAGAAATGCTAGAATGCATACCAAAAAAGAATTAGATGCTATTCAAATCTGGAAATCCATAGAAGCAAATTTCAAAATTTTAGTTCATAAAGACATCAGCAAAAGAAATCGTCCACAAAATCTTTTCTCAGATAGTAACGATCTTCAAAATCTCGAAACAGTAGTTGAATCATACTTACAAAATTGGAAGCTCAATAATTTCATCCATGGTTATTATCCTTAGAACTCTAATCTGAGAAATTCTCATTCGAGGAAGGAAACCATCCCTGTCAATACCGCATTCTCTAGAGGCGGCCATTTCAACTCCAATACCAGAGAAAGTCTCTGCAAGGGAAGTAATCAGAATTTAAAATTAAATATGATATATAATAGCAATAATAATATTCAGAATAGGTATAATAACTGCTTCTTACCTGATATTGGCAGAAATTACCGCGCAACGAGCAAAGTGGCGTTGAATCTGATGGCTCCCGTGATTCATGATAAAGCAAATCATTAATTTGCTTATGGTCGACAATTATCATTACATCAGTAATCTGAATGGTAAAATTTATCACATATCTGAGTGGGGAAAGGGGAAAGCAACAATTTTTCGGGCACAGTGGAGAATGCGACAGCCATGGTTGCAGAAAAGAGCAAGCTTTATTGCAAGACTGACCTCCAGATTGTAACGGAAGACCAAATCAACTGCAAAGGCAGCGAGATGCACCATAATTCTAACCTCCAACTTGATTTGGAAGTCAACAACAACAATCAGAGACCCAAAGATCTCAAAGATCAATACTTTGCTAAGTTCAATGGCGACCGAGGCGATTCTAACTCTGCAAAGTCTCAAAGGCTCTGTTACAACAGTATAAAGGAATGGAAGCCTCCTTGAATATCATTATTCATTAATTTTGCGAATCACAAAATTACACTACAAGAACGGTACCTGATAGCGCTGGCTTTTAGCCGTCCCCGGCCGTCGCTAGCCGACGCTAAATGCCGTCGCTATTTACCTCGTCGCCCAATAGAATCGCGACAGCTTTAGCGACGGCTCCGTCACATAAATAGAGAAGGCTCCGTCACATAAATAGCGACGGCTCACGACTGCAAATGTGCCATGTGGAAATTTTCCAACGTCTAATTGGCGTCGCTAGCCGTCACTAATCTGAACAAAATGGTCGTCGCTAGCCGTCGCTAGCCATCGCTAATATGAACAAAATGGCCGTCGCTAGCCGTTGCTTAACTGAACAAAATGGCCGTCGCCAGCCGTCGCTAGCCGTCGCTTAACTGAACAAAATTCTGTGCACTTGCGCAGCCCATATACACTTCAAACAATAACCATCAATACCATCATCACAGCCACTATACACTATATTCATCAACTATAACCATCATATATCCATCATATAACATCACTATACATTCAAACAATATAAAATCCAAAAAAACCAAAAAAATCATATACAATCCCAACAACAATACATATCATGTCAACCAATACAAGTCATAAAAATATGTACATAGTTTCCCAACCAAAATGTGTACATAGTTTTCCAACCACAACTACAAACCGTTAACCCAAACAAACCGTTAACACTGCTACAAGTCATCAAAATATGTACATAATATCCCGAAATATATATACACCAAGCCAACCAAAATGTGTATATACCAAACTGTAACATGAGAAAACAAGCATACCTACTCCTCACCATCGCTGTCATCCTCTCCAGGCATCCTCCATGCTTTTGCAAATAACCTGCAATCCGCTCACCCAGCTGTTGCTCGAAGAAACTATTCCTCCAATCATTTATTTCATCCACTGTTTTCTTCAACCGAGCAATCTCCTCTTCTTGCTGGGACCTCCTGTATGCACTCTGCAATCTCATCGCCTGTAAAATAGTTCATAATTATTTATATATTAGTGTGTATATATATAATATTATTAAAATTATTTAACTATTCATATGCATGTGTAAATTTATATATTAGTACATGTCAAAATTTACCTTCAGATTTCCATAGCTATACCGCACATTGGTCCGAGAAGGCGGGTCAGTAATAGCATCCCGGATATTGTTCGCCTCCTCTAGCATAAGCTCTTCCCGACCAGTGGACTGTGCTACCCAAGCCCGCTCAGCTTCGTACCTCTCCTGCGATTACAAACAATTGTTTTACACGATAAAAATCGAATTTCAAATTTTTGAAAATAAAATAAGACAAAATATTGTTATTAACAATAAATTAGTTTACCATTACGGATTGAGATTTGTCATTCGTCCACTCGTACGAAACATTGCCTTCTTCATCAGTCCTCTCCATAGCATGCGTCACCTCGAACAACTCGGCCATAGTGGGCTCGCGGTTGTATCTCGCGGCCTGAAAATATATAAATATTATTGCTAATCTGATTATAAAATATTTTAACAAAATGTAAACACGGTTTATAAATTTAATTACCAGCTCTCTCTTATGCTCCTGGAAGGATTTGGAGCCACCACAGTGCAATGCAGGATTTTTATTCCTGTTAGCCCGGTTCCGCGCAGATAATTCCTACAGATTAAGATAAATTATCATGTATATATCTTGCGAGATTTATATTAGATTTACATAACAAAGCAAACATATATTACTTACTTTTGCTGCCGGAGTGTCCCAAAGCCGAAGAAAATCAGTCCATACACCGTCACCCATCCAGTTCGGCTTTTTGCCTAAATTCTTAGCCTTGGACAATGTATCCCTGTAATTTTTCCTCATTCTTTTATTCCAGTGATTTAAGAAAACGTCCATGTCGTCAGGGTCAACGCGGACTGCAGCCTGTAAATTAAAATTATTTTAAGTTATATAGATTATATTAATTTACAACTGAAATTCAAACTACTACTTACAAGTAAATCGGCCTGTATTGCGTTCTTGACATGAAGGGGATGTCGTCTCAACGAGGCCAACAACCATCCATCCGGCTCTGAAAAGCCTTCATCGAAACCTATAGAATATAATCTGATGGCTCCACCTCAAAGCCCCTGCAAAAGTTATGATATACATGTTTAGTGGATTTTAAAACTTATACTTTAAATAAAATTGATACTTACCCGGCACTTTTCGGAACAACTTCTGCCATCGGACGTAAGTTCGGTGCAGTGCCACTACCATCTGCACCGGGAGATGGGGATGGCGAGTCTGTCATACTTCGTCTCCTGCCAGACATATCTACTATAGAAAAACAATATCATCACAGAACAATTATATAAATTCACTACTACATAGCATGTTTCAATCACTTTCACAGAAACAATTATAAAAATTTACTAGTACAAAACATGGATAAAAATTAAATAAATGATCATCACAGAACAATAATAGAAATTCACTACTACATAGCATGTTTCAATCACTTTCACAGAACAATTATAAAAATTTACTAGTACAAAACATGGATAAAAATTAACTAAATGATCATCACAGAACAATTACAGAAATTTACTATTACATAGCATGTTTCAATCACTATCACATAATAATTATATCAATAACGATCAGTCTTCATCGTTTTCTGATTCAGACTCAGTCTCGTATTCTATCTCATTTTCTTCGGTACTTTCGAATGCATCAAATAAGACGTTTGATTCATCATTCAAAGGCCGTACATCAATATCATCAGTTATTATTATTTCTGTATTTGGTTCAAGATCAGCTTGATATGCTGCTTCATCTGGAATATTATTTCCATCAAACGTAAACCTTGGTTTTGTTTTGAAAACAGAAGACCAATCCGCTTTATCTCTTTTCAAAGATGGATACGGAGCAAAATAAACTTGTAACGCTTGCTTGGCTAATAAAAAAGGATCGTACTTATAGTAGTGTGATGTATGCCTTATTTCAATAAGTTTATACTCTTTATGCACGTTGATTCCGGAAACAGGAACGTTACTGAACCAATTGCACTTAAATAAAAAAACCTTTTCTAAAGGTTCAACATAATATGTCAACTCTAGAATCTGTGTTAAGACGCCGTAAAAATCTTTTAAATGCTCATCTGGATCATCACTGTCTTTGACAAATACCCCGCTGTTATATGTTAATTTTTCAGCCCCGTAATCTTTCGTGTTGAACTTAAACCCATTGACGAAGAATATTGGATAAGTCTTCACGTTTCTTTTCGGTCCAATCGCAAGATGTCTTAAGCCTTCATCAACGACACGGTTTCTTGGCTCATAAAAATAGTTCAAAAACCATTTGAAAAATTCTTTACTGAGATCGCCAGATGGATACTGTGATTCATAGATACTGCATATATGTAATATGTGTTATAATTATTATGTACGTACAAGTAAATTACAAGTGAATTAATTATTACCTGACAAATGGTGCGACTTCGACACAATTTAAAAGAACATACGTGTGTGCTACATGGTGGTCTCTATCGTCCAACCATATTTCCACACATTTTCCACCAGGTCTACCATGTTGTCTAAAAACAGATAACAATGTTTGAGAAGAATTTTGTTCAATGACTTCCTCATTTCGAGGAACAGTTACAAACGATAAGTTCACATCGTCCTTGAAGTAGTGAGAGAGAAAAAATGAGGCTTCTTCTTCAAGATACGATTTGCATATCGAACCCTCAACTCGGGCTTTTTGTCGAATCTTCTTCTTCAGATGATTCAAGTACCTATTAAGATATTTATTACATATTTAGATATACAAATTTTAATTTGAAATTGACTTGAACATTGCACATGTTAATTTACCTTTCAAACGGATACATCCATCCATATTGCACAGGACCTCGAAGAAGCGCTTCAGATGGAAGATGAATAGGTAAATGCTTCATTACGTTAAAGAAACCAGGCGGAAGTATTTTCTCCAGTTTGCATAGCAAAATGGGTATTTCTACTTCAAGTTTACGTATACGATCCACCTTTAATGTTGTCGAACAAAGCTGTTTATAAAGCAAACATAACTATGTTATAACGTTCCATACTTTTATGGTCAACAGTTCTTTGAAAGCCATGGGTAGTAAATATTCCATCATGATATGACAATTGTGACTTTTCATCCCACTCAGTTTACTATTTTTGAAGTCAACACATCTACGAAGATTGGAAGAATTACCATCGGGAATCTTAATTCCTCCACCCACTTTAGCACGAGTTTTACTTGTTTATTGTCTAGCTCATAGCATGCTTTCGGTTTTTTATTGTCATTAGGCTTTATATGAAGTTCCGGGCGCTTACAATAGTTTGCTATATCAAGCCTTGAATTCAAATCGTCCTTGGTTTTGCCCTTTACATTCAAAATTGTATTAAACATTTTATAAAACACGTTCTTTTCGTTGTGCATCACGTCAATATTATGTCGGAGTAAGAGATCTTTCCAATATGGTAACTTCCAAAATATACTTTGTTTGCACCAATTATGAATGTCTGACTTTTCTGGGATTTCAGTCTGGACTCTAGCTTCATGTATTTTTGGATAGTCCCTTACAATTTCGTATATTTCCTCGCCTGACCAAACCATGGGTGGTTTCAAATTCTCTTCTCTGTTAGCTATGAAATTTTTCTCATCTCTTCTAAAAGTATGATTGGGATGAAGAAAACACCAATGACAATCAAACCATGAAACTTTCTTCCCATATCGTAACGAAAATGCTCGTGTTTCTTCCATACAATAAGGGCATGCTAGACGACCGGCCGTACTCCAACCAGAAAGCATCCCGTATGCAGGAAAATCATTAATAGTCCATAACAAAGAAGCGAATAACCGAAAAAAAATTTCGTTGATACATCGTAAGTTTCGACTCCTTCATTCCACAGTTTCTTCAACTCTTCGATCAATGGTTGAAAATAAACATCAATTCCTTGGGTTGGATCATGAGGGCCGGGAACGACAGTGGTGAGAAACATATATGGTGTCTTCATACGCATTCATGGAGGTAAATTATACGAAGTAACGATAATTGGCCAAGATGAATATTTACTACCAAACTGTGAAAATGGTGAAAATCCATCCGTACATAAACCAAGTCTGACATTAGGCTTTCTGCAGCAAATGCGGGATAAGTCTTATCGAAATGTTTCCATGCTTCTCCGTCGGATGGATGTATCAAAGTTCCTTCTTCCGCTGTTCTCACACTATGCCATCGCATATGATAGGCCGTAGCAGAAGATGCATATAATCTTTGAAGTCTGAGAGTGATGGGTAAATAATGCATTCTCTTGTACGGGACTTCTTTCCATTTCTTCTTTCTTAGTTTGTATCTTTCTTCGTTATATATTTTGCATTTTCTGAGGTCAACATCGTCTTTCCAATACAACATGCAACCTTTCACACATGCAACTATCTTCTCGTACGGTAGACCGAAAGCGGACATCAAATTTTTTACTTTATAATGACTATCCGACAAATTTTGTATCAGATGAATGCATGTACACATAGAACGTAAAGGAAGTGCTGTCGAAATTTTGTAACCGTTCAAAATGAAATGATTTATAATATGTAATTACTTTATTGTGTTTGTAATTTGTCCAATACAGGGACAAATCCGACAAATATTGTATCATATGAATATAAATGTCTGTTCCGTTACAAAACGAACATCCATAATAACGATCATATACAATACTTGCAAGAATGGGTCAAAGCCAATCTAAGAGATAAAAAAATTTCTTTAAATTTTATCAAATATTGTTGTTCTTTTCAAATTTTGACAATGTTTCAACTATTTAAATTTATTTCATAAATTTGTGTATTTAAATTTTAGTTCAACATTCAATTAACAATTTTAGTTCAATATTCATTTCTTTATTTTTTTACGACATAGATTTTAGCGGAATATTTGTTGTTGTTATATTCATTTCTTAATTTCTTTACAAAATCGATTTTAGTACAATATCAGTTGTTTTTAAAGTCATTTCCTAATTTTTTGTATAAACTTTATTTTTGTACAATATATACAACATTTTGCACTTTGACCGTCGCTAGCCGTCGCTAGCCATCGCTAAAATTATTAAAATGGCCGTCGCTAAATCAACAAGATAAATAGAAGAATTATTAATGAAGATAATTATAAAACAACAAAATCTAATTATCAAATAGATAATTAGAAAATAATAAAAATCTAATTATTAAATAAAAATTTGTCAATTTAAATTCACTTAACAACTTAAATTTGTAATTTATCAATTTCATAAACTATGAAATACTTTCATGTAAATTTATCAATAACCAAGTTAATCATTAATATACACTAATTTTTCACCTAACACAACTAACCATGTTAATCGCCAACACTAATTATCTACATCAACCATTTATTCAACTTCATGATAAACTAATTAATCTAATACCTAATTTAACTTCATGATAATAAACTAATTAATCTACCAAATCAACATACAACACTACTAATACCTAATTTAACAACACTACTAATACCTAATTTAACAACAAATCCCAATTTAACAACAAATCCTAATTTAATTAGGGTTTAAACTAAACTTGGTAAATATCAAATTTACATTCAAAATAGAGATTAGAAGCATATCTAGGCGAATTTGGGTGATTTGGAGGCGGCGGCTGCGGTGACAGGGGGCGGCGGATTGGGGGAAGAAGGGTTTAATTTTGGTGGGAAAGGAATGAAAGTTCTGTTCGCGGGAAGCAGCTTGTATATTTCGTATAGCGACGGCTAGTGACGGCCGCATTTTTTATCCGTCGCAAAAGCCCGTCGCTATACGAAACCATTCTAACAGTGTTAGTAGATCCGCCATGATTTTCTTTTGGGATAAAATGAGTTGTGGAGGCGCTGGTTTTAACCTAGCTCCTGATTGTTTTGTGATATCGTGTGTTGAGTTGGGTTTTGATGTAACGGGTATTTTACCCGATCTCTCTTTTTTGGGCCTGGGCCTTTTATTATTCAGTTTCAAAAAAAAATGTAAATAGAAAAATATTTATGCATTGAATTTATAACCAAAATGTAGGCCTTTAAGTATCAAACATGACTATATATTTTTTATAAAATGGGAACATGACTGTTTTTTATATTAGCATTCAAAGACTGCATTTGGAGCTTGTCTCATGTCTGGCCAATGCTGTTTTCTTAGAGAGGAAATAATCAAAATTTGTGTGCTCCAATCAGCAACTTTGAAATTGTGTTGATATTTTGCATTGCAACCCATTGCTTTCTGTTTAATTATCTTAAGTCACTTATTTTTATTATTGGAATGATGCTTTCTTATATGCTATTTATTATCTAATGAAACAACTATATATATTGTTTATTGTTTTTGGGGATAAAGCCATTAGCTATTGGACCAGTTACGTGTCTTAATTATACTTTGATGTGCATATAAATTACAACGTTAACAAAAAAAAAAATACTAAGGCCAGCAGACCAGCCTCTAATTAAACATTGTTTTATTCTAGAGGGAATTCAGGTCTAACGCTCTAGAGTTGATGAATATAGTCATTGTTTATCTGGAGATGTGATCCCAAAAATAACTTTTTTGTTCACTGTTCAACGCACCATGATCGATCGATTTCTCATTAGAGAAAATTCTCCATGAACTTTGACATTTTGTCATATATAGCATAATCATATACTTTTAATTTTTATAGATAAAGTCATTGTCTCTTTTAATCTAGAATGTTCCAGTTATTGATTACATAATTTTCTTTCAATTTAGTTATTATGTTAGCAGCATGTGCTCGACCGATACCTTAGCCATTACATCCGTGTCATTCTTTGTTTCTGGAAAGCATTAACATGAATATGATTTTTATTCTGGAATATTTCTATTCACTATAAACTTCCATGGTAAAAATGGTTAAACTCTTTACTTCAAATATGTACTTACGTTGATCTTCCTGATATTGTCTTGGTTGTCTTGGCTTATAAGCATAAACTAGCATATAAGTTGAGATATATGGATTATATTCAGATAACCGTGACATACATCCATGTATGAGTATCATATTCATATGACACATTTTGTATGACTACAAGTTCCTTGTATTTCTTTTTACTAGTTAAAAGTTGATGCATTTGTTTGTCTTCCAATAATCCAGTTTTTATACCCCACACCCACTGTAAATAAGCCATAAAATTTTGAATGCTCACTCGGAATGGCTCTGTATATTGTTTTTCAAAAGCTTGTTTTATGTAACTGTATTAGGCTCATACTCTCAACCTGACATGTGATATTAATGTTTCACCTAGTCCTGGCTCTTTTAGTTTTCCAGTCACGTGAGAAATGCTTTTAAATGCTCATTAGGAATGGCTCTTTTAGCTACAGTAACCTACATGAATGAGTACCATAATAATTACAGTAAATAGAAAAAGAAACAGAAAACAAGAAGAATACTAGGAAATGAAAAATACTGAGGTCAGTAGTGACAATAAGACCAGAATTCTTGAAATCACAGTTCCAAGGGTTTCTGCCATTAGACTGGTAGTAGAGATTCATGGAACTAGAAGCATAAAAACGTATTAAGTTCCAGCAAAATATAATGCATTACAGGGTTTACAAAACAAAATAAATAACTAGCAAACACCAAAATCAAGGTACTGCACACAATTCCCAGAGTATGAACAAGAGCATCAAATTCTATCATACAAATTTTTATATCAACCATTTGCAAAATAATTTCATGCATCTTATTAGAACCCATACCATTCTCATGAATTTTTATATCAATTCGTTCTAATATTCAGGCTTTAATAGAAGCAGCAGAAGAAAGACAAAAATCAAAAGCTGGTGTTAATGATAATGAAAGAGCAATTAGTTTGGAAGATTTTGAAAGACATGCTGTTGCTGAAGTTTTTGAAAATGATAAAAAAAACCATTGCCGTGCAATTAGTTCTACATCTAATGCGAAGCACGTAAAACTCACTCAAGCTTCAAAAGCAATTATCAATTAGAAAGAGAATGAAGATAAATGACGGAAAATGAAGATGCAACAGAAGATTCATCAAATGCATGAAGAAAGTAAATAACAAATTCATTTCTAGCTGAAATGCAACAATGTATAAGACAACTTGTTAGTCATATTGGAATGAATTCGTTGACGCTAAGAACCGAAATTGGTTAGCATATATACCTAGCATTATCTTAGCCCCACTTCATCTAATGTTGTTATTAGATCCTCTACGGTTGAAAGACAAGCGGTGCAATTATTGTCACGAAAACTGAAAGTAGTAGCTAAAGGATATCTTGGAGTGCAAAAGATTTGTCATGGTAGAAAATTTAAAAAAGGAGAAAAAATTGTTTGGGTGGATGATGTTCTTAAACCGGACGAGCCACTTTTTGATGCACCTCAAAATGGTCATTATACATTGTCCGAACTAGTTGTTGGTGGTTTTGTAGTTTGGTCGAAGTGTCGTATTCGTTGTTTGTAAGGTTCTAGATATGTTGTAGTAGTGAAATTTGAACTTGTCACAGTGAACTTTGTAGAATTCGATATGTACTATTTCGTACGTTTGATGTTTTTAATAATTTGATGACATGTTAGTTTTGAAATTTAGTTTCGTGTTTTCTATTGTTATAAATTCGTATAGATATAGTTGAATGAAAACTATTAGATGCTGAATAAGATATGTTTCAACTATACCAAATTTGCAACACTTATAAGTGTTGGTAATTTTGCTATTTATCCATGTGTGCGAGGAATTTTCAAAGGTTATAACCGTTGGAAATGTGAAAATAGTCGTAGGTTATAACAGTAATTTCCAACGGTTATAACAGTTGAGAATTTTTGTAATTCCTAACTGTTATAACCGTTGGGAATTACCTAAATTCCCAACGGTTATAATGGGTGGGAATTACCTAAATTCCCAACGGTTATAACTGTTGGGAATAAAAAAACTCCCAACGGTTATAACCGTTACAAAATATATAAAAAAATATATACCATACCCGCTACCAACGGTCGTTGGGAATTTGATTACCAATGGTTATAACCGTTACAAAGATAATTCTGGTGTGGTGTTTCCCATCAGTTTGAGGACGTTAAGCTGTAATAAAATGCAGCTCCATTCACAATGCCTTCTATAATCTAATCTAAAATCCACTCATTAATAGTGTGTCTCTATCATTTACATTGCTCCTTGGAATACCGTGGAATCGTATTATCCACTTTATATACAACCTGGCTAATTTGGATGTTATCCTATTAGACTTTATAAGTACGAATCGAGCACGCTTCATCAATTTATTAATTATAACTGATGTTGTCATACCATACTCTAGTCCTCGACAATCCATCAATGAAGTCCATCGATATGTATTCCCACTTTCACTGTGGAACCTCAAGTGGTTGCAGCAAGCCACTTAACTTCTATACTCTGCCTTTAATAGCTAGCAGTTCATACACTTTTAGATAAATGTCTCGATGTCCTTCTTCATCCTTTTCTAATAAATTTTTTGCTTTATATCACGATAAATTTTATTTCCTTCTAGATGTATAGTCAATCTTGAATGATGACACTCACGTAGCACCTCATCCATCAACCCATCACATTAGCATAAACAATCTACCATCCTTATGGAGCCAACTAACACAGTCAAGCCCGTACTTTCTCATCTCTTTAGACTCCACTCCAGTCTCTATCTTAGTCATAATTTACACTAGTCTAGCATCGCATCTTTGACTAGTACCGATCCGCTCGATCAGAGTAGATATAATGGTCAAGCTCGCTAACACATCAAGCTGCATCTCAATCAAAAATCATAACCAACAATATACGTAAGTTGCTTCCACTCTGGGAACATCACTCCCAAGCTAGCATGTTTCTTGCTCAAAGCATCATCAAGTGCATTTCCCTTTCCAAGCTTATAGGCAATGTCATGGTCGTAGAAGGCCAAGAACTCCGACCTTCATTGCTAGCGAAGGTTGAAGCTTTTTATGAGAAGAGATATTCAATTATTTGTGGTGGGTGAATAGATCAAATGTCTCTTTAAGTAAATGATGCCTCTGTATCATTAACCCAAACACTATCGTTGCCAACTCCAAATCATGGAAAAAGTTTTCCTTTTCATGCGGTTTAAGTTGCCAACTAGCATATACAACAACTTTACCCCTCAATACTACGTCTAGTTTGGAACCACAGGCATTTATGTACACGGTCAACTCCTCATTCCCACTTGAAATGACTAAAAGAGGTGCACTCATTAACCTCTTTTTTAGACTCATGAATGCATGCTCGCATCTTTCATCCCAAGCAATATCAGATTCTTCCTTGTCAAATTAGTTAACAGTGCTGCTACCTTTGAGAAGTCCTTTATGAATCGTCTATAACATCCTGCTAATTCAAGAAAACTCCTCACATCTGCAGCATTCTTGGATTGATCCCAATCCTGGACTGTTGCCACCTTGGAAAGATCCACATCAATACCCTACTCAGAGACAACATGACCCAAGAACCGTACTTCCCTTCTCTAGAAGTGACACTTCCAAATTTTAACCTTTAGCTTGTGCTTTCTCATTACCTCTAGCAAATCCTTAAGCGTGTCTTGCACTTCTCTTCTGTTTGGGAAAATTCGAGAATATCATCAATGAGCATAAGCACAAACTTATTCAGATAATCTCTAAAAACATGATTTATAAGATTAACAAAGTATGTCGGCGCATTAATTAGCTGAACGGAATAACCAACCACTTGTAAAATTCTGATTGCATATGGAATGCGGTGATCATCACACTCTCCTTTGCCACTCTCAGTTAGTGGAACTCCGTCATTAGATCCAAATGAAAGTTTTGCACCATGGAGATGGTCGAACAAGTCAGCAATATGTGGGAATGAATACTTGTTCCTCCTCGTCATCTTATTCATCTCGCGGTAATCAATACAAAATCTCAGGGAGTCATCTGCCTTTATGGCGAATACTACTGGTGTTGCCCACTCAGATATACTCATTCGAATGAACCCTTTCCTCAATTGGTTATTTACACACACCTTAGGTCACGTTCACTAGGTGCAGTGCACCTCAATAACATAACTACTGACATTGCATCCTTCGCTACATGGATGTAGAACTCAATATATCGTTGTGAAGGCAATTCGATCATTTTCTCAAATACGCTTGGATATTCCGTCACTTTGGGTACTGATAACAATTGCTTATGTGAGACCTCGAGAAAATATAAGAAGCTAACCATCACTGCATCCTTGGACATGCAACTCACTCTGGCCTATGCTCATCAGCTATCTCAATCGTCATCAACAATCTTTCACAGTTCACCACAACTTCGTATTCCTTCAACCATCCATCCCTATATAGCACCTAACCCAACAAACTAAGTACAAAAAATCATAAGAAAACACGCGGCCATGACTCGACAACACTAAGTCACGAAAAACCAAACACAAACTAGTCGAACCACCCACAAAGTTCGTCGCTTCTAGAGATCTTTCCACTAAGTCAGAATTCAATCCTAGTCTATCTACTAGGTCATCAGATGTAAAAGAATGTAATGCATCGGTATCAAACAAAACACGAATATGCATGTTATAAATAAAAAGCATACCATGAAGAACGACACCCTTCCTTTTCTCCTTTTATGATTGAGCAATTAACGAGGTAGAAATAGTGTTAAGCACATAAGTAGACTCTACTTGGTTATTCTATAATGGCTTGGGTCAGTCCTTCTTCAAATGTCTAGCATAATCACAATTGAATCATTTTCTCTCTTTGGTCCTCAGGTTCTTGTAGTTCTCACTGAGATACCCCCTTTCATTACAATTAAAGTAGATGGGCTTCCTTTTGCTTTTCTTTCCTAGAAATGTCTTCTTTCTCTTTTTATTGTTCCATTTTCTTTTTCCGCCCTGCTCACTTGCTGCTTAAGGCCTTCTTTGGCAACAAAAATAGCCTTGGACTTAAGATAGAGATTATCATGTTATAGAGTCTTTTCGACAAGATTTTTTAATGATTTATTGATATGGCCCACTAGCTTTCCCTGAGATATTCATCCAAGCCCATAGAAAATTTCTTATTTATCGTCTGTGGAGTATCGATAAATGATAAACCGTACTTCGACAATGTGTCAAATTCGACCATATTCTCCAAAACAATCATCTATTCTTACTTCAAATTAGCAAACTTTCTGAATAACACTGGCTCTGGTAGTAAGGAAAAACTTCTCTCCAAATAGGGCTTTGAAATGCTCCTAAATAAATTGATCCTTGGGTATACCAATCTTAGCTGCATTCCACTATCCTATAGCCCGTTCATGAAGTTGCCTAAATGCCAACTTCTTTTATTATTGCATCTTATAACTCCAAGTTCTCGAAGATGCATTCGCGGGTATCCAACAAATCCCACACTTCCACATCCAATTCTGTTCCAATAAACGGTTTGTCATTAAGACAAGAGCAGTCTTCGTTTATTAGCCAAGTCGACTCTATGTGCTTGCACTTGAGCACCACCACCATTAGCATTAGGAGTGCTCACTTGGGCATTTTGTATTATGTTTCTCATCATCTCGGTGAACATGGTCTGCATATCAGGGTTAGCCGCACCGAAGCTCGACCCACACTGTTGTCTAGACACAAAGGTCCTTATAGCATTTCTTGTCTGCTGGCTCATTCCTACAATCTGTAATAAGAATGATCAGTCTCTAAAAAAAGAAAAGCCTCATAAATGGTATTCGTGTGCAATGCGACTTGCACAAAATATAATATTATATAGTTTTAAAAGTCAAAATATGTAACAAGTACACTCCCTCGTATGTCACTTGATCCATTCTGAGACGAAAGCTCCTCTTTCTCTAATGGATCTCGCGTCAACTTAGATCGTATCTCAACCTAATCTTTGATACTAGGTGTGATGACTGCCCTATGCCTTCGGTACCCAACAAACCTGTAACATGTGTTGTAACAGTGCCCGGTCGATATTGAGCAGTAGCCACGGTAAAGTAGCTAATATAAATCAAGATTTGTATCTCGCAGTACGGAGAATAAAATATAATAACCAACATAGATATAAAATGGATGAGAAGGATATGCATAACTAAAATGAGCCATAAAAACATCAGAGTGATAGGTTTATGGCAGTTATACAACATAAATAAAATTTAGACATCATCAAAATAAACTCCAAAATTATCTCTGATAATAGTCAGGCACTAATAAAATCCTCATAATTCTACATAATGACATAGCTTTAAACTCTACAATAAAAGTATAGATAAGCATCAGCTTCCTGCTCGTCCTCTAATTAGCCTCATGAGCCAATCTTACCTACTATCTAGTCTACTCATTTAAGAGTATCCAAGATAATAAAAGGAAAAATATAAAACCTCGAGTCATACAACATTATAGTGAGCGATCAATAATCTCAAGATACTAAAAGCTTTTATAGTAAAGAGGAAAATAAGATTTGGAGAATCATACTTGACATGTCCTGCATCCAACAAGTTAGCACATACCACAATATATGCCACACTATCATCATAGGTGTTCACTACATTAAGTACAATATAGGCTTTGAGGTATCTAATAGTAGTACCTACATCACATGATATCCACCCTAATCATACAGAAAATCAAAGCAAACACAACAATCATAGCACATATAAAAATTAAGCGATCACAGTGAGCATCACCAAGGTCTCGCATCACCACCAAGATGTCTTCAGATATATGATAACATGAGCGACCATCACCAAGGTCTAAGATACACAGGTTAGTGTCCTCTCATACTTTGTCTCATTGAACACACATCACATTAAGAGTTATCAACGATCCCTTCGGCATACGACTCGATAGCAGAACACGATATGTTATAATCCATCACTTCACATCGCAATATGTGCCTCCATGGACCACCACTAAGTCCTACAAACACTTCCTATTGAAATACACCACTCAAACGACTCACATTGAAGCCTGGAACATCTCATATAGCTCTTAGGATTTCCTGCATCTATCCCAAAGTAAGCTATCACTTTTTCCATGATTAGCCTAAAGTCCACCTAGAGGAATCCCCATGCTCTTTACCAAGCAAAACATCGACCGTTCCATCACGATAATTTGGCATCCACTAAACAATATATCATGTGATTGATTGCATAGCCACTATATGTCACAAAGAATCCCCATATCGATCATGTCACTATTGGCCTAACTTTGACCATTCAACATCTAAAGATGAGCTTTGATTCCTTAGCTAAGTCTTTGCTTCTTCAAAGTCTCCTTAAAGCCCTCTCTATCTTGCCCCAAAGTCACCTAAAAAATTCCTCAAAGTACTATAGATCGGTACCGAACCATTCGAGTTAGGACTTAGCCAAATTTTGGCTAAGTCCAACTCCTCTATTTGACAGTGAGTCTTCGTAGCTAAACCCTAGAGTTCCCCTTTCCACGATTAAAGTTTCCAATCCAACACCTCAAAGCAAAACAGTTAAGTAGTGTATTCTTCAAAAATTGTTCATATTTTCACCGTAATTCCACTTTCTCTCACCCATACACCTTGCGGTTGATTTTGTAGAATTCTCAGACCATCATGGACCTCTGCTATCAATCGTAGCATGATCTGAGTATTTTAGATCGATCAGTGCCGAACAATCAAGACCGTTCAGTGCTGATCGATTTATTTAGCCATTTTTCTGCATTTTTTGAGTTGAATACTCAAAGTTAGAGCTCCATACGACTCAATTTGAATTATAATATCTTTACTATTAATAATAAAAATTTAGTAAATTATTTTCAACCGTGTCTTTTAGAGATTTTCAAAAATGCCCATTTGCGTAATTTACAATACTTTTGTTCGTTCCATCTCACATCTCACGTCGCTGTGAAAAAATCCTAACCAAATTGAAGATTAATGTCATCATCAATGATGATCCATTATAGATGCCAACCATCCGTCGTTGCTTGGTCACTAAATTCTCTCACCGAAAATTACGTCTCCTCCACCGCATTATTTTTTGTAGTCGAACGATTTTACCCACTAGATTTAACTTACAGTGCTTCGATTCCTCAACTTTGCCAACCATTAATCGATTGGGCAAATGCTCCTTCGATACCGAATTTCCATCACTTTAAGGTATTTTCTAAAATTCTGCATTTCTCATTGATTCTTCCCTTAGTACCATTGCTGCAAATTAGACTACGTCAGCCAAGATTGCATTTGGTTCTCATTTCACCATGTTTTCTTATTTTTTAACATTGTGCCTGATTTCTCACCGTGATCTGCATAATTACAAATACAAATTGATCATTACGTCATAAGAATTGGGATGGTTTGATTGGCTTGCTTCCTTATCTCATTATTTTACTTTTAGCATCAGTTTGTTCAACATATGAGCTAAATGAAGTGTCTACGAAAGCTTGACACTCCCAATCAAATTATTTAAAACAACAACATACTATTAAGGAGTCAAAAGCACTAAATGAATAGTCTATTATAGGTTTCTTACATGTTATATAGTCTAATGAATTTGAACATGGTGAATAGTTTTTGCCAACACATATAAGACTACCTTAGTTCTTCATTGTCCAATTCATTAGAGTATTTAAAAACTAAGAGAATTTTATAAGAAAATTCACAAGTAAACTTAGGACTATTTACTCCACCTTTAGTAAAAATGTCTCTCACATTCCAATTTTGTTTACCTTGCTCTTTTGTTAGGATTCATTTTCCCGTTTTCATTATTGATTGGGGAACGAATGGGCATTTCTTTGTTTGCAAAATTGCTTAAGTTAGTTTCTTTTATTCATGTATAATTTTGTCGTCTTCTAAAAATTCTTTACTCATAAATATTATTCGGTCCATGCATTAAACACAAATAAGTAAGTTTGTCTGGCAACGATAATAATTAGACGATAATGTTTTTAATTGACAAAATCAATTGAATTTCTCACTTTGCTTATCTTTGTACACATTGTGATGGCACATACATATGATTTCGCTAATTGATTCATGACCTGATATAAGTCTCATAAACAATTTTTTGTTGTGTATTATGGAGATCGGACATGCGATGAATACATTGATTCAGGTTCATTTATTTGAGATGTTATGTTCTAAACAAAAATATTCAACTGAATAGGTGTTTTGCATTAGTTGCTACAAAGATTTTTTGATGACAAGGGACACTGAGTGAAACCTACGAAAGACTTGATAGTCTACTCTTTAGGTAATTGGTAAACTAAATGTTTATAGTTGGTAAACTATGGATATGTTGTTAACTTATCGGGGATATTCAATCAAACTAAGAAGCATGGGATAATCATTTTGATCAAACTAGGAGTTTTAGATCTTAAACCTACAAAATAGTTTACAATGTTTTTGCAATTGGAAAGTAGTCAGTCAACAAAAATATAAAGTACTACGAACTGAGCCTATGGACTTATGTGTACAAGTGTTTTTTATTTAAACTTTAAATTTTCAATGTACAGTTTTGTAGTTACTATAAGCATACATCAATTTGTATTTTGACAAATATTATGTGCATAACATGTGGTTTGTCATTTTAGACAATTATGAAATAAGGACTATGAAGCAGGATCTAACACTTAGAAACATGTGAATGTTGACGCAACTCCTAGCTATAACAATTGAAAACTTGATGAACCATATAATAGGAGTCAACGAAGTGGACAAATGGTTAAAAAGGATTTGAGTGAATGGTTAAGAAGGGATAATGGAACATAAAGAAAGTAGGTTGTAAATATCTTCCTTTTGTTTTTTTTTCAATTTTGGGGGAAATAAAGGTGGTGATATGCCAATAGACATCTTGGATTTTGGTCTTTAAACTTATTTTTTTAATCATTGTGGCTATATATAGTTTTTCTGCTTGCGATTTGCATGCTCGTTTTTGAGTTAAATTTTTTGATTAGTTTCTGGTGGTTAATATGATTTGGAATGAGCTATGTCTGATGTATTCTTCTTTATATGATTTTCATTTTCCCAAGGGAGATTTTTTATATCATATGCCCATTTTAAACCATAACAATTCGCTTAATAGCTGCATGAAAAAAAATTATATTTGAGTGAAATTTTAATAGTCTGATAAGAAATCGACTAATTGGATGTTTATGTACATAATTATTTCCAATAATAATTGCAAGAAGTATTCGTTTATTCTTATATCTATTTGTTTGCTATTTTATCTAAAATGCTCTGCATACGTAATATTTAATCGCAAGCTTTCCTTTTTTCATGCTTATTAAGCATTTTATGATGAATTAATGCTCTCAATGATGCAGCTTAGACATGTAATCAGATGCTTGATAAGTTATGAAAACCATGATGGGATGAAATCCAAAATATTCACCTAATAATATAAGTTGGTTTTTTAAATACAACCTTTATATAAATAAGTACGAAAAGTATACACATGGTCTTTTTAAACACTTTCTTTGAATAAATATAGAAGTAAGCAACTGATTTATGAATATATGCGAATTTTCTAAGTACATGCTTTTGGTGGAAGAGGTGAGTTATAGAGATCGAGCAAAAAAAATTAACTATCCTGTAAAGAATAGAACTAAGAAAATGAGTAAAAGATTAGTTGCAAGAATGAAATATCAAAGCAAGAAAGAAAAATAAATGAACATATGGTTCAACATTAGTAGATTTACTAGTCATCTCAAAAATTGTAATGAAAGGATGTAAACAACCCATTCGTTGGAAACGATAGTATAAATATCACGACATGTAAAATCAAGATATCCAAGTGACTATAGGCAGGTCGTATGGGCGTGCATATATACTTAAATGATAATGAGATTGTCTCAAAAATTACTCCAACTTATACTTCAATCAACAAAACTGTGTGTCAGAGCGAAGAAACCGAATCTTATTATACATGGTTTATTCTATTATGAGCAAGCCAAATTACCTCTATCCTGTTGGGGATATACGTTAGAAACCACAACGCATATGTTGAATTTATTGCCTACTAAATCCGTGCATAAAATTTCATATGAGATGTGATATGGTAAGAAATCGTACTAATAATGAGAATTCATTGAATAGGAATCAACCGTGTCTTTTTGAAATACCTAAACTACCCTTTTCTTATTCTCCAAGATAAATTCATACTTTAACAGTGGGAGAAAAACAGGAAGTCGAGTTCATGAAGTATACAAATTCACAGGTGCTGGTGGAGTATCCTTGGCTCCGTATAACACCGACGAGGTATGCTAGTACATTATCATTTTTGAAAAAACTATTACTTTGGAAAAGTAATTTGTGTATAAGGCTATAGTATCGAACATATATTTAATTGATTGTTGATATGTTGTATGTTAATTTTATACATTGATTAGTTATTATTGCATATATTGAATTGTTGACATGCTCTCATATATATTATACGATATCACCTAATATTGTGATATTGGGGATTGAGGAACAAATGACCAGTTATGGTTGTTTAATAGTGGGTATGGTCAGACTTAAACTCCTAATTGAGTAGAAATGCAATTAGAAGACCATGAAGATCAAAATTGTGTTAGCATGTACGAACTGATCAAAAGATGACTCGTTGACAATTCGAAAAATAGATTAAGATTTAAAAATTAAGGGCGGAGACTGGATAGGGTTGTGCTATATCCTCCAATTGCTTAATCCACGATTGGTCAGGTTCGCGATTCCATTGCATAGGACCTAGACGAAGAACATGCAAAAGTGAGGTTACGCAAAGACAACATTATTCTTTGCTAATTGCATAACGGTAATTTCATGGAGTTTTTATATCTGTAAGTCTTTCTATTTCCAACTGTCAATAACATTTCATCTAATGAATATAATATATCTAATTAATTATGAATATGGATACATATTCAGTAAGAATATATCTGTAAACAAAGTTTTGTACATGCTTCGAAACATACTACAAAGTGCATTATTTAATTAATACATGCACATTGTAATTAGATGCAGGTCCACCTTGGTGTGCTTATAATATTTAGGTTTCTCTAATATATAAAATACAGATCAATACATCTGCAACACGATTTTGTTACTTTCATATGTAACAACAATGGAAATTATGACCGAGTAGTGTGTACGACTCTTATCATTCATGGTGACATCATCAGATATCGACCATGTGATGGTTAATGAAACTTAACAGACCTGAAATCAAGAATATAATATATGTTTTTACTATTATTGCTCTTTGATATCGAGCAACCATTCTCATTATGTTGCTTGAAAATAATAATAGTGGCAAGCGCGACATCATTAGTTTTCATTTAAGGATGTGGGAGATGTTAAAAATTTGATATGAGAGTAAAAGCTAAAGAAAACTTAATAAATCTTTGAATGCATAAGCAAGTTAAACGGAAAATGGTAGATGATTTCATGGAATCATACCTTCATACACTGACCCACTCATCCAACAGATGTTGCTTCTCACATTTACTAGAATGAGACTGTAAAAGGTGGAATGTAATTTGCTGAGCAAGACATCAAATTAACGAATACATTTGAGATTTTCTAAGAAAATTGAAAGTAGGCACCAATCGTACATGAAAATTTCGTCCAACTACACCTATTTGAATTGAAAATTTACTTAATTAAAACCACACAAACTTGAGCCTCTTGATGCCCATACATCTACAATTTCGTGTTCAAAAAGTTCGAGAAAGAACGTAAAGACAACTTGTTGTAAGTTACAATTCTTCCAAATGAATGAAAGATACATTACAACAAATACACCATGAAGCAGGTTAGATGCTCCAAAAAAAAAAAAAAGGGAATCAATTATAACAAATTTCAAGGCCCTTTCCACCAACTTCTGCTTTCAAACATTGAAATCCGCAGGCTTCCAGTTCAGCAACGACCTTGCTCACAACCGTGCTTGACAATACTGGATTAATTGTTAAGGTTAATTTAACCAATGAAAGTAGTTTTATTTAACAGAAGAAAGTTCCTTGGCAAGAACGATACAAAATTTTAAATACACACATACATAAAAAGTTAATGTGCAATAAGAATACATCTTCACCGAAAATCAAACAGTATGATCAGAAAACATAAAACAAACAGGGGAAGAAAAACACCCTTCTATTCAAACTTCTGTAATACCTTTTTAAAAAACAGGAGAAAACTTCATAGTTAAAGAAAAAACAGTAAATTGATGGCTTGAATATTTTTATTTCAAAGCAGATTTCTGAATCCAACCAACAAATGTTGTAGCAACTGAGTATATTTACAGTTCATAGGATCCTAACAGAAATGACTGTCTTAATGAATTTTATTCTTGTTTTGATGATGCATGCCTTTCATGCATATTTTTAAGTTGGTGCATCATGAACTTCAAAAGATCCACACTGGAAATTTCCAAGCGCCGTGTACGCTTTTTTCTATGGTAGTTATTACTGAACATCATGAAGCAATGGGAGCCATATATAAAAGCTAAATATGGGTTTCTAGCTGAAATAGTCTCATGATTAGAATTATGTCCTGAACCCACTGCGTACCTCATTCCTATAATTCCAGTATTAACAACTCCACTACCATTTTCAGATAGAATTATTATCTCTATAATAGATAAGTGTTCTACTAAGTTTGTGCGTAAGAAATAAGATTGAGAGTAAAAAGGATACATGTAGGTAGTAACGTCAAAACACATCCACCACCGCCTGCTCCAGTCAACTTAGAAGCTAATTTATATTTCAGTGTGGTTCGAAGCACGGTTTCTATAGAAGCATGGCTAACTCCCATGCACTGTAGTAATCCTTGATTCATTTCCATAAGCTCCTCAATTTTCTCTTCTTTCGAAGTAATAGAGAGATCGTCAAGTGCAGGTGACTCGATTGCAGTTGACATTTCCTTGCTAATATGATTGACTGCTTTGAATACAGATGCCATTGCTTCTGGATGCCTAGAAGCTCTCTCGGACACGCCAGCCACTAACGCTTTTGTGTTTCTCCCGACTTTGGTGTTTGTTATCAGCATCTTGAGTGGTGCGCTTGATTTGATTCTAGTCAACTCACCCGATTTAAACATAATCATATTTCCTGTGCTCAATTGAACATATTTTTATAAAATTATAAGTGTGGAATGGAGAAGTTGGGAATAATAAAAATAATATGTACAGGTTAGAGCATCTAAATATGTAATAGTTGTAAATTTGCTAATACTACATGGTCATTCCAAGAAATTGTTAACTAATATCTGTAAACCTCATCTCCTGTTAAGATAAAAAAAAAGAATTAACTATTTGTACCTACAAAAATCATCAATTAATTTGGTGAACTCTTAGGAATTCTTTTCAAATATTAATACCATGGGAAAACACATGTCCCAACTTGGTCCCTATTGCATGAAAGGAAAACTTTTGCAAAGTTTTCCATCTTTTTTAAACACATGATATTGCTTAGTAGCCCACTTAATTTTTTTTTTTTTTTTAATTCAAGGATAAAATTGTCCTTATAATATTCATCCATCTTTTTACCTATTATCGTATTTTCCTTCTTCTATCCCTCTTATCCAACAAACTCTAAATTTGATTTTAGGCAAATTCTCAAATTTTATGCTTGAATCGATAGATTATGACATGAATAATACAAATCTAATGGAATTAAAAAAGATAAAACTTGAATTTCATGCTGTTTTGATTTTCTTTTAAATTTAAATTTTCACAATGTGTAGAAGGGGTCAAACTTAAATTTTAGCTTGTTGCTTGATTTTGCTAGGTAATTTTTTCTATGGTGCAAATTTTTGCGGATTTGATTTTTAACTAGGGAATGGTACGAAGCTGTGTAGTTAAAGCGCTTAGCAGTTCTATAGTGGTGGAGGTGCAAAAAGCTATAGCATTGATAAAGCGGGGATATAACAGAAAATAACAGAGGTGCAAAAAGTTTCATTATATATAAAACCAAATATTTAAAATTAATTTATTCTTGTTCTCACACCATTTGTATATGACAATTTTTTTTTAATCTTATATAACAAAACTGAAGAATATCAAGATTTATACAGACTAAATTTGGTGAGCACAATAGATTTCCAACTTATATTAAGCACTCATGTCTTAAAATTAAGTTTTTTACCTAACTTTGTCAACTTGATTTAAAATAAAACCATGCAAATCAACCTTTGTATAGTAATGTTGTTAAAGCAGATGCTAAAAAGCTTTGATTTAACGAGTGTAGTGGAAAATGGCGGGGTTTAAAACAGATCTATTGTTTAATAGCGCTAAATTGAAATAGTGTGGCTGCTGGAGAGCGCTATGCGGGAATTTTGCGGGGCTTTAGCGGGACATTAACCGCACAGATATGAAGGAAAAATACAACAATAAGATGAGTATACTTAGCAAAATCATAGGTATAATAATTTTCTCAATTTTGTGAAAGGCTACACGGCAAATTTTTGGATTTAAATAGAATTAGCTTTTTTTTATATATATAACTACATCTCCAACAACAGTATTAAAAATAAAACAATTAATAAATGGTATGGATTAGTAAAGGACATACCATACATACAAAGAATAAAATGCAGAATTGCTGGAATGTTGGGAGATTAATCATTATATATGTTCAAGACAACAAGGGAAGAAAATTAAATACACAAGTAACAGCGCAAATGATTAGCTTTTGAATCCAAAAAAAAGGTATAAAAATAAAGGCAAAGGTGGCAGATGTTGACACATCTTCTAGGAGAAAGGAACCTAACCCATTGGTTTACAATTATCTTATGTTAAAAGTTGTTTTCTCTAATATTCTTTTGAGACGGCACCTATGCTATCTTTTTTGTACTTTCCAATTTTCATTGTATCAACAGAATAAGATGTAACCATCATACAGAATGCTCATGCTAGAATACAAATATCATGCATGCTAGACTGTCATACATACCATAAGTGCTCACTGTATTATCAATTCCGGAAGGTTTTCCATGGATAATCTTTTCACCCTCATATGCCCATTTGTTTATGAGATCAAGTTCCTTTTCCCCTAAATTCAACCACCCAGATTCTTTATTTTCCATGTTGATTGCATTAGAGAGCGAAAGAAATGCAGATGAGATTGCAACACAAAATGAAGCAGAAGATCCTAAACCCGATCCCAAAGGAAGATCTGAAGTCACGACTGTTTTGGATGACTTGAACCTATTATAGGGGAAACAATTAGTAAAATGCTTAAATATAAGTCGTTTGCATCTAACCTGCTCTGACACTGGCTTGTGAATTTAATTATTGTTGCAAGTCAGAACACACATACAAGTATTTTATACTTAACTTGAACAGTATGCATTTGTAAAATGTAAATATTAATAACATACACCAAGATATAACTGATAACATGTGAATATGCGAGGATAAAACATCTACATCAACCAACAAAGCAAAAAAACCTTATTTTCCACCAGTCTGGGTTTAACCTTTCAAGATTTTGCATGAAGTGCCTAAATGGCAACAGAAAACTAAATGGAATGAAAACAGGGAACATTTTAAGCATATCATATACAGTGACAGTCATGCAGCTGTTTTCCGTATGTCTTAGCAGGTTAGGAAAAAAGGAGTACGTTACCCATGGATTGATGTGTAGAGATAAAGAAAGGCAGCAATTCCAGAAGACAGCCATATCTTAGCTTCAGGAATACTGTGTTCCTCAACTAATGTGTCAATCACTTTATTACATTGCAATGAGCAAGGCCTAGGAGATGAGGCAAGATTGTAGTTCATTTCACTCAAAGAATTTTCTAGTTTCTGGGTTGGCCAGGAAAATCTTAAATCCATATCTTTGAGCTCGAGTTCAAGCGAGCCTTCACTGTCAGCTGAAACAATAAATAAAGAATGTAAACTACAGTACTGTTGCGCTCGACTGTTTTATATCAGATTATCAATTTTTGTTCCAAAACTTACATACAATAAATGATTTAGATAACATTCCCCTGTATTTGAATGATCATACAAAAAGAAGAAATCAGAACCTCATTTGTATATAATAGTTAAAGATTTGACGATATTTTTTCAAACTTTATGGTGCAGATTATGTTGAAAATTTTAGAAGAATAATAGCTCTGCCAATTTTAGGAATTTTATAAGAATAATAGCTCTGCCAAATTATATATGTTTAAATCACTTTAAAAAATGATTTTTTATTTTCAAGTGATATTAAGATTTATATCATTGTAAAGAAGTTTTTTGAATTTGTAATGGAAATTTAATTTTAGATTCTATTTTTAGAAACGTTTTGAATTTGTAAAGCATGTTTAATTGTTAGATCCTACTTTTAAGGATGTTTGAATTTGTAAAAAAAGTTTAATATTAGATTCTATTTTTAAGTGATTAAGATTTGATAATATATAGAGGGACGTTTTTGGTAGTTCACGTTGATACAAAAAAAACGTGACACCAAAGCTATTACAACTATTTTGAAAGATTTAGATTCTATTTTTAAAAGCGTTTTGAATTTGTAAAGCATGTTTGATTGTTAGAACCTGCTTTTAAGGACGTTTGAATTTGTAAAATAAGTTTAATATTAGATTCTATTTTTAAGTGATTAAGATTTGATAATATATTGATGGACGTTTTTAGTAGTTCACGTTAATACCAAAAAAGTGTGACACTAAAACTATTACAACTATTATTAAAGATGACTACGTTTTTTTGTATGATTACAAGATGAGGCACACAACCTCTCAACTGAATGGTTGACATGGGTTTAATCCTATGATTGATAATCATTCTCTAGAACTCTTTATATACAAATATTTTATCTCATTACAATATTAGAGATCATCTACATAACTGTAGATAATACAATTCTAATGAATATCTACCATGATAAAAAAATATAACCAAAATTTGTGTCTTCCCAAGTTTAACCACACCAAAAAAGTAATTAATCGAAGCCCAAAATAATCGATAGACAAAAATCAGATTAATCAAACATCCCTGTAACCTTGATTTCGTAATTCCGAGTAAATTTCACAATCGTCTGAAACCTTCATGCTTCGGAGCCTTAGTAAAAATGTCTGTCAATTGATCCTTTGGTAATTGACATAATTTGCTTGTACTTCCTTTCTACAAGTGCACTTTTGAATAAAGTGATAATGCTTACCAACGTGTGAACTTCAATCATGAAAAATTGGATATTTTTTGTGAGTGTTATAGCTGACTTATGACCAATCAAAATCTCTTTTGCAGTGCGTTGTGGGATATCTATGTCCTTCAATAAATCTCGAAGGCATATAGCATGACGAATACAAACTGATAACCAGCAAACTCAACTTCACAAGTGGAAAGTGTTTGGTTATTTTTGAAATTTAAGTGAAAATTCTCCCATGAAGAAAACAAATTCAGTGGCACTTTTACAATCATCAATGTCTTCAATCCAATCACTATCACTGTAGCCAACTAATTTGAAGCTCTTATGGTGCATATATATGATAAAATAAAATTAATGCTACCTTTGATATACCAAAATATCATATTGGGCATTTTCAAATGTGATGTGGTAAAAACTTCCATGTATAAACTAGTGAGACCTACTCCATAAAGTACATCGGAATTTATGCTAGTTAAATACCTCACGCCACTAACCAAGCTCTTGAATAGTGTAATGTTCGCTTTTTTTCTTCAGTGTATTTTGAAAGTTTTATTCCACGGTCTATTGGATTATTTATTGGTTAAATCCGTTCACCTTAAATTTCTTTAATATTTTGCCTTAACGATGGATGAGGTTACGAAGAGCATACAAGGAGAGATTCATCGGTGTATGCTATTTACTGATGATGTTGTGCTAATTGACGAAAGTATGATAGAGGTTAATAGACAACTGAAGTTGTGAAGACAGACTTTATATGAAGTACGAGTTCAACGGTGTCAGGTCAGAGGATGAAGATGTCACTTTGACCGGATAAATATTGTCTAAAAAGGAATCATTTTGATATTTATGATCAATATTGCAGTATGATGGTAAGATTGATGAATATATTAGGTTTAGAATTCGAGCATGATGGATGAAATGACGACTAGCGTCCGACATTCTCTGTGATAGGAAAGTCGCACAAAACCTTAAATGAAAGTTTTACAAAACGACAATCAGGCTTGCGATGTTGTAAGATGCAAAATGTTGGCCTATTAAAAGACAACACGCCAGAAGATAAGTGTAGCAAAGATGCGTATACTGCGATGAAGCTGCGGTCATACAAGACGATACCGAATTAGAAACAATGTTATAAGTGCAAACTTGGAGTATCACCACTTAAGAAGAAGCTAGTCCAACATTGTTTAAGATGTGGTTTGGACATCTCCAACGGAGGCCTCCAGAGGCACCTGTGCGCATTGGAATTTTAGGTCGAATCGAATGCTCAAGGAAATGTAGAGATCGACCAAGGTTGACATGGGAGGAAGTAGTAAAAATTGACTTGAAGAATTAAAATATATTCGAAGAACTGGTGTCGGACAGAAGTGCGTGGAAGTAAACGATCCATATATCAGAACCATGAACTAGGAGTTTTTTGCTTAACGTTGGTTTACGGGTAGTGTTATAAGTTTTAAATTATAAAACTATCGAATAGAAGCCTAAGACGTAGTGTTTGATCTTCGATCCATATTACTGTTGGTACCATTGTTGTTGTTGTTATCCTGGTTTTTTATAAATTTCTTTATATATTTTTATTTTTATTTTTATTTTACTTTATTATTATTTGTTTAATTATTTTACTTTATTTTATTAATATTATTATCATGGTCTATTATTATTATCACTTTTAAATTGACTTTGTCATTTAGTTTTGGATTTCATATCTGTTCGACTACAATTTGTTTGGAAATAATGGCTCGGTTACTTTTGTTGTTGTATTTCATTAGCATATGTTTCTTGAGAAATAAATATGTCATGCTTACTTTGATTCACTTGAACTCCAAGATAATACGACAACAGCCCAATACCCATCATCTCAAACTCCAAACTCATTTCCTCCTGAATTTAGTGGTACTCTTTGTTTATTTATTCCTTCCAAATTCCCCTTTAACTTTCTTCTTCACAATATACACCCATTTTCCTTTGATAATTTTGTGTATTTTAGATGGGGTAGCCAACTTCCATGTATCATTCTTTGTAATAAACGGATTTCTTAAACCATAACATTCCTCCATCTATTATCTTGTTTAGCTTCTTTAAAATCTACTGATTCACAATTTTTATAAAAACAAAATAAAGTAATATCATCAAAAATGGATGTTACTTCATATATTTCTTGTAAGGACCTCATGCATGACGACCTTTCATTTTGAGCTTTCTTCCCATGAGGATTCTACTTGAATTGTCGATGAATGTGAACGTGTAGGACTAGCGAGCGTTTGTGGCATGTTATTATTTTCTTCTTCTTCATAAAGAGGAAAGAAATTACAGTTATCTTCTTGCTTACTCCAATTTCAAATGTTTACTTCATCGAATTTCTCATCTCGACCAAGAGTGACTTGCCATTGATAGGGTCATATAGCATATATAATTTTGCTCCTGACCCTTGCCAATGAAAATATATTTCTCACTTTATCATTCAGTTTTAAACATCTTTATTCTAGCACATGGACATATGATGTGCTTTCAAACACTTTTAAATGCAATATACATGGGTTTTTACAACTCCATGCTTTTTTAAGGGTTTTATTCTACACATTTCAAGTGAAACACCACTCATTCGATGATTTGAACAAAAAAAAATTATGGAACCATATTTTTTGTTGTTGTGTAAGATGGTTAAATGATGAATGCATAAAAAAAATGAAATAAAGATTTGTGTTGGATTGGCACAACTATAAATATGGTAAATATAAAACATAATATAGAACAAGAAAAGAGCAATTATGAGTAAATAATTACCACACAAATTTATACTAGTTACCTTCCTTTTTCTAATTTTTTTATTTATTTTATGAATTCTTTTAAAAATTCTACTTTTCTTAAAATATAATGAACAGTTCCTGTAGGTTGAGCACCTTTTTCAAGAAAATAACGAATAGCAAGAAGGTCTCCATTTTCTTCACATTATGTTTCAAATTCTCTTCACGTAAATTCTCCATGTCAATCCAACTTCATGTCCTGTATTTTATAACCATTTCCATTTTCTACAAAAGCGTTATACTTCTTTAAAACATAAAATACATTAGATTTTTATTTAAGACGACAGGCAACTATTTTCTACAAAAATCACCAGTAAAGAAGCAACGTGGTTATTGTTTTCTAGTATTAGTAAGCATGTTTTGCTCGGACTAGAAATAGCTGGATGGAACAATTCTAAATGATATTATACTCTTGTGTATTTTTTAGAGATGCTTTTTCTTGGTTATCTTTCAAACAATCATCCCTCACAAGATCGAGTTATATGATTAACAAATGTTAAGTTTTTGCCATATTTTTATTACTTAACGATGTTAGCTCTTAAGACTAAGTTATCCATAATTTTGATGCTAAGTTCATAATGAATCTTTATAACTTTTTTAAACATTTAGCAAGATTATTTGGAATGTTTAATGAAAGCATTCTATTTTTTGGCATTATAATTTTGACTTCCTTTATGATCACTATCATAAAGATATCATGTTTTTTATATGAATTTCATATCCGTTTAAGATATTATGTTTTATATATATATATGAATTTCATACCATTTAAGATATTATGTTTGTTATATGAATTTCATATCCATTCTCTAGAAGTTGTCCATCACAAAAAATATCTATTTTCATATTAGCAACATAATAGATAGTACAAATAAAATCTTGTTTTCCATTATTGAAGCGAACTAAACAAAAATCATTTCCTTTAATTGGAATTTTAATTAACAAATAGATGTTTCCACTACCAATTCACCAAGCTCCCTAAACATTTCTTTTTCCACACATATGATTGCTAGCCTCCGTATCCAAATACCATGTATTATTATCTTTACTTTCATATACATGATGTGTCAAAAGTAATGCAAAATATTCATCCGCTTTCTCAAACAAAAATTGATTTCTTTCGAACTTTATCGGAGGTGGATTTACATTCAGAAGCAAACAGATTAAATTTATCACAATTATAGCATTTGTTATCATTCATACATTGGTCTTTCATTTTGTTTCGTATTTCCTCATCCTCCTTGACCTTTTGTAGCATATGTGTTCAGATTTCTCCTTTTTATTGAAAAATTTGTGGATGCCCCTTACATGACTTTGACCTCAAGCTCTTCATCTTTGAATTTGATTTCTACCATTTTTAAATGTTTAATTTTCTAAAGGTGGGTTTGGTTTGAAGCGCTTACAATGATTTTTTATTGGACCTTTTTCCTATTATTTTTTATGAGCTCGAAGAGAGCTCATGAGTTGATCAATGGTTGTGGATATTAGTTCTTTAAATTTCTCAATCACTACAACTGTATATTCAAATTTTGAATATAAATATCGTAGAATTTTCTTAACTAGTCAAGATTCCTTTAGGTTTTTTTTTTCACCTGATTTACTAAATATAAGACCCATAGAAAGTAATCATCAACTGATCCTAATAAGCACATGCATAAAGATTCAAACTCACCTCCTATAGTTTGTAATTGAATTTTTTTTACTTTATTTGTATTGTTTGAAATATTTAATACTTCCTTACTAGTTTGTGCACTTGCTAGCATATCTTCATCAATACTTTGATGGATGAGATTAAAAGTTTTCCAGTTCTTCTTCAAAATCTCTCATGTTTCGTTACTAGTTTGTGCGATTGCTACCTTCTCAAACATATCTCATCTAAACCTTGACGATGTGAGTAAAAGTCTTTCGGCCCTTCTTCGAATCCTTCAAATTAGCCATTTGAGTTTGTGATAAAGTGGCGATTTATGTGGATTCCTTATATCCATTTTCAGTGTATGAACACGCATCGGGATATCCAAGCAATGCCTCCATGTGAATGCTTTGATTACTATAATACTCTTTCTTGAGCAAGGGAACTTCAAATGGAGTAACTTTGCTAGCCATCTTTCCTTGACTAGCAATCTCACTCTAAAACCAATGTTGGAAATTTTGGAAGATAAATAGTCATGATACCAATGATATAACTTTTATAAGAAAAGGACGAAGTGATTTTGATAGCAAGTGATAAATGAAAGATGTGAATTTTACAAAGAAGGAAATTGAAATTTGTCGTAAACTTATGTTGCAGTTGTTTTTTTTTTCTTTTCTTTTTTTCCCCTTTTTTTGCACGATTACAAAATAAGGTACACCACTTTTGTTTAAACTAGGTGGATCTCAATTGAATAATCGAGATATGTTTAATCCTATGGTTTACAATCATTTAAGTTCTTCATACAAACATCTATATCCATGCAATTCTAAAGACTTCTTCACACAACTCTAGACAGTACAGGTGTATTATTATTAGGATCCAGAAAATTACTTCTGGTTCTCATAACTGTTTACCACCATACGAAATCTGCTTACATGCTTACCATCACCATGCGCTATTTTATTTTTATCAAATAGGCATCCAAACATTCAATTTCACTATTTGGCTGTTTATTACCTTACGATAACGTAAGACCGTAAATGAATCAAGAGTAACGGTAATTGAACAACCGTATGGCAGTGAAAGGCCATTGTAAGACAAACACTTGTTTTAAGCTAAACGAAAAAACATAATTTGATGCTAAGTAGCAGATAAAAAATGGTATCTATTAAATATTTAATGGTAGTCAGAAGCACTTTCGTGACGTGAATATAACACACTAATACAATTCTAGACGATGACTATCATGATAACAAAATCCAACCAGATCTTTTGTCTTGCCAAGTTTAACTACTCCAAATATGTGATAAATTGAATACCAAAATAATTGATGGACAAAATAAAGATTAATTTCCATTCCGACAAAGAAAAATATGCACAAAGTAGAAAAGCTAAAAAAATGTTAAATCGGAAGTTTGTGCATGGAGCTGTCTAAATTAGTTTGTCTTGAAATCAAATAAAGGAAAGAATACAAATGATATAATTCTTTAATATCAACTACAATTTATGACTTAAAAATATCAACCGCCATTAAGAAAACTATCTATCATTCCATTTAACACGTCACTGCATCAAATCTGCACCAGGTTACAAGGTACATTAGAACATTCGTGTGAGAATTCCAAATTATTTCAAAATATCCCCGTCAAGTAGATATCAATTTATCTTCAAGCCATATTTATACAGTAGAAATAGTTCAAAACCTGAATTTGGGAAAATCTGAAAAGACACGTGGGTATAGAGATCAACTGCAGCAGCAACGGCGGCCGCCCCGTGAACAACAGCGTGCTCGCCTGAAAGTATGATCTTCCCGGGTGCTCGTGATCGAACCTCCATAGAATTTAGTGATTTTATTTATCAGAAAAGCAAAAGGAAATAAACTGATCTGAGCTCGTGTGCCATGCCCATGCGTCTGTATGTTTATTTATTGTTTATTTTATTTTATTTATTTATTTATTTGAAATGGCCCTACTTTGCAAACTAATCAACCCCCACTAAATTTTATTATATTTGTAGATCACTTTTGTTCAGACCATCGTAGGGCTGGCAAAATGTACGGATGTCATTTCAAACTGCAACTTCTTCGTACTAATTCGAAATCAAGCGAGACTTTAGCCGATGAACTCTCATTTAAATTATGGACAATATGAAATACTCGGATACTTCATCTTGTGAACGCACGCTGTAATTCTCAATTGTGACTAACGGTTGTACTTAACAAAGAACCGACTACATCTTTTCTTTAATAATAGTTGTAATACCTTTGGTGTCACACTTTTTTGGTGTCAGCGTGAACTACCAAAAATGTCCGTAATACCAAATCTTAATATCACTTGAAAATAGGATCTAACAATTAAATCTCTTTTATAAATTCAAAACGTACGTCTACAAATGTTATTTAATCTTAATATCACTAAAAGATAGGATCTAACAAATTTATTTACAAATTTAAAATATCTATCTACAAATACTATCAAATTTTAATATCAGATAAAAATAAGATCTAATTAATAAATTATTAATTAATAATTTAAATTAAAATTCAAACTTAAAATATTAGATGTTGATAAAATTTAAACTAACAAAAATGATTCCAATGCAAAAATATGGTTAAATATTTCTATAAATTATTTTCTCTTAAACATGCTAAATATATATAATTTGAAAAACAATTCAAGCGCGAATCGCGTGACGTAACGCTCGTCTCCATATTTGAACTCGAACTAGGTAGAGTTCGCTTTTTTGTTCAGACTGCAATAACTTCTTCATACAAATTCAGAATTGGACGAGACTTCGATCGATGAACTCCCACCTAAATTATGAACAATATGCAATGCTCGGATACTTCATCTTGTGAACCTACATTGTAGTTCTCCAGGATGACTAATAGTTGTACTTAAAAATAACATGCTACATCCCCACGTTCGAACTTCGCCTGGGCGGAAGCCCATGTTTTTTTGTTCAAACTGCAATAACTTCTTCATACAAGCTCGAAATCGGGCGAGACTTCGACAGATGAACTACACCTAAATTACAAGCAATATATAATGCTCAGATACTTTATCTTATGAACGCACACTGTAGTTCTCCATGGTGATTAACAGTTGTACTTAGAAGATAACATGCTGCATTTTCATATTTGAACCCTGCCTAGGTAGAAACCGCTATTTTTTTGTTTAGACTGTAGCAACTTTTTCATACTAACTCAGAATCGGGCAAGACTTCGATTGATGAACTCCCACCTAAATTACGGACAATAAGGAGCGCTTGGATACTTTATTATCTAAACGAACATTGTAGTTCTCCATGATGACTAACAGTTGTACTTAGAAAATAACATACTACATCCCATGTTTGAACTCCACCTAGGTAGAAGCCTCTATTTTTTGTTAAGGCTGTAGTTACTTCTTCATGCTAACTCGGAATTAGACGATATTTCCATCAATGAACTTCCACCTAAATTACGGACAATATGCACGCTTAGATATTTTGTCTTATACACATTCATGATCACTAATAGTTGTACTTAGAAAATAGCAGACTGTATCCTCATATTTAAATAGGTTAAATGGATAACTCACTTATTAAATGGGATGTGTCAGACCAACCCTTGTATTAAATGGGTCGAAAAAATGATCAAAATCTACCCAACCCATTTCGATCCGACCCGACCCGTTTGCAGGTCTACGTAGTTGGCGACTTTGGAAAGTCGCCAACTACGTTATAGGATTTAAACACTTAGATCTTCATATGCTATTTTTGTTGAGTAAATTATTTAACTGTTGGGAAAGTTTTATATGTATTTAATATTGGAAGGTAAAATAAGTTGGTTGTTTGGTTAGAAAATTATATGATTTGAATATATATACGTGTTGCTAGTTGCGGTTTATATATTAATTTATTAATCGAAAGCTAAAGCGTTGTGTTTCATTATAAAGATGTCATTTTTGGGTTTGTGCTATGTGATATGTTTATGGATGTTTAGACATGTGTATGTAATGTCATGCTAAGGAAGTGGACACTTTGATATGGTATTGACGATTGGATTTCTTTATGAGAAAAACTAGTGTTTAGTTTAAAGGAAATTGAAAATCATTTCAAAGTTTCAACTTTGTTTTCTTATGCAAACTCTTATACTATGTCTATGATAAGTTGGTACGTATTTAAGTGTTGAGATTTCATTGAGGAAAGTCAAAATATTTTCTAGTTATGGCGTCCATAGCGATAGTCGCTTTGATGCAGTTTCGCTTTAAAAATCCGAATTTTTCAGATTTAAGTTTCATACTTAAAATTGTTTTGAAAATGTTTTATAAACCTAATAATAATGTTTTTAAAATTTAATTAAGTATTTAATAATTAATAATTAATTAATTAATTTTTAATAATTTTTAATTAGTTAAGTGTTAATAAGGTTTATTAACGTTTATTAAGTGAAGATTAGTTACTAATTAATTACTTTTAAAGGATAAGATTAATTTTAATTACTAAATTATTAAGTATGATTAATTTTAATTAATTATGAGTCAAGCATATGATTTTATTTAATTATTAATTAAATATAAGCTCGTTTATTTATTCAATCAAATGTTTAATTATTTTTAATTATAAATCAATTAAGATAATTTAAAATAAATTATTCATTTTAGGTTTAACTTATTATTTAAGTTTTATTTAAATATTATTTTATTAATTAAGGTAAATTAATATTTAATTATTAATGAGGATTTAAATTATTATGTAATAATTAATAAAGGATTAGTCAAGATTTAATTATTTATTTAATAATTAATTATTGTTTATTAAAAGTTTATTTTTTTATTAATTTATAATTAAATTAATTTTGAAATTTAATAAAGATTAATTATGATTAAATAAAGAGTTTAACTTGTAATTAATCATTTTAAATGGGAATTTTAATTTTTAAATCCTTTGTTTCGAGAACCAAATTATTTTAAAGGTACTTCTTTTTTAAAATGGTTTTAAACACAAGGGATTCAAATGTCGATACCATTAAGCAAACAAATGACTGTGAATAAGTTATGATGTGATTGTTTATGTTTGTATCGACAACTATTAGCAGAATAAAACCCCATTCTGCCATAAATTGATTATTTGATTGTGTGGACATTTGATAGCAGAATAAATTTTCGTTCTACTATAAATTGATTGAATTGTTTGGACATCTTTTTAGCAGGACAAATCACCATCTTGCTATTTCATTATATGGACATGTTTATACTAGTTAGTTTATATTGACATATTATTTCCTGATTTTGATGTGAAGTGTATTTACGTATATGTTGACTTATGTAAATAAATCGTTAAATGACTTGAGAATGAAATTGAAATTAAATGGTAACTTAAATTAGTACCATTGGAATTGATAAGCCTCTTTTTGAATTTATGAAATATGATTTTGAATTAACTTCAATTCTTTAATCAGTCTACGGTTTTAAAGTTTATAAACGACTTTCACGTTATATAATTATTTTATAAAATATTTATAAATAATAACTTGTTTAAATAAAAGGGTTTTACTAAATAAAAGGGTTTATTTAAAGTGATATAAAATGAGATTTTGTAAATGATATTTTGTAATGTCAAAGATATTTTATAAAGGAAATTTTATAAGGACCTTTATACATGGAAATAGATTTTATAAATCATTTTAGAGATTTTAGAAAGAAGTTAAATCTAGTTTGAAGATTTACAAGGAGGTTTGAAATATGAAGTGAACTTATAAAATGAATTTTTTATAAGGGATAAGTGAATGGGTTTTATAAAGTGAAAGGTTTTATAGTAAGCGATGTTTTGAAAAGGCAATTTCTTGGCCATTTAATATGGAATTTGAAAAAAATGTAACTTTTGTAAAGTTTAGTAAATATACTAATACCGTTGAGATAAGTATATAAATGTTTTCTTTCAAGTATAAAAGGGATGTAAAGGGTTTGGGAATAGTGTTTTCTTTTTTAAATCTTTCAATCAAGTTTTTTTTTCAAAGTGTTTTAATTAATTAAAGACTAATTAAGGCTTAATGGATCCTATATGGAACCAAATCAATGTTGAATGATTTTTTATTTGATAGTTGAATAACCGACTATCAAATCTGGACCAAAACATAACTTTGGAAATATCTAGAAAAAACGTGAGTTATATTGCATAGTCATCCCCAATGATATTGTATTGTGCGTATAAATATAGTTTCATTCTTCTAGGATAAATGATAAGAAAATTTGTGCATAAACATTTAGGAGGTGAACTATAACGATCTAGAATTTTGATCGTTAAATTTTGAACATTTAATTTATTTTAAATGTTAAATGTGGATTTTGAATTTATTTTGAAATAAGGATTTTGTTAAATCAATAGAATTTAGTTGTAATTTTCAATGTGGAAATTTAATTGAAATTTGAATAATAATTAAATATTGGAATTGTGATAATTGGTGAATTTGGATGTAAATAAATATAAAAATGGTTTCTAAAATTTATTTTAAGTCTATTTGGATTTGAATTATAATATTGGACTATTGGATGGAATCAAAAGTCGATAGATTGAATTTGAGATTTTATATTAATTTAATAATAGAATTTAATAATATAATAATGCAAATAATCAGGTTTTGGTTCGAAGTGAATTAGAATAGTTTCTAATGTAATTATAGAAGTCTATATGATTTATAATAGAGTTAGTAAAGTTTTAAATATGAAATTTTAAGTGATTTCGACGGTTGTGAAAATCGCTCGAATTAATCGACGAGTCAAAATAGCCTTCCGAGGCACAGTCTCAGAATTCGACGAAACCAGTTCCATTGGATCTGTAATAATTAGTTATTATCGGATTTTAATTTTCGTAGCAATCGGAGTTGTCGTTTGACCCTGGCAGCTCAAAACGCATAGAAACTATTTTTATCGATTTAATTTAAAATTGATCGTTTATTTCCGTAACTCGCACATATGATCAAATTAGCCTTCGAAATACGTTTCATTATGTTCGGAACATGGGTAAAACCTTAGAAACGTCCGTCGGCACGCGTCGGTTGGAGTTCGTTCAGAAATTTGATAGATTGGTGAAAATTAATAATAAAATAATATTATAAACGTTTATATATATACACGTTTTAGCCAGAAACCCTATTTTCATCCTCAGTCGCCTCTCAAACTATTAATGGCCGAAGCTTGCTGGCGTTTCTCTTTGATTTCCTCTCGATCTATCGACTTTTAGGGGAAACTCCCAACTGGAATGTCGTAGAGGGCGGAGAGATGCTCAGATCCAACGGTCGAGATCGTTTTTCGTGCTTTGAAGGAGCGGCAGTTCGTTAAGGAGGGGTCGGCGCTCGAGCTCGTCATTTGAGAGCATGGCTTGACCGAGCTTGAAGCTGATCTGGCCGGTGGTGATATTTGAGGTGCTCTTCATTTTGGTGGGTTTCGATCGTCGCGTATGGCAACGTGGTGGCCGCGATATCCAACCCTAGGAGGCAACGTTTGGGTTTGTTTAACCTGGTACACGATCGAAGAAGAAGGGTGGAGCGGCCATGATTGTCTTTCCAGAACGAACGGCCTGATTTCATTCTGGTATAAAAAAAAGAAAATTTGTTTTAAAATGTATATAAACTTTATAAATTCGTAACTTTTGCATACATTATCAGAATTCGACGAATTTGGCAATGCCAGAATCGCAGCGACGAGTACTACGTAGTGGAGAAATTTTGGAATTATTCGAAACAAGTAAAAATTTAGGTTAAATCGAACACCGTTCGATTTAATTTAAATTTGAACGCTCGTCGAAAACCCAAGGTGAGTTAATCTCACTCAAATATGGATACCATTTAATTTAAATAGCCAATATTTAAATATTTGATTGGTTGTTTAGCTGAATATGATATTACTATCAGATTGAATCGATATTTATTGGTTGTGCTAATATCTGTGGATGCACAGAAACAGGTTGGAGGGATCCAACTGGATTCCTCACAAATAGTAATTTTGTTTATATTCTGTGATATATCTCATTAATAAATTTATTTATCTACGAGTCTGTGAATGAAGATAAGCATTATGGACTATACAGCTTATCGATGTTAATATGATTGAACTGTAATGGTTGATGTTGTGCACCATTGTGTTAAACCCCTGGACTACACTATACACACATGAATATGGATTGCACGTGGAAATTGGTTAAGTCGCAGGTTTTTGAAATAATTTTGGAATTGAATTTTTGAATCCTAATGGTTTTGGAAATAAATCGGATTTAAAGTGGAAAAACTTTTGAAAAGGAATTTCAAATAAAAATATTTTTGAATAACTTAATTTAGTTTTGAAATTTGATTTAAATTTGAATTAAAAATTTGAAATTGAATTCTATATTATAAGCTATGATTTCAAAAAGGTTATATAAGTTTACATGAACTTAAACCATTTTATAAAGTGTTGCTTTGGGAATTTAAATTAACCCAAAGATTTTAACTTGTATAAATGAAATCAGATTTTTTCCGAAATAAAAACTATTTGTTTTCAAACGTATAAGCTTTCATATAAGAAACGAATTCCCAATTTGTATTTGAGGAAGTTCAAGTTGAATTGAAAATGGTTTTCCAAGTTATGAATGAATCTTCGGAAACGGTTTTTGGAAGCTAAAAGTTAAATCTTTGATTTAAAGATTTAAATAAGCTAATCCAATTGAGGTGGAAATTGTTCTGAAATCCGTGAATGCATCTTTGTGAAACTGGGTGAACTTTATGGAATAAATCTTTTTGTTTAAAAGATTTGAAATGGTAGTTTTTTTAAACCATTTGAAAGAAAGATTTGAATTTTAAAGTTGTGACTTAATTGAAATCCCATATCCATATGTTTTAAATTTACGCTCATTATTCGGTTTAGCCGGGAGAGGACTTTGTGTCATATAACCCATTTCGAATAATGATACGTCATTATGGATGGCATTTGAAGACCGGTGGTGAAGACCGGGTATTTTCGAAAACGAAAGGATAACTCGTCGATTGTCTCTGCATTGAATCGCATCGGTATAGAGATTTTCTAAGTGATGGAAAGTCCGATTGAGATTGTGAATACTCGGATTTTCAAGGGCTTCTTCGGAAGTGCCTTCAGTTATGTTCGAACCTGGAACAGACTTGTATGGATGTGTGTCTGACATTACACTTTGAGATGTAAAGCTGGTTTCTATCAAATACATTTCTGTTGGTGGCGGAGAATTTATTCTCTTAGCTTAACACCCTACGTACGAGCTCAGAGGTTATGTAGTTAATGGTTACTAGTGATACATTCCCAATTTGGTAATGTGGCATGCTAGGTGTTGTTGTGTGTTGATGATCATTTGTTGATTATTTGTGATCGAAGCATGGCTTTGTGAAAAAGCGTAGCTTTGTGGACGTGTCGAGCCTCACAACCCGGTAATGGTCGAAACAGGAATTGTGGCAACAAGGTTATTTGGAGGTAGCTCCTCTTGAGGGTATAACCATTTCCTTCTGGATAAAAAGTGATATCATGGTATGGAGCCTAGATATTTACTTATGTTGATTTTTTTATAAAAGTGGTATCATGGTATGGAGCCCAGATACTTTACTGTGTGGTTGTTGGATTAGGGGCCCTCAGATAAAGGTCGGTAACGACCGAGGGATGGCATACTCGTGTCAGTTGTTACCTAGTCACAGAGGTAACTCGGCCTTGTGTAGCAGAGATCCAGTTAAGTTCTCGAGGATGTTCCTCTAGAGGCATTCCATTTTATGTGGGAAGTTCCTTTGCCCGACCATTTGTTGGAAATCCAAAGAAACAATACGAGCCCTATACAGTTTTAGTTGTATAACCTGCCATGGAATGTGGCAGTAACCTGCTATTGAACATGGTAGCTATAGCATGCATAAGTGCGAAATGCATATGCTGTCTAAGATTAATATTATACTTTCGAAATGTTTTCCACACTATGCACTAATAATAATAATATCCAAAGATTTTGCGTATTAAGCATGTTTGACTATCATAAGGAGAAATCTCCTCCAATTCTGCGTTTGCATTGCGTGTTTGGCGGGAGGCCTTATGGTAGTTTCATTTTCCAAAAAGCATAGCGGGTCTCTTTTCTTTTCTTTGTAAAAATAATTGTTTTTGAGATCTCACACCATTCCCACGACTGACCTGGAGTTTATTGTTCCCTTTCTAAATTCTGGGTGCCCACAATTTTCCACACCGGGCAGCCTAGAGTTAGGTTAGCATTATTCGGGAGCAATAATCGAAAAAGAGATGCTGTGGAGATCAGCAGCAAGCTGGACGGTAAAGCGTGTCACTAGTATATGTAATATTTCTTTCCGCTGTTTGTTGTTGTACACTTTGATAATGTAATGTGATGTGATGTAATAACTGATATAGTGATTCTGTTTAAAGATATTTATTTATCTATTATATTTGTTCCGCTGCGATATGTGAGATTCTGTTATTGTTTCTGTTTCTTCTTCTATCTTCTTCTTCTTTAAACCCTAACGGTTCGGTTTTCCGACATTCGACTGTGCGACATTCGATACAGTGGACATATTGATGTCGACTTTCGGGCGTCGAGAAATCGGACATGTTACATGTGGTATCAGAGCATTTGGTTTAGCGACAACCTTGGCTCTGTTGGGTGATACTCATTAGAGATAGAGTCAGAAGTACTCTAGAATGAGTTTGAGTGTAATAATAGATATGAGCACGTATTTGTTAGTGAATATAAAATTGTTTTTATACTGTGTTGACTTATCGGTTGAGTGTTTATGAATTCTAGTCGGTACGGGAAGTACAACCGTATCGATAGGGGTTTCTAAATTCTTAAACAAGATAAACCGACATAGTATTGTTTTAAAGTGGGGTAAATGAAATAATTTTACCCAAAATTATATTTTGATATAAAAGGAATAATTTTACTGAAAATATTATAAATATTTGGATGTTTGGCTGTCGATATTATAATCAAATATAAGAATCTAAAGTTCGAAAAGGTTTATAACCAAATAAAATTCTATAAGTATGATTTCTCCAAAAGAAGAATAACTAAATTTGAATTAAACCAAAATTTAAGTCCTGGGAATTTCGAAAAGGGTTTAAAATGAATTTAAAACAAAAAGTTTAGGAATTTAAAAATCTTGGGAATGATTGAAATGTTTCCAAAGTGTTTGAATGCAATGATGGAGTATTATTTTGGGAAATATTTTGGAATGAAAATTGTTTTGAAGGGAATTTGTGGAAGTGAGAAAGCACTGAACTCACTTCAGTCGCTGGAAAATAATCCTGATGATGATGGCCACATCATTAAAATTCATTTTCAAGTTTCTAAAGTGATGGATTGCTTCCATAATAATTGGGTATGATATCTGTCTAGATTTGTTTGATATACATGGTGTTTCAGAAATTACAAAGGGAAAATTTGTTTTGGTAAAACCAAGTGTTTTAGAATCCGGAAATTTGATTTGAAGTACCAAGTAGGTATGAGTTGATTATTATTTCAAAATGGTTTTGAAATAAAACGGGGCAATTAAATTCTGGGAACTCTATTTAATAATGTGAGAGGTTAAGATAAAACAACAATTGAACCTATTAAGTGAAGTTGATATTAATAAGAAAGAAAAATGAAAATTTCACTCCTAGAATTAAAAATTTAATTTGAATATATGGTGGTGAATAAAATATATTTGAATTTAACTTAAGGTAAGTTAAATAAAATCAGAATTTGAAATTGAAGTAAATTGGATATAAAGTTGAAATGTAAAATTATTATTATCATGTAATGAAAATTTATATTCTTAAGCTATTAAGTGTTATATAGATAATCTGGAACTGTGATTTTAAGATGAAAATAACTCAAATGAGCAATATAAGCTTTTAAGTAAATAAGTTGGTGAACCTATAAATAGAAATGGAATTATAATCATAAATGGGAAATAGTTGAATGGTATGGTGAATTCAAACTAAAACCTAAATGAATGTTGAATGTGATAAGGCAAAGAAAAATATAAGATGTGAATGGACCTAAGTTAGTAAATAAGTTTTTAACTTATATATTTTGAAAAAAAAATTAAATTGAATAGAGAAACAAAATTGGACCGAATTGGAGTTAATTTAAGTTAAAAAGAAATTAAGTTAAATTTGGATTAAATTGAAACCAAAAATCAGTGGTGTTATAAATAATATTGAATGAAATTCAATTCTTATTTAAGTAGTAAATGAAGTGGAATGAATTTAAGTTGGCTAAATAAAATTTAGTTAAACTTGAATTAGAATTGGAAAAGAATTGAATTGAAAGAAAACTAATTAAGTTGAAAGGATATTGTATGAATAGAATTTTAACTTAACTAAATTTAAAAGAATAGGATGAAGATGAATTTAGTTTAAGCTAAATTAAATAAAGAGAAGCTTGAAGATGGATCTGTAGTAAACTAAACTAAATTAAATGGAATTTGTATTGGCATGGATGAAATTTTGGTAGTTTGTTAAGAAAATTTTGAAAAGAAAAGTAAAAACCCAGTTTTGGTATGGGATTTAATTTTGGCGATAAAAAGTTGAGAGTGTGAATGAATAATGGAATTAGATTATAATAGTGATGGTTTGAATTATAAATAAATTCAAATGAGTGAAATGATTTAAAGTGGTCTCATTGTTAATAAAATAAATTTTTAATGGATTGAATAAGTAATAAATTGAGTTAAAATTTGTAATGGATAAGGAATTGGAAACGTAAGAATAATAATTTAATTTGATAATGGAATTAAATGAGATGTTTGGGTTGTAAATAATTTCAAATGAAGTAAAATTAAGATAGTTTGGTTTGGAATTAATTTAAAATTGTTATAAATTTCAGTAATTGTTGTTTGCTTGAATGATATCAAATTTGCATTGAGATTAGTCGTTTTGTTGTAAACAAAGCTAATAAATTAAGAAAAGCAAATGAAGTTGATTTTTGAACCAATTGGAATGGATTGAAATTTTAATAAGTGGATTTGTATATAAATGCAAGTGAATCATAAAGAAAGGCAAATGTATCAAATTTGAAATAAAGATTTGATTGTAAATTAATTTGGAATTAAATTTAAATCTTTGGATTGCTGTTAAAATATGGTTAACATGTTAAATTATGAGGTTTATTTGTTTAAACTATGAAATTGATGCGTTTGGCTAGTTTAATGAATAGAATGTTAGTAAATTCTCATATTATGAAAACTGATGTGTTTGTTGAGTAAGTACAGGTACGGAAGGCAATCGATAGAGTTGAAGCGCGTATATGCAATATAAATTTGCCGCATGCTTTTAAAATACTAATAAAAGGTATGCTTATGCAATAAAAATAGGAAATATGAACTGTTTTTGGTTTTTCGACCGTGTGGGTCGATGTATATATATTTATATCTATTATGATATTGCAAAAGCTCCTCCGTACAAGGGAGACTTTGCCAAAAAAATTCGGAAATTTTAGGAGTTAGAAATTTTTGAAACGTTTCGTTAACGACAAATTGATTTCAAACTAAAATTGAAATAAAAGGATTTTGGAATGGGAATTGAAACTAGTGGCTTTGATTGGAACTTAAGAGTGTAGACAAGGTGAATTTGAGATTTTCACTAAATGAGTTTTGCTATTGAGTTTGGAGCATTCTTTCTACCTTAGTAATTTCGGGGACGAAATTCTTTTAAGGGGGAATAATGTAACGACCCAGAATTTTGATGTTAAATTTTGAACATTTAATTTATTTTAAATGTGAAATGTGGATTTTGAATTGATTTTGAAATAAGGATTTTTTTAAATCAATGGAATTTAGTTGTAATTTTCAATGTGAAAATTTAATTGAAATTTGAATAATAATAATTAAATATTGGAATTGTGATAATTGGTGAATCTAGATGTAAATAAATATAAAAATGGTTTCTAAAATTTATTTTAAGTTTATTTGGATTTGAATTATAATATTGGACTGTTGGATGGAATCGAAAGTCGATAGATTGAATTTGAGATTTTATATTAATTTAATAATAGAATTTAATAATATATTAATGCAAATAATCAGATTTTGGTTCGAAGCAAATCAGAATAGTTTCTAATGTAATTATAAAGTCTATATGATTTATAATAGAGTTAGTAAAGTTTTAAAGGTGAAATTTTAAGTGATTTCGACGATTGTGAAAATCGCTCGAATTAATCGACGAGTCAAAATAGCCTTCCGGGACACAGTCTCGGAATTCGACGAAACTAGTTTCATTGGATCCATAATAATTAGTTATTATCGGATTTCAAATTTTGTAGAAATCGGAGTTGTCGTTTGACCCTGGCAGCTCAAAACGCATAGAAACTATTTTTATCGATTTAATTTAAAATTGATCGTTTATTTCTGTAACTCGCACATATGATCGAATTAGCCTCCGAAACATGTTCCATTATGTTCGGAACATGGGTAAAACCTTGGAAACGCCTGTCGGCACGCGTCGTTTGGAGTTCGTTCGAAAATTTGATAGATTGGTGAAAATTAATAATAAAATAAAATTATAAACGTTTATATATATACACGTTTTAGCCAGAAACCCTATTTTCGTTCTCAGCCGCCTCTCAAACTATCAATGGCCGAAGCTTGCTGGCGTTTCTCTTTGATTTCCTCTCGATCTATCGACTTTTAGGGGAAACTCCCAATTGGAATGTCGTAGAGGGCGGAGAGATACTCAGATCCAACGGTCGAGATCGTTTTTCGTGCTTCGAAGGAGCGACAGTTCATCAAGGAGGGGTCGGTGCTCGAGCTCATCGTTCGAGAGCATGGCTTGACCAAGCTTGAAGCTGCTCTGGCCGGTGGTGATATTCGAGGTGCTCTTCATTTTGGTGGGTTTCGATCGTCGCGTATGGCAACGTGGTGGCCGCGATATCCAACCCTAAGAGGCGACGTTTGGGTTTGTTTAACCTGGTACGCGATCGAAGAAGAAGGGTGGAGCGGCCATGATTATCTTTCCAGAACGAACGGCCTGATTTCATTCCGATATGAAAAAAAGAAAATTTGTTTTAAAATGTATTTAAACTTTATAAATTCGTAACTTTTGCATACATTATCAGAATTCGATGAATTTGGCAACGCTGGAATCACAGCGACGAGTTCTACGCAGTGGAGCAATTCTGGAATTATTCAGAGCAAGTTAAAATTTAGGTTAAATCGAACATCGTTCGATCTAATTTAAATTTGAACGCTCGTCGAAAACCCAAGGTGAGTTAATCTCACTCAAATCTGGATACCAGTTAATTTAAATAGCCAATATTTAAATGTTTGATTGGTTGTTTAGCTGAATATGATAATTATTATCAGATTGAATCGACATTTATTGGTTGTGCTGATATCTGTGGATGCAGGGAAACATGTTGGAGGGATCCAACTGGATTCCTCACAAATAGTAATTTTATTTATATTCTGTGATATATCTCATTGATAAATTTATTTTATCTACGAGTCTGTGAATGAAGATAAGCGTTATGGACTATACAGCTTATCGATGTTAATATGATTGAATCTGTAATGGTTGATGTTGTGCACTATTGTGTTAAACCCCTGGACTACACTATACATACACGAATATGGATTGCACATGGAAATTGGTTAAGTCACAGGTTTTTGAAATAATTTTAGAATTGACTTTTTGAATCAAAATGGTTTTGGAAATAAATCGGATTTAAAGTAGAAAAACTTTTGAAAAGGAATTTCAAAAAAATAAAAAAAATAAATTTTTTTTTTTGAATAACCTAATTTAGTTTTGAAATTTGATTTAAATTTGAATTAAAATTTTGAAATTGAATTCTATGTTGTATGCTATGATTTCAAAAAGGTTATGTAAGTTTACATGAACTTAAACCATTTTATAAAGTGTTGCTTTGGGAATTTAAATTAACCCAAAGATTTTAACTTGTATAAATGAAATCGGTTTTTTTCCAAAATAAAAACTATTTGTTTTCAAACGGTATAAGCTTTCATATAAGAAATGAATTCCCAATTTGAATTTGAGGAAGTTCAAGTTGAATTGAAAATGGTTTTCCTAGTTATGAATGGATCTTCGGAAACAGGTTTTGGAAGCTATAAGTTAAATCTTTGATTTAAAGATTTAAATAAGCTAATCCAATTGAGGTGGAAATTGTTTTGAAATCCGTGAATGGATCTTTGTGAAATTGGGTGAACTTTGTGGAATAAATCTTTTTTTTTAAAGATTTGAAATGGTAATTTGTTTAAACCATTTGAAAGAAAGATTTGAATTTTAAAGTTGTGACTTAATTGAAATCCCATATCCATATGTTTTAAATTTACGCTCATTATTCGGTTTAGCCGGGAGAGGACTTTGTGTCATATAACCCATTTCGAATAATGATACGTCGTTATGGATAGCATTTGAAGACCGGTGGTGAAGACCGGGTATTTTCAAAAATGAAAGGATAACCCGTCGATTGTCTCTGCACTGAGTCGCGTCGGTGTAGAGATTTCCTAAGTGATGGAAAGTCCGATCGGGGTTGTGAATACCCGGATTTGCAAGGGCTTCTTCAGAAGTGCTTCGGTTCTGTTCGAACCCGGAACAGACTTGTATGGATGTGTGTCTGACATTACACTTTGAGATGTAAAGCTAGTTTCTATCAAATACATTTGTGTTGGTGTCGGAGAATTTATTCTCTTAGCTTAACACCCTTCTCTGAGACGTACGAGCTCAGATGCTATGTAGTTGATGGTTACTAGGGATACATTCCCAATTTGGTAATGTGGCATGCTAAGTGCTACTGTGTGTTGATGATCATTTGTTGATCATTTGTGATCGAAGCATGGCTTTGTAAAAAAAGCGTAACTTTGTGGACGTGAATTTCTCGAGCCTCACAGCCCGGTAATGGTCGAAACAGGAATCGTGGTAGCAAGATTATTTGGAGATAGCTCCTCCTAAGGGTATGACCATTTCCTTCTGGATAAAAAGTGATATCATGGTATGGAGCCCAGATATTTACTTGTGTTGATTTTTTTTATAAAAAGTGGTATCATGGTATGGAGCCCAGATACTTTACTGTGTGGTTGTTGGATTAGGGGCCCTCGGATAAAGGTCGGTAACGACCGAGGGATGGCATACTCGTGTCAGTTGTTACCTAGCCACAGAGGTAACTCGGCCTTGTGTAGCATAGATCCGTTTAGGTTCTCGGGGACGTCCCTCCAGAGGCGTTCCATTTTATGTGGGAAGTTCCTTTGCCCGACCATTTGTTGGAAATCCAAAGAAACAATACGAGCCCTGTACGGTTTTAGTTGTATAACCTGCCATGAAATGTGGCAGTAACCTGCTATTGAACATGGTAGCTATAGTAGGCATAAGTGCGAAATGCCTATGCTGGCTAAGATTAATATTATACTTTCGAAATGTTTTCCACACTATGCACTAATAATAATAATATCCAAAGATTTTGCGTATTAAGCATGTTTGACTATCATAAGGAGAAATCTCCTCCAATTCTGCGTTTGCATTGTGTGTGTGGTGGGAGGCCTTATGGTAGTTTCATTTTCCAAAAAGCATAGCGGATTTCTTTTCTTTTCATTGTGAAAATAATTGTTTTTGAGATCTCACACCAGTCCCACGACTGATCTGGAGTTTATTGTTCCCTTTCTAAACTCTGGGTGCCCACGATTTTCCATACGGGCAGCCTAGAGTCAGGTTAGCATTATTCGGGAGCAATAATCGAAAAAGAGATGCTGTGGAGATCAGGAGCAAGCTGGATGGCGAAGCGTATCACTAGTATATGTAATATTTCTTTCCGCTGTTTGTTGTTGTACACTCTGATAATGTAATGTTATGTAATGTGTTTAAAGATATTTATTTATCTATTATATTTGTTCCGCTGCGATATGTGAGATTCTGTTATTATTTCTGTTTCTTCTTCTATCTTCTTCTTCTTTAAACCCTAACGGTTCGGTTTTTCGGCATTCGACTGTGCGGCATTCGATACAGTGGACGTATTGATGTCAACTTTCGGGCGTCGAGATATTAGACATGTTACATGAACTCCACTCTTACCTTTGTCCGTTTATTTTCTAAAGAATTGGGGCCGAGTTTATGGAAATTATCGAAAGTTATTTCGAAGAGACCGGGATCAGATATGATATTCAAAAACTACTTCGATCTAACCCAAGCATTTCATACTGAAGACATCTTGAAGAATATGAAATCAAAGATGGATCATTGAAGTGCAAGGGCTGCTTGCTACTAGTCCTGAGGGTGATTCCAAAATGCTTGTAGTAGAAGTTGTACCTTCGATTTGTCCTTGCCCTGGACAACTTGTAATGGATGAATGTTGGAACTGCGTTACTCCTTGGAAGGCATTGTTAGCATTCTAAGTGGGATTGTTATTTAAAAGGTAAGCATAGCCTCAAACCTCATCGACCGAAAATGACTAAAATTATGGGAGATGCAGCAAGGCTAAGTAGGTCGTTCCCATTAGGGTGTCTCATTACCTTTTTAGATACATCTACATATTTATGGATTGGTTGTGCATGAGATCTCAATAAAAAGGGTTGCAAAGCAACCGAGGTGAGGACATATTCAGTACTATCCAGTTAGGTTTAGGCCAGTCTTGTGTTGGTAGAGGATCCTGGTGAGGACCTCGGTACATGTTCTAGACGTGTACCGTGATAGGTGGTACCCGGTGCCTTGTCATAGCATGGAATCCAATCTCTAATACGTGCCTTTACTGATTATAGAACCTTGTATGCTGGAATTTAATTGACGTAATAATTTTGGCTATGGTTAATAAACATTTGTACTCTAGACATTGCTATAATATCATTGGATTTTCAGTAAAACGATTTTGGTTATCGTAAGATAAAAACTCATTCGTGTTTATATGCAGCATGGTCTTACAAGATACCTTTTATTTTAAAAGGGTTTTAAACATAATAATTCAGTAGTTTGAGTTTACTCACATCAGACCCATATCTCACCTAGAGTTTATTTTCTTTCCCTAAAACTCTTGAGTGCTCAAATTTTTATAGGCAGCCAAGTAGTTCGGGTTTCCCACGGATGCATCTTGGAGGAACTTGGAGCAGAAGGCTTCATCAATAGCTAGTTATTATCTTATTTCTGCTGCATTATATGTATATTATATCGGTTAGGTAGGGACATGCTGTTATAACTGTCTATGGGTAGAATTTTATTAGTATGACTCTGATGTATCATTTTTGAAATGGCGTTGTAAAGAATTATGTTGATTAATATATGTTATTCCATTGCATTGTGAGATTTTATGATTGTTTAGCTTCTTCTTGTCTTCTATCTTCTTTCTTTCCACTAACGATCGGTCATTCCGGCACTTGAATGCTCGGCAAGAACAATGGACGTATTAGTACCGATTTTCGTGGGTCGAAAATCTCGTTCGCTACATTTGGTATCAAAGCGCTAGGTTAAGCGAGAACCTTGGCTTTGGTGGGGTAACTCATTAAGAGTTAAGGTAATGGAATGCCTTATTATGAGTTTGAGTGTATTATATAAGAGCGCGTATTTGTTAGTGACATAAAACGTTTTGTATTATGTTGATTTATCAGTTTAGTGGCTTATGAATTCTGGCTAATACGGAAGATACAACATATTAATAGGGGTTTCTAAACACTTAAACTAGGAAAATCGACATAGTACTGTTTTGGAAATTGGGTAAGTGAAATAATTTTACCAAAAATATATTTTATATATAAAAGAATTATTTTCAAAAATAGTTTGGAATTTTTGAGGTGTTGTTTACTAAGAGATAATAATAATTTTTTTATTATCATGTAGGGTTGTTTAGTCACGCTCGTCCAGTTTGAGCATTGTGTGTAGGTAGCTTTCCTTTTTAAGATTTGGGTTGGGTAAGTAGAAATAGGAATAACGTCGAAGCGAACATCTTATGAATTAAGTTTCACAATTTGACTATAAGGCGTCCAATTGTTAATGTTGGGTTAAAATTGGGTTAATATAAGGTCTTTATTAAAAAGAAATATTATAATTGATTTATAAATTAGAATTTTAAAATATATTTTGAAAATAAGATGATTATTCAAAGAATTTAAATCCCTATGGTTTTGGAAAATGGTTTGCAAGGTTTGTGAAAATAAGAAATATTTTTACTTAAAAATACTTTGAGGTATAAATATTCTTAAAAAAGGAAATTTAAGAGTAAGATTTTTCTTTGGACGGTTCAGGAAATGAGTCTCAATATGTTTTGTGATGATCTTAATAATCTTTTAAGTGAAATCGAATGTTTGCTCAGGCAGATGTGATAGCGAGCTTAGTAATTTATTCTCTTTGTCATTGTACGATCGAAACAAGTTCAAATTCGAATGAATCCAAATAAAGTGGATGATAAATATTTTGCTAAAATTGATTTAGTAGGAAATATATATATATAGTATTGTTTTGAAAAGGGATTTGAAAAAGGCGAAGTATTTTTATAATGAACTAGTTCGAGTGACTCAAAAGTGATTAAGAATGGAAAAGGGATGTGTTCGGATGGTAAATATTTCTCTTGAGTATTACCCTCTTGGTAAGGATATATGTATATGTATATGTATATGTGTGTATATATATATATATATGATACTATTTGGTAGTACCGTACCTAGTTACTTGATATCATTTTGATGTTACTTGGGTTATATGTATATTTTCTACGGGTTAAAAATAAAGTATCTTTTCAAAAAGATTTTGAAATAAAACCCGAGTATTTGGCTCTTATGTTTCCAAAACAATAAGATATCTTTATTTTAAATGGGTTAATTAATGAAGTTAAAATTAATTTAATAAGAAGGTTTAATAAACTTGGTTTTATTTAACAGTGTCTTTTGATTTTAACATCTAGAAAATGAAAAATTATTTGATGCCATTGGGCCGGCTAATAAATGTCATTACCGTAGAGGTTTCTAAGAAAAGGTAGACTCTAGGACTGAGTTTAGATACTAGCATCCTACTCTTCTTAGCTACTTAGCGAACCGATTGGGTAATGATATTGGATTGGTCAACTCGGTATTGAGACCCAAATTATTTAGGCCTACAATCTAAATAGTTAAAAAGTTAATAGAATTAATAATCAAATGTTTTGTATGCTCTTAGGATGTAGATGAGTGTTATAAAAGTTTAATAAACTAAAAAAAATTATAAAAAAGTTTCATAAATAAGTTGTGTTATTTTAAAGTGTGGAACCTAAGTTGAAATTTCTATGAAATGTTCCATAAATCATTTTGAGAGGCTAAAAGGTAATTGGGTAGTAAGTGCCTTTAAATGAGTATGTAAGTTGTACGTAGATCCTTCCTCCTTTTCATATAATTCTTGATCCAAGATTCAAGTACATGACTTCGAGATGTTTCATACCATTCCGGATAAGGATCTAGTACTCAATTTTTAACGACAAGCAGTTGATGAGGATTTTTGATATGGTATAAATGTTTACTATCATATTTACAATCATGTAAGGAGAATAGACGTTCCAAAACAAGGAGCTTAATCGGAGTCCACACTAGAAAATCGGGTGAGCGATACTAGCTCAGAAGTGAAGTTATGTATTCAAGTAGTGATCGAATCATATTTTTGTATAAGAATGATCTTTATACATCATATGAATCAGTATATAGTGTTAAGTGTCTTCAAGGATAGGTTGAGGTGTAATTTCGAGGACGAAATTCTTTTAGGGGGGAAAGTGTAACGACCCGGAATTTTCACTCCTTTGATTTGTGAATATTTAATTAGTTTTAAATATTCAATATATAAGTTTTATAATAAAAGTAAAACTCTTTTAAATGATAAATAACGATGGTGAAATAGTTTTTAAAATTTGTTTGCAAAAATATTTGGTTCAAAGAAAAATAAAAAATGTGACCGGAATTCGTTTTTCGAATTTTTTGACTTTTCGTTGACTAAAAGCTGTCGAAAATGTTGTTGTCAAAATAACATATGTATATCCATTCGTCTATAACTAAATTTAGGATTTCATTTCACATGTATATATATGTATTCACTTAAATATCATATATATAAGTAAGATAAGTTTTCATTAATTTAAATATATATATATATATATATATATATATATATATATATTTAAATGTAAAGATGCTTAGGAAAACATATGTAGACATAAGTACTTTTATGCATTAAATGCATATTGGCTTAGAAATGTAAGGGGACAAGGTGGTGAGGTGGCGCAAGGTGGGTAGAGGGCAAAGGACAAGGGTGTTTAAGTAATTATTTTTTCTTCTCTTGTTTAAAAATTGTCTTTCCTTCTTCACATTTTACCTCCTCTTCCTTCTATCCTATCTTCCTTATTTCCGACCCAAATGGATATTTTTTTGAAACCATATGAAATTGCAATAGCTAAAACTTTTGTTTGTACAATATTTTCAAATTTTGAGTGTATCTATGTGAAAAATACATTTCTTTCGGACATGTTTTTAGACTCAGAGATCCAAGTTTGAAAATTTTTCTTCTTATTTGGGCCATATCTTCCTAAAAAATAACTGAAATTGAGCGTTTATTTTTCTAAAAGTTAGAGAAAATAATTTACTAAAACTTTTCTTTTGACCGCTTTTCCAAAATATGAAAATTACATTCCAAAATTCGAGGGGAAGTTGACCTATTTTTGAGTGGATTTTGTTGTTTTCCAAGCTTTTCAAATTCCAAAATATATCAAGTTTTCAAAGGATTTTTGTTGAGTAAATTCTTTAAATTTTGGGAAAGTTTTACTTTTATGTGTATTTAATATTGGATGGTAAAATAAGTTGGTTGTTTGGTTAGAATATTATATGGTTTGAATATATGTATGTGGTGCTAGTTGCAGTTTAGATATTGACTTGTTAATCGGAAGCTAAAGCGTTCTGTTTCACTATAAAGATGTGATTTTTGGGTTTATTCTATGTGATATGTTTATGGATGTTTAGGCATGTGTATGTGATGTCATTCTAAGTAAGTGGACACTTTGATATCGTATTGACGATTGGACTTCTCTATGAGTAAAACTAGTATTTAGTTTAAAGGAAATTGAAAATCATTTCAACGTTTCAACTTTGTTTTCTTATACAAAATCTTATGCTATGGCTATGATAAGTTGGTAAATATTTAAGTGTTGATATTTCAATGAGGAAAGTCAAAACACTTTCCAAGTATGGTGTCCATAGCGATAGTCGCTGTGATAAAGTTTCGCTTTAAAAATCTGAATTTTTCAGATTTAAGTTTCATACTTAAAATTGTTTTGTAAATGTTTTATAAACCTAATAATAATGTTTTTAAAAGTTAATTAAGGATTTAATAATTAATAATTAATTAATTCAATTTTAATAATTATTAATTAATTAAGTGTCAATAAGGTTCATTAACTTTAATTAAGTGAAGATTGGTTACTAATTAATTACTTTTAAAAAATAAGATTAATTTTAATTAAATTAATTATGATTAATTTTTAATTAATTATAAGTTAAGTATATGATTTATTTTATTTTAATTGTTAATTAAATATAAGGCCATTTATTTATTTATATGATCAAATATTTAATTATTTTTATTATAAATCAATTAAGATAACTTGAAATAAATTATTCATTTAAGGTTTAATTTATTATTTAAGTTTTATTTGAAGATTATTTTATTAACTAAATAAGGAAAATTAATGTTTAATTATTAATGAAGGTTAAAATTATTATTTAATAATTAATAAAGGATTAATTAAGATTTAATTACTGATTTAATAATTAATTATTGCTTATTATTTAATAAAGGTTTAATTTTTTTAATTTATAATTAAATAGTGTTCAAATTTAATAAAGATTAATTATGATTAAATAAAAAATTTAACTTGTAATTAGCCATATTAAAAGGGAGTTTTAATTTTTAAATCCTTTGTTTCGAGACCAAGTTGTTTTAAAAGTACTTCCTTTTAAAAATGGTTTTGAACACAAAGGATTCAAATATCGACACATTAAGCAGATAAATGGTTATGAATGAGTTATGATGTGATCGTTTGTGTTTGTATCGACAACTATTCGTAGAATAAAACCCCTTTCTACCATAAATTGATCATTTGATTGTGTGGACACTTGATAGCAGAATAAATCTCCGTTCTGCTATAAATTATTTGAATTGTTTGGACATTTATTTAGCAGGATAAATCACTTTCTTGCTATTTTGTTATATGGATGTGTTTATACTGGTTTTATATTGACATATTATTTCTTAATTTGATACGAAGTGTATTTACATATATGTTGACTTATGTAAATTGTTGAATGACACGAAAATGAAACTAAAATTAAATGGTAACTTAAATCGGTACCATTGGGATTGATAAGCCACCTTTTGAATTTATGATGTATGATTTTGAATTAACTTCAATTCTTTAATTAGTCTAGGGTTTTAAAGTTTATAAATGACTTTCACATTATATAATTATTTTAAAAAGAAATTAATAGATAATAACTTGTTTAAATAAAAGGGTTTTAGTAAATAAAAGGGTTTATTTCAAGTGATATAAAATGAGATTTTGTAAATGATATTTTGCAATGTCAAAGATATTTTATATAGGAAATTTTATAGGGACTTTTATACATAGAATATATTTTATAAATCATTTTAGAAATTTTAAAAAGAAATTAAATCTAGTTTGGTTTGAAATATGAAGTGAACTTATAAAAATAATTTTTATAAAGGATAAGTGAATGGGTTTTATAAAGTGAAAGGATTTATAGTAAGTGATGTTTTGAAAAGGCAATTTCTTGGCTATTTAATATGGAATTTGAAAAAAAGAAACTTTGTTAAAGTTAGTGAATATACTTATACCGTTGAGATAAGTATATAAATGTTTTCTTTCAAGTATAAAAGGGATGTAAAGAGTGATGAGAATAGTAAAAAATCTTTCAATTAAGTTTTTCTTGTAAATTTTTTTAATTAATTAATAAAGGCTTAGTGGGTCCCATATGGAATCAAATCAATGTTGAATGATTGCTTACTTGATAATTGAATAACAGACTATCAAATCTGGACCAAAATGTAACTTTGGAAATATCTAGGAGAAACACGTGAGTTATATGGCATAGTCATCCCCAATGATGTTGTACTGTATGTATAAATATTTTTTCATTCTTCTACTATAAATGATAAGGAAATCCATGCACAAACGTTTAGGAGGTGAACTCCTCTCTTATCTTTATTTTTTTATTTCCTAAAGAACCCGGGCTGAGTTACCGAAAATTATCGAAAGTTATTTCGAAGAGTCTGGGATCAGATATGTTGTCCGAAAACCATTTCTATTTGACCCAAGCGTTTCATATTGAAGACATCTTGAATAATATCGAATCAAAGACGGAGCATTGAAGTGCAAGGTTTGCTTACTACTAGTCCTGAGGGTGATTCCAAAATGGAGGTAGTAGAAGTAGTGCTTCGATTTGTCCTTATCCTAGACAACTTGTATGGGTGAATGTTGGCACTGCATTACTGCTTGAAAGGCAGTGTTAGACTTCCAAGTGGAATTGCTATTCAAAAGGTAAGTATAGCTTCAATCCTCATCAACCGGAAATGACTAAAATCATAGGAGATGCTGCAAGGCTAAGTGGGTCACTTCCAATAGCTACTCTTAAGGTAAAAATTCATTCGTGTTTATGTGCCGTGTGGTTTTATGAGATACCTTTGATTTTAAAATGTTTTTAAACATAATAATTCAGTTGTTTGAGTTTACTCACATCAAATTCATGTTTGACCCAGAGTTTTTTGTTTTTCCCTAAAACTCTTGGGTGCTAAAAATTTTATGGGCAGCCAAGTAGTTCAGGTTTTCAACGGATGCATCTTGAAGTAGCATGGTGCAGGAGGCTTCATCGATAGTTAGTTATTAACATGTTTCCACCATATTATATGTATCTTATATCAGTTTGATAGGAACAGGCTACTATAACCGTCCAAGGGTTGAATTTTATGAGTTTGACTCTGATGTATCATTTTTAAGATGACTTTGTAAATAATTATGTTGATTAATATATGTTATTCCATTGCATTGTGATATTCTGTGATTTTTTTTATTTCTTATTATCTTCTATCTTTTTTCTTTCCATTAACGATCGGTCTTTTCCAAACTTGAATGCTCGACACGAAATACAGTGGATGTTTTAGTGTCGATTTTCGTGGGTCGAAAATCCCGTTCATTACATGAAAAAAATTTAGAATGGACTTTGAGTAGACTTGTATGACATGTGACTAAACCTTGAAAAAAATACATAGCTTGTAGTTGAAAGATATGACTTAGACTTTGAAGTGTACTTATAACAATAGTCACTGTAGAAGCAGTTCGTAATTGTCCTGTTTTTGACAATTTTTATGGAATTTTGCAGAGAGATCTGTAAGGATTTCTCATATATTTATATTTTTATATATGTATGTTGTTATTAAAAGCTTGAATAGTTAAAATTTAAGTAACATCTCGAAAACGGCTAAAGCATCACTTGTGCAAAACTGCCCGTTTAACCTTGATTTTTGAACTTTAATTGTTTCAAAAGGGACTTTAAGTTCGAGCGATTTGTTTCATTCTTTTTAAATGTAATTCCTAACAATATCTAGAATATTTTAAAAGTAATTTAGTATTTATATGAATTTTTAATAATTAGTTATGAATTTTTAAAGAGGCGGATTTCAGAATAAAACATGTTCTTTTTCCAAATTTTGATCATTTTTTCAAACTAGTTATTTTCAAGTAATATTTCAAAGGAGCATTTTAAAATATTTTATAAGTATTTTAAAGTATAAATATTTTATATAAAATCTTGGAAAATATCTTAAATAAATATCTTGAAAAACATCTTATATAAATATCTTATTTTAGATTATAAAACAAAGGGTTGGTGTAATGATCCGTAAATTTCGATAATAAAACTGGTTAATTTAATAAGATTTTGTAATTAAATTTAGAAAGAAATAAACAAAAGAAAAAAAGACAAAAAAAGAAGGAAACAAAACTTTATAATTTATAATGAAGTGAGTGTTAAAAATGAAATGTAAATTTAACGTTATAGTAACGGTTGTAAGTTGCTATTTAATTGGTCTATTAATGTATTTGTAACTATACATTTGGGTATAAAATTGAATATAAGTAATAAATGTATGGTAATTGAATGAATTCAATATTCTATAAGCAATTCTGATAAGTAGTGGAAATAATAAACTTGAGTGTAATCTAAAGTTAGTGATAACATTTATGCAAGTCACTTTTATTTATTTATTTAGGCTGCTAAATTCAGAGTAGGAAATCAATTACATTTAAATGCAGGTAAAGGTTCATTTTGAGATAGGACTGTAACTGTAAAGTGTGAATATAATGACATTAATGGAAATGTATATTTTATTCATAAGATGAAGTAAAGGAATGAAATCAAGTTGAATAAATTGATTGAGGTTGTAATTATAATAACTGTATATATTTGGAAAATTCAATATAATTGAAAATAACAGTTATTACAAAAGAAAGATGAAAATTTGAATATATATTTATGTAATGAAAGGTAAACAAATAATAACTAGGTTTATAGAGTGATAATAGATTTAATAAAAGGAGTAAAATTGAAGCAAGGCAGTTATTGGGAATAAAATAATTGGAATCCCCGTAATAGATGGATTTATTGAGGTAAATGAAATTAAATACTGCGTAAATTGAAATTTGGATGAATTGGGAAATTATTAATGTATTAGTATATAAACCAATGTTAATATTACCCATAAGAGGAAAAGTTAATAGTTGATTCAATAAGAAGATTGAGAAATCAAATATATGGATTTATTGGGAATTAAAAACTTATACTTTTTAAATTAGATAAAGCACAGCGTTTTACACGCAGTTATTTTCTATATTTCAATTTCTATTTTTCTATGTTCATTCCTATATTTTTATTTTCTATGTTATGTTATTTTATTTTAGTTTGCACTTTGATCATTTATTTTATTTTTATTTGTTTATATCTTTTTATAAATGGTTGGAGAAAATCAAGGAGTCATAGGCTATATGTTTTAATTTCTTTCCTTTTCATTTACATGGCCTCTTTCTTACTTGCTTAGCTGTGTATTTCTTTTCCCTGGCTGTGAGAAATTATTCCATAAATCACGTACAAGAAGATTTATTTCTCATTTCAAAACTCCTCTCTTTCATTTACCTTTAAGAATAAAACATATACAGTTTCTTTCTCTTTTAATTGCTGCCTTTTCTTTTCTTGGCTTCTCATCTTTCCTTAGCCGTTCACTTTTATTTGTAAACCCTACCCGCCACTCCATATCAAATTTACATATAGAAAAACTTCTCATCTTATTTGCATTCCAGAAAAAATACAGAAAGCCATGGCTTCCTCCTTCTTTTCCACTTTTCTATTTTGTTTTTCTTTTGTTTCCTTCATGCCTAGCTTGGCCTCACCCTTATAGTCGACCCCTACACCTTCTCCACCACCACCATCCAAGGCCGTGACCACCATGAGGACAACATCACCAAAATTTTGACCAAACCAAGCCATGTATTGATCACCTTGCTTTGATTTATCAAGGTTATGTCATTTTATTTCCTATCTTTTCATTGTTGTAATCTCTATTCATTGTATTGAATCATGTTCTTATGTTTGTGATATTTGTTTGCTTTATTTTTTTATGTACAAGATGTGGACTTTGGCTCTCTTTTCATTAAAATTTGCATCTTGCTTTGTTTTATCAAAAGGTTATGTCCCTTTGATCCATATTTTTCATTGTTTGATTCACAATCTTGTACGTTGAATCTTACACTTATGTTTGTGTAATTGTTTGTATAGAAGATTTGGATTTGACTCTTCATCCACTCAAAAGAATACAGTCGTGCTTTGTCGTGCCTTTTCATGCTTTGCGGAGTTTAGATTTGGGGTTGAATTTCAATCTTAGCTTTAAAAAGGTGAGTTATTCACTCTAGACATTACGTACTTATACAATTGTGAAATGATGACAAGTGAATTGTAGAAATTAATATGTTATGTTCATACCTGCCTGTGATATGTTTATATTATATTAAATGCTATTTATATACCTGCTACATCATCTGATATGATATTGTATGCTATACTATTATTTTATTTTCCAGTTTATAAAACTGCAAGTTCCCTATCACTGTGGGTTGAAATGATACATATCCAAACGGACTGTAGAATAAGGCAAAATCATTAAGGGCCGAAATGATTGGCTCGAGTGATTTTTATTGTATTTATTTTACTTGGAATTGCGGGTTTGGAATGATAGAACCCGGATTTTTCTTTTTAAATTACGGATTGAAATGATACACATCCATATCAATTAACCTAGGTTAGAAAATTTTATACAGGCCCATGGATAACTTTTTTATAATAGTTCCAAAAAATTATTAAGTATTTTGAATTTTAAATATATGGAATTTTGATTTAAAAGTTGATTTAAAGATTTGAATATAAAGAGATATTGAGATATTGGTTTCCTATAAGTTAAAATTGTATGAGTTGATAATTTGTTTAGATTGTAATTTAAAAATCTTTATTTGGTTTTAAATTGTAATTTAAAGATTTTATTTATGATCAATATCTTAATAATTTAGTTTGATTTAATTTGGAATTTAAAGTCTAACCTAGAAAATTTAATAAAGTTTGTTTCTTGAAATAAATAAGGTTTGTATAGTAAATAATGTATTTTGAGTGGATAAAATGAACTGCAGTTTTGATTGGACTTAGTAATAAAATTTATTTAATTTGGAGTCGTAGTTAATTGATGTCTAGTTGAATAGATTTATAAAGAGGATTGGACTGTTATATTAACTATGAGAAAATACTTGATTTATGGTTATGTTATGTAAAAATGAATGATTTACGATTTAAATGGAAAAATGCAACTTAAAATGACTTAACTTGATAATTGGAAACTTGGTTTTCAAATGGAAGTTACGTAAATGTACTAATAGGGTATTTCATTTGTGGGATGGATATTTTAAAATAAAGTGTAAAGTTATTTCTTAAAAATAAAAGTTAAGTAAAATAGGGTAATTTTAACTTGTTAATGAATTATAGTTTAATTTGTATACTTATTGATAAAATTTTATTTTATTGAATCATATGTTAAATGATATCCAAATGAATATTTTTGAAGCGTGAAATGTGATTTTATAAGTTAAAATGGCTAAAAATAGAAATTTTAGTGTAGCTGAAATATACAATTTTTTGGAAAGTTATAATTGAATGAATATACTTATAAATGCTATAACTTTTAAAGGAATATTATTTGACATTGAATTTAAATGGTTAAATGAATCTTGTTTGGAAGATATTAACATTGAATTTAAATGGTCTAAATAAATATGTTTCAAAGTGTTTGGTTTCAGTGTTGTTATAACTTGAAAGTAATATGGCTTTGGAAATGAAATTATTGGAAATTGTATTTAACTAAGAATTGTGTTTAAACATATGTAAATTTGAACTTATTGAAATTAGAGATTTAAGAATATGACTTTATAAAGTGGTTTGATTTAAGATGACTTAAAGGAATATTTCAAGTTTAATAAATTAAAGGAAATATTCAGTGATTTAACATTTGGGTTTTATTTAAATAATATATTGATTTGGTTTTGGAATTTAAATGGGATATCATTACTTTGGTTTTTGAAATGGATATGATATTTTGGTTTTAAAGTATAAATGATTTAGAAATAAATACCCATGGGTTATAATAACGTTGGGTTGTTAAAGAGACCGGGATCGGAAGTTGTCATACACTCTGCCAACCCGAAAACCACTTTAACAACCGTGCACGCGGTGGAGATTCCAGAATGAAGTAGGATGGCGGCGGCGTTCCTTTGAGGTATATATGTGGACCCAACTCCCGTGATTTGGCATAAGGTGGTTTAAATAGGAGCGATCTCAGACCAATGAGGTCATTCCTTTGATCGGACACACTCCTTCGATATTATATTTTGACTTTGAGATTTATTTTATGGCCACTTTTGATTTTTTATTTGAGGGTGTGGCTCGAGTGGGCGGTAGTAGCTGCTACGCGTTACCACCAGCCCGTGTGCGTAATTGGTATATCTACCCTGGCATTGCCTTGTGTGCCGTGTCACCTACCCTAGCGCTCCTTGTACGAGTTTGGTTTTCTCCCGTAGCCCGTGGAGTATTTAGGGTAGTCTCCCGATCTGGAGATGGTCTAATACTGGATGGACTACTGGGACTATTACGTGTTAATGGCTATATGGGTAACCTCTTAACGCAATTTAAAAGTAAGTTTATTTTACTATAGACATTATTATAATAGCAAAATATTACAACATAGTAAATAGTTTAATGAATCCTTAGAGGATGGGCGGTCCCAAGCATCCTTTAAGTTACTTATACCTTACATTACAGTTCATTTGAGTTAGTTTACATTATATAAGTATGTATGTCCTGACTCGAGTATTTTGTGTTTTGTTTTACGCTTGGGTCAGACTGAGTGATACATTATTAGAGACTCACCTTCGGAGTTGGAGCTTTGCCTTAAGATCCAGCTATCTATTTCAATTTCAGTATTCAGTTGATCCCAGTTATTCAGTTGATTCCAGTGATGTATTCAGCTTTGTACTTGATTATTGTATTAAACTTCTGTTGTACTCTTGTTTAACTCTGATGTATATTTATATAGTAGCTTCATGAACTACTATCTCTTTTCTTTCGCTGCATTATATTACTTTGTGTCTATGATTCTATGATTTATTTATTCGCTGTATATTTTAAGATTTGCCAATTTTATTTTACAATTCGGTATTTTGAGCAATTCAAGTCCGACATGTGTGGATGCAAATGGTTGAAAATATCGGGTTGTTACATTTGGTATCAGAGCTTTGGTCTAGGCAAAACTTAGCTTATATGGTAAATTTATTTACAGAATCACTTTCATTCGAGTGTGAATCTCTTCCTCTTTGACTCTGTTTCCTTTGAATTTTGGAACGTTCCCTCGGTTCCAAAATCCACTCTTGCCCCTCACTATTCGTCTTCTTTTGATTTTGGAGTACCCCATAACTCCACTTCGAATGATCTTTTTTAACGAGTCGGCAGTCTTGCCGATCTCAAATTTACTTGTAAAAGGTTGAGACTCCTTTACAATAGTTATTGATGCACCGAAGATTTCTATATCCTCGGTTTAGATGCTAAATCTCTTGTTATCCTGAATTCTATCTCTTGAGATCGAATATAGATTTGCTTTAGAATACTTCATCGATCTTATTGTTGAAGTCACGGTTGACCCGGTTAAGGTTGCCCGCGATTTATATAAGCTTATCCATTTCATTATTTGGTTAGTTAATCATCTTATCTTCTGTTCCAATTTATCCTCAAATCAAAATTTTCTTTGATCTGAGTTAATCAAATTTGAATCTCTATCCTTGCTTTGAAAATCTATTCTGTGTAGCGTATTTATAAATCTATATTTAAATGTTCTATATATGGTGTTGTTTGAGTTGTTGATATTGATTTGGGTTGTCGATTGATTGGTCTGACCAACGCTATCGATAGGATCTCCAAAACACTTGAACTGAGCAAACTGACACCATATTGTTTCCAACTTGGTAATGGATAAATTTTGTATAATTATATTGTATATGTATATAAGTATAATTTTATGAATTTTGATAGTTAATTGAATTGGATGTTGAGAAATAATATTTGATTTGTATATAGCTTGTAACTATTAGCTTTTGTTTGATATATAAATAATTGAATTATAAAATATGGCTATAAATTAATTTGGATATTTAAATGAGTTTAAAACAAGAAACTAAGAATTTAATTTTCGATGGTTTCGAACTTTGTGTTTAAAGTTCTAAAGGGTGTATTGTATAAAGTATTTCAAGCAGAGATTTTTTCAAAGAATTTTTAATTTGTAAATTAGTGCTCTTTTCTTTGTCGCTGGAAAATAATTTCGATGATGACTGCAGCATCATCGACATTCATTTTCGAGTTTCAAAGTGAAGAGACCATTATGTAGTTTTGCTACAGTCTTGCTTTGGAGAATTAAATTTATGGGATTTCTAAAATATGACTTGATTTATAATATATATATATATATATATATATATATTGGTATATGATTTCAAATTCTATTTGATATATATTATGTATATAAATTTTTTTATCTCTAAAACAATTTGAAGTTAATTGGAAATTTAATTCTAAAATTTTATCTTAAAGGAAAATTTCAATTGCAAGAGGAAATCAAATTATGAATAAATATGTAAGCTTGAATAATTGAATTAGGAAAAAAATTATTTGTATAATATTCTATTGCATTCCAATATAACTTATCTAAATTACTAGAAATTAACAATGTAATTGGATAATATACAACATAAAAGGGATTTTATAAATAAAATTTGAATGTTTATAATAAATGTTATACACTTAAATTTTAGTTATAAAAAGGATTAATTGAGGTAAATAGAATAAAAGGTTAATTGAATAACTTACAACATAAAAAGGATTAAAGGAATTTGTAAATAAATTGGTATATTTTATGCAAATTAATTAATTTTGTAAATGTATTTTTTCTATAAAGTTAGTATTTTTGAATAAGATGTATTGTTTAATTAATTCTTTCTTTGCCCTTCTTTTTCCTTTTCGGGGACGAAAAGTTTTGATCAGGGGAGAGTGTAACGACCCGTAAATTTCGATAATTAAACTGGTTAATTTAATAAGATTTTGTAATTAAATTTAGAAAGAAATAAAAAATAAAAAAAAGAAGAAAAAAAACTTTATAATTTATAACGAAGTGAGTATTAAAAATGAAATGTAAATTAAAGGTTATAGTAACGGTTGTAAGTTACTATTTAATTGGTCTATTAATGTAGTTGTAACTGTACATTTGGGTATAAAATTGAATATAAGTAAATAAATGTATGGTAATTGAATGAATTCAACATTTTATGAGCAACTCTGATAAGTAGTGGAAATAATAAACTGGAATGTAATATAAAATTAGTGACGACATTTATGCAAGTCACTTTTATTTATTTATTTAGGCTGCTAAATTCAGAGTAGGAAATCAATTACATTTAAATGTGGGTAAAGGTTCAAAGGACTGTAACTATATAGTGTGAAGGTAATGACATAAATGGAAATGTACATTTTATTCATAAGATGAAATAAAGGAACGAAACCAAGTTGAATAAATTGATTGAGGTTTTAATTATAATAGTTGTATATATTTGGCAAATTCAATATAATTGAAAATAACAGTTATTACGAAAGAAAGATGAAGATTTGAATATATATTTATGTAATGAAAGATAAACAAATAATAACTAGGTTTATAGAGTGATAATAGATTTAATGAAAAGAGTAGAATTGAAGCATGTAACGACCCGTAAATTTAGCCGGTTTTAATAACGTTATTAATTGAAATTTTGCGGGATTTTAAACGTTAAAAATTTTGAAATATAAATTTGATATTTGTAATGCGTCTAGTTAAACATAGCAACCGGTAAATTTTCGTCCAAAAATATGAAAGTTTATGTCGCGCGTAAATTTACTTCAATTTAATCAGTTAAAAAACGATGAAAATAAAACGTTTTCAAAACCAAAATATTTTTACATAGAAAAATTCTAAAACATCTTTTGAGCAAGTTATCAGTTTGTCGTTTTTCTAAATTCGGACATCTTTGGCTCCGTCGATCTTAATTTTCTGCGAATTTTATGCATTTTCCGTAGTATAAATTTTGAATTTTTATAAATCCAATCGTACCACTGATATCTTTATGCCGTTTTGATCGTCTCGTCGTGCTGGTCTCTACGATATATTTATTCGGGTACTTTGGAGTTTGAGACATGACGGAGTCGGTGAAGTGATCAATCTAACGGTTCTTTCTTTTTGCTCTCTTTTGCCTTTCCATTTTCCTACCGTAAACTAACAGCCATTTCCTTTAATTAATTCTAAAATAAATACATGGCTTTTCAACCTTCTGCATTTTATATTTTTCGGTTACCATTTAATTGTTCCTTTGTTTCAACGTATACCCGGTTGCATCTGTTCACTTTCTCATTTATATCTATTCACTGTCCTTCTTCTTCTGCTCTCTCTATCTCTTTCATTAATACATCGTTCTATATTTTTTTCATATGAATTGCAGCAACCGATTTAGACCAATGCCACCCTCTCTGTGCATGCACGCACAGTACCTAGCCTCGCACTGCATCTCAGATCCACGTGCTCCATCTTGTCGCTGCAACTCCACATGCAGCCGAGACCGTGAGCAACCCGTGTTGCCTCTACCCATGCAAGTGCATTCAACCACAAGATCTTCCTCCGGTCGTCCGTGTGGTTCGCCGATCTCTCACCTGTCGTGCGCAGTTGAACGTAAGCACTTGTATCCATTTATCTCAGTTAAATATTAGTTAAAATATATTTGCTGTGAATATGTGTTTACAAATATGCATGTTTATGTAAGTTATAATAATAATAAATAAATATGTTTTTATGCTGTAAGTTTGATAATAAGAGTTAAGAGTGTGATAAGACAATTTATACATGGTTGACTTTAAACTCATACGTGTTGTAGGAAATGTGGACGTTGAAATGAAATATGCATATTCACATAGTATGGGTACAGTAAAGTAATATTTGGGTTTGAGGGTTTAGTTCATATAATATGCATTTGACATATATATTTACACATGGGTACAAAAGTATATCACGTAAGTAAGTTGCGTATAGATGTGAATATATAGGTTAGTTGTATACAATAATGAGGGAAGTATGTATATATACACTTTTAAATATATTAATTTTGATGTATAAGTTTAAGTATGGGTTTGTTCATAGTTGTAGATGTGTCCTCTGTTACAGTTTTTTTAAAAAAAAAAAGAAGTTAAGTTTTGTTTTAGTTTCATGTAAACAGTTTGCAGTTTAATAAGTAAATATGTATATATGTAGTGTTTTGTTTTGTAAGTGTATATATTATATGCATATTAGACTACATGAAAAGGGTTTTATATAGCGGTTGTTCGCATAGATGAATAGCTCACATACAAATTGTAAATATATAGTGTTGTGGAGACAGGTCTGCACACATTTACTAAACTTGTCTGCATATAGTTGAATAGCCGTACATATAGATATATAATCTGTTTTAGTCTGTATGAATGTTTAAGTATATTGTCATGTTAGTATTTTGAAAGTAAATATATGTATTTATTTTAAATTTATTATGAAGATATGTTGGTTTATATGTGTCTGTAAAAAAAAAAAAAAAAAAAAAGAATAAAGTTTCACCTGTCAAAAATCGCATCATGCGTGTTGTACATTAGTTGGGTTCGGTCTGCATAACTATAATGTTATTTGCTTGATACATATATGCTTAAAAAGTATGTTTCGTGTGTGCTGACTTTTATTAAATATATTTACTTTTATAGCTCATAAATACAAGCTTGCCTATATTTTGATAGCTTAGAAAAGTATGTTTTCGTATGTTGCGTGTGCAGGGTATAAAGTATTTATAACTGTACATTATATTTGAAGTTCGGCCCTACTATATATTATGAAATAATATGCGTTTAAATTAGCGTTGATTTGAAAATAATAATAACAAAATAATGTACGTTTCATTTTTTGTGTCATCATACTGATTTAGGTTCTTAATTCCCAATTTATCAGCTTGGTCCATCGAACTCGTCTCCATCGTGCTTTGCTTCAAAAATTCGTGCTCAGATTCATAGCTCATCCCCATCGTCTAACCTCTCTAACCTCGAAAGGTGAGCAATCACTCACGATTGATATTCTTTTATTTATTAAATTTGATTTCAATTGAAACGACAATTGAAATATACTGCTGTTATTTATTACACTATTATTTATGTATCAGTTCACCTTTGACATCTGACACCGTTATCGGTTATGTGTATAATAATAATCCAGTTTGGTTGATAATTGATTGTTGTTTGTTGTTTATATCGGATGTTAAATTGGAATGAATAAAGTGATAAATATTATGCAATTGAAATTTGTCGTAGGATAGTTTAAAATTTTGAATCGACATATGTGTTAAATTTGATTAGTTAAATTGAATAATATGACCCCTTGAAATTGTTAAGTTAATTGACACGTAGAATTTGACAAATTACACTTTGAACCTTGAACGTATATTGAATAAATTGTTGTAGAATTGGAATGAAAATTGAACGACAAGTGAAAACCAGAATGTAATAATCTTTAATCTACATGAAATGATAGTGTAGATTCTAGAAATAATTATATTAATTCGCACAAACAACAATGTGAATTAATACGATTATTTCGGGATTATTTAAATTGATTATTGGATTGTGTTTGTTTGTGGTTATTGCTTGTTTATTTACTTTGACACCATCCCAGTTATCACACTGCAAGTTCCCTTTGTTATGTTTGACTTTTGAATTGGAATTGGAATCGGGTTGAAATGATAAATACCCAAATTGAACTTGACTTAGGATAGAGAATTAAATAAAAATCCGATTGGTCAATAATTTGATTTAAAAATGAAATAATGATTTTATTCAAATAAAGAATAAGTTTGAAATAAAGTTGTAATATGGAAATTTTATGAAAGGAAAATGTAAATATTGAAATCTTAAACAAATATAAACGTAGAAATTTATGAAAGAACGTTGTTTGAAATTTAATTATTTAATAATTAAATTTGGAATTATTAGTAAATAATTTAGAATTAGTAATAATTGAGTTTTTGAAATTATTAAGTTGAAATCATTTAATAATTAAATTTGAAATTATAATTAAGTTGGAATTATAGTTAAGTTGAAATTATCAAGTTGGATTTATAATTGAGTTGAAATGATTTGATAATTAAGTTGAATTCACAATTAAGTGGAAATGATTTAATAATTAAGTTTGAATTTATAATTAAGTCGAAATGATTAAGTTTTGAAATTACTAAAAATTAAGATTGAAATTATGTAATAATTGAATGAGATTGAATTATTTGATAATTAAATGAAATTTGAATTCTTTGATAAGAAAATTTAACTTCGGAATAAGTAAACTTGAACTTCGTTAATAAATGAAAATGGGTTTCTTTACTTATTAAGGTTTGGAAAACTATTTAAGTTAATAATTGAAATTGAACTTCTTGAATATGTGAAATTAGTTTCTTTATTAAGTGAGTTTTTGGTATTAGTAACTAAGTAAACGAATAAATGTAACTGAATTTCTTTAACAAGAGATAATTGCATTTTATTGAAACAATCGTAAAGCTTGTAATTTAAAGAATTTGATTTGACGAATTTAATTAAATTTGTAAGTTTTGATATAATGGATATGGACTTAAGTAAATGATTTAATGAATTGTAGATTTAATGTTAATTGTTTAAATTGATAAATTAATGTAACGAATATTGAATGGAATCGATAAATGAATTTAGATTTGTTTGAATGTAAATTAAATTAGTTTAAATGATTTCGGAACGAAATTTATATACGAACTTGAATCGATATGTGAATTGTTTAATAAAAGTTGAAATTGAATTATAAGATTTTGAAACGAAAAGTTGGAAGTTTTGAAACGTAAACTTTGGAAATTGATTTAGAAAGACAAATGAAATGTTAATTTACGAATTGAAATTGAAATTGAATTTGTTTTGGTTTGAAATATATTAATTGACCAATCGGTGTAATAATTACGAAAGTTATTAAAGGAACCGGAATCGGTTATGGGCATACTCTCTATCTAAACCGAAAACCACTTTAATAACTATACGTGGAGTGATGATCCAGAATGAAGTGGTTGGAATGATGAACGTGATGACTGAAGAAAGAGAACGATAATGGATAGTCTTGACACTTGTGTCAAATTGGAAATGACTAAAATCAGGAGCCGTGCCGGGCCAAATGGGGTTAGCCACCTCGAGCGGACACACTTCTTCGTAACTACTCATTACTTGTGATTGATTGGTGCACCCTTGGAATTTCAGGAGTGTTGTTTTGCGGTGTTGCGATCGCTGCGGCGATGCGTTCTCACCAGTCCGGATCAGGCGAACGGTAGTTTCACTACCTTGGGTATTGCCTCATGTGCCTTGTCATACTTGTATCCCTATATACGCGACCACTACGAATTTGTTTTGTGTTATACCTATGGAGTACTCCCTGATATCCCACCAGTTTACGGTGGAGTTTACAGTGCTGTATAGACTATAACGCTTATATAAAATGTGTTAAGGGGAATAATGGTAACGCCTTAACACTATTTTGATATTTTATATTACTGATAGACATTATCTATTTAGCGTACACTACTACCTAGTAGATAGTTTAACGGATCCTTAAAGGATGGTGATTCCAACATCCTTTGAGTTACTTGTATTTCAATTGCTATTTCATTTGAGTTGGATTTATTGATATGAGAATATTAATCCTGACTCAAGTGTTTTGTGTTTTGCTTTACGCTCGGGTCAGACTGAGTGGTTCAGCTTTTGAGACTCACCTTTGGAGTTGGAGCTTCGTCTGGAGATCCAGCTATCTATCCAGCTTTCAGATATTCGATGATTCCAGTGATGTATTCTAATTCTTATATTTGACTGTTGTATTCGAGACTTTTGTTGTAACTTATTAACTCTGATGTATCTTATATATTTATATAGTAGCTTCATGAACTACTATCTCTTTTACTTCCGCTGCATATTATTACTCTGTGTCTATGATTCTGTGATTATTTATTTACTGTATATCTGAGTTTTGCCAAATTTAAATTAACAATTCGGTATTTTGAATTATTCAAGTCCGACCTGTGCGGATGCGAATAGTCCAAAATAGCGGGTCGTTACAAAGCAAGACAGTTATTGGGAATAAATTAATTGGAATTCAATCCGTAATAAATGGATTTATTGTAGATAAATGAAATTAAATACCATGTAAATTGAAATTTGGATGAATTAGGAAATTATTGATGTATTAGTACATAAACCAATGTTAATATTACCCATAAGAGGAAAAGTTAATAGTTGATTCAATAATAAGATTAAGAAGTCAAATATATGGATTTATTGGGAATTTAAAACTTATACTTTTTAAATTAGATAAAGCATGGCATTTTACACGCAGTTATTTTCCATATTTCAATTTCAATTTTTCTATGTTCATTCCTATATTTTTATTTTCTATGTTATGTTATTTTATTTTAGTTTGCACTTTGATCATTTATTGGATTTTTATTTGTTTATATCTTTATATCTTTATATAAATGGTTGGAGAAAATAAAGGAGTCATAGGTTACATGTTTTAATTTCTTGCCTTTTCATTTGTGTGGCCTCTTTCTTACTTGCTTAGCCATGTATTTATTTTCCCTAGCCGTGAGATATTATTCCCCAAATCACGTACAAGAAGATTTATTTCTCATTTCAAAACACCTCTCCTTCATTTGCATTTAAGAATAAAATATATACAAGTTTCTTTCACCTTTAATTGTTGCCTTTTCTTTTCTTGCCTTCTCATCTTTCCTTAGTCGTTCACTTTTATTTGTAAACCCTAGGCACCACTCCATATCAAATTTACGTATAGAAAAACTTCTCATCTCATTTGCGTTCCAGAAAAAGAAAGAAAAAAAAATACAGAAAGCTGTGGCTTCCTCCTTCTTATCCTCTTTTCTATTTTTGTTTTTCTATTGTTTCCTTCACGCCTAGCTCGGCCTCACCCTTATGGTCGACCACTACAACATCTCCACCACCACCATCTAAGGCCGTGACCAACATGAAGACAACATCACCAAAACTTTGACCAAACCAAGCCATGTATTGATCACCTTGCTTTGATTTATCAAGGTTATGTCATTTTATTTCCTATCTTTTCGTTGTTGTAATCTCTATTCTTTGTATTGAATCATGTTCTTATGTTTGTGATATTTATTTGCTTTATTTTGTTATGTACAAGATGTGGATTTTTGCTCTCTTTTCACTTAAGTTTGCATCTTGCTTTGTTTTATCAAAAGGTTATGTCCCTTTGATCCATATTGTTCATTGTTTGATTTGTAATCTTGTATGTTGAATCTTACACTTATGTTTGTATAATTGTTTGTATACAAGATTTGGATCCAACTCTTCATCCACTCAAAAGAATATATTCATGCCTTTTCGTGCTTTGCGGAGTTTAGATTTGGGTTTGAATTTCAATCCTAGCTTTAAAAAGGTGAGTTATTCACTCTATACATTACATACTTATACAATTGTGAAATGATGACAAGTGAATTGTAGAAATTAATATGATATGTTCATACCTGCCTAAGATATGTTTATATGATATTAAATGCTGTTTATATACCTGTTACATCATCTGATATGATATTATATGCTATACTTTTATTTTGTTTTCCTGTTTATCACACTGCAAGTTCCCTATCACTATGGGTTGAAATGATACATACCCGAATGGACTGTAGAATAAGGAAAAATCATTATGGGATGAAATGATAGGCTCGAGTGATTTTTATTGTATTTATTTGACTTAGGATTCGGGTTTGGAATGATAGAACCCGGATTTTTCTTTTTAAATTATGGATTGAAATAATACATATCTGTATCACTTGACCTAGGTTAGAAAATTTTATACAGGCCTATGGATAACTTTTTATAATAGTTCTCTAAAATTATTAAGTATTTTGAATTTTAAATATATGGAATTTTGATTTAAAAGTTGATTTAAAGATTTTAATATAAAGAGGTATTGAGATATTGGTTTCCTATAAGTTAAAATTATATGAGTTGATAATTTGTTTAGATTGTAATTTAAAAATCTTTATTTGGTTTTAAATTGTTATTAAAGATTTTATTTATGATTGATATCTTAATAATTAAGTTTGATTTAATTTGAATTCTAAAATCGAACCTAGAAAATTTAATAAAGGTTGTTTCTTGAAATAAATAAGATTTGTATAGTAAATAATGTATTTTGAGTGGAGCTGCACTTTTGATAGGACTTAGTAATAAAATTTATTTAATTTGGAATCATAGTTAATTGATATCTAGATGAATAGATTTATAAGGAGGATTGGACTATTATATTAACTATGAGAAAATACTAGATTTATGGTTATGTTTTGTAAAAATGAATGATTATGATTTAAATGGAAAAATGCAACTTAAAATGACTTAACTTGATAATTGAAAATTTAGTTTTCAAATGAAAGTTAGGTAAATTTAGTGATAGGGTATTTTATTTGTGGGATGAATATTTTACAATAAAGTGTAAAGTTATTTTGTTAAAAATAAAAGTTAAGTAAAATAGGGTAATTTTGACTTATTAATGAATTATAGTTTACTTTGGATATTTATTGATAAAATTTTATTTTATTAAATCATAAGTTAGGAAATATCCAAATGAATATTTTTGAAGCGTGAAATGTGATTTTATAAGTTAAATTGGCTAAAAATTGAAATTTTAGTGTAGCTATAATATGCAATGTCTTGGAAAGTTATAATTGAGTGAATAGACTTATAATTCATAATTGATTTCAAATCGATTCCAAAATATTCGCTTACAATTTACCTTTAAAAGGTGAATTCACAAAAACGTTCCATTCCATATTGGAAAATCATTTCTAAACTTATTTAAAAATAAGTAATTCACAATTCAATTTATTTTCAACAATTCGAAAATATTCCATATGCTTAAACCATAGTTAAGTATTAATTTCATTCCTTTAAAGAAATATTCTTTTATTCACATTTATTTGGGTTAAAAACGAATGTTGCGTAAAACATCGTTACGACAACCCAAAAACACTAGTATATGGATTTGAAATAAAAATGGATACATAAATCCACTACTATTCAAAATATTCCCTTCTATTTCTCGAAATCGTCTATTTCAACAATCAATGTTGAAATCTATGATTTCGATACTTAATATATCTTAAAACGTCTTTAATTAGTTTTAAATTCCATTTAAAACGTTCTTTTCCAAAAACACGTTCATTTAATAAAATAATACATTCACCGTTCAAAAATAGTGAATACAACCCCTTTAACAAATTCCATATTCAATTTATCAAATTCGATGAATTTCAAATTTATAAACATAGTTTATAAATTCCATTTCTATTATAAACCCCAATTTTATAAATTCCTTTATTAATCCGATGCAATTTACATAACCCAATTTCATACCCAAAAGCCATATTGTAAGTTAAATACTTATAATATTATTTATTTACCAAATCGTTCCTTTGAACTTCACCAATTTAAAATCTTATCACTTACAAGATTTCTTTATGGTTTATAATAATTTCAACTAATGAAATCTTCATTTATTAACAATTTTTTATAAAATTCCCCTTTTTAAATTCAAAACCGTTATTTTAATTTAAAAATTAGAATCCGATGATGCAACGACATCGAATGGTCAATCATGGGAATAACATCATATAACAATGTGATTATCAACAATCAACATAATATTCATAAACAAATAAATATGTGAGGAATCCAGTTGGATCCCTCCAACCTGTTACCCTGCATCCACAGACGTTAGCACAATACCAATTCCACTTCGAGGTGGAATATCGCGGTATATGGGATTTTATAAATATCCGCTTAATAGGCGGCGCAATAGGGTCTCATCCGCTATACGAGGCGGGAAATCAAATCCGATATATACATATGCCAATATATATATATCGCTATATATAGTATATATCCTACTATATCTACTAGCACAATCAATCAACCATCAACAATCAATATTAACTATTCAAAATTTTAAACAAAACCTTTCGATTGAGTGAGGAGTTCTCACCTTGATTTTATTTTCGTTTTCGCGTTCGTTTCGAATAAAATTAAACGAACGTTTAATTTTACCCGAAATTCAAACGAGCTCCAATCGACTCCAAACCAGTTGCACTGCGAAGAGCACGACGATACGAAGCCAACGCAAAAAACCTATTATTGTTAAAAATTTCTTTTAATTTAACTATTTTATAAAAACCTATTATTGTTAAAAATTTCTTTTAAGTTATATTTAATAAAAATATAAATTTTTAAAACATAAAATTTTATCCATCTATTTAATTTAAAATTTAATCAATTCAAAATTTTTAATAAACCATATTCTTTGAAAAATCGATTTAAAACCCCTTTAAATTCAAAACCGTTATTTTAATTTTTTTAAAAATTTGAATCCGATGATGCAACAACATCAGATGGTCAATCACGGGAATAAGTGTCATATATCAATATGATTATCAACAATCAACATAATATTTATAAACAAATAAATATGCAGGGTAACAGGTTGGATATGCTACAACTTTGAAATGAATATCATTTGACATTGAATTTAAATGGTTAAATGAATCTTGTTTAGAAGATATTAACATTGAATTTAAATGGTCTAAATAAATATGTTTCAAAGTGTTTGGTTTCAGAGTTGTTATAACTTGAAATAATGTGGCTTTGGAAATGAAATGATTGGAAATTGTATTTAAGTAAGAATTGTGTTTAAATATATATAAATTTGAACTTATTGAAATTGAAGATTTAAGAATATGACTTTATAAAGTGGTTTGATTTAAGATGATTTAAAGGAATATTTCAAGTTTAATAAATTAAAGGAAATATTCAGTGATTTGACATTTGGGTTTTATATAAATAATATATTGATTTGGTTTTGGAATTTAAATGGGATATCATTACTTTGGTTTTTGAAATGGATATGATATTTTGGTTTTAAAGTACAAATGATTTTGAAATAAATATCCATGGGTTATAATAACATTGGGTTGTTAAAGAGACCGGGATAGGAAGTTGTCATACTCTCTGCCAACCCCAAAAACCACTTTTACAACCGTGCACGCGGTGGAGATTCCAGAATGAAGTAGGATGGCGGCGGCGTTCCTTTGAGGTATATACGTGGACCCAACTCCCGTGAGTTGGCATAAGGTGGCTAAAACAGGAGCGATCTCGGGCCAATGAGGTCATTCCTCTGGTCGGACACATTCCTTCGATATTATATTCTGACTTTGAGATTTATTTGGTGGCCACTTTTGATCTTTGATTTTTGATTTGGGAGTGTGGCTCGAGGTGGGCGGTAGTAGCTGCTACGCGTTACCACCAGCCCGTGTGCGTAATTAGTATATCTACCTTGGCATTGTATTATGTGCCGTGTCACCTACCTTAGTGCACCTTGTACGATTTTGGCTTTCTTCCATAGCCCATGGAGTATTTAGGGTAGTCTCCTGATCTGGAGATGCGCTGATGCTGGATGGGCTACTGGGACTATTACGTGTTAAGGGCTATATGGGTAACCCCTTAATGCTATTTGTAAGTGTATTTTACTATAGACAATATTATAATAGCGAAATATTACTACATAGTAAACAGTTTTAACGGATCCTTAGAGGATGGGCGGTCCTAAGCATCCTTTAAGTTACTTGTACCTTATATTACAGTTCACTTGAGTTGGTTTACATTGTATAAGTATGTATGTCTTGACTCGAGTGTTTTGTGTTTTGGTTTATGCCCGGGTCAGACTGAGTGATACAGCATTAAAGACTCACCTTCGGAGTTGGAGCTTTGCTTGAAGATCCAGCTATCTATTTCAATTTCAGTATTTAGTTGATCCCAGTTATTCAGTTGATTCCAGTGATATATTCAACTTTGTACTTGATTATTGTATTAAACTTCAGTTGTATTCTTGTTTAACTCTGATGTATATTTATATAATAGCTTCATGAACTACTATCTCATTGCTTTCGCTATATTATATTACTCTGTGTTTGTGATTCTGTGATTTATTTATTTGTTGTAGATTCTGAGATTTGCCAAATTTACTTTATAATTCGCTATTTTGAGCAATTCAAGTCCGACATGTGTGGATGCGAATGGTTGAAAATATCGGGTTGTTATATTTGGTATCAGAGCTTTGGCTCTAGGCAAAATTTAGCTTATATGGTAAATTTATTTACAGAATCACTTTCATTCGAGTGCGAATCTCTTCCTCTTTGACTCTGTTTCCTTTAAATTTTGGAACGTTCCCTCGGTTCCAAATCCATACTTGTCCCTCACTATTCGTCTTCTTTTGATTTTGGAGTATTCTATATCTCCACTTCGAATGATCTTTTTTAAATGAGTCGGCAGTCTTGCCAATCTCAAATTTACTTGTAAAGGGTTGAGACTCCTTTACAATAGTTATTGATGCACCGGAGATTTCTATATCCTCGGTTTAGATGCTAATAACTCTTGTTATCTCGAATTCTATCTCTGAGATCGAATGTAGATTTGCTTTAGAATACTTCATCGATCTTATTCTTGAAGTCACGGTTGACCCGGTTAAGGTTGCCCGCGATTTATATAAGCTTATCCATTTCCTTATTTGGTTAGTTAATCATCTTATTTTCTGTTCTAACTTATCCTCAAATCAAAATTTTCTTTGATCCGAGTTAATCAAATTTGAATCTCTATCCTTGATTTGAAAATATATTCCTGTGTATTGTATTTATAAATCTATATTTAAATGTTCTATATATGGTGTTGTTTGAGTTGTTGATGTTGATTTGGGTTGTCGATCGATTCGTCTGATCAACGTGTTGATAGGATCTCCAAAACACTTGAACAGAGCAAATTGACACCATATTGTTTCCAACTTGGTAATGGATAAATTTTGTATACTTATATTGTATATGTATATAAGTATAATTTTATGAATTTTGATAGTTAATTGAATTGGATGTTGAGAAATAATATTTGATTTGTATATAGCTTGTAACCATTAGCTTTTGTTTAATATATAAATAATTGAATTATAAAATATGGCTATAAATTAATTTGGAAATTTAAATGAGTTTAAAACAAGAAATTAAGAATTTAATTTCTGATGGTTTCGAACTTTGTGTTTAAAGTTCTAACGGGTGTATTGTTTAAAGTATTTCAGGTAGATATTGTTTCAAAGAATTTTTATTTTGTAAATCAGTGCTCTTTTCTTTGTCGCTGAAAAATAATTTTGGTGATGACCGCAGCATCATCAACATTCATTTTCGAGTTTCGAAGTGAAGAGGTCATTCTGTAATTTTGCTACAATCTTGCTTTGGAGAATTAAATTGATTGGATTTCTAAAATATGACTTGATTTATAATATATATATATTGGTATATGATTTCAAATTCTATTTGATATATATTATGTATATAAAATTACTTATCTCTAAAACAGTTTGAAGTTAATCGGAAATTTAATTCTAAAATTTTATCTTAAAGGAAAATTTCAATTATAAGAGGAAATCAAATTATGAATATGTTAGCTTGGGTAATTGAATTAGGAATTTTTTTTATTTGTTTAATATTCTATTGCATTCCAATATAACTTACCTAAATTATTAGAAGTTAGCAATGTAATTGGATAATGTACAATATAAAAGGGATTTTGTAAACAAAATTTGAGTGTTTATTATAAATGTTATACACTTAAATGTTAGTTATAAAAAGGATTAATTGCGTTAAATAGAGTAAAAGGTTAATTGAATAACTTACAATATAAAACGGGGTTAAAGGAATTTATAAATAAAGTGGTATATTTTATTCAAATTAATTAATTTTGTAAATTTATTTGTTTATAAAGTTAGTATTTTTAAATAAGATGTATTGTTGACTTAATTCTTTCTTTGCCCTTCTTTTTCCTTTTCGGGGACGAAAAGTTTTGAGTGTGGGAGAGTGTAACGACCCGTAAATTTCTATAATTAAACTGGTTAATTTAATAAGATTTTGTAACTAAATTTAGAAATAAATAAAAAAGGGGAAAAAAAGAAAAAGAAAAAAAACTTTATAATTTATAATGAAGTGAGTGTTAAAAATGAAATTTAAATTAAAGGTTATAGTAACAGTTGTAAGTTATTATTTAATTGGTCTATTAATGTAGTTGTAACTATACATTTGGGTATAAAATTGAATATAAGTAAATAAAGGTATGGCAATTGAATGAATCCAGCATTTTATAAGCAATTTGATAAGTAGTGGAAATAATAAACTTGAGTGTAATATAAAGTTAGTGATAACATTTATGCAAGTCACTTTTATTTATTTATTTAGGCTGCTAAATTCAAAGTAGGAAATCAATTACATTTAAACGTAGGTAAAGGTTCATTAATGTGAGATAGGACTGTAACTGTAAAGTGTGAATGTAGTGACATAAATGGAAATGTATATTTTATTCATAAGATGAAATAAAGGAATGAAACCAAGTTGAATAAATTGATTGAGGTTTCAATTATAATAATTGTATATATTGCGCAAATTCAATATAATTGAAAATAACAGTTATTACAAAAGAAAGATGAAAATTTGAATACATATTTATGTAATGAAAGATAAACAAATAATAACTACGTTTATAGAGTGATAATAGATTTAATAAAAAGAGTAGAATTCAAGCAAGGCAGTTTTTGGGAGTAAATTAATTGGAATTCAATTCCTAATAGATGGATTTATTGCAGGTAAATGAAATTAAATACTATGTAAATTGAAATTTGGATGAATTGAGAAATTAATAATGTATTAGTATATAAACCAATTTTAGTACTACCCATAAGAGGAAAAGTTAATAGTTGATTCAATAACAAGATTGAGAAATCAAATATATGGGTTTATTGGGAATTTAAAACTTATACTTTTTAAATTATATAAAACACGGCATTTTACACACTGTTATTTTCTGTATTTGAATGTCTATTTTTCTATGTTCATTCCTATATTTTTATTTTCTATGTTATTTTATTTTATTTTAGTTTGCACTTTGATCATTTATTGGATTTTTATCTGTTTATATCTTATTATAAATGGTTGGAGAAATTCAAGGAGTCATAGGTTACATGTTTTAATTTCTTGCCTTTTCATTTGCATGGCCTCTCTCTTACTTGCTTAGCCGTGTATTTCTTTTCCCTAGCCGTGAGAAATTATTCCACAAATCACGTACAAGAAGATTTATTTTTCATTTCAAAACTCCTCTCTTTCATTTGCATTTAAGAATAAAACATATACAAGTTTCTTTCTTCTTTAATTGTTGCCTTTTCTTTTCTTGCCTTCTCATCTTTCCTTAGCCGTTCACTTTTATTTGTAAACCCTAGATGCCACTCCATATCAAATTTACGTATATAAAAACTTCTCATCTCATTTGCGTTCTAGAAAAAAAAAGAAAAAAAATACAGAAAGCTATGGCTTCCTCCTTCTTTTCCTCTTTTCTATTTTTGTTTTTCTTTTGTTTCGTTCATGCCTAGCTCGGCCTCACCCTTATAGCCGACCACTACACCATCTCCACCACCACAATCCAAGGCTGTGACCACCATTAAGACAACATCAACAAAACTTTGACCAAACCAAGCCATGTGTTGATCACCTTGCTTTGATTTATCGAGGTTATGTCATTTTATTTCCTTTCTTTTCGTTGCTATAATCTTTATTCTTTGTATTGAATTATGTTCTTATGTTTGTGATATTTGTTTGCTTTATTTTGTTATGTACAAGATGTAATTTTGGCTCTCTTTTCACTCAAGTTTGCATCTTGATTTGTTTTATCAAAAGGTTATGTCCCTTTGATCCATATTGTTCATTGTTTGATTTATAATCTTGCATATTGAATCTTACACTTATGTTTGTGTAATTGTTTGTATACAAGATTTGGATCCGACTCTTCATCCACTCAAAAGAATATAGTCATGCTTTGTCATGCCTTTTCGTGCTTTGTGGAGTTTAGATTTGGGTTTGAATTTCAATCCTAGCTTTAAAAAGGTGAGTTATTAACTCTAGCATTACGTACTTATACAATTGTGAAATGATGACAAGTGAATTATAGAAATTAATATGCTATGTTCATACCTGCCTGTGATATGTTTATATGATATTAAATGCTGTTTATATATCTATTACATCATCTGATATGATATTGTATGCTATACTGTTATTTTATTTTCATGTTTATCACACTGCAAGTTCCCTATCACTATGAGTTGAAATGATACATACCCGAACGTACTGTAGAATATGGAAAAATCATTATGGGCTGAAATGATAGGCTCGAGTGTTTTTTATTGTATTTATTTTACTTGGGATTGCGGGTTTGGAATGATAGAACCCAGATTTTTCTTTTTAAATTACGAATTGAAATGATACATATCCGTATCACTTGACCTAGGTTAGAAAATTTTATACAGGCCCATGGATAACTTCTTATATAGTTCTTTAAAATTATTAAGTATTTTGAATTTTAAATATATGGAATTTTGATTTAAAAGTTGATTTCAAGATTTGAATATAAAGAGATATTGAGATATTGGTTTCCTATAAGTTAAAATTGTATGAGTTGGTAATTTGATTAGATTGTAATTTAAAAATCTTTATCTGGTTTTAAATTGTAATTTATAGATTTTATTTATGATCAATATCTTAATAATTAAGTTTGATTTAGTTTGGAATCTAAAATCCAACCTAGAAAATTTAATAAAGGTTTTTTCTTGAAATAAATAAGGTTTGTATAGTAAATAATGTATTTTGAGTGGATAAAATGAACTGCAGTTTTGATTGGACTTAGTAATAAAATTTATTTAATTTGGAGTCGTAGTTAATTGATGTCTAGTTGAATAGATTTATAAAGAGGATTGGACTGTTATATTAACTATGAGAAAATACTTGTGTGACGACCCACCTTTCTAACCCCAGAAAGACGTATCATCAATAAGAAAGAAAGGGATAGAAATAGAAAAGAATGGAAAGAAAGAATAACAACATCAGAATCTCATAGCGGAATGGAACAAAATATAATACATCACATAACTATTACATAGTTTACGTACATCAGAGTTATACAATACCGTATAACAGAACTGTTATATACAGATATGTCCATACATACATTCAAAATACAGCATACACTAACTACACAGCGGAACTACATATATAGATACATACGTCTGGTCTTCTTTCCAAAAGTTCTTCCAGCAAATCAATACTCCAAATACCTATCACTTGGCTACTCATAAAAATTTGAGTACCCAAGAGTTTATGAAAAACAAAATATAAACTCCGGGTCAGACATGGGTCTGGTGTGAGTAAACGGTTTAAATTGTTTAACTTTGAAAATCTTTGAAAATAAAGGTATCACGTAAGACTCCCCACACATAAATACGGGTAAGTTTTTACCTTACGCTAACCGAAACATTTTATAGGAAATCCGATGATATTATAATAGTGTCTAGAGTTTTCAAGTAAATAGAAAATAGCCGAAATTGCTACATCTATTAAATTCCAGCTACTAGCCACGAAAGTGGGTAATACAAATCAAAACCGTAGGGTCTCGTAGGGAAAATGGGTTTCCAACAATGGCAGGGCTATCGGGGTACCGCCCGTCACAGTACGGGGACTAGATCACCGTAACGAGGATCACTCCCGACCCCCTACAGCACAAGGCCGGAACCATTCCTTACTGAACAGTCCCGAACAAGATAACCCCGCAGTTGTGGTCAACAACTGCTCACACAGCCGAAATAAAAGGACATCTAGACAGGGGTATACCTCGTCCTGCTTGGGCATGACCCACCTAACCTTGCTGCATCTCCCCTGTTTTAGGCATTCCCGATTGATGAGGCTTGAGGCTACGATTACCTTTACTGAACATTATTCTTAGAATGCTCATCGTTCGCCTGATGATGTGCTGAAAGCATTCAATCCATACAAGTTCGTTCCGTGTTCGAACGAAACCGAAGGCATTATCTCGTTACACTCATTTTGGAATCACCCTCAGAGTTAACGACGATAACCCTTGCATTCTGAAACACCATCTTGATCACCACTTAATAAGTCACGACCTATCGTTTAATTTGGATCGATGTGGTTTTCGAAGAATCAAAACTGATCCTTCCGATCCCGGTCTCATTGAAATCCAAACGCCATTTTAAGGGCCAAGTTGTCTATTTAGTCTTAACAGTTCAATTCAATATTAAGAATTCACATAACAGATATCACAAATAAATCATACACAGTCATCACAGATATATCCAGAATATATCACAACATATCATAAGAATATCATCAAACAGATATCAAATTCAATTAAACAGAATTACCAATTCATATCAAACTGGTTTGATTAACTTAACTTATTAATTACTTAAGAATAAACTACTTTATTCTGCTTAATTAATTGCTGATTAATTAACTTATTAATGATCAATTAATTACTTAGTTAATCATTAATTATCAATTTATTAATCATCTAATCTTTAATTAATTATTTAATTAGTCAACTTTTATTCATCAATTATTACTTAATTTCTTAGTTAATTAATTGATTCTTATTTGTTAATTAATAACTAATAAGTAAATCTAATTTCTTATTTAATTATCACAAATCATTTTAATTAATCATTTATTATTAATTAATCATTTATTATAAATTTATTAATCATATAACCCTTAATTAATCACCTAAGTTAATTAGCATTTATTAATTAACTTTTAAGTAATTAACTTTTAAGTAATTAACTTTTAAGTAATTAACTAACGTTCTTAAGATTTAAATTATTTTTAACACAAGATTAATTTCTAATTATAATTTAATTTAAAGTTATTAATTTAATTACAAGTATAAATTAATTTACATTTATAATTACCTTATATTAATTAACTATCTTTACAGACTTTTCTTTAATAAACTTTTAAATCAAATATTACCCTAAAACTAACTAAGTTACTTTATTAACTTAGTTATTCAAAATACTTTAAGTATTTAGGCACGTCCATTAGGGAGTGGGCCCGAGGCAGGCACCACCCTTACTTGAGAAAGTCTCGAGTTCCCCATGTTCTTCCCCGCGTCTCTCTCTCATTTTCCATCTTCTTCTTTTGCCTGTTTCTTTTTCTTCTCTTTTTTTTATTTGAGTTTAAGTTAGAAAATTTTAAACTGCTGAAACAAAACACTCACGCGCAATTCCTAGGAAAAACTCGAAGCGACCCCTACCAGCACTCGAGCAAAACACGCGACAACCACGCCCATCCCATCGGTCACCCCAACGCCACCGTGCACGTGCACGGTGGTTCGCCTCACCTCCGGCGTCCCCTGTTGCCACCCACAAACCACGATTCGTCCCTAGAATCGAAAACAAATTGCAATTCTGCACGAAATTATCAAAATAAAAAAAAGACCTGAAGCACGAACTGGCCATATGAACACACCGGGATAAAAACGCCTCAGCCCATCAACGGTGACCACTGGAAACGAAACCACTTCGCCTACGCCATGTCCAGACCCTCCTCAACCTCCTCCTTGACGCGCGGCCCACTCGATCAACATAGGGATCCGAAAACTAAAATTTACAGAACATTTAAAAACTCATGATCAAAACCCTACTTTTATCTCAACCTCAAAATCTATGCATTTGAATTTTTTTTGGGCATTTTTCTTGTGTTAAAACGTCCTCAAGCCTGCTTCATAACAAATTACAACAATTAAAATTAGTTGAATCAATCGATTTTGACAAAAATATATTTTTTGTTTAATTTGGAACTGCACCCTCAATATTGAATTAGAAATCATTGTTTTCAATTTGAAAATCCTAACTTTATGTATGTAATCAAAGTATGTGATCAAATTCACAAATTGAAACATTCGAATTTAGACTTTTAATTTCTTTTACCTGTAACTTGAATAAACAGTATTTATAAAATACCGTAAAACTCCAAAAAAGATTGCAGGCCTTTGATTTAAGATAAACAAACATAATTGATTTCAATTTCTAAGATTAAATTGGTTTAAATGAAGAATATTGGTATCCTTCCACCTCTTTGCTCAAGCTTTAGAATATAAGGAATCATCACATATTTTATCTTACAGAAAACATTTCAGAACCAAATACAAAAATATGTAACAACACAAGATACGGGAATTAATTATCAACTTAACTTAAAAACTTATGTGTTTACTCACCAAAATAAAACTTTGAACAGAAGCAAGGTGTTGATGAAGAACACTGCAGGTTTGATTCCTAAAAGCCTTCCTTTTGTTTTTCTGTTTTGAATTATATTTAAGTTTGCAAAGCAAAAATGTTTATTTTCCTTCCTTCTTTGTTTCTCAGGTTTGCTCTTAGGTTTTAGTTAAGTTTATAAACGAACACAAGAATATGATGTGTATAAATAGAGGGACTTGAACAGTATAGGTGTTAACTGAATAGTTTTACTTGTATGACCCAATATGACTTGAATTAAATTACTGCAATATGAAAAGATGTTGAGATTTCGGCTGAAAGATTATTTTGTAACCTGAAATGACAAATTGTGTACTTAGCATTAATGAACATGTCTTCAATTATGTTAACATATAATTAATGTAAGCTGACACTTGAATTGGGTACATTGATATTTGTTTTTTTTAAGTGAACACTTTGTTTTCTTATGCACATAAAACTTACAGCAGCATATATGTTTAATTTTTTTGTACCGGACAAAGACATTTTGAACATTTTGTTGTACATATGTGTATACAGGTTATGCATAAAGATATTTTATATTTAATTTGTATACTTTGACTCTTTTTCACGCTTGTTTTTACAACAACTTGATATAATCTTTATTAAAAATTATGTATTGTATAAATGAGTTTCACAAGTTAATGTTTTAGGCTAACTTACCTTATATATAATGAGTAAACCTAACATAGTCATTGTTAGTATATTAGTTTTATTTTATTTGTATTGTTCATGTATGATTATTATGGTTATGATTTCTAAATTTTATCCTATTGGTAATTTAAATTTTCAACGTTTGATTCATATCATTGTGTTTGTATTTTTATATTTCAGTTTATAACTTATATTATATACTCCTAGTTAAAGTTTATATTCATAATTATATCTTATACTTATGTTATGTATGTTTATGTTTAATATTGCTATATTTGTTTATTTTTAAGCATTATCATTTAAAAACTACAATTATATATTCATATGTATATTATCAAAAAATAAAAGTATAGGGTCTTTGATTTTTATTGAATAAGAGAGATTTTGTTATAAACAATTTTAAAAGATTCCATTTTAAATTTTCAACTCCAAAATTTCTTTACAGTCACATATAGTTTCCATTTCAAAATAGTTTCAACTTTCACCGGGTCTACAGAAATACCTTCACCAGAAACAATGTGCCCTAAAAATTTAACCTCCGATTTCCAGAAATGGCACTTCGAAAACTTCGCCTTCAACACATGCTTCCTCAAGGTCTCCAATACAATCCTCAAATGCTCCCTATGTTCTTCTTCGGATTTGGAGTAGACCAAGATATCATCAATGAATACCAGCACGAACTTATTCAATACATTCCTAAAGACTCGGTTCATCAGGTCAACGAAGTAGGCAGGAGCGTTGGTTAACCCGAAAGGCATAACCAACCACTCATAGAAACAATTCGGTCCCCTAAATGCAGTCAAGGGAATACTGTCTTCAGCTACCCTCAACTGATGGAAACCTGAAGCTAGATCCAAATGAGAAAAGATAGAAGCACCATGCAACTGGTCAAAAAGATCATCGATGCAAGGAAGAGGATATTTATTACGGATAGTCACTTTGTTCAATTCTCTATAATCCACATAGAACCTTAGTGATCCATCTGATTTAGTTACAAACACTGCCGCCGAACCCCAACAAGAAAAACTGGGTCTAATCAACCCTTTTTCTAAAAGATCTTGAGTCTGCTTAATCAACTCTTCTCTTTCCCTAGGAACCATTCTCCTACTGTGCTGAATCACCGGCACAGCTCTTGGAATCAAATCAATACGGGACTCTATTTCTCAATGTGGTGGCAGACACTTAACTTCTTCAAATACATCAACAAAATCTTGAACCACATCGATATCTTCAATCTTCTCTTCAGAAGTCTCAATTCCATGCAAAAGACTGCTCAAGTGAATCCTAGAATTATCACACGACATTCTGGCAATTCTACCTAGATCAGTTTCCAACGAAACTGTTCTTTCATCACAATTCAAAACGGCTCTATACTTATCCAGCCAATCCATTCCCAAAATAAGATCAAATCCCTTAAAATTCAACACATACGGTTCACAAGAAAAACTGTGGGATAGATAAGAGATCTTCAAGTCCTTACAGATAGTGTCTAATTTGGTCACCCCTCCTATAGGATTAGACACCAAGATAGGACCGTCTACAGAACTAGGGGTAAGAGAGAACTTTTCAACAGAGTCCAGAGAAATAAAACTCAAGGAAGCACCCGAATCAAACAAAACTCTAATATATTTGCCATCTAAAAGTAAAGTACCTTCTAAAACTCCTTTGCCCTTCGAAGAAGAAGATGGACCGGCTTCTAAAGCAAAGACTTTATTCTGAGACGCCCTTTGCAGAAGTGGACAATTCTTGATCATGTGTCCTGGCCGATGACAATTAAAGCACAACGATTTCTGAACCATAGATGATCTTGGACCACTCTGATGCGGTTGCTGTTGCTGCTGCTGGAATCCTTTTCTTGGACACTTATTTGCCAAATGTCCTTCCTGTTGACAAATGTAGCATTTGCGAGGTCCGTTGTTATTTCCAGGCTTCTTCTTACACGGCTTTCTCCATTTAGGATCAAACTTCCGCTTATTCGGATTAGTGAAATTCCCACCTGAAGCTGCAACTGGAGCCACATATTTCTTACCCATCAAACTTTCTTATCTCAATGCCATATCAATCAAATCAACAAAAGATCCTTTCAGAAGCACTGTCAATTTTCCATGGAATTCAGGCCTCAATCCTTGCACAAACTTCTCATTCCTTTTAAGGGGAGTATCGATGAGTTCTGGTCCATAACAAGAGAGTTCGTTGAATCTGGTTTCATACTTCGAAATAGACATGCTACCCTGCTTCAAATACAGAAAATCCTGATACAATTGGGTTCTCCCTGCCGTCGGCATAAACTTCTCTTCAAAAAAATCCTTAAATCTGTCCCATGAAATGTCATCCTCAGAAATATTTGCAATTGTTGCATCCCACCATGCTGCTGCACCACCCTGCAATTACCACGATGCCATTTGCCTCTTACGCTCATCAAACAATTTCATGCTCTTGAAAATGCGCTCGCAAGAGCGTAGCCAGGCTTGAACTTCAATTATTGACTCTGAACCTTTGAATGGTTGGCCTCCGAGATTCTTGAAATCTTTGCATAAAGCTGCAAAACTAACTTGAGCCGGTACTGGATTTACAGCCTCACTAGCATTTTGACCTCTTCCATCATCTGTTGAATTACTGGCCCTAACTCTACCTCTTCTTTCGGAACTCATGTTGGCCACCTGAATAGGTAACTCAACAAATTTAGATAGATGTATATAATTATATGAAAATACAAATACGCACTCTCAAGATAAATATAACACAAGAGCCTAGGTATTCGCTCGACCTAATACTCTGATACCAACTGTGACGACCCGCCTTTCTAACCCCAAAAAGACGTATCATCAATAAGAAAGAAAGTGATAGAAATAGAAAAGAATGGAAAGAAAGAATAACAACATCAGAATCTCACAGCGGAATGGAACAAAATATAATACATCACATAACTATTACATAGTTTACATACATTAGAGTTATACAATACCATATAACAGAACTGTTATATACAGATATGTCCATACATACATTCAAAATACAACATACACTAACTACACAGCGGAACTACATATATAGATACATGCGTCTGGTCTTCTTCCCAAAAGCTCTTCCAGCAAATCAATACTCCAAATACCTATCACTTGGCTACTCATAAAAATTTGAGTACCCAAGAGTTTATGAAAAACAAAATATAAACTCCGGGTCAGACATGGGTCTGGTGTGAGTAAACGGTTTAAATTGTTTTAACTTTGAAAATCTTTGAAAATAAAGGTATCACGTAAGACTCCCCACACAGAAATACGGGTAAGTTTTTACCTTACGCTAACCAAAACATTTTATAGGAAATCCGATGATATTATAATAGTGTCTAGGGTTTTCAAGTAAATAGAAAATAGCCGAAATTGTTACATCTATTAAATTCCAGCTACTAGCCACGAAAGTGGGTAATACAAATCAAAACTGTAGGCAACAATGGCAGGGCTACTGGGGTACCGCCCGTCACAGAACGGGGCCTAGATAACCGTACCGAGGATCACTCCCGACCCCCTACAACACAAAGCCGGAACCATTCCTTACTTAACAGTCCCGAACAAGATAACCCCATAGTTGTGGCCAACAACTGCTCACACAGCCGAAATAAAGGGACATCTAAACAGGGTATACCTCATCCTGCTTAGGCATGACCCACCTAACCTTGCTGCATCTTCCCTGTTTTAGCCATTCCTGGCTGATGAGGCTTGAGGCTACGATTACCTTTACTGAACAGTATGCTTAGAATGCTCATCGTCCGCCTGACGATGTGCTGAAAGCATTCAATCCATACAAGTTCGTTCCGGGTTCGAACGAAACCGAAGGCATTATCTCGTTACACTCATTTTGGAATCACCCTCAGAGTTAACGACGATAACCCTTGCATTCTGAAACACCATCTTGATCACCACTTGATAAGTCACGACCTATCGTTTAATTTGGATTGATGTGCTTTTCGAAGAATCAAAACCGACTCTTCCGATCCTGGTCTCATCGAAATCCAAACGCCATTTTAAGGTCCAAGTTGTCTATTTAGTCTTAACAGTTCAATTCAATATTAAGAATTCACATTTTAGATATCACAAATAAATCATACACAGTCATCACAGATATATCCAGAATATATCACAAAATATCATCAAGATATCATCAAACAGATATCAAAGTCAATTAAATAGAATTACCAATTCATATCAAACTGGTTTGATTAACTTAACTTATTAATTACTTAAGAATAAACTACTTTATTCTGCTTAATTAATTGCTGATTAATTAACTTATAAATTAATCAATTAATTACTTAGTTAATCATTAATTATCAATTTATTAATCATCTAATCTTTAATTAATTATTTAATTAGTTAACTTTTATTCATTAATTATTACTTAATTTCTCAGTTAATTAATTGATTCTTATTTGTTAATTAATAACTTACTTATTAATTAATAAAATCTAATTTCTTATTTAATTATCACAAATCATTTTAATTAATCATTTATTATTAATTAATCATTTATTATTAATTTATTAATCATGTAATCCTTAATTAATCACCTAAGTTAATTACCATTTATTAATTAACTTTTAAGTAATTAACTAACGTTCTTAAGATTTAAATTGTTTTTAACACAAGATTAATTTTTAATTACAATTTAATTTAAAGTTATTAATTTAATTACAAGTATAAATTAATTTACATTTATAATTACCTTGTATTAATTAACTATCTTTACAGACTTTTCTTTAATAAACTTTTAAATCAAATATTACCCTAAAACTAACTAATTTACTTTATTAACTTAGTTATTCAAAATACTTTAAGTATTTAGGCACGTCCATTAGGGAGTGGGCCCGAGGCAGGCACCACCCTTACTTGAGAAAGTCTCGAGTTCCCCATGTTCTTCCCCGCGTCTCTCTCTCATTTTCCATCTTCTTCTTTTGCCTGTTTCTTTTTCTTCTCTTTTATTTTTATTTGAGTTTAAGTTAGAAAATTTTAAACTGCTGAAACAAAACACTCACGCGCAATTCCCAGGAAAAACTCGAAGCGACCCCTACCAGCACTCGAGCAAAACACGCGACAACCACGCCCATCCCATCGGTCACCCCAACGCCACCGTGCACGTGCACGGTGGTTCGCCTCACCTCCGGCGTCCCCTGTTGCCACCCACAAACCACGATTCGTCCCTAGAATCGAAAACAAATTGCAATTCTGCACGAAATTATCAAAATCAAAAAAAAGACCTGAAGCACGAACTGGCCATATGAACACACCGGGATAAAAACGCCTCGGCCCATCAACCGTGACCACTGGAAACGAAACCACTTCGCCTACGCCATGTCCAGACCCTCCTCAACCTCCTCCTTGACGCGCGGCCCACTCGATCAACATAGGGATCCGAAAACTAAAATTTACAGAACATTTAAAAACTCATGATCAAAACCCTACTTTTATCTCAACCTCAAAATCTATGCATTTGAATTTTTTTTTGGGCATTTTTCTTGTGTTAAAACGTCCTCAAGCCTGCTTCATAACAAATTACAACAATTAAAATTAGTTGAATCAATCGATTTTGACAAAAATATATTTTTTGTTTAATTTGGAACTGCACCCTCAATATTGAATTAGAAATCATTGTTTTCAATTTGAAAATCCTAACTTTATGTATGTAATCAAAGTATGTGATCAAATTCACAAATTGAAACATTCGAATTTAGACTTTTAATTTCTTTTACCTGTAACTTGAATAAACAATATTTATAAAATACCGTAAAACTCCAAAAAAGATTGCAGGCCTTTGATTTAAGATAAACAAACATAATTGATTTCAATTTCTAAGATTAAATTGGTTTAAATGAAGAATATTGGTATCCTTCCACCTCTTTGCTCAAGATTTAGAATATAAGGAATCATCACATATTTTATCTTGCAGAAAACATTTCAGAACCAAATACAAAAATATGTAACAACACAAGATACAGGAATTAATTATCAACTTAACTTAAAAACTTATGTGTTTACTCACCAAAATAAAACTTTGAACAGAAGCAATGTGTTGATGAAGAACACTGCAGGTTTGATTCCTGAAAGCCTTCCTTTTGTTTTTCTGTTTTGAATTATATTTAAGTTTGCAAAGCAAAAATGTTTATTTTCCTTCCTTCTTTGTTTCTCAGGTTTGCTCTTAGGTTTTAGTTAAGTTTATAAACGAACACAAGAATATGATGTGTATAAATAGAGGGACTTGAACAGTATAGGTGTTAACTGAATAGTTTTACTTGTATGACCCAATATGACTTGAATTAAATTACTGCAATATGAAAAGAAGTTGAGATTTCGGCTGAAAGATTATTTTGTAACCTGAAATGACAAATTGTGTACTTAGCATTAATGAACATGTCTTCAATTATGTTAACATATAATTAATGTAAGCTGACACTTGAATTGGGTACATTGATATTTGTTTTTTTTTAAGTGAACACTTTGTTTTCTTATGCACATAAAACTTACAGCAGCATATATGTTTAATTTTTTTGTACCGGACAAAGACATTTTGAACATTTTGTTGTACATATGTGTATACAGGTTATGCATAAAGATATTTTATATTTAATTTGTATACTTTGACTCTTTTTCACGCTTGTTTTTACAACAACTTGATATAATCTTTATTAAAAATTATGTATTGTATAAATGAGTTTCACAAGTTAATGTTTTAGGCTAACTTACCTTATATATAATGAGTAAACTTAACATAGTCATTGTTAGTATATTAGTTTTATTTTATTTGTATTGTTCATGTATGATTATTATGGTTATGATTTCTAAATTTTATCCTATTGGTAATCTAATTTTTCAACGTTTGATTCATATCATTGTGTTTGTATTTTTATATTTCAGTTTATAACTTATATTATATACTCCTAGTTAAAGTTTATATTCATAATTATATCTTATACTTATGTTATGTATGTTTATGTTTAATATTGCTATATTTGTTTATTTTTAAGCATTATCATTTAAAAACTACAATTATATATTCATATGTATATTATCAAAAAATAAAAGTATAGGGTCTTTGATTTTTATTAAATAAGAGAGATTTTGTTATAAACAATTTTAAAAGATTCCATTTTAAATTTTCAACTCCAAAATTTCTTTACAGTCACATATATAACTAGTAAATAATTAAGATCTCATCAGTTTATAACTTGAGAAGCGTGTATTTAATTTAAATTAGATTAAATATTTATTAAAATATGCTGTCAAAAATTCCGGGTTGTTACATTCCTCCCCCTTAAAAGAATTTCGTCCCCGAAATTTAAAACAACAGTTAATTCAAAAGCTTTTATATTAACGATCCAAACATACATATTATTCATATAATAGCAAACAATCAAACAGTCTACTTTAACAAACATCACTAGTTTTCCGGTCATAAATCTGGCTAAGTTTTCCTAAAACTATCGAGAGTTTCCCAGGTACAATCTCTGGGATCCTCACTCCACTGCACCTTGACGAGTTTCACCACTTTGCTCCTGAGTTGCTTCTCGTCGTGATGCACGATCCGAACTGGATTTCTGACCATAGTCAAATTGGGTTCTACTTCCAAATCCTCTTGAATTACTGGTTCTACAACGAGTGATGGATCATGAAAAAATTTCCTCAAATGTGATACATGAAACACATTGTGAATCCCAGACATCCGCTCTAGCAATTCAATCCTGTATGCTACAGCTCCAATTCTTTCCAACGCTCGAAATGATCCAATGTATCTCGGAGCAAGTTTTCCCGTCTTTTCGAATCTTATAGCACCTTTAATTGGGGAAACTTTGACAAAAACCAAGTCTTCGATCTCAAATTCCAATGGTCTTCGTCTTCTATCAGCATATTTCTTCTGACGATCCTGAGCAGCTTTCATCCTTTTCTTAATAAGCTCAATCTTCGCAGAAGCTTCACGAATAAGATCGGGCCCGAGCACAAGACGATCCTTCGATTCTATCCAACAAGATGGGGATCCACATGGTCTTCCGTATAAAGCTTCATAAGGAGCCATTTTAATACTTGCTTGATAACTGTTATTATAAGAGAATTCCACCAGATGAAGATGGTCTTCCCACGATCCTCCAAAATCTAAAACACAAGCCCGCAACATATCCTCAAGAATACGATTAAGCCTCTCCGTCTGTCCGTCCGTTTGAGGATGATAGGTTGTACTTAATCTCAAATTTGTTCCCATTGCTGATTGCAGAGCTTCCCAGAATTTGCTAGTGAAAATAGGATCACAGTCACTTATTATACTGACTGGAACACCATGCAATCTAACTATCTCCTTCAAGAAAATTTTTGCCAGAGAAACTGCAGTACGGGTTGCCTTTACGGGTATAAAATAGGCACTCTTAGTTAAACGATCCACAATAACCCATATACCATCATTTCCCTTCCTGGTTCTAGGCAATCCGTCGATAAAATCCATCGAGATCATCTCCCATTTCCAATTCGGAATTTCCAAAGGCTGCAATAATCCGGCTGACTTCTATTGATCACCTTTAACTTGTTGGCAGATGGCACAACTGTTCACGAATCTAGCAACATCTTTCTTCATATTCGGCCACCAGAAAACTCTCCTCATGTCCTTGTACATCTTCGAAATTCCCGGATGAATATTCAATTTGGAGCGATGACTCTCTGACAACACTTCCTACCTTAGATCCCTATCATTTGGAACACAGATTCTCCCGTTAATCCTTAATGTTCCTTGGTCATCGATTTCAAAACTGGGACACTGACCTTTCCTGACTCTTTTGATGATCCTTCTCAACATCTTATCAGATTCTTGCTTGGTTGAAATCCTTCCAATAAGAGATGGAACCACTTCCAAAAGAGATAGAACCGCGTTTCTGCTGAGAGCAACAGCTACAACATTCGCTTTTCCTGGAGTGTACAGAATATCCAAATCATAGGATGCTAGAAATTCGACCCACCGCTGCTGTCTTAGATTAAGATCTTTTTGAGAGAAAAGATATTTCAATGGTTTGTGATCTGTGAACAATTCGAATTTCTCTCCCAAAAGATAATGTCTCCAGATCTTCAAAGCAAAAACAATGGCTAGCAGTTCAAGATCGTGTGTAGCGTAGTTTTTCTCATGTGGCTTCAACTGCCGACTCGCATATGCAATTACCCTTCCATTCTGCATTAGAACTGTACCCAAACCAACCATACAAGTATCAGTATAAACCTCGAATTTGCTCTTTCCATCCGGAATAGCAAGTACTGGTGCACTAGTTAACCTCGTCTTTAATTACTGAAAAGCTTCTTAACACTGGGGTGTCCACTTGAATTTAGCTCCTTTTCTAGTCAGCTTAGTTAAATGCGAAGAAATCTTGGAATAATCTTTGATAAATTTCCTGTAGTAGCCAGCTAATCCAAGAAAACTGCGAACTTCTGTCGGTGTCTCCGGCTGTTTCCATTCCAAAATAGTTTCAACTTTCACCGGGTCTACAGAAATACCTTCACCAGAAACAATGTGCCCTAAAAATTTAACCTCCGATTTCCAGAAATGGCACTTCGAAAACTTCGCCTTCAACACATGCTTCCTCAAGGTCTCCAATACAATCCTCAAATGCTCCCTATGTTCTTCTTCGGATTTGGAGTAGACCAAGATATCATCAATGAATACCAGCATGAACTTATTCAATACATTCCTAGAGACTCGGTTCATCAGGTCAACGAAGTATGCAGGAGCGTTGGTTAACCCGAAAGGCATAACCAACCACTCATAGAAACAATTCGGTCCCCTAAATGCAGTCAAGGGAATACTGTCTTCAGCTACCCTCAACTGATGGAAACCTGAAGCTAGATCCAAATGAGAAAAGATAGAAGCACCATGCAACTGGTCAAAAAGATCATCGATGCAAGGAAGAGGATATTTATTACGGATAGTCACTTTGTTCAATTCTCTATAATCCACATAGAACCTTAGTGATCCATCTGATTTAGTTACAAACACTGCCACCGAACCCCAACAAGAAAAACTGGGTCTAATCAACCCCTTTTCTAAAAGATCTTGAGTTTGCTTAATCAACTCTTCTCTTTCCCTAGGAACCATTCTCCTACTGGGCTGAATCACCGGCACAGCTCTTGGAATCAAATCAATACGGAACTCTATTTCTCAATGCGGTGGCAGACACTTAACTTCTTTAAATACATCAACAAAATCTTGAACCACATCGATATCTTCAATCTTCTCTTCAGAAGTCTCAATTCCATGCAAAAGACTGCTCAAGTGAATCCTAGAATTATCACACGACACTCTGGCAATTCTACCAAGATCAGTTTCCAACGAAACTGTTCTTTCATCACAATTCAAAACGGCTCTATACTTATCCAGCCAATCCATTCCCAAAATAAGATCAAATCCCTTAAAATTCAACACATACGGTTCACAAGAAAAACTGTGGGATAGATAAGAGATCTTCAAGTCCTTACAGATAGTGTCTAATTTGGTCACCCCTCCTATAGGATTAGACACCAAGATAGGACCGTCTACAGAACTAGGGGTAAGAGAGAACTTTTCAACAGAGTCCAGAGAAATAAAACTCAAGGAAGCACCCGAATCAAACAAAACTCTAATATATTTGCCATCTAAAAGTAAAGTACCTTCTAAAACTCCTTTGCCCTTCGAAGAAGAAGATGGACCGGCTTCTAAAGCAAAGACTTTATTCTGAGGCGCCCTCTGCAGAAGTGGACAATTCTTGATCATGTGTCCTGGCCGATGACAATTAAAGCACAATGATTTCTGAACCATAGATGATCCTGGACCACTCTGATGCGGTTGCTGTTGCTGCTGCTGGAATCCTTTTCTAGGACACTTATTTGCCAAATGTCCTTCCTGTTGACAAATGTAGCATTTGCGAGGTCCGTTGTTATTTCCAGGCTTCTTCTTACACGGCTTTCTCCATTTAGGATCAAACTTCCGCTTATTCGGATTAGTGAAATTCCCACCTGAAGCTGCAACTGGAGCCACATATTTCTTACCCATCAAACTTTCATATCTCAATGCCATATCAATCAAATCAACAAAAGATCCTTTCAGAAGCACTGTCAATTTTCCATGGAATTCAGGCCTCAATCCTTGCACAAACTTCTCATTCCTTTTAGGGGGAGTATCGATGAGTTCTGGTCCATAACAAGAGAGTTCGTTGAATCTGGTTTCATACTTCGAAATAGACATGCTACCCTGCTTCAAATACAGAAAATCCTGATACAATTGGGTTCTCCCTGCCGTCGGCATAAACTTCTCTTCAAAAAAATCCTTAAATCTGTCCCATGAAATGTCATCCTCAGAAATATTTGCAATTGTTGCATCCCACCATGCTGCTGCACCACCCTGCAATTACCACGATGCCATTTGCCTCTTACGCTCATCAGACAATTTCATGCTCTTGAAAATGCGCTCGCAAGAGCGTAGCCAGGCTTGAACTTCAATTATTGACTCTGAACCTTTGAATGGTTGGCCTCCGAGATTCTTGAAATCTTTGCATAAAGCTGCAAAACTAACTTGAGCCGGTACTGGATTTACAGCCTCACTAGCATTTTGACCCCTTCCATCATCTGTTGAATTACTGGCCCTAACTCTACCTCTTCTTTCGGAACTCATGTTGGCCACCTGAATAGGTAACTCAACAAATTTAGATAGATATATATAATTATATGAAAATACAAATACGCACTCTCAAGATAAATATAACACAAGAGCCTAGGTATTCGCTCGACCTAATACTCTGATACCAACTGTGACGACCCGCCTTTCTAACCCCAAAAAGACGTATCATCAATAAGAAAGAAAGTGATAGAAATAGAAAAGAATGGAAAGAAAGAATAACAACATCAGAATCTCACAGCGGAATGGAACAAAATATAATACATCACATAACTATTACATAGTTTACATAAATTAGAGTTATACAATACCATATAACAGAACTGTTATATACAGATATGTCCATACATACATTCAAAATACAACATACACTAACTACACAGCGGAACTACATATATAGATACATGCGTCTAGTCTTCTTCCCAAAAGCTCTTCCAGCAAATCAATACTCCAAATACCTATCACTTGGCTACTCATAAAAATTTGAGTACCCAAGAGTTTATGAAAAACAAAATATAAACTCCGGGTCAGACATGGGTCTGGTGTGAGTAAACGGTTTAAATTGTTTTAACTTTGAAAATCTTTGAAAATAAAGGTATCACGTAAGACTCCCCACACATAAATACGGGTAAGTTTTTACCTTACGCTAACCAAAACATTTTATAGGAAATCCGATGATATTATAATAGTGTCTAGGGTTTTCAAGTAAATAGAAAATAGCCGAAATTGTTACATCTATTAAATTCCAGCTACTAGCCACGAAAGTGGGTAATACAAATCAAAACCGTAGGCAACAATGGCAGGGCTACTGGGGTACCGCCCGTCACAGAACGGGGCCTAGGTAACCGTACCGAGGATCACTCCCGACCCCCTACAACACAAGGCCGGAACCATTCCTTACTTAACAGTCCCGAACAAGATAACCCCGTAGTTGTGGCCAACAACTGCTCACACAGCCGAAATAAAGGGACATCTAAACAGGGTATACCTCATCCTGCTTAGGCATGACCCACCTAACCTTGCTGCATCTTCACTGTTTTAGCCATTCCTGGTTGATGAGGCTTGAGGCTACGATTACCTTTACTGAACATTATGCTTAGAATGCTCATCGTCCGCCTGACGATGTGCTGAAAGCATTCAATCCATACAAGTTCGTTCCGGGTTCGAACGAAACCGAAGGCATTATCTTGTTACACTCATTTTGGAATCACCCTCAGAGTTAACGACGATAACCCTTGCATTCTGAAACACCATCTTGATCACCACTTGATAAGTCACGACCTATCGTTTAATTTGGATTGATGTGCTTTTCGAAGAATCAAAACCGACTCTTCCGATCCTGGTCTCATCGAAATCCAAACGCCATTTTAAGGTCCAAGTTGTCTATTTAGTCTTAACAGTTCAATTTAATATTAAGAATTCACATTTTAGATATCACAAATAAATCATACACAGTCATCACAGATATATCCAGAATATATCACAACATATCATCAAGATATCATCAAACAGATATCAAAGTCAATTAAATAGAATTACCAATTCATATCAAACTGGTTTGATTAACTCAACTTATTAATTACTTAAGAATAAACTACTTTATTCTGCTTAATTAATTGCTGATTAATAAACTTATTAATTAATCAATTAATTACTTAGTTAATCATTAATTATCAATTTATTAATCATCTAATCTTTAATTAATTATTTAATTAGTTAACTTTTATTCATTAATTATTACTTAATTTCTTAGTTAATTAATTGATTCTTATTTGTTAATTAATAACTTACTTATTAATTAATAAAATCTAATTTCTTATTTAATTATCACAAATCATTTTAATTAATCATTTATTATTAATTAATCATTTATTATTAATTTATTAATCATATAATCCTTAATTAATCACCTAAGTTAATTACCATTTATTAATTAACTTTTAAGTAATTAACTAACGTTCTTAAGATTTAAATTGTTTTTAACACAAGATTAATTTTTAATTGCAATTTAATTTAAAGTTATTAATTTAATTACAAGTATAAATTAATTTACATTTATAATTACCTTGTACTAATTAACTATCTTTACAGACTTTTCTTTAATAAACTTTTAAATCAAATATTACCCTAAAACTAACTAATTTACTTTATTAACTTAGATATTCAAAATACTTTAAGTATTTAGGCACGTCCATTAGGGAGTGGGCCCGAGGCAGGCACCACCCTTACTCGAGAAAGTCTCGAGTTCCCCATGTTCTTCCCCGCGTCTCTCTCTCATTTTCCATCTTCTTCTTTTGCCTGTTTCTTTTTCTTCTCTTTTATTTTTATTTGAGTTTAAGTTATAAAATTTTAAACTGCTGAAACAAAACACTCACGCGCAATTCCCAGGAAAAACTCGAAGCGACCCCTACCAACACTCGAGCAAAACACGCGACAACCACGCCCATCCCATCGGTCACCCCAATGCCACCGTGCACATGCACGGTGGTTCGCCTCACCTCCGGCGTCCCCTGTCGCCACCCACAAACCACGATTCGTCCCTAGAATCGAAAAAAAATTGCAATTCTGCACGAAATTATCAAAATCAAAAAAAGACCTGAAGCACGAACTGGCCATACGAACACACCGGGATAAAAACGCCTCGGCCCATCAACGGTGACCACTGGAAACGAAACCACTTCGCCTATGCCATGTCTAGACCCTCCTCAACCTCCTCCTTGACGCGCGACCCACTCGATCAACATAGGGATCCGAAATCTAAAATTTACAGAGCATTTAAAAACTCATGATCAAAACCCTACTTTTATCTCAACCTCAAAATCTATGCATTCGAAATTTTTTTTGGCATTTTTCTTGTGTTAAAACATCCTCAAGCCTGCTTCATAACAAATTACAACAATTAAAATTAGTTGAATCAATCAATTTTGACAAAAATGTAATTTTTGTTTAATTTGGAACTGCACCCTCAATATTGGATTAGAAATCATTGTTTTCGATTTGAAAATCCTAACTTTATGTATGTAATCAAAGTATGTGATCAAATTCACAAATTGAGACATTCGAATTTTGACTTTTAATTTCTTTTACCTGTAACTTGAATAAACAGTATTTATAAAATACCGTAAAACTCCAAAAAAGATTGCAGGCCTTTGATTTAAGATAAACAAACATAATTGATTTCAATTTCTAAGATTAAATTGGTTTAAATGAAGAATATTGGTATCCTTCCACCTCTTTGCTCAAGCTTTAGAATATAAGGAATCATCACATATTTTATCTTACAGAAAACATTTCAGAACCAAATACAAAAATATGTAACAACACAAGATACAGGAATTAATTATCAACTTAACTTAAAAACTTATGTGTTTACTCACCAAAATAAAACTTTGAACAGAAGCAAGGTGTTGATGAAGAACACTGTAGGTTTGATTCCTGAAAGCCTTCCTTTTGTTTTTCTGTTTTGAATTATATTTAAGTTTGCAAAGCAAAAATGTTTATTTTCCTTCCTTCTTTGTTTCTCAGGTTTGCTCTTAGGTTTTAGTTAAGTTTATAAACGAACACAAGAATATGATGTGTATAAATAGAGGGACTTGAACAGTATAGGTGTTAACTGAATAGTTTTACTTGTATGACCCAATATGACTTGAATTAAATTACTGCAATATGAAAAGATGTTGAGATTTCGGCTGAAAGATTATTTTGTAACCTGAAATGACAAATTGTGTACTTAGCATTAATGAACATGTCTTCAATTATGTTAACATATAATTAATGTAAGCTGACACTTGAATTGGGTACATTGATATTTGTTTTTTTTAAGTGAACACTTTGTTTTCTTATGCACATAAAACTTACAGCAGCATATATGTTTAATTTTTTTGTACTGGACAAAGACATTTTGAACATTTTGTTGTACATATGTGTATATAGGTTATGCATAAAGATATTTTATATTTAATTTGTATACTTTGACTCCTTTTCACGCTCGTTTTTACAACAACTTGATATAATCTTTATTAAAAATTATGTATTGTATAAATGAGTTTCACAGGTTAATGTTTTAGGCTAACTTACCTTATATATAATGAGTAAACTTAACATAGTCATTGTTAGTATATTAGTTTTATTTTATTTGTATTGTTCATGTATGATTATTATGGTTATGATTTCTAAATTTTATCCTATTGGTAATTTAAATTTTCAACGTTTGATTCATATCATTGTGTTTGTATTTTTATATTTCAGTTTATAACTTATATTATATACTCCTAGTTAAAGTTTATATTCATAATTATATCTTATACTTATGTTATGTATGTTTATGTTTAATATTGCTATATTTGTTTATTTTTAAGCATTATCATTTAAAAACTACAATTATATATTCATATGTATATTATCAAAAAATAAAAGTATAGGGTCTTTGATTTTTATTGAATAAGAGAGATTTTGTTATAAACAATTTTAAAAGATTCCATTTTAAATTTTCAACTCCAAAATTTCTTTACAGTCACATATATAACTAGTAAATAATTAAGATCTCATCAGTTTATAAGTTGAGAAGCGTGTATTTAATTTAAATTAGATTAAATATTTATTAAAATATGCTGTGAAAAATTCCGGGTTGTTACATTCCTCCCCCTTAAAAGAATTTCGTCCCCGAAATTTAAAACAACAGTTAATTCAAAAGCTTTTATATTAACGATCCAAACATACATATTATTCATATAATAGCAAACAATCAAACAGTCTACTTTAACAAACATCACTAGTTTTCCGGGCATAAATCTGGATAAGTTTTCCTAAAGCTATCGAGAGTTTCCCAGGTACAATCTCTGGGATCCTCACTCCACTGCACCTTGACGAGTTTCACCACTTTGCTCCTGAGTTGCTTCTCGTCGTGATCCACGATCCGAACTGGATTTCTGACCACAGTCAAATTGGGTTCTACTTCCAAATCCTCTTGAATTACTGGTTCTACAACGAGTGATGGATCATGAACAAATTTCCTCAAATGTGATACATGAAACACATTGTGAATCCCAGACATCCGCTCTAGCAATTCAATCCTGTATGCTACAGCTCCAATTCTTTCCAACACTCGAAATGATCCAATGTATCTCGGAGCAAGTTTTCCCGTCTTTTCGAATCTTATAGCACCTTTAATTGGGGAAACTTTGACAAAAACCAAGTCTTCGATCTCAAATTCCAATGGTCTTCGTCTTCTATCAGCATATTTCTTCTGACGATCCTGAGCAGCTTTCATCCTTTTCTTAATAAGCTCAATCTTCGCAGAAGCTTCACGAATAAGATCGGGCCCGAGCACAAGACGATCCTTCGATTCTATCCAACAAGATGGGGATCTACATGGTCTTCCGTATAAAGCTTCATAAGGAGCCATCTTAATACTTGCTTGATAACTGTTATTATAAGAGAATTCCACCAGATGAAGATGGTCTTCCCACGATCCTCCAAAATCTAAAACACAAGCCCGCAGCATATCCTCAAGAATACGATTAAGCCTCTCCGTCTGTCCATCCGTTTGAGGATGATAGGTTGTACTTAATCTCAAATTTGTTCCCATTGCTGATTGCAGAGCTTCCCAGAATTTGCTAGTGAAAATAGGATCACAGTCACTTATTATACTGACTGGAACACCATGCAATCTAACTATCTCCTTCAAGAAAATTTCTGCCAGAGAAACTGCAGTACGGGTTGCCTTTACGGGTATAAAATAGGCACTCTTAGTTAAACGATCCACAATAACCCATATACCATCATTTCCCTTCCTGGTTCTAGGCAATCCGTCGATAAAATCCATCGAGATCATCTCCCATTTCCAATTTGGAATTTCCAAAGGCTGCAATAATCCGGCTGACTTCTATTGATCACCTTTAACTTGTTGGCAGATGGCACAACTGTTCACGAATCTAGCAACATCTTTCTTCATATTCGGCCACCAGAAAACTCTCCTCATGTCCTTGTACATCTTCGAAATTCCCGGATGAATATTCAATTTGGAGCGATGACTCTCTGACAACACTTCCTACCTTAGATCCCTATCATTTGGAACACAGATTCTCCCGTTAATCCTTAATGTTCCTTGGTCATCGATTTCAAAACTGGGACACTGACCTTTCCTGACTCTTTTGATGATCCTTCTCAACATCTTATCAGATTCTTGCTTGGTTGAAATCCTTCCAATAAGAGATGGAACCAAATCCAAAAGAGATAGAACCGCGTTTCTGCTGAGAGCAACAGCTACAACATTCGCTTTTCCTGGAGTGTACAGAATATCCAAATCATAGAATGCTAGAAATTCGACCCACCGCTGCTGTCTCAGATTAAGATCTTTTTGAGAGAAAAGATATTTCAATGGTTTGTGATCCGTGAACAATTCGAATTTCTCTCCCAAAAGATAATGTCTCCAGATCTTCAAAGCAAAAACAATGGCTAGCAGTTCAAGATCGTGTGTAGCGTAGTTTTTCTCATGTGGCTTCAACTGCCGACTCGCATATGGAATTACCCTTCCATTCTGCATTAGAACTGTACCCAAACCAACCATACAAGTATCAGTATAAACCTCGAATTTGCTCTTTCCATCTGGAATAGCAAGTACTGGTGCACTAGTTAACCTCGTCTTTAATTACTGAAAAGCTTCTTTACACTGGGGTGTCCACTTGAATTTAGCTCCTTTTCTAGTCAGCTTAGTTAAATGCGAAGAAATCTTGGAATAATCTTTGATAAATTTCCTGTAGTAGCCAGCCAATCCAAGAAAACTACGAACTTCTGTCGGTGTCTCCGGCTGTTTCCATTCCAAAATAGTTTCAACTTTCACCGGGTCTACAAAAATACCTTCACCAGAAACAATGTGCCCTAAAAATTTAACCTCCGATTTCCAGAAATGGCACTTCGAAAACTTCGCCTTCAACACATGCTTCCTCAAGGTCTCCAATACAATCCTCAAATGCTCCCTATGTTCTTCTTCGGATTTGGAGTAGACCAAGATATCATCAATGAATACCAGCACGAACTTATTCAATACATTCCTAGAGACTCGGTTCATCAGGTCAACGAAGTAGGCAGGAGCGTTGGTTAACCCGAAAGGCATAACCAACCACTCATAGAAACAATTCGGTCCCCTAAATGCAGTCAAGGGAATACTGTCTTCAGCTACCCTCAACCGATGGAAACCTGAAGCTAGATCCAAATGAGAAAAGATAGAAGCACCATGCAACTGGTCAAAAAGATCATCGATGCAAGGAAGAGGATATTTATTATGGATAGTCACTTTGTTCAATTCTCTATAATCCACATAGAACCTTAGTGATCCATCTGATTTAGTTACAAACACTGCCGCCGAACCCCAACAAGAAAAACTGGGTCTAATCAACCCCTTTTCTAAAAGATCTTGAGTCTGCTTAATCAACTCTTCTCTTTCCCTAGGAACCATTCTCCTACTGGGCTGAATCACCGGCACAGCTCTTGGAATCAAATCAATACGGAACTCTATTTCTCAATGTGGTGGCAGACACTTAACTTCTTCAAATACATCAACAAAATCTTGAACCACATCGATATCTTCAATCTTCTCTTCAGAAGTCTCAATTCCATGCAAAAGACTGCTCAAGTGAATCCTAGAATTATCACACGACACTCTGGCAATTCTACCCAGATCAGTTTCGAACGAAACTGTTCTTTCATCACAATTCAAAACGGCTCTATACTTATCCAGCCAATCCATTCCCAAAATAAGATCAAATCCCTTAAAATTCAACACATACGGTTCACAAGAAAAACTGTGGGATAGATAAGAGATCTTCAAGTCCTTACAGATAGTGTCTAATTTGGTCACCCCTCCTATAGGATTAGACACCAAGATAGGACCGTCTACAGAACTAGGGGTAAGAGAGAACTTTTCAACAGAGTCCAGAGAAATAAAACTCAAGGAAGCACCCGAATCAAACAAAACTCTAATATATTTGCCATCTAAAAGTAAAGTACCTTCTAAAACTCCTTTGCCCTTCGAAGAAGAAGATGGACCGGCTTCTAAAGCAAAGACTTTATTCTGAGGCGCCCTCTGCAGAAATGGACAATTCTTGATCATGTGTCCTCGCCGATGACAATTAAAGCACAACGATTTCTAAACCATAGATGATCCTGGACCACTCTGATGCGGTTGCTGTTGCTGCTGCTGGAATCCTTTTCTAGGACACTTATTTGCCAAATGTCCTTCCTGTTGACAAATGTAGCATTTGCGAGGTCCGTTGTTATTTCCAGGCTTCTTCTTACACGGCTTTCTCCATTTAGGATCAAACTTCCGCTTATTCGGATTAGTGAAATTCCCACCTGAAGCTGCAACTGGAGCCACATATTCCTTACCCATTAAACTTTCATATCTCAATGCCATATCAATCAAATCAACAAAAGATCCTTTCAGAAGCACTGTCAATTTTCCATGGAATTCAGGCCTCAATCCTTGCACAAACTTCTCATTCCTTTTAAGGGGAGTATCGATGAGTTCTGGTCCATAACAAGAGAGTTCGTTGAATCTGGTTTCATACTTCGAAATAGACATGCTACCCTGCTTCAAATACAGAAAATCCTGATACAATTGGGTTCTCCCTGCCGTCGGCATAAACTTCTCTTCAAAAAAATCCTTAAATCTGTCCCATGAAATGTCATCCTCAGAAATATTTGCAATTGTTGCATCCCACCATGCTGCTGCACCACCCTGCAATTACCACGATGCCATTTGCCTCTTACGCTCATCAGACAATTTCATGCTCTTGAAAATGCGCTCGCAAGAGCGTAGCCAGGCTTGAACTTCAATTATTGACTCTGAACCTTTGAATGGTTGGCCTCCGAGATTCTTGAAATCTTTGCATAAAGCTGCAAAACTAACTTGAGCCGGTACTGGATTTACAGCCTCACTAGCATTTTGACCCCTTCCATCATCTGTTGAATTATTGGCCCTAACTCTACCTCTTCTTTCGGAACTCATGTTGGCCACCTGAATAGGTAACTCAACAAATTTAGATAGATATATATAATTATATGAAAATACAAATACGCACTCTCAAGATAAATATAACACAAGAGCCTAGGTATTCGCTCGACCTAATACTCTGATACCAACTGTGACGACCCGCCTTTCTAACCCCAAAAAGACGTATCATCAATAAGAAAGAAAGTGATAGAAATAGAAAAGAATGGAAAGAAAGAATAACAACATCAGAATCTCACAGCGGAATGGAACAAAATATAATACATCACATAACTATTACATAGTTTACATACATTAGAGTTATACAATACCATATAACAGAACTGTTATATACAGATATGTCCATACATACATTCAAAATACAACATACACTAACTACACAGCGGAACTACATATATAGATACATGCGTCTGGTCTTCTTCCCAAAAGCTCTTCCAGCAAATCAATACTCCAAATACCTATCACTTGGCTACTCATAAAAATTTGAGTACCCAAGAGTTTATGAAAAACAAAATATAAACTCCGGGTCAGACATGGGTCTGGTGTGAGTAAACGGTTTAAATTGTTTTAACTTTGAAAATCTTTGAAAATAAAGGTATCACGTAAGACTCCCCACACATAAATACGGGTAAGTTTTTACCTTACGCTAACCAAAACATTTTATAGGAAATCCGATGATATTATAATAGTGTCAAGGGTTTTCAAGTAAATAGAAAATAGCCGAAATTGTTACATCTATTAAATTCCAGCTACTAGCCACGAAAGTGGGTAATACAAATCAAAACCGTAGGCAACAATGGCAGGGCTACTGGGGTACCGCCCGTCACAGAACGGGGCCTAGATAACCGTACCGAGGATCACTCCCGACCCCCTACAACACAAGGCCGGAACCATTCCTTACTTAACAGTCCCGAACAAGATAACCCCGTAGTTGTGGCCAACAACTGCTCACACAGCCGAAATAAAGGGACATCTAAACAGGGTATACCTCATCCTGCTTAGGCATGACCCACCTAACCTTGCTGCATCTTCCCTGTTTTAGCCATTCCTGGTTGATGAGGCTTGAGGCTACGATTACCTTTACTGAACATTATGCTTAGAATGCTCATCGTCCGCCTGACGATGTGCTGAAAGCATTCAATCCATACAAGTTCGTTCCGGGTTCGAACGAAACCGAAGGCATTATCTCGTTACACTCATTTTGGAATCACCCTCAGAGTTAACGACGATAACCCTTGCATTCTGAAACACCATCTTGATCACCACTTGATAAGTCACGACCTATCGTTTAATTTGGATTGATGTGCTTTTCGAAGAATCAAAACCGACTCTTCCGATCCTGGTCTCATCGAAATCCAAATGCCATTTTAAGGTCCAAGTTGTCTATTTAGTCTTAACAGTTCAATTCAATATTAAGAATTCACATTTTAGATATCACAAATAAATCATACACAGTCATCACAGATATATCCAGAATATATCACAACATATCATCAAGATATCATCAAACAGATATCAAAGTCAATTAAATAGAATTACCAATTCATATCAAACTGGTTTGATTAACTTAACTTATTAATTACTTAAGAATAAACTACTTTATTCTGCTTAATTAATTGCTGATTAATTAACTTATTAATTAATCAATTAATTACTTAGTTAATCATTAATTATCAATTTATTAATCATCTAATCTTTAATTAATTATTTAATTAGTTAACTTTTATTCATTAATTATTACTTAATTTCTCAGTTAATTAATTGATTCTTATTTGTTAATTAATAACTTACTTATTAATTAATAAAATCTAATTTCTTATTTAATTATCACAAATCATTTTAATTAATCATTTATTATTAATTAATCATTTATTATTAATTTATTAATCATATAATCCTTAATTAATCACCTAAGTTAATTACCATTTATTAATTAACTTTTAAGTAATTAACTAACGTTCTTAAGATTTAAATTGTTTTTAACACAAGATTAATTTTTAATTACAATTTAATTTAAAGTTATTAATTTAATTACAAGTATAAATTAATTTACATTTATAATTACCTTGTATTAATTAACTATCTTTACATACTTTTCTTTAATAAACTTTTAAATCAAATATTACCCTAAAACTAACTAATTTACTTTATTAACTTAGATATTCAAAATACTTTAAGTATTTAGGCACGTCCATTAGGGAGTGGGCCCGAGGCAGGCACCACCCTTACTCGAGAAAGTCTCGAGTTCCCCATGTTCTTCCCCGCGTCTCTCTCTCATTTTCCATCTTCTTCTTTTGCCTGTTTCCTTTTCTTCTCTTTTATTTTTATTTGAGTTTAAGTTATAAAATTTTAAACTGCTAAAACAAAACACTCACGCGCAATTCCCAGGAAAAACTCGAAGCGACCCCTACCAACACTCGAGCAAAACACGCGACAACCACGCCCATCCCATCGGTCACCCCAACGCCACCGTGCACATGCACGGTGGTTCGCCTCACCTCCGGCGTCCCCTGTCGCCACCCACAAACCACGATTTGTCCCTAGAATCGAAAACAAATTGCAATTCTGCACGAAATTATCAAAATCAAAAAAAGACCTGAAGCACGAACTGGCCATACGAACACATCGGGATAAAAACGCCTCGGCCCATCAACGGTGACCACTGGAAACGAAACCACTTCGCCTACGCCATGTCTAGACCCTCCTCAACCTCCTCCTTGACGCGCGACCCACTCGATCAACATAGGGATCCGAAATCTAAAATTTACAGAGCATTTAAAAACTCATGATCAAAACCCTACTTTTATCTCAACCTCAAAATCTATGCATTCGAAATTTTTTTTGGCATTTTTCTTGTGTTAAAACATCCTCAAGCCTGCTTCATAACAAATTACAACAATTAAAATTAGTTGAATCAATCAATTTTGACAAAAATGTAATTTTTGTTTAATTTGGAACTGCACCCTCAATATTGGATTAGAAATCATTGTTTTCGATTTGAAAATCCTAACTTTATGTATGTAATCAAAGTATGTGATCAAATTCACAAATTGAGACATTCGAATTTTGACTTTTAATTTCTTTTACCTGTAACTTGAATAAATAGTATTTATAAAATACTGTAAAACTCCAAACAAGATTGCAGGCCTTTGATTTAAGATAAACAAACATAATTGATTTCAATTTCTAAGATTAAATTGGTTTAAATGAAGAATATTGGTATCCTTCCAACTCTTTGCTCAAGCTTTAGAATATAAGGAATCATCACATATTTTATCTTACAGAAAACATTTCAGAACCAAATACAACAATATGTAACAACACAAGATACAGGAATTAATTATCAACTTAACTTAAAAACTTACGTGTTTACTCACCAAAATAAAGCTTTGAACAGAAAGCAAGGCGTTGATGAAGAACACTGCAGGTTTGATTCCTGAAAGCCTTCCTTTTGTTTTTCTGTTTTGAATTATATTTAAGTTTTCAAAGCAAATTTTTTTATTTTCCTTCCTTCTTTTTTTCTCAGGTTTGCTCTTAGGTTTTAGTTAAGTTTATAAACGAACACAAGAATATGATGTGTATAAATAGAGGGACTTGAACAGTATAGGTGTTAACTGAACAGTTTTACTTGTATGAACCAATATGACTTGAATTAAATTACTGCAATATGAAAAGATGTTGAGATTTCGGCTGAAAGATTATTTTGCAACCTGAAATGACAAATTGTGTACTTAGCATTAATGAACATGTCTTCAATTATGTTAACATATAATTAATGTAAGCTGACATTTGAATTGGGTACATAGATATATTTTTTATTATATTTTTTTTAAGTGGACACTTTGTTTTCTTATGCGCATAAAACTTACAGCAGCATATATGTTTAATTTTCTTGCACTGGACGAAGACATTTTGAACATTTTGTTGTACGTATGTGTATACAGGTTATGCATAAAGATATTTTATATTTAATTTGTATACTTTGACTCCTTTGCACACTTGTTTTTACAGCAACTTGATATAATCTTTATTAAAAATTATGTATTGTATAAATGAGTTTCACAGGTATGTTTTAGGCTAACTTACCTTATATATATTGAGTAAACTTAACATAGTCATTGTTAGTATATTAGTTTTATTTTATTTGTATTGTTCATGTATGATTATTATGGTTATGATTTCTAAATTTTATCCTATTGGTAATTTAAATTTTCAACGTTTGATCCATATCGTTGTGTTTGTATTCTTATATTTCAGTTTATAACTTATATTATATACTCCTAGTTAAAGTTTATATTCATAATTATATCTTATACTTATGTTATGTATGTTTATGTTTAATATTGCTATATTTGTTTATTTTTAAGCATTATCATTTAAAAACTATAATTATATATTCATATGCATATTATCAAAAAATAAAAGTATAGTCTTTGACTTTTATTGAATAAGAGAGATTTTGTTATAAACAATTTTAAAGATTCCATTTTAAATTTTCAAATCCAAAATTTCTTTACAGTCACATATATAACTGGTGAATGATTAAGAGCTCATCAGTTTATAATTTTAGAAGCTTGTATTTAATTTAAATTAGAATAAATATTTATTAAAATATGCTGTCAAAAATTCCGGGTTGTTATAACTTGATTTATGGTTATGTTTTGTAAAAATGAATGATTATGATTTAATGGAAAGATGCAACTTAAAATGACTTAACTTGATAATTGGAAATTTAGTTTTCAAATGAAAGTTAAGTAAATTTAGTGATAGGGTATTTTATTTGTGGGATGGATATATTAAAATAAAGTGTAAAGTTATTTGTTAAAAATAAAAGTTAAGTAAAATAGGGCAATTTTGACTTATAAATGAATTGTATTTTAATTTGGATATTTGTAGATAAAATTTTATTTTATTAAATCATAAGTTAAATGATATCCAAGTGAATATTTTTGAAGTGTGAAATGTGATTTTATAAGTTAAATTGGCCAAAAATTGAAATTTTAGTGTAGCTAAAATATACAATGTTTTGGAAATTTATAATTGAAAGAATAGACTTACAAATGCTACAAATTTGAAATGAATATTTTTTGACATTGAATCTAAATGGTTAAATGAATCTTGTTTGGAGGATATTAACATTGAATTTAAACGGTCTAAATAAATATGGTTCAAAGTGTTTGGTTTTAGAGTTCTTATAACTTGAAAGTAATATGGCTTTGGAAATGAAATTATTGGAAATTGTATTTAATTAGAATTATGTTTAAATATATATAAATTTGAACTTATTGAAATTAAAGATTTAAGAATATGACTTTATAAAGTGGTTTGATTTAAGATGATTTAAAGGAATATTTCAAGTTTAATAAATTGAAGGAAATATTCAGTGATTTGACATTTGGGTTTTATTTAAATAATATATTGATATGGTTTTGGAATTTAAATGGGATATCATTACTTTGGTTTTTGAAATGGATATGATATTTTTGTTTTAAAGTATAAATGATTTTGAAATAAATATCCATGGGTTATAATAACGTTGGTTTGCTAAAGATACCGGGATCGAAAGTTGTCATACTCTCTACCAACCTCGAAAACCACTTTAACAACCGTGCACGTGGTGGAGATTCCAGAATAAAGTAGGATGGTGGCGGTGTTCCTTTGAGGTATATACATGGACCCAACTCCTATGATTTGGCATAAGGTGGCTAAAACAGGAGCGATCTCGGGCCAACGAGGTCATTCCTCTGATCGGACATACTCCTTCGATATTATATTCTGACTTTGAGATTTATTCGATGGCCACTTTTGATTTTTGATTTGTGGTTGTGGCTTAAGGTGGGTGGTATTAGGTGCTAGGCGTTATCACCAGCCCGTGTGCGTAATTGTTATATCTACCCTGGCATTGCCTTGTGTGCCGTGTCACCTACCCTAGCGTGCCTTGTACGTGTTTGGTTTCTCCCGTAACCCATGGAGTTTTTCGGGTAGTCTCCCGATCTGAAGATGTGCTGATACTGGATGGACTACTGGGACTATTACGTGTTAAGGGCTATATGGGTAACCCCTTAACGCTATTTAAAAGTAAATTTTTTTACCATTGACATTATTATAATAGAGAAATATTACTACATAGTAAATAGTTTAACGGATCCTTAGAGGATGGGTGGTCTCGAGCATCCTTTAAGTTATTTGTACCTTATATTACAATCCACTTGAGTTGGTTTACATTGTATAAGTATGTATGTCCTGACTCGAGTGTTTTGTGTTTTGCTTTACGCTCGGGTCGGACTGAGTGATACAGCATTAGAGACTCACCTTTGGAGTTGGAGCTTTGCTTGAAGATCCAGCCATCTATTTCAATTTCAGTATTCAGTAGATCCCAGTTATTCAGTTGATTCCAGTGATGTATTCAGCTTTGTACTTGATTATTGTATTAAACTTCTGTTGTACTCTTGTTAACTCTGATGTACATTTATATAGTAGCTCATGAGCTACTATCTCTTTGCTTTCGCTGCATTATATTACTCTGTGTCTGTGATTTTGTGATTTATTTAATAATTGTATATTCTTCGATTTTCCAAATTTATTTTATAATTCAGTATTTTGAGCAATTCAAGTCCGACATGTGTGGATGCGAATGGTTGAAAATATCGGGTTGTTACGGTTGGAAAGGGGTTAGTAATTGCCTAATGGTCAAATAAATACTTGTTTAATTACTTAATTAAAAATGATTGATTATGTTTGACACTAATAAACGGACAAAGTAATCTTATCTATTTGTGAGAGTTAAGATTTATGTCGAGTAGGGACAGAGCAATAGTGCTCTAACCTACCGGGCTTCCCTCTTAACGGGGGAAATGGTAAGTGGAAAATGTCGGAAATGAGTTAATCGAGTTGATTCCTTATTGTTTATGCAAATCATTAATGCTATACTTAATAGTAAAAGCCGACGAGGTAGACTTGTCTATTTGTGATATTCAAGATTGAAGTGTCTAGGTAAGGCTTGAAGCAACCAGTGTCCAAGCCTATCTAGCTTCACTCTTGGGCGAGGAATAATTAAGTTGAAATTTTGGGAAAAAGTTAAGTGTATTAATCATGATTTGCATAAGCAATCATTTTTAGAACTTGATAGTTAACTAGTATATACTGAACTTGACTGAATACGAACTTAGAACTTTAAAGGGATGCTTTAAAGTAAATGGCAAGTATAAAAGAGATTTTAGGTTTATAGTATCGATATTTGTGCAACATCTGTTTAACCCATTTAACTATACTTTTGGAAAGTAATTAGATCTTTAAAATGTAGTTTTAAAGCTAACGGGATAGTAAAGTGTTTTGGGGTTTGTTATAAATAATGTTTTAGCAACATTTATTTTTAATCCCTTGGATAATACTTTAAAGTGTTAAAACTATTTTAAATGAATTTCGAAAATACTTAGATCTTTGATAATGGGATTTCAAAAGAGAATAACAGGTATGATTTGGTTTTTGGGTTTATCGTGGAAATGTGTTAGTAACATTCGCCTTTAACCTGTTTTGATTATACTCTTAAATGTAAATGGATCTTTAAAAAGAATGTTTTAAAGATAATCATAAGTGAAATGGTTTTAGGTTTGTCGCGACAATGTTTGAGTAACATTTGTCTTAAGCCCTTTGAATTGATTAGTGAATATACTTATACGATTGGAATAAGTATATGAATACTTTTGGGAAGTGTTGAAATGTGTTGAAAATGAATAGGGATGTTATAATTAAATAGAAAAGTTTAATTAATAAATGAAGTTTCATTTATAAAGAGTTTATTTAGTAAAAATGGGTTTTACTAATAAAAGAGGATTTTAGTTAATAAAGGAAGATTAATTAAAAAAAGGATTGGAAGTCGTTATATGACTTGATCGTGCTTGTTTGTTTCGATTGTGCTTTGTGCGTTACTGCTTATGGACAGTAAATGGGGCTTGGTTCTTCCATGTGTGATTATTCTCATTATATTGGACTATTTTCTTATTTGGTAGTTAAATAAATAAGCGACTATCAAATCTTGGCCAAAATATACTCTGGAAATATATAGAAGAAACACAAGGGTTATGCGGTATAGTTATCTACAGTGATGTTATACTGTACATATAGACTCGTTTGAATCTTCTAGGACAAATGATAAGGAAATTTGTCGGCTTAAACAATCAGAACGTGATCTCTGACCTTATGTATTGCCTGTTTATTTCCTACAAAACCAAGGTTGAGGTTCGCGGGAAATCGATGTATTGGTTTTGGAGCACCCGGTATGCGGGGTAATGTACTTGCAGTAGATGACTTGAAAACATAACCACTACAAAATCATATACATGTTTTATGCTTTTGAAGAGGTTCGTGACTGCTTTATGATTGCTTTGTGACTGGTTCATGATTGCTTCGTAATGCTGGAATATATGTGGGGATTCGAGATCTGTTTGAGATACTCGAGCACATGTAGTTGTTCGTGATCTATTCAGCATGTGGGAATCCATGTGTGATTCCAAGGCCAGTTGAGGTATGGGAATCCATGTGTAATTCCGAGATATATTGAGATATTGGAATCCATGCATGGTTTCGTGATTTGTTCAAGTTGGTGCTTATATGGAAGATCTGTTGGGTCGTGACCCATGGGTTGGAATGCTGGACGTAGCCTCATCATCGTTATGGCAAAAACCAGAAATATGAGACATAGCCAGTAAGGTTAGCAAACCCATAGGGTGCATCCGACTCCAATTCTAGAGAGACTTATTGGGATATGCATGCGGAAGCGTTGCACCGGGTCTTAGCAAGACCAGTTATGGTTTTCCTATGGTATATTCACTAGAGACGTACGACACTTCAGAAGGATATCTTTGATCCTTATGTAGTAGTTCAGATTCGGCTTCCCAGAAGAGATCTACATGGAAATTCAACATAATTAGCGAATGCACCTTAGCGGTTATGATTATATACCTATTATTGTTACGATGTACAGTCACTTGCATCGCAGCTATGTGATTATTTATATTCCACGCCTTAGACATTATTATATTATCACTGGATTTTATAGTAGAATGGTTTAGTTATCATAAGGGAAAAACCCATCCGTGTTTATTGACGACGTGTTTTTACAATATATCCTTATTTTGAAAGGTTTTAAGATATAATAAGTTCTATGCAATTTTAGTTTTTCACACTGCTTTACCAAATTGATCTAGATGTTATTTTCTTATAATGCTCAGGTCAGCCCCGTGTATGTTTCTAGATTTAGCTTTGGACGCTTATGGAGATAAGCAAGATGATTTCCTACCATAGTATTTATTTTCACTGCATTACATTATGTGTATCATCAGCTTTTGTGAAGACAGGTTGTTATAACTATCCGAACTGATTATTGTAACTCTGAAAAAATTTGTATCTTTTGATGACAGTTTATACTGTCTTTTGATATTATATATGATCGTTCCAATGTGAGATTATGATATTGTATTCCTTCTTCCTTATTCTATTTCTTTTTATTTATATTTTACCCTAAAAATTCGTCTTTCCAGCACTTGGGTGCTTGACACATGAATACTGTGGATGTATTAGTGTCGATATTTGAGGGTTGAAAGGGAGGGTCGTTACAACTGGTATCAGAGCTGAAGGTTAAGCCAGAACCTTGGCTTTGTTGGGTATGAATCTTTAAGATATAGGGTAATGGAATGCCCTAACATGAATTGAGAGTATTATATATATGGGAGCGTATTTATTAGTTTATAAAAAAATTATATTGTGTTTATTGGTCTGACAAGTGGTATGAATTCTTGTCGGTACATTGGATGCCATGGTACCAATAGGGATTTCTAAATATTTGAATAGAGTAAACTAACACAGTATTGTTTTTGAAAATTGGTAAATGAAACAATTTTGCTTAGGATTATATTTATATAAGAATATATAATCTTCATAATTTGATATCGTTATTTATGATATGGTTGTTTGCTAAGAAAGGATAATATTCTATTATTATCATTTATCTTTTGATTAGTTATGCTCGGTCAGCCTATAAGCATTTATTATAATTTGTTGGTTTATAAGAAATTTACCTTGTTACAACAAGGATTGAGTAGATAGCAAATTATAAGAATATTAAATACGAACACCTGATGAATTAAGTTTCACGGTTTGACTATAAGGCGTTCAATGATAATGTTGGGTTAAATTTGAATTTTAAACAGAGTTGTTTATTATAATCTAAACAAAGACATACATTCTAATGATTTAGATAAGGAAGCAACCTTATATAAGAATGTAATTTTATATAAGTATGGTTTAGTTTATAAACGAAGAGGATTTAAATAGAGAATTTGATAATTTAATCCCGATAATCTTTAAAAACATTTTTCAAAATTTAAGAGAAAATAATAGTAGTATTACTTGGGATTATATTTGGGAAATTGGTTTGTGAAACTAAGATCATGGTACTTAGTAACATTTACGAAGTATTTGATGCCATTTTGTATTGATTTTGGTTAAGTCCAAAAGGCATAAGTTGGATGTACTGAACTCACTTCTATCGCTTAAAAATTATTCTGGTGATGACTTAAATATTATCTGCCTTCATTTTCTGGTTTCTAAGTTTAGGATTCTACAAAATTGTTTTGGTAAAACAAATTTTGATTTAATCCCAAAGTATGATTTGCGTATAAAATTTATATGTATATATTATTTCAAAATGATTTGAAATAAAAACCAATGTTTAGTTCTAAAGTTTTCTTATAGAGTTATTTGATGGACACATGTAGCTTATGCGCAAGGAATGTATGGATGTGCATCATAATATGATATGTTGTTAGGTGGTTTTCATTGGTTAAAATGAAATGTAATTTTTGGCGGTTTTGGATAGTCTAGAACTTCCAAATGGTTATATAACTTGTAATTAAGTGTTTTAAAGGTTTAAAAGTGAAGTTTATATAACACTTGAATTGAGAAGATAGCAAGTTAAAATAAGTTTAAATTTGTTGAACATACTGGTTAAGTAAAACAAATTTGATGTTGGTATATACTCTTAGGATGTAATGGAGTGTTATATGAGTATAAACTTAAGTTATAAAATGTTTATAAACTTGAAGTTGTGATTTATGAAATGACTCGTAAATGATTTAGTATTAAAGAGATATACTATTTGGATAAATGAATGTGATTAACAAAGAAATTGGTGTAGTAAAAGAAACCATTAGGATAAATACGTAATTGTGCGTTGATCATTCTACTCACATAATTGTTCTTGATCCAGCATTCGAATGCGTGATTTCGAGGTGGTTTACAAAGGTCCGAAAAATGATTTTTCACTCGATTTTTGACGACGAACACCTGATAAGGATTCGTGATTCGATCCTACTGCTTTCTATCATAGTATACGGCTATGCAAGAAGAACAGAGGTTTCTAATCAAGGAACCAAATCGGAGTCCGCACTAGAGAGGTCAAGTGATCTATACTAGTTGAAAAGTGGAATCTATGCGATTGAGTAAGTGATCAGAATTAATAATGTATACAGATGATATATGTGCATCGTACGGGCTTTAGTATTTGCATGCTATGTTTTGATTAGCTTAGGGAGAGTTTAAAGAATGACTCTTTGATTTGTTCGAGGGTGGCATGAATAATTGTCTAAGTAATAACCTGAGGCTGTTGAGCAGAAGGTACGATTAGTGGATTGATTTTCATCCTTGTGCGATGACTTGAGCAAGCCATGAGCTTTGTTTCTTAATGATTAGGATGCGGTCAAGTATCAACTTATGATTGTTTCTTTGGTTACTCATGTTGGAATTTCGAGGATGAAATATTCATAGTGGGGGGGGGATGTAACAATCCAAAATTTCAGACATTTTGTATTTAAATATATGAATCTTCGATTAAATGTTATTAAAATGATTTAATAAGAATTTTAACTCCCTATTAAATCACAAGTAATGATGGTAAACTTGTTTTGAAAAAATGTTTACAAAAATATATTCTTTGGAAAAATGTCGATAATATGACCAAAAATCATTTTATCGATAAGCAACTATTTTCTCAACGAAAGTTGTTCAAACTTTTTATTCATGTCTAATTAATCATTAAGGAGATAGTTAATAACTAATTTTTTTTTCATGTTTAAGGCTAACTAAATAGGAAAACGAGCAAATAAGGAAAATGGGCAAAAATGGAAATGTTTAACTCTTAAGCTAATGATCAAATGAACACTTAGCCAATTCTTCTCTTCGTACAAGATTGGAAGGTTCTAGAAGCTTCCAATAGGGTAAGAGATAATACGAAAGTAATTATTCATAAAGGAGATATGACATAAAGCAGAAAATATGCATAAATGGATACTCCTTAACACTTAAGAAATTGTGACATAAAGTTATCGTGTGAGAGGAGGCTCTTTTGTGACCTTCCAGAGGTAGAAGATGGTAATGACCTCTATCCCAAGATTGAATAAGAGAGGGCACACACTTAGTTAACATTCACAAAATTCCTAAGCAAATGCAAGCTTTTCTAGTGGGATCTTTATCTTCTTCCTCTCTTATGTTCTAAAAAGAAAGAGTTGCAAATCAACTCCAAATCACTTCAAACTTTTCCACAAGGCTTAGTATAATATTACGTAACCTTCTACCATGTTAGAAGTTGAAGAAGTGGAGCATGATCCCTAAGTAGGGGATGGCCGTGTGCAATTGTGAGGAAGGGGAGGACTTTGAGTAAGGTGAAGGCAAAGAGGAGGAGGAAATGTGTTGCAAGGTGGAGGCTTGACTTTGGTTTATGGATCTTGGTTTTGGTTAGATTAAAGGTGAGTTAACACCTCACTTTGGATGAAAAAAATAATACTTATATGTTGTGTTTGATTGTGATAATTTGTTTAAATTGTTGTTAACTTATATTGAAAACAATGGCTGCAACTTCTTACTTTAAAAGTAAGTGACATATATGATCCATATACATCGACTTGAAAAAACTTGGAATGGACTTGAATGGACTTGTATGACATGTGAATAGACCTTGAACAAAGCACTAGGTTGTATTTGAACATAGGTTGAGATATGACTTGGATTTAGAAGTGTACTTATAGCGATAGCTGCTATAGAAGCAGTTCGGAATTGTCTTATTTTTTACAATTGTTATGGAATTTTGTAGAGAGATTCGACAGTAAGAACTAGAATTCTTATCGATACTGTAATTCATAGGGAAGAAAATGGAGTTATGGATGGAATCAAATATGCAGTATTTACAGAAAAAAGTATTCGGTTATTGGGGAAGAATCAATATACTTCTAATGTCGAATCAGGATCAATTAGGACAGAAATAAAGCATTGGGTCGAACTCTTCTTTGGTGTCAAGGTAATAGCCATGAATAGTCATCGACTCCCAGGAAAGGGTAGAAGAATAGGAGGTAGATTCCTCGCCATATTTATATTGTTATACATGTATGTTTGTTGTTATTAAAATTTTTAATAGTAAAATTTTCAGTAACATCTCGAAAATGGCTAAAACATAGTGCAAAATTGCCCGTTTAACCTTGATTTTTGAACTTCAATTGTTTCAAAAAGGATTTTAAGTTCGTGCGATTTGTTTCATTCTTTTTAGAAGTATTACCTAACTATATTTAGAGTATTTTAAAAGTAGTTTTGGATTTATATGAATTTCTAAGAGTTAGTGATAAATTTTTAAAGAGAGGAATTTTAGAATAAAACATGTTTTTTTTCCAAATTTTGTTCATTTTTTCAAACTTGTTATTTTCAAGCGATATTTTAAAGGAGTGTTTTAAAATATATTATAAGTATTTTATAGTATAAATATCTTATATAAATATCTTGGAAAATACCTTATATAAATGTCTTGTTTTAAATTATAAAACAAAGGGCTGGAAAGGGGTTAGTAAGTGCTTAATGGCCATATAGATACTTGTTTAATTACTTAATTGAAAAGTAATTGATTATGCTTAACACTAATAAGCCGACGAAGTAATCTTATCTATTTGTGAGAGTTAAGATTGATGTCGAGTAGGGACGGAGCAATAGAGCTCTAACTTACCGGGCTTCCCTGATTACTAAGGAATTGGTAAGTGGAAATTGTCGAAACCGTGTTAATCGAGTTGATTCCTTATTGGAAATCATTAACACTATACTTAACACTAAAAATCGACGAGGTAGATTTGTCTATTTGTGAGATTTAAGACTGAAGTGTCTAGGCAAAGCAACCAGTGCCCAAACTTACCTAGCTTTGCTCTTGGGCGAGGAATAGTTAAGTTGGAATGTCAGAATTGAATTAAGCGTACGAATCATGATTTGTTTAAGCAATAATTTATAGAACTTGATAGTTAACTAGTTTATATCGAACTTAATTAATATGAACTTAGAACTTTAAAGGGATGTTTTAAGTAAATGGCAAGTATAAAAGCGATCTTAGGTTATAGTATCGATGTTTGTGCAACATATTTTTTGACCAATTTAACTATACTTTGGAAAGTAATTAGGTCTTTAAAATGGAGTTTTAAAGATAACGGGATATTAAAATGTTTTGGGGTTTGTTATAAACAATGTTTTAGTAACATTTGTTTTTAAACCCTTGGTCAATATTTTAAAGTGTTAAAAAATTGTAATGAGTTTGGGAAATACTTAGATCGTTGATAATGGGATTTTAAAAGAGGATAACAAGCATGATTTGGTTTTTGGGTTTATTGTGGCAATGTGTTAGTAACATTCGCCTTTAATCCATTTTGATTATACTCCTAAATGTAAATGGATCTTTAAAAAGAATGTTTTAAAGATAATCATAAGTAAAATGGATTTGGGTTTATAGTGATGATGTTTGAGTAATATTTTTCTTAAGCCCTCTGAATTTTGATTAGTGAATATAATTATACGATTGGAATAAGTATATGAATACTTTTGGGAAGTGTTGAAATGTGTTGAAAACGATTAGGGATGTTTTAATTAAATAGCAAAGTTTAATTAATAAATGGATTTTCATTTATAAAAAGTTTATTTAGTTAAAATGGGTTTTACTAATAAATGAGGATTTTAATTAATAAAGGTAGATTAATTAAAAAAGAGATTAGAAGTCGGATATATGACTTGATCGTGCTTGTTTGTTTTAATCATGCTTTGTGTGTTACTGCTCATGGACAATATATGGGGCATGGTTTTTCCATATGCGATTATTCTCATTGTATTGGATTGTTTGTTTATTTGATAGGTAAAAAATCGACCATCAAATCATGGCCAGAATATGCTCAAGAAATATTTAGAAGAAACATGAGAATTATACGGTACTATTTTCTTTGGTGATGCTATATTGTATGTATAGAATCATTTTGATCTTCTAAGATAAATGAAAAGGATATCTGTCCGTTTTAACGGTTAGAAGGTGATCTTCGATCTTATGTATTGTCTGTTTATTTCCTACAGAATTGGAGTTGAGGTTCTTGGGAAGTCGATCAATTGGTTTTGGAGCACACGATTAGTGCGGGAGTGTACTTATATGAGATGACTTGAAACCGTAACCACTCAAAAACCATATACGTGTTCTACTATTTAGAAGAGGTTTGTGATTGCTTCGTGATTGATTCATGATTGCTTCATGATGCTGGAATCTATATGGAGATTTGAGATCTGTTTGAGATGCTCGAACACGTGTAGTTGTTCATGATCTATTCAGGATGTAGGAATCCATGTGTGATTCTGAGGCCTGTTGGGGTATGGGAATTCAAATGTGATTCCGAGAGGTTCCGTGATCTATTAGTGTTGGAGCTCGTGTGGAAGATCTATTGGGTGGTGACTCATGGGATGAGATACTGGATGTAGCCTCCTATTCGTATAGCAAAAACCAAAGATAGGAGACATAGCTAGTAGGGTTGGAAAACCCATAGGGTTCATGCGACTCCATTTCTAGAGAGACTTATTAGAGTATGCATGCGGGAGCAATGTATCAGTTTTTAGAAAGACCTGTTATGGTTTTCCTAAGGTACATTCACTAGGGACGTACGACACTTTAGAAGGATATATCTGATTCTTGTGTAGTAGTTTGGATTCGGCTTCCCTAAAGAGATCTACGTGGAAATCGTACACAATTAGCGAACGTGCCTTAGAGGTTATGATTGTATACCTATAATTGTTCTGATGTACACTCACTTACATCGCAGCTACGTGATTATTTATATTCCACACCTTAAACATTATTATATATCACTGGATTTTATAATAGAACAGTTTGGTTGTCGTAAGGGAAAAACCCGTCCATGTTTATGGACGACGTGGTCTTACGATATACCCTTATTTTGAAAGTTTTAAGATGTAATAAATTCTATTCGATTTGGGTTTCTTACGTTGGTTTACCCGATTAATCCAGGTGTTATGTTCTTATAATGCTCGAGTCAGACCCATGTACGTTTTCAATTTTAACTTTAGATGCTTTGGAGCTTATGGAGATGAGTTGGATGATTTTCTACTATAATATTTATTTCCACTGCATTACTTTATGTGTATCATCAACATTTCTGAGGATAGGTTGTTATAACTATCCGGGCTTATTATTGTAACTTTGAAAAACTTTGTATCTTAGGATGACAGTTTGTACTGTCTTTTGATATTATATATGATCATTCCGTTGTGAGATTCTGCTATTGTGTTCCTTCTACATTGTTATATTTATTTTTATTTTATTTTACCATAACAATTCAACTTTCTGGCACTTGGCTGCTTGACATGTGAATACCGTGGATGTATTAGTGTCGACATCTAGGGGTCGAAAGGCCGATCGTTACACTAATTATTTTCTTAATTGCATCAAGAAGTGCTTGGAGCTCTTCTCGATATTTAATATTTGTGTCCATTCTTTAAGTTTAGATTTTGATCTTGCTTATGTGTAACAATCTATGATTTTACATTAATTAAAATAAAAATTTATTAATTAACAATAAATTGTGAAAATGGAATTTTTTTAAATGTTGGAATTTGGCCACAAACTTTACTATTAGATGCATGGTGATTTTCTGAAAAAATTTAATATATAAATTTTCCACTCGAAGTTCAAACGAAAAATTTACGAACGTTTGAGTTTTTGTAGTTGGAAATAATTATATATGCAAGTAATAAAATAATTTGAAATTAATTAATGATTGATTAACACCATTAAAGTTAATGATAGCTTAATGTTTAAGCAACTTAATTTAGGTAAGGGTAATAGTGATTAATCGTTAATTGAATGATTATAGGAACGAATTAACAAAGAAATAAAACGACACAAAATGCACTGGATTAGCCTATGTAGGTCGGCCATGACCTAGCCACGATTGACCTTGGGCAATTTCAGGCTAGGGATGGTCGACCCACATTAGGCAAGAGGTGACAATAAACTTAGACCGTGAGGCCCAGATCTAATTTGGCTCCATCCGACGGTTACCGTTGATTTTAACCTCTATAAATTAAGGCCTTCCCCTTCCAACTCGTTACTTTTCTAATGAGCGTAGTAGCACGATCACTTTCTTTTCTCCTCCGAAATTTCTAAATACACAGAAATAGATCTAAATTGCACGGATACACACGGAGAAGAATGGAAAAGAATAGAGGATGGGAAATATGTTCAAATCAAGTTGCTGTGTTGAAGGTAAACTCTATATCTAGTTCTAATTAATAAATCTAAATCTCTTTCCCCTAGTTTAATTTCTAATGAGATCTTTATAAATATTATTTTTGGATCTGATAATGAGTCAGAAAGTGGAAGATACAAACAACAGGGTTGAATCTGGATTAGATTTAGAGATTTGGAAACATTTATTAAAGTTGAGTGGAAATATTATATATTTTTATATACTACTAGATTATGTCATTGCCGAAGTATTCCAACATGCCTGATAAATAAAATTAAAATGCAAGTTAATCCCCGTTATATGAAACGACAAACTTAATCTTGCCTTTGAAACTTTATTTTTAAACTAAATACTCCCCTATTATGAACAAGTTTGCAAATTCCATATGTAATTAATTAAGGCTGCATAATGATTAGAATTGTTAGTTTCTACATCGGATATTCATTTAATAAAGTGTAATGATTAGAATTTTATTTTACGCAATGCGCCTGAATGAAATTAGTGAAATAAATTATTTGGTTTTATAGGTTTAGAAATATTTTAGTTTATTGGAATTTATACTCTTGTAAGTAGATTTTCATACATTATTAATTCTAAATTTAACAAAAGTGTGATGTTTGAAGAGGTAAGGAATAAATACATGCTAATAAAAGAAAGAGGTGTATAAAATAGGGATAATTACTGTATTTTTTACTGCCTGTTTCAGTAAATAAAAAAATGAATTGCTTATAATTACAAAAACTACACAAACCACCTCTTTTGGATAAGATATGAAAATTTATTATGCAACAATTAATTTATAAAGTTTAATTCCAATCTATTAAAGTGTAGCAAATCCCAAGAATGGAATATTAAGATAAAAATGAAATAAGAAGGTAATAAAACTGGAAGTAATGAAATAGAAAGTGCATAATTATAGGCAAGAATAAAAAGGAATAGCAGATAAAGTGGAACAAAAATCAAAGTTGAAACTAACGAATGCAGTAGTAATGATATTAATAATCGAAAATAGGAAGCAATAAATGAATATGATAATGAAAAAGTTAAACGCATACTAAAATAAAGACCTAGGGTCAAACATAAAAGATGCAGTGGAAAAAAAAATGAAGAATGAATTTACATGAACATGAAATATGTATACACACACACACACACACACACACACACACACACATATATATAGCATCAGATACGCTTTTATAGCGGGTGTGGATAATTAAATATATAAATTATAGAAAGGAAATGACATTGAGAGTCATTAGAGTAGGTTGAAGTGCGAAAGCATATTCAACCGTAGGACCCGTGGAGAGTATACGCTTGTGTATAGATAAAGGGATACCCTCAAGTTATGTTAGTGCTTGGAACAGAACCTCTGTAATTATAGGCACTGGGCGGACCTTTTACGGATGGCGAGACTATACAAACACTATAGAGTAGTCCGCTTCAAATTTGTTTAGAGGAGGGTATTTCCTTGATTGCACTAGGCAAACTAAATGGATGATGAGTGGGACCAGAATTATGCAATAGGGCATGCAGGACTGTCTTGTGTGGGTACAAAAACAAGGTGTAGGAGTTGCACATTTAAGGAACTCATCATTGGTCCGTTACGGTCAATGAAAAGGATAGGGTTATGCCTAATTGATCTCTTCCACCTACCAGGATTGATTCAGTTGGGATTTGCACCATCACGGTTGTTTTTTAGTTTGTTTGATAGGGTAAGGCTAGTTAACCCATATAGAGATTCCTTCAAAACATGGATAGGATGGAGGTGCGTGGGACTGGAAATCTATGACATATGAAACAGACAAAAGTGAAAATCCTTGAAGAATATAGGACCTAATGGAGTAAAGGTCGTCGGTGTGCACTATAGGACGTAACATTCCCTATTTATAGGCCCAAAACTAAGCGCTACAGATGATGCGGTCATTTATATTATTAGCTTCCGACGACTAAATACGGCTATGTTAATGGTATCTATAATATTAGAAGCTCTTGAATATGAAACAAAACACAGATTTCAAAACAACTTTTTTTCCATTAAATTTCAAACAGATGTTCCAATATTCTCAATGCATAATCCCAGTACGTTCCCACGTACTGATAAAATATACTCATTACAAAATATGCAAAAAGCGATATATGCATGTACCCCCTTGGATGATCAGAGTAATATAGTCATAATAGATTTAGTACAAACACAGCAGAAATACAACAAAACATAAAACAAGAACTGCAAATCCTAAATAGCTATTTGTTTGCCTCCTACATGCATCTGGTAGCCTTATTTGTCATCCTACTAAAACCCAAAAAACCTTAACCCCTCAGCCTACTCAAATCAATTTTGAGCACCCGAGAGTTTAAGGGGAAAATATAAACTTCGAGTCAGACATAAAGTCTGATGTGAATAATACTATACATCTCGGTTTAATATGTTAAGTGAGACCACACCGCTTAGTGGAACGGGTTTACCCTCACTAACATCCTTTTAAAACATATCTTTGTAAAAAAATTCCTAAAACAAAACCGGTCAAATACGATAAATCGTCATTATGTAAACATACATAAATATCCGGTATTAATGAACTATCTGTTCAAACGCATAAGTTTTGTTTGGCTAACTTTTAACCTTTGGCTTATTCGGGTCTACCAGACAGTATAAAAATAATTAATCTAACATCTGTTAGACTCTCATCTTCTTGACCATCTGTCCTTAACAATTTGTTAAATACTTCTATTTTGGACGATCTATCCCTAACTTAAACATCTCCCCGGTCTTCCTTGTCATAATGGTTTTTTGGGCTCACCAATAACCTATCTGTATACAAAAATATAATCCCTTCGGTGTGTAATCATAATTTTAGTCTACCTATGACTAACCACTACACCCTGGAATTTTGGATAACAATTAGCTGGAGCTAATAGCTAATGTATAGGGCGTTATCCCATACCAGTCCCATCTGGTATTCTAATATCCGAGTCATTTTCACTTAGGAATCCCTTCCCATAATTTTCCTTGAAAACCTTTTCAGAATGATTTAAAACCTTTAAATCAATCTTACACAAAGTAAAATATTTATGCTTCCATATTATATCTATATAATTTACTCAAACCTTAATTGATGAAAACATTTATGCATTTGAAAGTACCCCTTTCGATTCCATTAAAATTACCCCCTTCTAAACCTTTGAAAGCATCTCTTTTGAAATCAAGTAAAATCCTTTAATTATCTATTCCAAGAGGCAAAACCTTTACTTTAGAAATTAATAAAACTTTAGACATCCTAATTTAGAACACTTTAAAACATTGCCTTAGAAAACCTTAGAAACCTTCCATTTCAATCCTTTTGAAACCATCTAGAAAATAGGACCTTTCGACCTTGTCGAAAGCTACTTTTCGACTCTATCGAAAGCTTTTCTTTCGACCTTTTGAAACCTTTTAGAAAATAGTACCTTTCAAAAGCATTAAAACGTTGAAACATAAACCTTTCGAAAGTTCTTTGGGTTCAATTCAAATCATGTGGAAAAATCTATTTTAAAAACTTTTGACTTCTTCGAAAGCTTAGCTTCTAACCCCTTCGAAATCTTGCCTTCGAATGCTTTAAAACATTTCTTTTAAAACAATAGGCTCTAATCTTTTTAATACTCTAAACACCTCTTTCAAAACCTTAGGTTATACTTCAATTAGAATATAAAAGGGTAAAACATCTAAGTCGAAAGCTTCCTTTTGAAAGCATAGGAGAAGCGGTTGGTTTTAAAAACAAGTATACCTTTTAACCTTATCGAAAGCCAATGAATTTGAAAGATAGAAAGGCGGAAGCTAGGGGTTTCGACCCCTACAAAAGCATGCTAACCGTTTTACCTCGTCGAAAGGTGTAAACCTTTATTTTAATTATTTGACTCGGTCGAAATCAACCAAGTCAAAAGCTTCTTTTCAATAGCAAAGCAGGCTTTATTTTTTGTTTATAAAACAAACATACTCTAACCTCTTCGGCAACTAAAGTTTCAACCAAGTAACCTTCAAACTTGTTTAATCCATTACGTACCAAGTAACTTGACACCATATGCATTGGTTTCGATGCTTACCTTCGACCTTGTCGAAAGGTCTGGCTCGGAAGCTTTGATGCCGAAAATGGCTGAAACATGGTAAAAATATGATTTTCTTGTTTTTAACTTAAAAGATATAACATTTCAACTAACCTGCCTTTGTTTGTCAAATTTATATTGGTTAATAAATTCTTTTCAGAAAAGTGCTACCAATAATTTCAAAAATAAGTAATGATTTTATTTTATAAAATGTCCCTTTCTCCTTAATTAAATATATAAAACATTTAAGTCTCATACCTTAAATAATTTTATATATTCATCAAAACACTTAGGAAAAATCTGGAAAAATTCTCGAAAATCTATTTTAATATGTTTTCCAACATATAAAAATTTCAAACCCGAATAATTATTAATTTGGTCGAAATTAGTTTATAACCCAATAAATCATTTTCTTCACTACAAAATTAATAAAAAATCCACATTAATTCAAAAAATTATGAAAATTGAAATCTTTCTCTAGAATATCATTTCTGACTTATACTTCAATTTTTAAGACATTTCGATGTCATTTAATAAGATTTTCATATCAAACATATCATAGAAACTAATATGAACATGTATAATTCATCAATAAGTATACATGTAACTTTAATCATCCAAAACATGGCATAAACTTGCAAAATCATTTTGGATATAACTTAAAAGCAAAAACCATAAGAAAATGGGATGTAGTAGTCATCCTCCTTAGCTTTGAGATTAAAAGATGTGAGATTTGATGTTGAATTAGTTGGTCAACTTCTTTCTCTTGAATCCTAGCTTTATCTTCCCTTCAGAATGGAAATGGTGGCCGACCTTGATATATTTTAGTTTGATAGAAGGGAAATGAACATATGTTTCTTTTCCTAAGGGTTTAGAGTATAAGTCTTTCCTATTTTCCATTTTACCCTTACCTAATTCCTTATACATTAATTCATGTTATTTCATTTTGGTTTACATTCATGGCATGGGTACGCTTAATTAAATCAAATCTCAACCTATTAAACTTCACATTATTTTATTAATTTAGCTAATTAAATATCCTAAATAATGTTATAAAGTATAGGGTGCTATATAGTATTTCCTCGAATGATATGATGATCATGATGCAGTGAGGCAATAGATCCTTACGAGGTGTAGAGTGATAGATACTAGTGGGGTTAATACCAGGTTCATTAGTGGATGACGGGATTTTTCTATATATAAATCTACGGCAGGTAGATGGGAGTGGTTCATACGCAACGATGGAGTCATAGCGACTAATGATAAATCTACCATAATAAGAAATGATGAACAATCAATATAAGCTAGTGTTATGTATAAGATGCATAATTTACCCATCACCAAAACTTTGTTCAGACCTCCTTCTCATTATAACCCACATGATTTAGAAGGGAAAGTTATGGTATTGATTTAAAGTAGATGTCTGCCTAAGGTACTTGACATTTGAGATGTCGATTCTTAGTCAGTAATTATATTGATCTGTTATATTTACTTTTTTCCACTGTGAGTTATTACCATTAGTGCTCTGATATATTTTTCCTTTTTGCAAGATACCAAACCAACGATCCATATTTTAGTTGACTTGGGTTTTCAAGCTTGTAAAAAATCTAGGTCCATGAAATGTGGGTTGTTACATTTGGTATCAGAGTATAGGTTAGTCTTAAGATGTGGTATTTCTTCACTAGATTCCCCGAAGGGTTCAATCATCAATGGAAAATAGGGGGTAAGCTTCTCTTTTCTACTTGTCGATCTCTGAAATGTCGTAATGGAGTCTCTAACTATTATACGTCCCTTGCAATTACCCCAAGGCTGAATAGGGATATGGTACTTAATGAAGTTTGCGAGACTTTAAAAGCTATCAGTCCTGAGGAGATAAGCGTTAGAGTTCTACTGACCGATGAGAACTTATGTCAGTACAGGATACTAGCTCCAGGTAGATCTATCGCTCAGCTTGAAGCTCCCTCTCCTGGTCGAGCCAGAGTTCACACAAGACCTTCTTTTTCGTCCTACGGTTCTGAGGAAGGTCGGTAGATAGGTAGCCCACCGAGGGGATTGCTTGATGAAGCTCATGAGAAGGAAGAAGCTGCAGCAGCCAACCTAAGCAGTTCAGCTAGAATGCCCTTGATTCTGAAGGAGGCTTAAGAAGAGTTTACACACAAAGAGGCAAGGTCGTGGTTGATTCGGAAAAGGAAGAGGGAGAGTTTGAAAGCAGCAGCAATGAAACCACTGTCAGTGATTACTTCTCATTAGAATATGATGGTGACGATTTAGAGTCCTATAACGAGACTCCGGGCATGAGTCTCACTCCCCCGTGCCCATATCTTCCCAATATAGGTGGTGAAGGAAAAATCCCCGAGATCGAAAGTCATCCAGACTCTCCTAGTAAGAATATCGAAGCAAGGCTTGGAGATTTTAGCGACGTTTTTGTGGATTTCGATGCACTAATGAATGGAGATTTTAAATTTGACTCGTCTCCTCCCTGCTTAAGCGATATTGTGCCCTCAGTTAGCTCAGTCCAGCTTATAATGATTAAAGTCGGTCCGCTCCCACCTTCGACGGTCGTTTGTTCCTGTTTGTGACGACACTTTAGGCAATAATAGAAATACAGCACATTGCACAAGAATCACACCCGTTTCTATTTTCTCATTCCCTCGCATATTTGCTTGACTCATGTTGCATTTCTGAAATCTTTCCCACATCCTTTACTCCAGTTATGATGAGAGGACGAGGCTTCTACAATGACTTTGAGGACTATACTGATTCACAGCGATACCCGAAGTGTTTCTACAGCTGTCATCAAGTCCGGAAGACAAAAGAAGAGTATCGACGAAGGAAAGAACTTGAAGTCGAAACCCATCGCCAGAAGGAGAGAGGTAAAGCTCGTTCACATAAAGGTGGGTATGAGAAGACACGGTCTCATTAGGAAAGAGATGAGCCATCAAATAAATCAAAGCTTGACTGTCGCTCCCATCCTTCGGAATTGGCTTCGAAACACACTTCCGTGGGACCAAAAATTCCAATTCCTTCGGCCCCGATTCTGCTTCCAACAAATGTTCCATCTTTCTCAATTGTTGCTGCTGCCCCTGACGCATCTCATCCCTACCAGAGGCCGACCTACACTCTTCCTGCGGGCCACCCTAAGTTTGAGGCGGCTCTTTTGGGCTGATTTTTAAGGGGAGTTAAGTTTGACATGGACCTTCATCCTATTCGTAGGAATTCTTTCGCCGCCGCATCTCCAAGCTATCCAATGTGACCAAGAGTAGGCTGAGAAATGAGAGAAGCTTTACAAGCAGCTAGCGGACATAAATAGGAATAATTATCTAGAGATTCTCTCCTTTAAAACTGGGATAGATGATTTTGCAAGGGCATTGGCTAATTGGGACGCTAAAATTAAACAGTTAGAGGAGGAGAAGGAAACAGCACTCCGGGACACCAAGAGAACTGCCAGCCTGATGAAGGAGCTAAAGAAGGCGCATGAAAGATCGAGATCGTTTGGAGAGACAAAATTAAAAAGACTCATATGGAGGAGGCGAAATTGAAAGAGGAAGTGATCGCTTGCAATGCAACCATCAAAGCTCAATGGAAGACAACCACCGACCATGATCTAATTGTCGAAGGCACAACAAAACAATCTCTGATCAAGTCGAGACCATCACAAAGTTGCAGGCTCAAGTTGCACAGCTCAGTGCCGATAAAACTGCTGTTGAGATTGAGAAGGATGGGGTGATGGCAGATTATTTGGACCTTCGATAGGCCTTCGATCAGAAAATGGAGAAGTTGGAGGCCACGATCCTAAACTTTTATGTCAATTCTCTGTTGCATCAAGGGAGTCTCAACTATCTTGGCCGAAGTTTCCGTGAACTGTTGCCCTTGTTTGGGAGGAAATCTTATTTTGTTTTGCTAACAGCGGCGATGTTTACTCCGATCAAGAGCCGTGAGATGCCTATCTCAATGATTAATCCAAGGCAGCACTACTTGAAGGCCAGGAGATTCTTCGAGTCAAACGAGAGAGGGAAGCCCCCAAAGCTGCTTTGATGACTAGCACCGCTGCACTTACCAAGCCTTCTATTTTTGGTTTCGGAGGACCATTGGAGCAGCTTCACGACTATTCAATGAGATTGGGGCTAGTTGTTGTTCCTCATGTGATGAAACCCTCTAAAGAAGGCGAAGGCGATGTGTTCGAAGTTGCTGTTCATGATTCTTCCTCTAGTGCAGGTAAGGCCCATGTTTCTCTTGAATTCAGGAATCTCCATCTTACGCCACAGGAGCAAGAGGAGTTTAACACCTTGCTTTTTGATCTTATAGGTCCATACACTTTTTCGGTTGATGTGCCAACTACTTCGGCGGTTGCGCGTGCTGCCATTTTCACATCCTCTGAAATTGTATCCGTTCCTGCCCCAATTCTCACATTCACCTCTAGCTCACAACCGAGGCCAGAGGCCGAGAAGATTACGGCACTGCACAGCTCGGACGACCCTTCGGCATCTCTAGAAGGAGATACAACCGCTGCCGAGGCTAAGGAGCAGGAAATACAGACGGAGCTACCACAGAAAGCTCAGCATGATTTGATTGCCGTCAAGAAGGAAAAGGTGGAGGTAGTCAAAGCTTCAAAGAGCTTCCAAAAGCCACGAAAGCGCAAAGGAAAGGGAAGCTCTTTTTAAAAACATTTGGAGGAGGAGGAGATTGCTATCAAAGTGCATGTTGACATTACTGGCAGTGACACTTCTCTCAAAAAGAAGTAGAAGCTGCAAACCAGAGGCGGAAAGGGAAGCAGTGGCAAGAAGCGTTGAGTGGCTGGTGTGAGGATGGACTTGATTTTGGCTAACAACACGTAAGAAGATTGAACTGCTTTTGTTTCTTTTCGAGTCAATTTGTCCAAGTGCAGGGTCTGCACCTTGCATTTGTACTATAGAGTCCATATTTTCTCTTTGTTGGTTGTTGTTGTAAGGGTACGACCCTCACGTTTTGATCCTATTACAGAAAATCACAAGTAATACAATGATGTTTTGACTGTATTTTTATCTATCTATTCATATATGCTCTGTGTACTTGTGCTTGTTTCATTTCATACTTTGCTAGTTCTGTTATTATAGCAAAAGTCCTTCATTCGAAGTAATAGAACTTAGAAATTAACAGCACTTAGAGAGTTTCTATTTAGAAATTCACAAGACTTTAGTAATTTCTAAGTCCTAGAAATTTTTGTTGAATTTTCGTTTGGAAAATCACACAACTTTGAGATAGAGATTGTGAATTTATTATTGTTTAGAGTGACAAAACCTATGAACTTATTGCATTTGTGTGATTCTGTCTCAGAATAGGTGTATGCCTCCCAGTTCATAGGGCTGTTCACTTCAAACAACTTTCAAGTAGTTGATAGCTTGGGGTTTAAATGATCTCTATTGAAAATCTAGCTAAGTCATGATGTAATTTTCGATCCTTTGGAAGTTTTGCGACCTTAGCATATGCTCTTAGTTTCCGACAGCACTCAAGTAAGTATGCAATTTATGCATGGATATGTATCGTCAATAATTGAGTCTCTTCCCTCTAGACCAATTGTTCCCGATTGCATGCATGAGGGGCTATTATTTTTAGATTTACGGCCCCACTTGTGTAGTGTGTGGCTTTGCCTCGACGTTGCCTATCTTTGGGTCACGTGACTAGTGTGTTTTCTGTGCTCCTCGGCATTGCCTACCTACAAGCAATGCGAGAGGTTTTTTCTTGGTGTTCCTTGGCGTTGCTAATCCCTGGGAAACGTGCGAGAGTCAGTTTCTGATGGTCCTTGGCATTGCCTATCTCCAGGCCACTCGAGGAAGTAAGTTTTTGATGTTCCTCGGTATTGCCTATCTTCGGGCAATGCGAGGAAGTAAGTTTTCGATGCTCCTCCTC